>LR880967.1:714125897-714144706 GCA_904067115.1 Aegilops sharonensis | reverse complement strand
AATAAGGTATTACTTACCTTCCTTGTCCTCGAGCTCCTTCTTGGCTTGTCCGAGCTCGTTCTCGGACCGCTCGAGGTTCTGCTTCAATGCATTGACCTCCGCAGTCAGTGCGGCAGAGGTCAGCAGCGCAGCCTGCGTTCCCATATTGACATACTTATGTTAGACTCCTGCGTATATCTTTTTAGATCCTTAGTCCGGCTTTTCTTTTCGAACACCGAACTAAGCATCAGGGGCTACTGTCTATGCGGTAATATTTTTACATGTTTCAAACTTACCTCAAAGCCTGTTAGAAGGCTGGTACATGCTTCAGTCAGTCCGCTCTTGGCGGACTGAACTGTCCGGATCACCGCACTCAAAACAGTACGGTGCTCCTCCTCGATGGAGGCGCCGTTGAGCGCCTCTAGTAAGCTAACCGGTGCCTCCGGTTGGATGGAGGACACCGTCGTCTTACCCTTCTTGTGAAGGATCCGCTGTCTGGACTTCGGATCCGCTGATGGTTCCGGCATGGAGTCCGGACGAGGGTCGGGCTTAGAGCCCCTGGGGGTCTTGCCCCCCGCGCGCCTGGAGTCCGGGAGGTCGCCTTGTGGCACCTCCTGCGCTACCTCCTCTTGACCAAGCCCACCTTGGGGCCCCACCGCGGCGTCGTCTGCAGCGTGAGGCGAGGAGGCGGTCGGAAGCGAAGTACTCTCCATTTCCGATGAGCCTAGGGACCCGCTCGATGAATCGGCAAACTCGCCCTTGGGAGGGTTGCACGGTTGTTCCATATTAGAGAACACTATCCAATAATAAAAAGCCATGGGTATCCGGACACTTACGATCTCGCCAGGGGCTTGGCCCTTGTAGGCCAATCTTCCTCGTCGTCGTCGACGTTGGTGGAGAAGTCCGGAGGAAGGGTTCTTCCCTTCTTGGACCCTCCGGCCTCCCCCGTTGGGGCGGCCTTCCTTTTCTTCTCCTCCCCCGCTGGGGGAGGAGCTTCTTCTTCTTCCTCCTCGTCCTCGGGAGAAGATTCTGCTTCAGAATCTGACAGCACCTGGTGTCGGGAGCTCCTTCGAGTTCCCATGGCCTCCTTCTTGGCCTTCTTCTCCGGCACCACATGGGGCGCCGGAGCCAGCAGCCCCGTTAATCGGGCATCCTCCGGGTCTTCCGGCAAAGGAGCCGGACAGTTAATCTGTCCGAACGTCTTCAGCCAGTCCTATCAAAGATTAGGGAGTTTTAGATCCCACGTAGAGTCAATCTAAGAAAAAAGAGTCCCGTAAAGGGTAGAATAACTTACCTCGCCGGCTTGACGCTGCGAGCTGTATCCGCGATCTTTGGTAGCGGATGCTGGGGCTTCGGCGCCCTTGAACAGCACCTTCCAGGCGTCTTCGTACGTAGTGTCGAAGAGCATGCTCAAGGTTTGGTGATGTGCCGGATCGAACTCCCACAAGTTGAAGGACCGTTGTTGGCATGGGAGAATCCGGCGGATGAGCATCACCTGGATTATGTCGACAAGCCTAAGATTCTTGGCCACCAGGTTTCGGACGCATGTTTGAAGTCCGGCTGTCTCGTCCGAATTCCCCCATGTCAGGCCCGTCTCTTTCCATGACGAGAGCCATGTGAGGAAGCCAGATCTGAACTCGGGGGCCGCCACCCATTTGGTGTTGCGGGGCTCGGTGATGTAGAACCACCCCGATTGCCACCCCTTTATTGTCTCCACGAAGGCGCCTTCGAGCCATGGGACTCTGGCCATCTTGCCAACCATGGCGCCTCCGCACTCCGCTTGACGGCCGCCCACTACCTACGGTCGGACGTTGAAGATCTTCTGCCACAAGCCGAAGTGGGGCTGGATGCAGAGGAAAGCCTCGCACACGACGATAAACGCCGAGATGTTGAGGATGAAATTCGGGGCCAGGTCGTGGAAGTCCAGGACGTAGTAGAACATGAGCCCCAGACAAAGGGGTGAAGAGGAAAACCTAGTCAGCGGAGGAAGTGGGGGAGAAACACCACCCTCTCATGGGGCCCAGGGGTCGGAATGAGCTGCCCCTCGTCGGGAAGCCTGTGCGCGATGTTGCCGGACAAGTATCCGGCCTCCCGCTGTCTTTTGATGTGCCCCTCCGTGACGGAGGAGGCCATCCACCTGCCTCCCGCTCCTGACATGGTTGGAGAAGGTTGAGGTGGGATGTGCGAACTTGGGCGCTGGAGCTCGAGTGCGCGGAAATGGAGAAGCAAAGGAGGAAGAAGGTGTAGGTGAAAAGGTGGATCCATATCCCCTTATATGGACGGACGGAGCTATGCTTCCCCCACCAGCCTGGTAAAACTCGCTTATTTCCCAAGCGTCGTAATCAATGGCGCGGATGGGTGACCCACGTCTGTATTGATGAGAATCCCGGAATAAGGGGGCACGATCTATGCTTTGATAAGACGTGCCAAGGAAACCGCCTCGCTAAACACGCTAAGTTGAAACGGTAAAAAACGATTCATATAAAGGCCTGGCCGTGGTGTGATGTCACGCCGCGGAATACGTCAGCAGATCTGTGCAAAAATTATTCTCTCTACGGTGTTATGTGGAACTTGTTTTGCAGAGCCGGACACTATCCTTGTGTTCAAAACCTTCTATGAAGTATTCGGAGGAGGAACCCGCCTTGCAATGCCGAAGACAATATGCGCACCGGACTCGTCGTCATTGAAGCCTGGTTCAGGGGCTACTGAGGGAGTCCCGGACTAGGGGGTGTCCGGATAGCCGGACTATCGTCATGGCTGGACTCCAAGACTATGAAGATACAAGATTGAAGACTTCGTCCCGTGTCCGGATGGGACTTTCCTTGGCGTGGAAGGCAAGCTTGGCGATACGGATATGTAGATCTCCTACCATTGTAACCGACTCTGTGTAACCCTAACCTATCCGGTCTATATAAACCGGAGGGTTTTAGTCCGTAGGACGAACAACAATCATACCATAGGCTAGCTTCCAGGGTTTAGCCTCCTTGATCTCGTGGTAGATCTACTCTTGTACTACCCATATCATCAATATTAATCAAGCAGGAGTAGGGTATTACCTCCATCGAGAAGGCCCGAACCTGGGTAAAAACATCGTGTCCCTTGTCTCATGTTACCATCTGCCTAGACGCACAGTTCGGGACCCCCTACCCGAGATCCGCCGGTTTTGACACCGACACCTAGCACAGCAAGCCACTGACTGATTTGCTCAAGGAGAAGGAGTCCCTTCATAAGAGCTAATCCGGACTTATGAAATGATTTCGATATCCTTGTTGATGGTTCCCCACCTAAACTCGGTAGTGTTTTATTATAAGACTACTATGTGTTCATGCTTGTCTCAGACAACGTGTTCACATGTTGTAGCAGAACCAGCTCATGTTTTGGAGCTTGCTATCGTAGTTCATTTCCCGAGAATCTCGCAACGCCATCTCATCGATTTGTGTTGCAAACTTTCATTTTACTTTCCAGACCTGTTGTCTGAAATATTATGTTACCAACCAGATCTGAATCTCAGGCAGATATGATGGTTGAAACATTCCCAACATTTGCATTATGTTCCCAGCTTGCACCCCAGCAATTGTTGCCCAGGACCATCTTCAAAAGCGGTCCTACCATGGGTCCCATCCATTTCCGATGATAAGCAAAATCATCCATTGCTTTGTCTTCAACAAGGTAGTCCACATCATCCATTCTAGTCTGAGTATGTCATTCTTCCGAGCTCCTTCAAGTAATCGATTGCAGATTGCCTTTGGCTGGTATGAAGATTTTCAATGATCTCTGAATCAAAAGTAATTCTTTTTGCCACTTAAGGGAATATTTCTGTGATTCACCTTCCTTAAGATGTCTCATTATGGTATCATGGCAACTCAACTCCTCGCTACGTTGACAACCGTTCACCACCTTCTTAAGTGTGGAATTGTGTCTACGTAGTGAACCTTCATCATCTTTACACTCCATCCCGCTGGATGTATGTTTCGTGTCTCAGCTCGAGAGATGTTTCAATGTCTCACTCGATGAGTTGATCCTGAGTTGTTCGATCTACGAGAAGATCAATCCTTCTGGAGTTTTCCCTTTCCTCTCATTGTCATGTTAGTTGGAGTTCTCAAAGCAAGACATCGAGACAAAGATGGTGATCATGTCAACGTTCTTATGAAGTGCAAACTGGATCATGAAGACCGTGTTAGCTTGTGCCCCCTCTGTCTTCTTACCTCACGTCTTGAATCTCGGGACGAGATTCTTGTTTAGTGGGGGTGAGTTGTCACATCCCTAATCCTGGTCTGACCTATGCCATCTTCCATGTGTGCATCATGTTTAAATTCAAATGAAATTTGAATTGAGGAATTTTCAAAGCCTCAGAAAACCCCTAAAAATAACCAACATTTAAATCTCATCAAATGAGTCCAAGAAAATGTTCCTGTTACTCTGTGAAAATATTGGCATGAGGTGAAATTCAAACCAATATTTTTGGAGTCACAGAAATATTTATTCTGGCCATTTGAATTAATCCAATAACTATTTGCTTTGGATTTATATTTAATATATATTAAATATGACTCCAATAATTCTGGAAGTTTGTGAGTGTCTTTGTATATATTTTAGCAAGCCATATAATAACCTAAAAAATTTATTAAAATGAATTAGTTGCTAAATCAAATCAAAACAAATTGCAGAAAATAGAAAACATTAATAAATAGAAAACGAGAGAGAGAGAGAGAGAGAGAGACTAACCTGGGCCAACTCACCTGTGCAGCCCACCTGGCGGCCCAAGTGGCTAGCCCAGCCCACTGGCCTCCCCCCTGTCGTCTTCCTCGCGACAGAAGGACGCCGGGCGTGTGCCCCGTGCGTGCGGCCACGCGCCCCGGCCACCTCCTGCTTGCCGCTCCCCCTCGACGCCTGGACGCCTCTGGGAGACGCCACGCACCCCTAGACCTCTCTCACTCTCCCCCCGTGCTTTCCCCCTCCTCTGTCTCGCTCTCCTCCCCACAGTCGAGCGCTGTCGTCGCCACCGACGCCGTTCGCCGTAGCTGCAGCCACCGCCTCCCCCTCACTTCTCTGACCGGCCCAGAGGCTCCGCCTTGACCCCCTCTTTCTTCCACCCCAGCCACGCCACCACGGGAGCCCCACATCGCCGCCACGAGTCGTCTTCCCCGAGCAAGGCCGCCGGACTCCATCGACGGATTCGTCGCCTTCCGGTCGTCCCCGAGCCAGCTGAGCCTGTCGTCGGCCTCACCGTGAGCTCCCGGTCCTTTCCCCCTTAACCATGTCATCGTTTTTGTCCCGTAGCCACCGATTCCACCGGAGCCGCGAGCTCGGCTCCGCCGGCCATGTCGCCGTCGTGGCCACCGTCACCTAGAGCTCCTGTCGTGCAACGCAACGCCGTAACCGCTGAGACCTGAACTCCGGCCGCCGCCTTTGAGCTCACCGCCGTCGATATAGGTCGCCCCCGGCATAACTGACTGCATCACTCGACGCGCGGGATCTCCAGCGTCACGTAGATGCCCTCCGCTGGCCATTTTGTCGCTGGAGGAGGAATCCCGAGCCCCTCCACCGCGTCTGGCCTCGCCGGCGTCATGTCGCCGGTGGGTTTGACCCCGCTGACCGTTGACTGGGTGGGCCCAGTTTGACCCCCTGGGTCACTGACGTGTGGGCCACCCTTGTTAATTATTAGTTAGGTTAGTTTAGCGCTAATTAACCTAGATTAGTGCTTAACCTAACACTAACTAGCTTTGTTTAGTTAGTTAACTAACCACTGACACGTGGGTCCCACAGGTCAGGTTTGACCTGGCCGACCTAGTTGACTGCTGACATCACAGTGACGTCATGCTGACGCAGTAAATCCTTTTCTGGGTTTATTCTAATATAGGAAATTCCAGAAAATAGTATAAACTTCTAAATATCATAGAAATTCAACCGTAACTCCAAATGAAATAATTTATATATGAAAAATGATCAGAAAAATCCAATCTATCCATATGTACCATTTTCATGCATGTTAGAACAACTTATAGCTTCTGTTTAGAACAAATCATATAAGTGGCATTTTAATATCCACATATGGAGTTTGAATTTGAATCTTGGATTCAAACCACCTTCATTTAATCTGGTTGCTAGTTGCATTAGCTCAAACCACAGCATATTGCCATGTCACACTCATGCATCATGTTGTGCACTGCATTGATTGTGTTCTCCTTCTCTGTTGCCGGTATTTGTCCCCTCTCGATAGAAGTGCTTCCGACGATGAGTTCGATGACATCGATGAAGAACTATATTATCTTCAGAAGTGCCAGGCAAGCAAAACCCCCTTGTTCATTCCAATACAATCCCACTCTCTCGCTCCTGCTCTCTTTTACTGCATTAGGACAACAACGATTCATCTGTTATTTGTTGCGGTACTTGAACCCCTTTATCCTTTGCATGACCTGTCATTGCCACAGTAAATAGATGAAACCCACTAGCATGAGTAGGAGTTGTTTGAGCCCTGATGTGCCTACTCATTCATGCTTGTTTGTCATGCCTGCTATTGCTTAGAGTTGTGTCAGGTCTGATTCATCCGGGATGAATCGGAGGTTTGTGAACATGTCCTACTGTTGAGAGCTAAGTGTGTGAATACGATTTGGTAAAGGTAGCGGTGAGAGGCCATGTAGGAGTACATGGTGGGTTGTCTCATTGCAGCCGTCCTCAGGAACTTAGTTCTGTGTTTGTGATCCATGAAATAGTTACTACCACACATTGGGCTCCGGGCACTCCAAGCCCTCTCGACTTATTAATCAACTTGATCTCTGTCCAGGAGTTGCAACTAGTTTCTGGTGTTTGTAGGATATGTGTTGGAGGCCGTGCGTAGCGCTGACCCTAGGGGTGGGCTATGATGCGGTAGATACACCATGGCCCGGTGTACCGAGCGCCCGTTTCGTGTCTCGGGAACCCTGCACACATCGTTTGGGGCCGTGAGCGACACCCCGGCCGGATCTCCTTGTGGATGGAACCCGAATAGGCGATAAACCTGGACTAGAGACTTGTGTGGTTAGTCAAGTCGTGGCCGACTCCCTCGCCAGGCTTCCTCTTGAAGGTTGCCGAGATACACGACGTGTACATGGTGGTAAGTTGCGAAAGCGTGTGTGAAGAAGTACACCCCTGCAGGGTTAACATCATCTATTCGAATAGCCGTGTCCGCGGTAAAGGACTTCTGGGTTGCCTGTACAGTTCATAGACAAGTGAAAGTGGATACTCTAAAACGCGCAAGATAAGTGAGGGAGTCCCGAACTAGGGGGTGTCCGGATAGCCGAACTATCGTCACGGCCGGACTCCAAGACTATGAAGATACAAGATTGAAGACTTCGTCCCGTGTCCGGATGGGACTTTCCTTGGCGTGGAAGGCAAGCTTGGCGATACGGATATGTAGATCTCCTACCATTGTAACCGACTCTGTGTAACCCTAACCTATCCGGTGTCTATATAAACCGGAGGGTTTTAGTTCGTAGGACGAACAACAATCATACCATAAGCTAGCTTCTAGGGTTTAGCCTCCTTGATCTCGTGGTAGATCTACTCTTGTACTACCTATATCATCAATATTAATCAAGCAGGAGTAGGGTATTACCTCCATCAAGAGGGCCCGAACCTGGGTAAAAACATCGTGCCCCTTGTCTCCTGTTACCATCCGCCTAGACGCACAGTTCGGGACCCCCTACCCGAGATCCGCCAGTTTTAACACCGACATTGGTGCTTTCATTGAGAGTTCCTCTGTGTCGTCACCGATAGGCCCGATGGCTCCTTCGATCATCAACAACGACGCGGTCCAGGGTGAGACTTTTCTCCCCGGACAGATCTTCGTGTTCGGCGGCTTTTCACTGCGGGCCAATTCGCTTGGCCATCTGGAGCAGATCGAAAGCTACGCCCCTAGCCATCAGGTCAGATTTGGAAGTCTGAACTATACGACCGATATCCGCGGAGACTTGATCTTTGACGGATTCGAGCCGCAGCCAAGCGTGCCGCACTGTCTCGATAGGCATGATCTAGCTCTGCAGCCGAACAGTGCCCTGTAGGCCGCACCAGTATCAGCTCCGACCCTTAATCCGGAGCCGGATTCCCCGATCGAGGACGAGTGGTTGGACACCGCCTCGGGGGCTACAATCTCTACGGCGATCGAGCCGAACTCCATCCTTGTACTTTGCGAAGACCTCGACTCCAGGGTGTCGGACTCCTCTCCGGACTCCGAACCCTCCGCGCCCCTGCCAATCGAATCCGATTGGGCGCCGGTCATGGAGTTCACTGCCGCGGACATCTTTCAGCACTAGCCCTTTGGCGACATCCTGAATTCACTAAAGTCTCTCTCTTTAACCGGAGAGCCCTGGCCGGACTACGGACAGGAAGGTTGGGATGCGGACGACGAGGAAATTCAACGCCCACCCACCACCCAGTTGGTAGCCACTGTCGATGATTTAACCGACATGCTAGACTACGACTCCGAAGACATCGACGGTATGGACGATGATGCCGTAGACGACCAAGACCCAGCGCCTACAGGGCACTGGAAGGCCACCTCGTCATATGACATATACATGGTGGACATCCCAAAAGATGGGAACAGCGATGGAACAACGGAGGATGACCCCTCCAAGAAACAGTCGAAGCGCCGACATAGGCGGTGCCGCTCTAAATCCCGCCACAATAAAAACGGTGATTCCGGCACAGGAGATAATAACACCCCGGACAGTGCCGAAGAGAACCCCCTCCAGCAGGACTCAGCGCAGGAGGAGGGAGAAGCAAGTCCGCACGACAGTGCAGCAGAAAGAGAGGTCGAGGACGATAATTATGCGCCTCCCTCCGAAGATGAGGCAAGCCTCGACGACGACGAATTTGTCGTGCCTGAGGATCCCGTCGAACAGGAGCGTTTCAAACGCAGGCTTATAGCCACGGCAAGCAGCCTCAAGAAAAAGCAGCAACAGCTTAGAGTTGATCAAGACCTACTAGCTGACAGATGGACTGAAGTCCTTGCAGCCGAAGAGTATGAACTCGAACGCCCCTCCAAAAGCTACCCCAAACGCAGGTCGTTGCCTTGACTAGAGGAGGAAGCACCCAAGTCACCAGCGCACGACATGGCAGACCGGCCACCTCGTGGCCGCGACAGAGAAGCCTCTCGGCCCTCCGCTCAAGCCACACCCCGACACCGCTCAAAAAGTACCAAGGCACGGGAAAACGCGCCGGACTTGCAAGATATATTGGAGGATAAGGCAAAACACACAAGATCGATCTACGGATCGCGTGGGCGCCCAACGACGCGGGATGATTACCGTCGCGCCGGATACAGCAAACCCGGTCGGGTCGAACACAGTAGACAAAGCTCATATGAGCTACGTCGTGATATAGCCCAATACAGAGGCGCCGCACACCCACTATGCTTTACAGATGAAGTAATGGATCATCAAATCCCCGAGGGCTTCAAGCCCGTAAACATCGAATCATACGATGGTACCACAGATCCTGCGGTCTGGATCGAGGATTATCTCCTCCATATCCACATGGCCCGCGGTGATGATCTACATGCCATCAAATACCTCCCACTCAAGCTTAAAGGACCAGCTCGACATTGGCTCAATAGCTTGCCAGCAGAATCAATTGGTTGTTGGGAGGACCTGGAAGCCGCATTCCTTGATAACTTCCAGGGCACATATGTGTGACCACCAGACGCCGATGACCTTAGCCACATAATTCAGCAGCCAGAAGAATCGGCCAGACAATTCTGGACTCGGTTCCTAACAAAGAAAAATCAAATCGTTGACTGTCCAGATGCAGAGGCCCTTGCAGCCTTCAAACATAACATCCGCGACGAGTGGCTTGCCCGGCACCTAGGACAGGAAAAGCCGAAATCTATGGCAGCCCTCACAACCCTCATGACTCGCTTTTGTGCGGGAGAGGACAGCTGGCTAGCTTGAAGCAACAACTTGGCCAAACATCCTGATAGTCAGGATACCAAGGACAACAATGGCAGGTCGCGTCGCAACAAGAACAAGCGCCGCATTAACGGCGATAACACTGAAGATACGGCCGTCAATGCCGGATTCAGAGGCTCTAAACCTGGTCAGCGGAAGAAGCCATTCAAAAGAAATACCCAGGGCCCGTCCAACTTGGACCAGATACTCGATCGCTTGTGCCAGATAAATTGCACCCCCGAAAAACCAGCCAATTACACCAACAGGGATTGTTGGGTGTTCAAGCAAGCAGGCAAGTTAGGTGCCGAACTCAATGACAAGGGGCTACATAGCGATGACGAGGAAGAGCCCCGGCCGCCGAACAATAGAGGACAGAAGGGTTTTCCTACACAAGTGCGGACGGTGAACATGATATACGCAACCCACATACCCAAAAGGGAGTGGAAGCGTGCACTAAGGGACGTATATGCGATGGAGCCAGTCGCCCCGAAGTTCAACCCATGGTCTTCCTGCCCGATCACCTTCGATATAAGGGACCACCCCACTAGCATCCGTCACGGCGGTTTTGCCGCATTTGTTCTTGACCCAATTATCGACGGATTTCACCTAACCAGAGTCCTGATGGACGGCGGCAGCAGCCTGAACCTGATTTATCAGGATACAGTGCACAAAATGGGCATAGACCCCTCAAGGATTAAACCTACAAAGACGACCTTTAAAGGCGTCATACCGGGTGTAGAGGCCAGTTGTACGGGCTCAGTCACACTCGAAGTGGTCTTCGGATCCCCGGATAACTTCCGAAGCGAAGAGTTAATCTTCGATATCGTCCCATTCTGCAGCGGCTATCATGCACTGCTCGGACGAACCGCATTTGCAAAGTTCAATGCGGTGCCGCACTATGCATACCTCAAGCTCAAGATGCCAGGCCCTCGAGGAGTAATCACGGTCAAGGGAAACACCGAACGCTCTCTCCGAACGGAGGAGCACACGGCGGCCCTCGCGGCGGAGGTACAAAGCAGCCTCTCACAGCAATTCTCGAGTCCGGCCACTAAGCGTCCGGACACTGTCAAGCGCGCCCGGAGTAACCTACAACAAGACCGCCTGGAACGATTCGAGCACGCGTAGCAACCCGGCCCCAACCCCCGCCCTCGCGAAATCGTGAAGCTAGTATTACGCGTACATAATTACGCTCTGGAGATACCATGGGCATATGGGGAGGGGCAAGACCACGGCACGCCAAGAATGCGGCTCGACCGCACCAGGGGCTCCCGCTTGTGTCATTCTTTTTATTTTTTCCTTTTTTCTTCTTTTTTTCTTTCAGGACTTCGTCTTTGAGAAGTCCTGTCCGGCACTAGAATCGCCGAACTCACGATGCAATAGCCAGGGAAGCAGAAAACCATGTCAAGTGTTCAGGTGGTCTCTATTACGAGCATTATACCTGTTTTACATACCATCCCGCAGCTTACCCCTAGAGGGGGACATGTTAGATAGTCCCATCCCTTGCTTATCGCACTATTTGTATCGTTCTGCTTCCATTGCAGTACCTTTTTGAATAAACAATACATAGCTCTTGCTTATTATTGCTATACTTCCTTCATATATACATATGTTCATTTCACGACATATTGCAATCGTACACTTTGGTACGGCCTACACACCAGGGGCTTAAGTATCCCAAAATTATGGTGTGATAAGTCCGAACACTTTCACAAGTGCGGCACCCCGAACTTATAGCATCATATGAATTGGCTCCGAATCATGTCTTGGGTCAATAGTTGGGTTTTCCCGGCTCCCGTGTTTTGGTACCTTACGTTCCGTTATATCGGCTAAGGTAGCACCGGGAGAACCACTGCGATTGTGCCCCAGTTGAGCTGGGTCGAGCACCTCAGTGGAGAAAGCTAAAACTGACCGTCATGATAGGGCAAGAGTCGGTCGCTGTTCGAGAGGTTTTTTCGGGTCCCTAAAGACTTATGCCGCTTAGAGCGAGGAACCGGAATTGTCCGGCCAAGGCGTGGATAGCGCCCCGAACTCGGTCTTCTGAATACTAGGGGCTTCGCCGAAATTTGAAAATATAGAATTCTATGGCTAAGTGAGACTGTTCAAGCATTATAAGTCTGGTTGCCTTGTTCGTTGTGTTGAGAGCCTCCCTAGATGGACCCAAGAATGGGAACAAGAGTGCTCAAGTTTATCCCGAACACCCCAGCACTCGTGGCATGGGGGCTGAAGCCAACGACTTGCCATCTCTCAAATTTGATAAACGGCCGCACGGAAGGTAATATTTTAAATTAATAAGCGTTGCTTAGCGCATATGAACAAGTTTTCAGCGTACAGGATAACAAATGCGAGTTTATTCAAAAATTACATCCTTGGAGCACTCATCCGCTATTCGGCGGGCACCCTACAGGAGGCCCTCATAGTACATTTCGGGCGTGCGATGCTCATGGCCCTTCGGTGGCCCGTCCGTCACAAGCCTCTCCGCATCCATCTTGCCCCAGTGCACTTTAGCACGGGCAAGGGCCCGACGGACACCTTCAATGCAGACGGAGCGCTTGATAACCTCAAGCCGCGGACAGGCATCCACCAGCCGCTGCACCAAACCGAAGTAGCTCCCGGGCATGGCCTCCAATGGCCAGAGTCGCGCTATAAGGCCCTTCATGGCCTGTTCGGCGACCTTGTGGAGCTCGACCAGCTGCTTCAGCTGGTCGCTCACTCAGGGGCACCGAATGTTCGGCCTCAGCATACTGAGACCAGAACACCTTTTCTGTCGAGCTCCCCTCCTTGGCGCGGTAGAATGTGGCAGCATCAGACACACTACGGGGCAAATCTGTGAATGCTCCTGGAGAGCTCCGAATCCAGGTAAGTAATAGGTAATTCACTTTCACATGCTTGCTTTGCATAAAGAATGCCTTACCCGCCGCTATCTTCTTCAACGACTCAATTTCTTGGAAGGCTTTTTGGGCCTCGGCCTTAGCAGCTTTGGCACTTTCAAGAGCCGAGGCGAGCTCGGACTCTCGGGTCTTCGAGTCATGCTCCAAACCCTCGTGTTTTTCCACGAGAGCCTGGAGCTCTTGTCGTACCTTGGCCAGCTACGCCTCCCCCTTCTCTCGCTCGGTGCGTTCCGCAGCCGCTTTGTTTTAGGCCACGGACACCGCTTCCTTCAGGGTCGCCACCTCGTTCGTGGCCCCTGCAGTACCCAAGTTATTCCTGTTAGTTTTTGCAACCAAAACCTTTTCTATAAGGTATTTCTTTCATAAGGTATTACTTACCTTCCTCGTCCTCGAGCTGCTTCTTGGCTTGTCCGAGCTCGTTCTCGGACCGCTCGAGGTTCTGCTTTAATGCATTGACCTCCGCAGTCAGTGCGGCAGAGGTCAACAGCGCAGCCTGCATTCCCATATTGACATACTTATGTTAGACTCCTGCGTATATCTTTTTAGATCCTTAGTTCGGCTTTTCTTTTCGAACACTGAACTAAGCATCAGGGGCTACTGTCTATGCGGTTATATTTTTATATATTCTAAAACTTACCTCAAAGCCTGTTAGAAGGCTGGTACAGGCTTCGGTCAGCCCGCTCTTGGCGGACTGAACTGTCCGGATCACCGCACCCATAACAGTGTGGTGCTCCTCCTCGATGGAGGCGCTGTTGAGCGCCTCCAGTAAGCAATCCGGTGCCTTCGGTTGGACGGAGGACACCGGCATCTTACCCTTCTTGCGAAGGATTTGCTGTCCGGACTTCAGAACCACTGATGGTTCCGGCATGGAGTCCGGACGAGGGTCGGGCTTGGAGCCCCTGGGGGTCTTGCCCCCCGCGCGCCTGGAGTCCGGGAGATTTCCTTGTGGCACCTCCTGCGCTACCTCCTCTTGACCAAGCCCCTCTTGGGGCCCCACCGCGCCGGCGTCCGTAGCGTGAGGCGAGGAGGCGGTCGGAAGCGAGGTACTCTCCATTTCCGACAAGCCCAGGGACCGCTCGATGAATCGGCGAACTCGCCCTTGGGCGGGCTGCACGGTTGTTCGACATTAGAGAACACTCTACAATAATAAAAAGCCATGAGTATCCGGACACTTACGATCTCACCAGGGGCTTGGCCCTCGTAGGCCAATCCTCCTCGTCGTCGTCGACGTTGGTGGAGAAGTCCGGAGGAAGGGTTCTCCCCTTCTTGGACCCTCCGGCCTCCCAGTCGGGGCGGCCTTCCTTTTCTTCTCCTCCCCCGCTGGGGGAGGAGCTTCTTCTTCCTCCTCGTCTTCAGGAGAAGATTCTGCTTCAGAATCTGACAGCACCTGGCGTCGGGAGCTCCTTCGAGTTCCCGTGGCCTCCTTCTTGGCCTTCTTCTCCGGCACCACATGGGGTGCCGGAGCCAGCAGCCCCGTCAATCGGGCGTCCGCTGGGTCTTCTGGCAAAGGAGTCGAACAGTTAATCTGTCCGGACGTCTTCAGCCAGTCCTGTCGAAGAATAGGGAGTTTTTAGATCCCACATAGAGTCAATCTATGAAAAAAGAGTCCTGTAAAGGGGTAAAATAACTTACCTCGCCGGCTGGATGGCTCGAGCTGTATCCGCGATCTTTGTTAGCGGATGCTGGGGCTTCAGCTCCCTTGAACAGCACCTTCCAGGCATCTTCGTACGTAGTGTCGAAGAGCCGGCTCAAGGTTTGGTGCTGTGCCGGATCGAACTCCCACAAGTTAAAGGCACGTTGTTGGCAGGGGAGAATGCGGCGGATGAGCATCACCTGGATTACGTCGACAATCCTGAGATTCTTGTCCATCAGGTTTCGGACGCATGTTTGGAGTCCAGATAGCTCTTCCGAATTCTCCCACGTCAGGCCCTTCTCTTTCCATGACGAGAGCCGTGTGGGGAAGCCAGATCTAAATTCGGGGGCCGCCACCCATTCGGGGTCGCGTGGCTCGGTGATGTAGAACCACCCCGATTGCCACCCCTTTATTGTCTCCACGAAGGCGCCCTCGATCCATGGGACTTTGGCCATCTTGCCAACCATGGCGCCTCCGCACTCCGCTTGACGGCCACCCACTACCTTCGGCCGGACGTTGAAGATCTTCAGCCATAAGCCGAAGTGGGGCTGGATGCAGAGGAAGGCCTCGCACACGACGATAAACGCCGAGATGTTGAGGATGAAATTCGGGGCCAGGTCGTGGAAGTCCATGCCGTAGTAGAACATGAGCCACTGGACAAATGGGTGAAGTGGAAAACCTAGTCCGCGGAGGAAGTGGGGGAGAAACACTACCCTCTCATGGGGCCCGGGGGTTGGAATAAGCTGCCCCGCATCGGGCAGCCTGTGCGCAATATCGCTGGACAAGTATCCGGCCTCCCCCAGTCTTTTGATGTGCCCCTCCATGACGGAAGAGGCCATCCACCTGCCTCCCGCTCCTGACATGGTTGGATAAGGTTGAGGTGGGATTTGCGGACTTGGGCGCTGGAGCACGAGTGCGCGGAAATGGAGAAGCAAAGGAGGAAGAAGGCGTAGGTGAAAAGGTGGATCCTTATCCCCTTATATGGACGGACGGAGCTATGCGTCCCCCACCAGCCTGGTAAAACTCGCTTATCTCCCAAGCGCCGTAATCAATGGCGAGGATGGGTTACCCACGTCCATATTGATGAGAATCCCGGAATAAGGGGGCACGACCTATGCTTTGATAAGACGTGCCAAGGAAACCGCCTCGCTAAACACGCTAAGTTGAAACGGTAAAAAACGATTCATATAAAGGCCTGGCCGTGGTGTGATGTCACGCCGCGGAATACGTCAGCAGATCTGTGCAAAAATTATTCTCTCTACGGTGTTATGTGGAACTTGTTTTGCAGAGCCGGACACTATCCTTGTGTTCATGACCTTCTATGAAGCATACGGAGGAGGAACCCGCCTCGCAATGCCGAAGACAATCAACGCGCCGGACTCATCGTCATTGAAGCCTGGTTCAGGGGCTACTGAGGGAGTCCCGGACTAGGGGGTATCCGGATAGCCGGACTATCATCACGGCCGGACTCCAAGACTACGAAGATACAAGATTGAAGACTCCGTCCCGTGTCCGGATGGGACTTTCCTTGGCGTGGAATGCAAGCTTGGCGATACGGATATGTAGATCTCCTACCATTGTAACCGACTCTGTGTAACCCTAACCTATCTTGTGTCTATATAAACCGGAGGGTTTTAGTCCGTAGGACGAACAACAATCATACCATAGGCTAGCTTCTAGGGTTTAGCCTCCTTGATCTCGTGGTAGATCTACTCTTGTACTACCCATGTCATCAATATTAATCAAGCAGGAGTAGGGTATTACCTCCATCGAGAGGGCCCGAACCTGGGTAAAAACATCGTGCCCCTTGTCTCCTGTTACCATCCGCCTAGACGCACAGTTCGGGACCCCCTACCCGAGATCCGCCGGTTTTGACACCGACAATAAGCGTGAGTGCTATGGATGGCGTTCTCGTAGGGAGACGGGAGCGGATCCATAGTGGTGTAATGGTGAATATGTGGACTCGTGTGCGCCACCTCAAAAGAGTTACTCGCAGTCGTAGTTCAAGATAGCCACCGAGTCAAAGCTGGCTTGCTGCAGTTAAACTCCACCACCCCCTTTGTTGATACTGATGCATATGTAGTTAGTTCTGATGTAAGTCTTGCTGGGTATATTGGTACTCATGTTTGCTTAATTTATGTTTTGTAGAGAGACTTCAGTCTCGCTAGTGGTTCCGCGTGGACTTCGACGTTTAGCTTGTTACCTCAGCTACGATCTTGTGCCCTCGGCAGGATCTGGTAGATAGTCAGGCTTCTAAGTCTTTTTCATTTGTAGATGTCTGTACTCAGACATGTTAAGTTTCCGCTTGTGCCTTGACTTGTATGCTCTGTATGTTGGGTCATGAGACCCATGTTTGTAATATCTCGCTCCTCGGAGCCTAATGAATAAATATTTGAGTCGTAGAGTTATGTTGTGATGCCATGTTGTATTTACACATATCGAGCATATTGTGTGTATGATTGAAATGCTTGGTATGTGTGGGATCCAACAATCTAGTTATTTATCCTTGGCAGCCTCTCTTATGGGGAAATGTAGTCTAGTGCTTCCATGAGCCATAGTAGTCTGCTACAGCCCGGTTCACCGGAGTCCTGCTAGCCCAGCACTACTGCTCAGGAAACTTGACTGGCCGGCATGTGTTTCACTTCGTTCCTGTGTCTGTCCCTTCGGGGAAATGTCACGCGGTGACATCCGGAGTCCTGCCTAGCCTAATACAGCCTGGGTTCCCGGAGGCCTGTTAGCCCAGTGCTACAGCCCGGATTCACACGCTGCTGACCGACATGCTCGATGTGATTCATGTATGCCTGTCCCCATTGGTTAGTGCCGCTTTGGGTTCACGACTAGCCATGTCGGCCCGGGTTCTCTGTCATATGGATGCTAGCGACACAATCATATACGTGAGCCAAAAGGCGCAAACGGTCCCGGGCCATGCTAAGGCGACACCCATGGGAATACCGTGCGTGAGGCCGCAAAGTGATATGAGGTGTTACCGGCTAGATCGATGTGACTTGGAATCGGGGTCCTGATAGCTGGTTGCTGTTGGGGAACGTAGTAATTTCAAAAAATTTCCTACGAACACGCAAGACCATGGTGATGGCATAGCAACGAGAGGGGAGAGTATCCGTCCACGTACCCTCGTAGACCGAAAGCGGAAGCGTTATAACAACGCGGTTGATGTAGTCGTACGTCTTCACGATCCGACCGATCCAAGCACCGAACGTACGGCACCTCCGAGTTCTGCACACGTTCAGCTCGATGACAATCCCCGGACTCCGATCCAGCAAAGTGTCGGGGATGAGTTCCGTCAGCACGACGGCGTGGTGACGATGTTGATGCTCCACCGACGCAGGGCTTCGCCTAAGCTCCGCGACGATATGACTTCTCCGGCGCAGGGCTTCGCCTAAGCTCTACGACGATATGACCGAAGTGGAATATGGTGGAGGGGGGCACCGCACACGGCTAAGGAACGATCCGTAGATCAACTTGTGTGTCCTGGGGTGCCCCCCTACCCCCGTATATAAAGGAGGGAGGGAGGAGGAGGCCGGCCCTAGGAGGAGGGCGCGCCAAGGGGAGTCCTACTCCCACCGGGAGTAGGACTCCTTCTTTCCTAGTCCAACTAGGAGAAGGGGGGAAAGGGGGGAAGTGGAGAAGGAAGGGAGAGGGGGGCTGCGCCCCAAACCCCTTGTCCAATTCGGACTGGGCTTGGGAGGGGCGCGCGCCACCTCCTGGCTCCTTCCCACTAAGGCCCATTAAGGCCCAATACTCTTCCCCGTATTCCCGTAACTCCCCGGTACTCCGAAAAATACCCGAATCACTCGGAACCTTTCCGAACTCCGAATGTAGTCGTCCAATATATCGATCTTTACGTCTCGACCATTTCGAGACTCCTCGTCATGTCCCCGATCTCATCCGGGACTCCGAACTCCTTCGGTACATCAAAACTCATAAACTCATAATATAACTGTCATCGAAACCTTAAGCGTGCGGACCCTACGGGTTCGAGAACTATGTAGACATGACCTAGAACTATTCTTGGTCAATAACCAATAGCGGGACCTGGATGCCCATATTGGCTCCTACATATTCTACGAAGATCTTTATCGGTCAAACCGCATAACAACATACGTTGTTCCCTTTGTCATCGGTATATTACTTGCCCGAGGTTTGATCGTCGGTATCCAATACCTAGTTCAATCTCGTTACCGGCAAGTCTCTTTACTCGTTCCATAATGCATCATTCCGTAACTAACTCATTAGCTACATTGCTTGCAAGGCTTATAGTGATGTGCATTACCGAGAGGGCCCAGAGATACCTCTCCGACAATCGGAGTGACAAAACCTAATCTCGAAATACGCCAACCCAACATGTACCTTTGGAGACACCTG
>LR880967.1:714087881-714103770 GCA_904067115.1 Aegilops sharonensis | reverse complement strand
TGTTCCCTTTGTCATTGGTATGTTACTTGCCCGAGATTCGATCATCGGTATCTCAATACCTAGTTCAATCTCGTTACCGGAAAGTCTCTTTACTCGTTCCATAATACATCATCCCACAACTAACTCATTAGTTGCAATGCTTGCAAGGCTGTAAGTGATGTGCATTACCGAGTTGGCCCAGAGATACCTCTCCGACAACAGAGTGACAAATCCTAATCTTGAAATACGCCAACCCAACAAGTACCTTTGGAGACACCTGTAGAGCACCTTTATAATCACCCAGTTACGTTGTGACGTTTGGTAGCACACAAAGTGTTCCTCCGGTAAACGGGAGTTGCATAATCTCATAGTCATATGAACATGTATAAGTCATGAAGAAAGCAAATAGCAACATACTAAACGATCGAGTGCTAAGCTAACGGAATGGGTCAAGTCAATCACATCATTCTCCTAATGATGTGATCCTGTTAATCAAATGAAAACCCATGTCTATGGTTAGGAAACATAACCATCTTTGATCAACGAGCTAGTCAAGTAGAGGCATACTAGTGACACTCTGTTTGTTTATGTATTCACACAAGTATTATGTTTCCGGTTAATACAATTCTAGCGTGAATAATAAACATTTATCATGATATAAGGAAATAAATAATAACTTTATTATTGCCTCTAGGTCATATTTCCTTCAACCTGTTCACCCATCAGTCTGAATTGATGGAAAGGGCTAGGCAATCCAGATATTCACTTCAACGCCCCATCTCACATGTGACGCGAAGAGTCAACACGTGAATAGACTCATGTATGGGTCGAGAGGCCTATACTTATACATAGAAGGGGCAGGATCAATTTTTAGATAAATTGTTAAAGCCATAAGTTGAACTCAAGACCTTAGGCCCTGATACCATGTTAAGCTTCATGCACTAGCCAACACAACCAAAAGTCTGAACTGATGGAAAGGGCTAGGAAATCGACATATACACTTCAACACCCCTCTCACATGTGACGCGGGAGTCAACACGTGGATAGACTCAGAGGTATGGCTCAAGAGGCCTATGCATGGCCAAAGGGGGCATCAGTAATTTCTGGATCAATTGCCAAAGGCAGAACTTGAACTCAAGACCTTAGACTCTGATACCATGTTAAGCTTCATGCACTAGCCAACACAACCACAAGTCCGAACTAATGGAAACGGCTAGTTATCCACATATACACTTCAACACCATCCTCCCGTGTACTCTTTTTCGACGCCCCCAAGGCCAATGTCGCTGTGGTCGCCTCCCTCACCTCTCTAGCTCCCCTTACCACCTAAGCGGACAATGATGAGGAAAATTGAGACGTAATCTATTCAACCTATTGTAAACCCACTATATAAAAGTATAAAAATAAGAAACACCTTGACTAGGAATTGCAACTTATAATTATCAAAAGAAATTTTCACATACATAAACTAATCAGACCATGAGACACTCATTTTTTAGTGAACAAAACACTCACATTAAGCGATTAATAGTTTCCCATTATATCTATGATATAACATAATAAACAAACCAAAGAAAAGCTATATATTATTACGAAAAATGATGGTCTAAATGTAAATCAGATGGAGCTAAATTATGAACCTGCTTCTTGCGGCTACCTCATCTAACGGTGGAATATGAGTAGCACTGATTTGTATGGACAACCTTATTGTAGTAGCTAAAGGGACATGTCCCCCTCATCCCCTCTCCCTCATGTCATCAACTATCAATAGTTATTAACTAGTTATCCATTTATAGAATAGGGTAAATATAGAGAGAAGAGATGGATTAATTCCTGATCGGTGATATGTATGTTCTTAGCATTACTAAAAAAAATAGGATACCTGATCGATGACATGTATCCTCTAAGAATTACTCAAAATCAAGTTCACTTTCAAATGCCCCAAGATATGAGTTAGAACTTTATATCCCTAATTATCCTCTACTCAAAAAGCATTTCAATTACTTGCAAAACCTACCATCACCAAGACATCAACACTTAGCAATACAGCATGGTGCCCCCATGTGAGGTTTTGGTAATTCATGACATTCTCTATGGACTAACGATTGCCTTGAGTTATATTCGTAGGATTTGTCCATAGACACTTCTTGAAGTCCATGTGTTGGTTTCAAGGAGTTTATGTGGTGACCAAGGTGCTATTCAAGGAATTATCCAAGGATTGGTCATAGAGAAGACATGATACAAGGTTAATCATGACTAAGTCAAAGAATGAATCAAGTTGATCAACACACAAAGCATACAAGATGTACCGAGAGGGATTAAGTGATCCCATGGACTTGTGACAAAGCGTTGTGCATTGTGGTGGCAATGTACTTGTGAAGATATGCCGAAGAGTGGCTCACCCGTAATGGAGTATGGGGGAACAATCAACTAGTCTTCATCGAGCCAACGCAATCAAGAAAGGTGGTCCAACTTCAGGAAGTCAAGATCGTCATCATCTAGCTCAAGTGGATTATGTGCAAGGCAACGGTTTGCCCTTGATAGGTTTTCTAATTTACCGGTCTCATGGTGGTAGTTGGGAGACCGGGTTATAGGATTGATTGTCAAGGGGGCTCTCAAGTTAGTAGCTTGATCGTATCGTTCGTAGAGAGCTCAAACCATTACATCCTTGCATTATCTTTCTTGGTTCTTGTTTGATATTTCTCTATGTGAGTTTTAGAGCTTATGGTCATCTTCATGACAAGCTCGAGTGCGTCGAAAACGGAGTTCATATATGCATATTCTATGATGTTTTCGATGTTGGAGTTTTTGTCGGTTCTTCATTCATAGAGGTTTCACATATCAACACCTTAGGCATACTCTCACTGTTGGATAGTATTTGTCGTGATCTATCCAACAAGCTTGAGTTTGCCCAATTTGGAGCTCATTTGTAAGTTGTGGCAGTTCAAGCTTTATTGTATCCTTTGTTTTCTCTGCTTGTGTCTTGAAGGCCTCAAGTGGTTGTATCGCTCTAGGCAGCGGTAGTACCATCGTCCAGTTTCGCGCGTACTACCGCTGCTTCTGGGGACTCGACTTTTCGTGTCGGGTTTGCACGACTGTGGAATGGTAGTACGAGCGGTAGTACCGCTTATAAGCGGTATTATGGCCCGCCCACTACCGCTCCACTTCTGCTTTCTTCTGGACCAGTTGCGCTCGTAGCAGTGGTAGGGCGGTAATGGGTGCACGACGGTATGGCTTATAAGCCGTAGTACCGCTCTCTTGAGCGGTAGTACCACTGTTGTGGTACTATATCTCTCCTCTGTTCCTGCTCTGACTCCCTGGGCTCCTGAGCTGCTACCATTGGGGCGATTTGTAGTACCGCTCCGGCGGCACTACCACCTCGTGGCTCCTCGCCATTGCACTTCTCTGTGGGTACTGTTGTCCGAGCGGTAGTACCGCTCTCCTGAGCGGTAGTACCCCTTATGTGCGGGCTATGAGCATAATAGTTGGATTTGGGAGGGCCTATAAAAGGGGGTTTTCTTCCCATTGAACCTTATCCTTCTAGCTCATGTTTGCCCCCATTGTTGACCTTCTTCGAGCTTGCTATGTCTTAATCCCTCCAATGATTCTTACTAGTTCTTGAGGGAAAATAGAGAGGAGATCTAGATCTATGTTTCCAACAATCACTTTCTCCTCTTGGGCGTTTGAGCACTCTTGAGCTTGTTGCTCTTGGGTGCTTTGGTGCCCTAGGCGGTTGGTGTTGCGGAGCTCATTCGTTGTGGTGGATAGCTCCGGGACAAGCTTCGGGGTCTCCAATTAAGTTGTGGAGATTGCCCCAAGCGATTTGTATGGGTTCCAGTGACCGCGCCCAAGGGTTGCCAAAGTGTACGGGTTCAGTGACCGCCCCAAGGGCTGCCATTTGTACGGGTTTGGTGACCGCCCTCAAGGGTCCCTTAGTGGAATCACGACATCTTGCATTGTGCAAGAGCGTGAGGAGATTACGGTGGCCCTAGTGTCATTCTGGGGAGCATTGTGCCTCCACACTGCTCCAAATGGAGATTAGCATCCACAAGGGTGTGTGAACTTCGGGATACATCATTGTCTCCGCGTGCCTCGGTTATCTCTTACTCGAGCCCCTTTACTTATGCACTTTACTTTGTGATAGCCATAGTGTTTCATGTTATATATCTTGCTATCACATAGTTGTTTATCTTGCTTAGCATAAGTTGTTGGTGCACATAGGTGAGCCTAGTTGTTTTAGGTTTTGTGCTTGACATATTAAACGCTAGTTTTATTCCGCATTTGTTCAAGCCTAAACCATAATTATTTTAAAGCGCCTATTCACCCCCCCTATTAGTGACATCCACGATCTTTCAATCGTATATTCCAATAGATATCATCGCCTCATCTCATGTTGCCTAAATCTACATGGACCAATCAAATAATGATAGTCTATGAAAGGAAAAACTGAATCAGTTCAAAGAAAGGCAAAGAATCTTCAGGCACTGTACCGGAAAAACTGAACTAGTATAAACTCCCGTGTTTTTTTTTTGTCATTGCCTTTGCTTTCATGTGGTTTTCATACCAATTATTTGATTTTCGTTTGCTTTCTTAAACCGGCAAACCTCTTTAAACCGGATTCAAGTTGTCAGAATTCGGTCCATTTTTAATCCGGCGATTTTGTTCCGGTTTGCTTTTTTCTGTTAACATCCCATTATGGAGTAACAGGGGGCTTGTCATGCCCGACACGGTTTACACGGTAAAACCGGCATTTTAAGCACAGGAGTTATTTTTCTCCTTTACCGGTAAGGGTTTATAAACCTCCGCCTCAAGATTGGCTAAGCCAACTGCATGCCCGACGCTGGCAGGTATTTTTGTATCATCAAGTCTGGTCATATACATCCATATTTTTATATATAAATATATGAGCGACACAAGCCGCTATGGCGGTTTAAAGAATTTGTGATTGCAGGCGAAATAAGCTTACGGTTCATCAATCCACAGTATCAGCACCACCATGCATAGGTTACAGACTGAGGTTGTAAAGGCATTGTTCAAAACAAAGTGCTGACTATCCTATTACAAAGCCTTTCAAGGCCCGGTGTTTCATGTGGTGTTATGCCTTGAAGTTTTGGAGGCGTCACCCGGCTTGACGGATTCGCTTCTTCGCCGGGTTGACGTGAGGTAGAGGGGGCGCCTGGCGTCGGTTCAACTTCTTCTTCTTCCTCACCCGAAGCCCGGAAGTCATTGGTAGACCAGTCAATCCGGGTTAAGGCCTGAAAGACAGCCTCTTCACTTATAAGCTCAGCCGGATCAACGTCAGGGGCATAAGTGTGCTTACGGATTGGAGGAACAAGGCTCTGCACTTCCGGAATGACAAACTCCACCCGCTTGTTGTTTGCGTCATAAAAAGAACGGTGAACCGCCAGGTTGGCTTCTGCTGCCAGTTGACTCGCCAGCGGACGCATCTCCTTTGTTATCCGTTTCAAGGCGTCGTTATCAAAGGTTTCACCGTTCTCTTGAGAGCTGGGGAAGCCCTTGGCTATGTCAGCCGGATCAAGATCTGCTATCCACGCCTTGGCGCGAGTTAAAGCCAGTAGAGTGCCAGCACGGGCCGCGGATCGCTTCAACTCTTCAAGCTGCCCCGGAACCATGGACAGCCGGTCCAGTGTATCTTTGATCAGGGATGGAGTCGTGTTGTCGTATGATGTGGCACTTATGACCCGCTGGGCGCCGGTATACAGCTGCTCAATCAGCGTATAAGCGGCCTTGAGCTTCTTCCACACATCAGAGCCCAGATGAGCAAGACGCTTGCCTGCGCCGGTTTCAAACAGCTCAGGTTAAACCGGCGGACATGTCAAAATAGAGATAATAAGTGCAAGTTTTCTTACCAAAGATGGCAGAGGTCATGGCGTGCACTTGGCGCTTGAGTCCGGTAAGCTCTTCAGTCACCGGTTTCAGAGCTGCTTCAGCATCTTCCGCCCGTTTTATTAAACCGGCCTTCTCGGTGTCCCAGTTGGCCCGCTCGGATTTATACCACTCCTTCAGCTGTTCCATAGTGGTCAGGGCAGTTTTTAATTCATCCCTGGCCTTGGTAGCTTCTGCCTGTTGAGTTTCCAGATTGGCTCGAAGGTCCTTGAGTTGCACGGTTTGCTGGTATATTTCATTCTGATAACAAAGGGAGCACGTTAGTTGTTTCATTATACAAGTCCCAAGCTCAATACAAGTATTCAACTTGGCACTTGGGGGCTAATGGCTAGTTGATCTCGTTTTGCTATGGGAAGACACAAATTAAGTCCCGGGTTAACTTTGCAAAGTTGAACCGACCCTTGGGGGCTACTATACAACCAAAGTATAAGAAAGGCATAACTCATTACCTCATAACGGTCCTTCATGCGATTTACCAGACCGGCTTCAAAGTCACGGCTTGTATAAAGCCGGTTCAGAAAGCCGGAGTGAAGTTCTTGGGCAGAGAAGTTGTCGTAAGCCGACAGATCAGTCTTCCCCTTATCTTTGCTCATAGTAGTGGAACCTTCCTTGATGCTGTGCTTTGCTAAAACGACCGGTTGGCTAGGAGCGGTGTAGCCAGTGCCTGTCACAATAACATCGTCATTTTCGGCGGTCTTCTTTGGGCTTGATGTTTTCTTATTCTGGCTCGGCGGTTCAACAATTACGACCCGCTCTGTGGACGGGTTCGGTGGAGCAGGCTGCGAGGTTTCCACTTGGACCTCCGGTTCAGCTTCTGGCGGATCAGCAGTATCGTCTTTATACAACTCGCCAGAGCTAGTTTTGGCGACTTCAGGATTTTCGTGGGTTTGTTCTAGGGTCTTTTCCGGATCAACATCTGCAGTAGGGTCAAGGGTTTTCGCTTTCTTACTCAAGCGAGCCTTGGTGCTGCAATATTCAGAATTGGATTAAGACAAATTAGCCAAAGCAATTGTAAACCGAATTGACGGGACAGCAGTTGCGTACCCTGCAGCAACTTTAAGCGGAGGCAGTTGCGTGGTTGATGAACCGCCAGACGAGTTGGAAGAGGCCTGATAATTCGGGTCAGATGGGTTGAGAGGACATCGGAAGAAACCCTTTAAGGGATAACGCTTTTCAGGAGAACAATTCACCTCTGGACGACGCTTCCGGGTTGGTGTGTCTGGTAAACCGGATGAAGTAATCCGTTGGCCACTATGCCGGGTCGTACGGCGCTCTTCAGCCTGTTGTGTCTTCAAGGAAAGGTTTGGATTCAAGTAAGCACAGGAATGATATTTTTTCACTTTCCGGACGGCGCGACGAATTCTTTTAACCGGCGCAAGGTCGGATTCGGAAGAAAGAAAGATTACCTCAACAGGGTCGGCATGACTGGCTTCAGCATCATCCCGGGAGGTAGAATTGTCAGTAAAAGGAATACAAAGGGGCCAAGCATATGCAAGAAGAAACACAAAGCGGAAAGCCGGTTTACGGCGGCTCCCTCGTAAGAATGTCAAGTTTTACCTCAGCTTCTGATTCTTCGTCCTCCGGCGGATCAGAGGACTCGGCGGTCTTCTTCTTGCCTGCTTTCTTGGTGGCCTTGGACTTTACACGCGGCGCCCGAACCGGTTTGGTACGTTTCCAGAAGGAGCTGTCAGCCTGAGAAGTAACAAGGATTAGTGTATATCAACAAAGTATTAAGGGCCCGAAAAGCGGTGAGTAGAGCTTACCGCCGGTGGTTTGTTGGCAACACAGAATGGAGCCAACCCGGTTAGGCTGCAGACGGAGATTGGCTCATCGAGCATCTTCTTTACGATCTCTGTGACCTCAAGTTCAGTTATGGGTAGCTCGTGACGTCTTTGAGGGTCTTTGAGGCTGCCGGTGTACTCGTGCATCAATCCGGGCCGGCGGCTTAGTGGCAAGACGCCCCAAGAAACCCAACACCGCACAAGGTCCACGCCGGTTAAGCCATTGGCCATTAGAGCCCGGAGCTTGATTATTTGAGGCGCGAAGTTCTTCCGTTCCGCGGCGGTTAAGCGTAAAGGCAGCGGATGCTGGTTGCTGAGCCAGTGAGGACGATAACCCGGCAAGGGGTTCTCGTTGGCAGGAGCAGTGTTCCGGCAGTAGAACCAGGTTTGGTTCCAATCCTTTGGATGGCTGTGGTGTTTGGCGTGAGGGAAATCCACTTCCTTCCTCTTCTGGATTGAAACGCCGCCCAGCTCTGTGTTGGGACCATCAGAAAATTCTGTACGGCGGTTCAGGTGGAAAAATCCCGGAACAGCTCCACAGATGGTTCTTCTTGAAGATAGACTTCACAGAAGACTTGAAAGTTGCATATGTTTGACACAGAGTTCGGGCCAATATCCTGCGGATGGAGTTTAAAACTTCCGAGGACGTCCCGGAAGAATTTTGAACCGGGCGGGCAGAATCCCCGGTCTAAGTGCTGCATAAACACAATTACTTCTCCCTCTTGCGGCTCGGGAGGAAACTCGCCATGCGGAACACGCCAGTGGAGGACATTTTTTGGAGCCAAAGCGCCAGTGGTGACATAGCCGTTGAGTTGCGTTTCAGTGATTTTGGACCGAACCCAATTGCACGCTGAGAATTGAGGAGCCATTCCGGAAGACTAAGCTGCGAAAGAAAGGGAGAAATGGTTCACCGTTAAACGGTTCAGGCATATTATATATTGTTAAACCGGCGATTCAGCGGCCGGCTTCTAATTCCGGTTTAACTGAGGACTAATGGAGTGACGGATTAGCTATCAAAAGTCAAACCGCCAAATGAGGCAGAGCTGAAAAATCTACTAAGTATGGACAGAAACAGTTTTCACATGCGAGTGGAAGTAATCGAGATCTACCGATGTTCCAGTAAGAAAAACCTTTACGACCTATGCAAACCTCATAAAGAGCTGGAGGGTTCGGGTATTCTAAACTCGAGGATCTGAACAAAAGGAAAGGTGCATAAAGAGGTAAATGGACGGCGGGGCAGTCACCTGCACAGGATGTACGGTACGGCTGAGTCGTACGGCCATGGCGGAGCAGGTATGAAGAACTGATATGAGCACCTATGAACTACGAGATGAACAGGGCCTTCAGATGGGATCTAGGGCTTGAGAGGAACCTTACCTGACGAGCAAAAACCGCGGAGGAGCGCCGAAAACTCTGATACGATCAGGTTGATGCAGCGGCCCGGCGTTGACGCGTCGTTCGAAGGTCGGAGGCGATGGCGGAGCTTCAGGGCTGGAGCGTCGCGAGGAAGGAGAAGAGCGGAAGAAGAAGAAGAGACAGGGGCCGGCCGGTCTATTTATAAGGAACCGGAGCAATCAACGGGCGCGAGAATCGAGGAGTCAAAAGCGGCGGACGCTGCAGCGGCCGCCTCGATTTCCGGGATAGCATTAAATGAAGGGAATCTTACTGTTTGTATTTCTTTATTAAAGATGACGTCAAGGCGTCCTGACACGCGGATCGGAGGATGACATCACGGCGGTTCAAGCAGATGGCGGTTTACAAAATATGAAAAGAGATCAAGAGTTTTCTGAAGATGTTGAAGATTAACATGAACCGGTTCAAGTCAATCTGGGGCCTAATGTTGGGGATACAACTGCTGAGTGTAAACCGCCCTGGAGGGGCCGGTTTACCCTCGTCCATGATCCAGGCCCACGGAGGAGGCCCGGAGCCCAGAGGCGAATTAAGGTCCATTTATGTGAACCGCCTTAGTGTTGTAACTTGTGCTGTAAGACAAGAGAGAAGAGACCGAGCCGGACACTTGTATGAGCCGGATTGGGACTCTGTAGACCGGTCGGGCGTCAACCCGTGTATATAAGAGGACGACCCGGCGGCGGATTAGAGAGAGACAATTCGAGGCTTAGGCGAAGCTATTGCTCCCAAGTCGCCGAAACTACATCAATCCCATCACAACTAGATGTAGGCCTTTCCTTCATCGAAGGGGCTGAACTAGTATAAACTCCCGTGTCTTTGTGTCCGCTTTAACCTCTCTAAGTTAACCCGTACGATGGCCCTGCGACTAAGTCCTTTCACGAGGACATCTGCCGTGACAATTCCACGACAGGAATGCTCCTATTTTCGATAGGATATAGACATGGAAAATATGCAGCAATACTTGGCCAATAACCCCGGTGCCAAACCAAGAAATTGAACTATACTTTATCTCGCTTCAGCTTTTTAAATTTTCATGCAATACTTGAGCGTGAGCCAAGGTCTTAGCACTTTGGATGGCAAAGACAATAATGATTGGGGTTTATAAGGGAAGACAAAAGGTATAAGAAAGTCCCACATCAACGCGGCTTGATCGTTAGGCAATGAAGAGGCCTTACAATCGATGTTAATGCGGGGAGTAGGGATTTCCATGCAACATATGCACTAGAGCTATAAGTGTATGAAAGCTCTATATATGAAACTAAGTGGGTGTGCATCCAACTTACTGTTGGAAATATGCCCTATAGGAAATAATAAAGATGTTATTATCATAGTTCTTTGTTCGTAACATATGTTTACTATCCATGGTATAGTTGTATTGACCGAAAACTTAAATACATGTGTTGATATCTTTCCTACTTCTAAAGTTTTCGGTTGAGGGTTGACCATTCAATTTCAATGCCCCATTGCCTCCCTCTCGCATTTCATGCTAACAAGTGGGCCACTCAATTTTCACGTACTAGGCAACAGCTGGACAGGCAACACAACCAAGTATTAATTTTCTAAAAAAAGCTGACTCCCTAACTATCGAGATCCTTGTTGCCCATCATGTTTGAATGGGCCAGAAGATACAAAGGACATGTTGTTTTCGTGTCAGAAGGCGAAATAGGTTTGGGTAGGATAGCATGAGGCCATTATTAAAGCTCGTGCTACCGATCGTGCAGGAGAGGCGGTTCTTGAGTTTTTACTTCTTATGCCAGAGCAAGAACTATCTATAGTGTGTACCCAGAATGCACGCGAATTGATCGCTATAACAACTTGGTATTTATGGTGGGACAGACGAACGCTTGTTCATCAGGAAAAGTCCCAAGATGCATACTAAATTCGATGGGAGCCCGTGCTATAGCGGCAATCTATGTTAAAACTCAGTCCCCGAGGGCAACAAATAGAATAGGGGGATGGATAAGACCTCCCATGGGTTTTGTGAAATTGAATGTTGATGCTTCTTTTGATCAGAACATGCTTAGAGGCACAGTGGGGGCTGTCCTTGGAGACGAAAAAGGAAGGCTCATTGTTGGCGGGAACTGGAGGATGGGTTGGTGTGCAGATGTCTTCACATCAGAAGCGTTGGCTCTAAGATTTGGCTTATTACTTGCACAGAAGGCGGGATGCAATCGTCTTGGTGTAAACTTTGACAATATGGAAGTAATTGACACAATGAATAATAGAGGACATTCAGCGGGAGCGGTAGCGGTAGTTTTTGATGATTGTTATTTTATAGCATGCGATTTTCCACTTATTAGTTTTGAACATTGTAATAGGGAAGCAAATAAAGTTGCTCATGAATTTGTTGGATTAGCTAAATTTTATCTGACAAGGGATTGTTTCGAGGAACCTATGAATGATATTGTAACTCTTCTCATTGACGATGTAACCGTTATTTCTAATGAATAAAAGGGATGTTTTGTTAAAAAAAAGAAGAGGTCCTTCTTGCCTCCTACCGCCTGTTCGTGGGTTCCACCATTGCTGCGTCTCGCCGCTGCTAATCTCCACCAATTCCTCTCCCTCATACAACAGCCAATCTCAGTTCAAATTTCAAATATCTATGTACACCGCCGGAGTCCTTGCTGCTCATTCATTTCGCCCATTGCTCTATCTTTCTTTCCTCCACGCTCTGTTTCCGAAGCCCTCCTCAATCGCTGCCGCCCAGCCATTCCCGCTACGGGTGCCGCTCGATCCCCATCGACGGTACGTGGACGACGCAACCCATGCCTCCGTTCTCGCTCGCCGTCGCCGGGACTGTGTGGAGGCCGCCACCCATGGCACGGCTGCTCGCTGTCGCCGAACTCAGGAGTGCAGCGCCGCCACGTCCACCAACATGTGGACCATCCATCCCGCTCAGTGCTGCCTTTGATTCGCTTCCATCCGAGCGCATCGTCGGCTGTTCAGTTCAACTCACGCTTTCTGGCGTATCCAAGAGGTACACACCATGGCTCCTGATTGAGACCTGGGTCAGTTAGTTTATAGTTTAATGAACTGAAACTTATTGTTGTAATTGAATGTATGCACGAGACTGGAATATATAGGATTCTAAATTTCTTCCATGGTGTTTTTACTTCCTGGACGTTCATGCCTTTCAGCTTGCTTTAGGCGTCAAAGAATTGAAACTTTCTCTGTTTTTGGTGTGTTCAGGAAAGTATGATTCATCTCCCCATTGTTGCATCCCTCTGCACATGAGCGATTTGTACTTCTTAGTGCTTACTATAAGCAATTTGCACCTCTCTGAACTTTTTTTGTCCCGACTGGATGAGAAGAATAAGGTGCCTACATTTTCTGTTGGTTTAACATGATGTCAACTTTTTGTGTGGCAGATTATGGTCTTAGGTTCTGTGGAATTTTTGTCTTATGCAGATTTTAGTCTCAGGTCTAGCTTATATATGTTCAGTACATTTTATTTTCTTGGGAAGTATGATCACTGTGCTACCAACAAGAGAAAAAATATCATATTGCTGTAAAATGTGCAGAACCTGCTCATAAGCGAATGGAATTTTTGTGCATGTTTTTTTATTTAACTTATTGCTCCAGGTTTAAATGTTCTTTTGGGTGCCAAGTTCAGTCATAACCTTGCTCTTATCTCCTTCCACTATTCCCAAGTACGGAGGCTTGAATCTGGTTAAATAGTTGTGCGACTAGAAATATTCAGTGCAGATGTAAATAGTGAATACGTATATCCTAAATTTCTTCAAATTATGAATTAGTGCATTGAACCGATTATATTTGTTTAGATTTTCTTGCTGGCTATCATATAATATAGGTGGTGGCATCATGATATATCTTTTGTAAGTTATGTTCAGTTTTTCTTTCAGGACAAGATGAGGTCACTGAAGTGTAACAGAGTGGAAGTGTAACCCATTCCAACATTTGAGGAGGATGTGCATTCTTACGCAGTTACACTAGGTGTAGTATGTGTGTGAGTGTGTCTGAGTGTACTACAAATTTCACGTGGGGAGATTCGGTATGGGAGGAAAGAAGTTCAACATTGTGTTATTGGACGAAAAGGTAGTACTTGTGTGCAAAAATAATCTCTGCTGCAACAAAAAATATTTTTTAATAAACGTTGGATTGTCACTTTCTATCTATTTAAACTAGATCGGCAGCGCCTCTTGGCGCGAGGGTGCCGGTCCTAACGATGTGGTCAAGCAAGTATAATCATGATTTAGCGTACGTATTCAAATAGGACAACAAAATAAAAGAAAGAAGAAACATTCAGTTCTAATAAAAGACATCGAGTCACGAGACCACTAAAGGTAACCACTTCCATTAAGTTGAGTACTAAGAGCGCGAACATGAGAGCAATGTCCTAATTTGAAACAAAGTTTGCAGCACATCCATATATAAGCAAGGCAGCTACCCAACATAGGCTAAAGTTATATCAAAAACAACTTCATTGCAAAGGTAACATCTAAAAAAGGAGGTTAGTAAACACTTACTAATGATTCAGTACTAAACATCAAGGTTCATCACACGATATTGGCAAATTTCATACCAAAGCATACTTGTTGTAACAAATATACAAATATACTCATAACAACTTCTCGGAGTGTTAGTGCATTTCATAAAACAATGCTATGAAGGGGACATCCACGATACAACAGACATGTTGGTCCTCAACTTTCACTTCTATCTATCTAAGTATATTGGAAATCCAAAGAGCGGTCTTAGGGCGTCGTGCCCTGTCCAGCACCATGGTCCAGTGCTCAGATCCAAATCATAGAGCAGGTTACAATGATACATGGTCCAGGTGGTGTTGAGTAGAAAAAACCACAATATATTACACGTGAAAGAACATGCCATTCTTGTACATAAGTGAACCCCTAACAAAGCAATGCCCTAGATCATCTTCACACACCTATGAGACTCCAGGTTGTAGCCTTAAAGATAAGTGTAGACAAACCCTGTCAATAGTAATACATGGGCTGGAAGAGTAGAGAACATTTATTGTACACAAAGCCACGCCATTTTGTCATAGAAGTAGGGAGACAGAGCACTAAAACAAAGAAGAGTACATTTTCCTTTCACCAACGGATGAACTTTGCAATTGACACTCAAAAGGGGATGAAAGCAATGGAAAATTTTCTTCTAAGACTGCCGCAAATCATTATGAATCATGAGCATGTGTCATGCACACACACATAATGCATTTTTTATTATTACCATGCACTACTGCCTACTCCTCTATATATCATTAAGAACATGTCACTAATTCCTTTGTATGGTTGACACAAAGATAAAGTCACATGTTCAAATTCTATTAACCTAATAAGGCAGTACAAATAGTCTGTCGAAGCCTTTCCAAAGAAGGCCCCTAAAAGATAATCAGCCAAACTATATGTACTGAACATAAGAACTTATTCCAGAGATATGTTAACAACACATTATGAAAGATAATACCTCCACAAAGCAAATCAGGGACGGCAAATCCACGAATGTCCATCCCCACTTCCTACAATTACGCAAAATAAAAAAGGTGAGAACATCACTGAATTATAATTGAAAACTGAATTTTGCTCTGAACCATAGCATGCACTTGACAAAGTGAAATATAAAGAAATGGAGTTATTATATGAACCATAGCATCCACCTGAAAAAGTAAAGAATATGAACTGGAGTTAAATCTATATAATAATACAGTGGTATTTTCCTGAAAATTTAATCATAAAAAGAGAGAAAAGAAAAATCAGTGGATAAAAAGGCAATCAGCGTGTCGAATCACATCACTATATCAACAGGCACAAAGGTCAAACAGGAAGTCCGAGGAAGCCCGAGATGATGGTACCATATACATGTTGTATACGAATATACCTTCATCGCCAGTGTATATTGGATCGCCGCTCCGTGCCCCTTTCGTGATGTTATTATATATCGGATGCTTAGTTGTTACTGCAGCTCTAGCATGAGCGAAAGCTCGTTAGTATTCTTATACTCATACGACATTATATTTTTAACTGAACTAAGCATCCAACAGTGTGCGAACAACTAACCATGGAGTCAATCAAAGTTACAGAACTAAAACTACACATGTACCCCAAAATCCAACTATCCATGTGAAATCGGAGTGAAGTAACCAACTGTTTTTTGTTATCTTATATTTCTCATGACAGAGCCTGGGTGATTTTGTAATCAGTACAATACCTGTAACCACGTGCATATCAATGAGCATGATATGTGTCATGCACCATTTTGACAAACATGACAGAAAAAAGTCCTTTACATCTACTGTTAACTTGATTCAGTTTCAAATGTAATGCTGGTTCATACAACCAGAGAAGCCTTGCTTATTAGCCAATTTAAGCCTTGCTTATTAGCCAATTTGAGAATCAGCCTCCTATAAAGCTATAAGTACCAATTGTTGGAAATATGCCCTAGAGGCAATAATAAAAGCATTATTATTATATTTCCTTGTTCATGATAATTGTCTTTTATTCATGCTATAATTGTATTATCCGGAAATCGTAATACATGTGTGAATACATAGACCACAAAACGTCCCTAGTGAGCCTCTAGTTGACTAGCTCGTTGGTCAATAGATAGTCATGGTTTCCTGACTATGGACATTGGATGTCGTTGATAACGGGATCACGTCATTAGGAGAATGACGTGATGGACAAGACCCAATCCTAAGCATAGCACAAGATCGTGTAGTTCGTTTTGCTAGAGCTTTCTCAATGTCAAGTATCTATTCCTTAGACCATGAGATCGTGTAACTCCCGGATACCGTAGGAGTGCTTTGGGTGTACCAAACGTCACAACGTAAC
>LR880967.1:714058183-714075218 GCA_904067115.1 Aegilops sharonensis | reverse complement strand
ATCTATTCCTTAGACCATGAGATCGTGTAACTCCCGGATACCGTAGGAGTGCTTTGGGTGTACCAAACGTCACAACGTAACTGGGTGACTATAAAGGTGCATTACAGGTATCTCCGAAAGTGTCTGTTGGGTTGACACGGATCGAGACAGGGATTTGTCACTCCGTATTACGGAGAGGTATCACTGGGCCCACTCGGTAGTGCATCATCATAATGAGCTCAAAGTGACCAAGTGTCTGGTCACGGGATCATGCATTACGGTACGAGTAAAGTGACTTGCCGGTAACGAGACTGAACGAGGTATTGGGATACCGACGATCGAGTCTCGGGCAAGTAACATACCGTCTGACGAAGGGAGTAGTATACGGGGTTGCTTGAATCCTCGACATTGTGGTTCATCCGATGACATCATCGAGGAGCATGTGGGAGCCAACATGGGTATCCAGATCCCGCTGTTGGTTATTGACCTGAGAGCGTCTCGGTCATGTCTGCATGTCTCCCGAACTCGTAGGGTCTACACACTTAAGGTTCGGTGATGCTAGGGTTATTAGGAAGACTTGTATGTGATTGCCGAATGTTGTTCGGAGTCCCGGATGAGATCCCGGACGTCACGAGGAGTTCCGGAAGGGTCCGAAGGTAAAGATTTATATATGGGAAGTTGACATACGGACACCGGAAGAATTCGGGGTCATATCGGTACTGTACCGGGGCCTCCGGAAAGGTTCCGGAGGACCACCGGGAGGGGCCACCCCTCCCGGGGGGCCACTTGGGCTGCGTGGGAGGCAGCCAGCCCCTGGTGGGCTGGGCGCACCCCTCCGCTTGGGCCCATGCGCCTAGGGTTGAGGGGGGAACCCTAGAGGGGGCGCCCCCCTTGCTTGGGGGGCAAGCCCCCCTCTCCCTTGGCCGTCGGCCCCCTTCTCCCTTCCCCCTATAAATAGAGGGGTGAGGGGAGGGCAGCAGGACCCAAGCCAAGGCGCATCCCCTCCCCTCCCCAACACCTCTCCTCCTCCGTTGTGTGCTCGGCGAAGCCCTGTCGGAGTACTGCCTCTCCACCATCATCACGCCGTCGTACTGCCGGGAGCTGTCTTCCTCAACCTCTCCTTCCTCCTTGCTGGATCAAGACGGAGGAGACGTTGCCCGTACCGTACGTGTGTTGAACGCAGAGGTGCTGTCCGTTCAGCACTTGGTCATCGGTGATCCGAGTACGACTCAATCATCACCAACCCCTTGAACGCTTCCGTGCACGATCTACAAGTGGTATGTAGATGCAAACTCACTCCCTTGACTCGTTGCTTAGATGAACTCATAGATGGATCTTGATGAAACCGTAGGAAATTTTTTTAATTTTCTGCAACGTTCCCCAACACCAATGAGGTAGGAAAAGAACAATATCTACCTTTTTATAAAACCAGAGAAGCAGTGGACCAGCGACTGGAGATGAAGAGGAGCAGTCCAAATTTTCATGTTGCAGAACAAAGTGCAAATTGAGACTGTAGACATTTATTCAATATGGAATCAATGATGCGCTGGATTTTCATGTTGCAGAACAAAGTGCAAAGTGGTCTCGTTGTACTCTATAGAATGCTGTTGTCCAGTTGCGGTATTCGCAGAACCTGCATATCCCGACTCATTGAAGTATGGCTTCTCATTCAAAATGAGAGCCTGAATGGACACAAGCACCTGCAGCATTGTTGAGTGAGCTGAGTTCCACTTCTCGCAACCACTACCACTCGACGCACCAAGGAGGCTAAGGCAGACTTTTCCACAATTATACAAGTTCGGATTAAGTCGAAGCCCTCCAGAATGATAATACACCAACTGCAGCACCATTAGTGTTAAGCATTTTAGTAAAATGATAAAAATAATCACATAAAAAGAAATGTCGGAAGCTTATATGCCGGAGGCTCAGAAGGATAATTAGAGGTAAAATGTGCATCAAAGAAGAAGAGGCCATCATGGTAGGGTGTTCCCTTAGGACCAATAATCGCAGCCCTAAGAAGATCCATTCTATCTTCAGCAACACGGGCAAAGGTAGAAGCTACAAAAAAGAGTAGTTTTCACAATTTATACTTCTGATTTGAGAAAATATACTGAGAAGGTGCAATAAATAAGCCATATTTTGCTCAACTTCATAATACCAATCTGTTTGCTAGTGCTAAGTCGAATGAGAATTAGCTAAATCCTAGTAGACCAAACTTAGCTACCGATTAGCCATAGGATTTAATTCTTTATACACATCTAAATTTCATTTATGTATCATTTTTGTGTTATTTCCCCCATCGTGGGATGAAAGAAACTAGGGCTCCCAACGTTGACTGAGCAGTAGAAATCAAATATGCTATTTAAGCCTCACTATTTACTCAGTACAAAATACGCAAAACCGATACCAGACAAATCTAAGTATAAGTCTAGATCTAATAGATTTCAGAACTCACTCCAAAATTTTAAGACTCTCTCTCTCTCTCGTGTTCTCTCTATGGCACGATCTTGATGTATTGCGAGCTTTGCTATTATAGTTGGATCTTATGATGTTTCTCCCCCTCTACTCTCTTGTGGTGAATTGAGTTTCCCTCTTGAAGTTATCTTATCGGATTGAGTCTTTGATTTGAGAACACTTGATGTATGTCTTGCCGTGTTTATCTCTGGTGACAATGGGATATCACGTGCCACTTGATGTATGTTTTGGTGACCAACTTGCGGGTTCCGCCCATGAACCTATGCATAGGGGTTGGCACACGTTTTCTTGACTCTCCGGTAGAAACTTTGGGGCACTCTTTGAAGTACTTTGTGTTGGTTGGATGAACCTGAGATTGTGTGATGCATATCGTATAATCATGCCCACGGATACTTGAGGTGACAATGGAGTATCTAGGTGACATTAGGGTTTTGGTTGATTTGTGTCTTAAGGTGTTATTCTAGTACGAACTCTTTAATAGATCGATCCGAAAGAATAACTTTGAGGTTGTTTCGTACCCTACCATAATCTCTTCGTTTGTTCTCCGCTATTAGTGGCTTTGGAGTGACTCTTTTTTGCATGTTGAGGGATTGTTATATGATCTATCTATGTTATTATTGTTGAGAGAACTTGCACTAGTGAAATTATGAACCCTATGCCCTGTTTCCTATCATTGCAATACCGTTTACGCTCACTTTTATCATTAGTTACCTTGCTGTTTTTATATTTTCAGATTACAAATACCTTTATCTACTATCCATATTGCACTTGTATCACCATCTCTTCGCCGAACTAGTGCACCTATACAATTTTCCATTGTATTGGGTGTGTTGGGGACACAAGAGACTCTTTGTTATTTGGTTGCAGGGTTGTTTGAGAGAGACCATCTTCATCCTACGCCTCCCACGGATTGATAAACCTTAGGTCATCCACTTGAGGGAAATTTGCTATTGTCCTACAAACCTGTGCACTTGCAGGCGCAACAACGTCTACAATAAGAAGGTTTTGTAGTAGACATCAGGCTTCACATAGCACTGATGAAGGAAGAGGAGGATATGGGAGAGGGAGGACAACAGATAGGTGAAGGGATGGATGCCCCCTGTGCCTCCCCTTTCTTTATATAGCCTAGGGGGTAGGGGCGGCCAAAACCCTCCTAGGGTCGACCATAAGGGAGAAATTCCTTTAAGTTTAGAGATAAGACATTATCTCTAGATTTAAACAACATGGGTGTTGGGGGCTGGTGTGGCCAGCCCATGTGGGCTGCAACTCCACCCCTCGGTCCATGTGGGTTATTTCTGGATCATTGTGCCCCACGGTGGAACCCCCAAAACCTTCTAGAACATTCCTGGTACTCGACCAAAAATTCCTGAACTTTTCCGGAACCCTGAAAAACCACTTCCCATATATAAATCTTTACCTCTGGACCATTTCCGAACTCCTTGTGACGTCTCGGATCCTATCCGGGACTCTGAACAACTTAGGTGTTGCCAACATTATTATCCCAATACTACCCTAGCATTACCGAACGTTAAGTGTGTGACCCTACGGGTTCGAGAACATGCAGATATGACCAATGCTCCTCTCTGATCAAGAGTCAATAGCGGGACATGGATGCCCATATTGACTCCCACATATTCAACGAAGATCTTTATCGGTTTGAACCATGATGTCGAAAATTTAGTTAATCCCGTATACAATTCCCTTTGTCCGGCGATATGTTACTTGCCCGAGATTCGATAGTCGGTATCACCATACCTAGTTCAATCTCGTTACCGGCAAGTCTCTTTACTCGTTTCGTAATACAAGATCCCCGTGACTAAACTCATTAGTCACATGCTTGCAAGCTATTCATGATGTTGTACTACCGAGAGGGCCGAGAGATATCTCTCTGTTCAAGGAGTGGCAAATCCCAGTCTCTATCCATGCAACCAAACAACACTTTTCTAGATACCTGTAGAGCACCTTTATGATCACCCAGTTATGAAGTGAAGTTTGATAACCCACAAAGTATTCTTCCAGTATTAGGGAGTGTCATGATCTCATGGTCTAAGGAACATATATTTCACATGAAGAAAATTTTAGCTATTAAACTAAGTGACACAATCAGATGCTAAACTTACGGTTGGATCTTTCCATCACATCATTCTCCTATGATGAATGATTTGATCCCGTTATTAAATGACAACTCATGTCTATGGTTAGGAAAACTTTAACCATCTTTAATCAACGATCTAGTCTAGCAGAGGCTCACTAGGGACACGGTGTCTTTTTATGTACTAGTAAGCTGCCCGTGCTACACTACAGAACCACTTGAAATGAGGTGGAATAACAAGGGTATAGAGCCAAAACTGTCAATGCTAGTAGGATGCTCATGCATTGCCATAAAAAAATACAAACTTGATATGTCACTGAAGTGCTCCGACATTACACAACCTTAAAGGTTGCACCTCATAAGTGAAATTCAGTTGCAGTTACAACATGAATCACACAAACACTTGCTATCACATCCAAATTAAGCAAAAAGAAGTAACACAATCCAAAAGCAGCCCCACAACAAAATCCACAAGACCTACATGCTAGCCTAAAGCCTAAGAGAAAAGATAATAAAATGATCCTTCAACCGAAAACCGACTCCAATTGTACTCCAATCGACAACATCATTAACTATTCGAAAGCTATATCATGGGAAAAGGCACGGTCACTCCATACACCATTCTTCATCTTCTTTTGACCAAGGAGAGGTTGGTCCAAGGAGCTCATTATTGATCATACACAAAAATATTTGGAAGCATTTAATTCACGTGCGGCAGGACAAATTAAATTTACCTTAATGAATTCAACCAAATTTCCAATCACCTTTGTCTTCATTCATGTGCATCTCCGATATTTGGGTCAAATCTACTAAAGTCCGTAGTATGCAGACCATGGTCTAGTTAATTAAGAACAAAACACCAATCTATTAGCAACATTTATTTTTGCAATATTATTATGTGAAATACGACAACACATTCACTTATAGACTAACCATTGCGTTTTGCACTTAACACTGTTGCCACCACAAAAACATGCTCCTCGGCAAATTTTTCCCATGTACTTATATAATTAGTCACTAACTTGTCCCATATAACTAACTTGACTATATTATAGCTACAAAATCAATTAATTTCAGAAGAGAAATGTGAGAGATTTGAATTAAGTAGATAACAAATTTTGAAATCCACAATATGTACATACGTCCTTCAGTTGTAGAAACTTTCCTTATGTCCAATAGAACTTACAAATAAAACCATGCCAATGATATCTAACAATTTAACGATTAAGCTATTAATAGATAATCTGTGACCAAAGAACATTTAGAATATATGAAAGAAAACTAAAGCACTTACCAACATGTGTCATATCCAAGGTGAACTCCCAAACTTGTCAAAAGGCATAAAAGGCTGGAACAATGTGACCAACTACTCATTCACATTTCTTATCTCATTAGCTACTGTCTTTGAGGTGAAATGAAACACAAAGTGATTATCTGCAAACATATAAGGTGTGTACTCAGATAGTAGGCGAAGAATTAAACTCCCCCCCCCTCCCCCCGTCGTCCTCCCCCTAGGGCGACTCGGGCGGCCAGAAACCTAGCCGCCGCCGCTGCAAACTCCCTCCTCCTCTCCCCCCGCCGCCGCCGGAAGACACCGCCGGGCTAAGGCCAGGGGCCGACGACTGTGGTGGGGGATCTCCTCTTTCGCGCATCTCCGGGGTGGGGTGGAACCCAAGGCGTGTGGTGGCGCGACCAATCTGGGATCTGCGGTGCGGCGGATGGTTGCAGGTGGCGGGAGGCTGGCCCGTCCTCGGACGGCGACGGCTTAGCGCGGCAGAGGCCAGGGCGGCAGGCGCTACGGATGGCCCTTCGGGCGGCGGTGGCGGCTGCGGTCGGCGGCGACCGGCTTGGCTACGGTGGCGTGCATGCTGCCTTCAGATCGGCAACAGCGGCTTGGAGGCCCTGGTGGTTTCGTCGGCGGCACCTCCGATCAGATCTGTTCTGACCGGTGCAGCCGGTGGTGGTGGTCATCTCTTCCGTCAAAGGTGGTCGGCCTAAGGCTGGGTGTTCGGATCTCGGGATCTGTCATCTGGCACCAGCTGCGAGTCGAGAAGACATAGTTGCCAGTGAAAACCGACCCGACGGCGGGCGATGGCGGCGTTCCACGTCGTTACCTTGATGAAGGCATCGTCATGTGACTACCGTCAACCCACTCGTATTGCTCCGGGGGAAACCCTAGGATCTGGTGTTCCAGACCGGACGATGGCGGCACTGCGGTATCGTTTCTCTCTTGGGAGCATCGTTTTGTGGAGCAGCGCTGGAAGTCAGAGGCAGGAGGTGGATCGGCTTCTTCTTGCACGGAGCTTCGGTGGAGATGTCAAGTCATGCCTGACCGACAGGTGCTACGCTTGGTCATGCCTGGTCGGCAGGTGCTACGCACGACAGATCCTCCAAGGGCTTCAAGCTGTGTCGGCTGGTGGTACTTGGCAGCATGACACTGAGGTGTATCAGTGGCGACCGCGACGTGTTCAGCTGTTTGCGCGCAGGGAGGAGGTGTCGTTGGGTGCCGTGGTGGCGTCGACGATAGTTGGACCGAGCAAGGTTGATGCATCAGTACATTTCTGAAGATGGAGCGGTGGCAGTTGGCGGCGGCGGCCTTTGGAGCATGCCGGACCAGTTTGTGCCCCAGAACCGGCATGTGGCTAGGTTAGGGTCTCAGGTCTTAGATGTTAGGATTGGCTGCGATGTCTGTTTGGTATTAGGCCCAGGCTATCTATGCCCCTTCATCAAGTGGATAGGTGTAGCGACAACTTGTTGCTTAGGCGACGGCTTTAGTCGTACTGCTGTATGACTTTATAAGGACTTGTGAGAATAATTAATAAAGTGGTCGTATACATCGCCCAGATGCAGAGGCCGAGGGTCATCCTCCTTTTCTAAAAAAAATATAGTCCGCATTTCTCATAACTGGTTCTGTGATACTGTGACCATCTTCCATCATCACTCTACAAGTGAACGGTATTACCCATAACAGCCATTTTTTCTCCCTTATGACATCCAGAAATAAGAGATGAAACTCCCTACATGGCTCCTTAGAGATCAGCGATTCTCGGACGTCGGATCGGTTTGCTTGATGCGATTCTGGGCGTCGGATCAAGATCTGGAGGAATCCGGGCCATTGGATTTGAAATGAACACTGCTGGAATGAATAGTTACTGCATCAGTCCGCTGCCTTTTACTCCGTTTTTTCGGTCTGCGGTCACTGACGTGTGGGTCCGCTCGCGGGTGGGCCGCGTTTGTCAGCGACCGTGGCTTGGATATGGCCCGGTTGCCCCGTCGCGCGCACCGGCAGGTAAAGATCTCGTGCCACCGCATGTTATATCCTGCCTCGCCGAGGGGTATTTTGGGGCATGTTTGGATGGTAGCCCACGGCTGCCATGCCAAATTCTTGGCGTTGACTGGAGTGCTTGGCGTCCGTTTGGATTGCAGCCAAAGTTTTGGCTCACAGCCAATTTTTTGGTCACCCGATGAGCTTCTGTGTACGCACGCTGGCGAGTTTTCCGGCGGCGAATTCCTTCGCCAATATTTTGGCTCGCCCCCGTTTTGGTCAGGCAGGCATGGGCGCAATCCAAACAGGCCCCATCTTTTAGCTTCCTGCATGGCATGCGGCGATTGGCCTCGTGCGGCTATGGGGTCGGGGAGAGCGGCGGCCCACCCTTTCGTGCTCTCGTTCGTCCCCCTCGTCTCCTCTGGATCTCGTTTTCTCTCCTCTCTCTCTCTCTCTCTCTCTCTCTCTCTCTCTCTGTAGATTCCCCACTGCCGCCACCACCACGGCCAGCTCCGGCGAGGTCCGTCGCTATACAACACATCCACGAGCTCATCTGGTGACGCTACTCCGTCTCCAGCGCCTTGACCCGACGCGCCGCCCCTCTATGCGTGGCCCTGGCTAACCCTAGCGCCATGGTCGCCGGTCCACGGCGTCGCCATCGACGCCCGCGCTGCACCTGCACCTCCGGTTGGTCCTCCCCGACCCCGTCCGAACCCTCGCGCACTGCATCGCCTCCTGGTCGCTGTTCCAGGCGTCGCCATCGACTGGAGGAGCGCGGGACTGTCGTCCTCGCGTTTGTGCACCTCTAGGAAGAAGACTGCTCGAGGTGAGACGCCTCAGATCCGTCGTGCGAAGGTGGAGGTGAGTGCCCTCTCCACTGCCCCCATTTCCTCCCTCTCTCTCTGTTTTGATCCCTTTTTTCTGTAGCTCGGCATACAGGTCAGTGTATGTGTGTGTGCAGCAGCTCCAGAGGGATGAACGCCAAGGTAGCCACTGCTCCGTAGGTATGAATCGGTTCCCTAACCTCTTATGAGCCCTACTTTTCATGGAGCAAGGTTGGCTGCTAAGTGTATGTGATTTGATGCCTCTGGTTCTTCCATGTATGGAAGAGATACTATTTAGTTGTCTGCATTTTTCATACTCGGTTCAGTTTGGTGTGCCTATCAATGGGTTGATTCAAGATAATTTGTGATTCTGCTATCTAATTGATTGGTATATATGTGCTTTTTTAATATGGATCACTTTATGCAGAAGATCTGAGTTCAAAAAGATTGCATGACACCACATACATTTGATATTTTCTTATCATGGCCTGGGTTTGGTGGGCGAGCTCACTGCCGTCCGCTTTGAGGTCGTGCTTCCCTCTCCCTCCTCTTTCTCTGTGTGTGTGTGTGCGCACGCGTGTGTGACTTATTTCGTTAACCGTGTTGCAGCTGGTCCGGGATCAGAGTGCGGCCCTTGATTCGTGCCGCCCGTTTTCTCTGCCGGAGTTTTGGTTGCGTGGACGCGGCTATAGTCAAACGGTTGTCACCAGCATGGCGCCGGCGCCTCCCTTCCCTCTCCCCTGGAGCTAGAAGGTACTGTCTTGGGCTTCCCAGATCTGTTGGGTCAAAAATTGCATGTGATGGAATCAAATTTTGTTGGATCAGAAATTGCGGTTGATGGAATTAAAACTTGGATGTGATCAAATTAGGTATTGCTTGAGCTGAAAGTTGAATGTTTGTCGACTTGATTTGTAGTTAAACACGTGAAAATTGTGGTGGATCGGGTGGTATAGTTTACATATTTGAAAATGTTGTTGAATTTTCAGAGAGGACCATGGCATACTGATTACTGAAAGGAATCTGTGAGTTCCTGCACGATGCATCTCCAGCATTTCTTGTGCAGATCAGTTCCTACTCATATTTTCCCCTTGCATAGCAATCGAATATTTTAGGAACATATCATCATTGGCCTATGAATTTATCACATAATTTCCTGCTTTACAGTTCTGGTGAACATCATTTTTAAATATTTTTGTTTCTTGAAACCTCAAAACAGTAGTTTAAATTCTTTTCCATGAATCTGCGTGTTGCTTCCTTGGTGATGGTAATTAGTCATGGATAGTTGTCATTCTAAAGTTGCTTGGTTCAGATATCTGCTTTTTGGCAATGATTTTGCATGTTTTCTTCCTATTCAAAATATACCATTTGGCAGCGACTAGGTTCAAAGATACTGACCTGTCCTATGTTGTGTTTGTCGTTTTAACAGTAGGAACCTGCTATTGAGTTATTTTACTGGCTTAATTTGGCTTCTCTGCAGCATCCAGCAGCTTTTTATCTGAAGATTTTCACCATTTCTAAATACTACATACTTGTCGCTATGTTATAAAACCATACATCCAGCCGCTGCCCACGGGATATTCCCAGTCACCAATCTTCGTTATGCTCAAATTATGCACCAGATATTCCCAGTCACCAATCTTGGTTATGTGAGCACTCTTTAACCTATTATTTAAATGAAATCATCCTGAAATTCCTGATCTCATTAAGCCATCATACCAGGAGGAAAAAATGTGTTTAATTGGCAGGGTTAGGGACCTCTGAAGTAAGATCCTAGGCCGTAGTTTTTTTTTCCTGTCTCTTACAAAATTATGAAAAAAGTTGGTTACAACAACAAATGATTAATTAATTAATTTCCTCTTGGGATAGTCAGCTTAGAGGAAAGCTTGGTCATTGATTCACACAATTGATATTGGACTGCACATATTTAAACACCACAGGTGCAGCAGATTCAGAAAATCACTGTCTATGTAAAACCCTGTTTAGGTTATTGAGTTCCTTGCTAGCTTTAGGGTCCATACTTAATGGACGTGATGTTGTATTTGTAGATTTTCAAGTGCAACCTTCTTCAAGAAAGCTCAATATGCAGGTTAGTCGTCATTTGGTCAAACAACATTTGCACCAATGTTTTGTTCGTGTAATGACACATATTTCCAGCATCACATGAATAAACCCAATTGATATTTGAGATGGGATGCACGGCTGTACAATATTTTCCCGCATATCTACTCCCGAACCACCTGCCAACCATACCTTTCACTATTTTTTTGAATGCAAATCAAGTATGTTCTTAAGCCTTTTTCTTTTGTAGAAAATCCTAAGGAAGGCAGGTATCTATACGGCAACAAGTTTCCGCAAAATAGGAATCGAAGAGTACCCTCATTTTAGTCCTTGAATTTTTTATTTTCTATATTATTTGGCTCCCGAAGTTCAGATGCAGTCCAACAAAAAAGATTGTTTTTGCTTGCTTGTGGCGACGTAAGTATATGGTTTGCTCCGAAATATTAGTACTTTTGAGCTTACAGAGCACTATATATGAGTATATGTTTGGCTAGCGGTTCCCTTCAGGATACATGTGCTAGTTTCAATATACGTCTTTGTTGCCTTGCTTGATTTGTTAGGGGTCTCATTTTTTCTCTGTCTCGCAAGATATAATAGGCAGAGGCAAATAAAAAAATCTACGCCATAAACTGATCCACACTGTAACTATGATACGTATAGAACTGCCAGTTTAAAGCTTGCTCTGAAAGGAAGCATTCTACTTTATGCTCTTCGCTTATTATCTCTGTAAAAGAGAGAGATCAAACATATAGCTACTGGTACATACCCTCAGTCCTGAGGGTGAACTACTCCCTCCTCGTCATGGAGAGCGCCGGGATGATGAAGATGGCCACCGGTGATGGGTTCCCCTTCCGGCAGGGTGCCGGAACGGACTCCCGAGAGGTTTTTGGTGGCTATAGAGGCTTGCGGCGGCGGAACTCTCGATCTACTGTGATATTTGATGGTTTTAGGGTACGTAGGCTTATATAGGCGAAAGAAGTCGGTTGGGAGGTGCTCGAGGGGCCCACGAGACAGGGGGGCGCGCCCAGTAGGGGGGGCGCCCCTATCTCCTGGCCTCCTCGAGGATCTTCTGACTTGAACTCCAAGTCTTCAGGATGATATTCTTCCCAAAAATAACGTTGCCGAAGGTTTCATTCCGTTTGATATTCCTTTTCTTTGAAATACTGAAACAGGCAATAAAACAGCAATATGGGCTGGGCCTCCGGTTAATAGGTTAGTCCCAAAAGTAATATAAAAGTGTATAATAAAGCCCATAATCATTCAAAACAGATAATAAAATAGCATGAATGCTTCATAAATTATAGATACGTTAGAGACGTATCAACATCCCCAAGCTTAATTCCTACTCGTCCTCGAGTAGGTAAATGATAAAAGAAAGAATTTATGAAGTGTAAATGCTGGAAGGTGCACAAGTTTGATCAATGATAATTTAAATCACCTTTTCTAGCATGATAATATGTCATAATAGTAGTTCATCTATAAAACTTCTCACGATAAAGTAACAAGCAATTCACATGTCAAAGCATAGACCATAAACTTTCTTGAAAACTAGCAAACTTCATTCTTAGTCATCAAACAATTGCAATTTATCTTATTTTCAGGAAGGGTCTATGTCAGAGCTTTAATTTAGCAAACTTCACATACTCAGCTATCATATAGTCTTCTACAATTGCTAACACTCACGCAATACTTGTGGTTATGAAGTTTTAATCAGACACATAGAAAGATAGGGGCCTATAATGTTGCCTCCACACGTATTCACTTTTGGGTGATGTCAACAATAATAGTTCATGCTAACTTACATCCAATTGGATATATATATATCAGGATCACCCCAACACAAAGTGCTTGCCAAAGGATAAAATGAAAAAGGGAAAGGTGAAGATCACCTTGACTCTTGCATAAAGTAAAAGACATAAAGTAAAAGATAGGCCCTTCACAGAGGGAAGCAGAGGTTGTCATGCGCTTTTAGGGTTGGATACACAAAATCTTAATGTGAAAGAATGTCACTTTATATTGCCCCTTGTATATGGACCTTTATTATGCAGTCCGTTGCTTTTATTACTTCCATAACAAGATCGTACAAAGCTTATTTTCTCCACACTAATAAGTCATGCATATTTAGAGAGCAATTTTTATTGCTTGCACCGATGACAACTTACTTGAAGGATCTTACTCAATCCATAGGTAGATATGGTGGACTCTCATGACAAAACTGGATTTAAGGGTATTTGGAAGCACAAGTAGTATCTCTACTTAGTGCTAGTAATTTGGCTAGCATGAGGGGGAAAGGCAAGCTCAACATGTTTGAATGATCCATGACAATATACTTTAACTGAGATGTCCGAAAACATAACCCATTACGTTGTCTTCCTTGTCCAACATCAACTCTTTAGCATGTCATACTTAATAAGTGCTCCCAATTATAAAAGATGTCTAGGATAATGTATTTATATGTGGAATCTCTCTTCTTCAATATTCTTTCATGAATTGTTCAAATGACCAATACAATGCTTGCTAACCTTCAATAAATTTACAACCTCTACTTCTTAGATGTGAAGTCATTACTCCCCATGGGATAAGAAAATGAAACATATATAATTTCAGATTCATGACAATCAACTCATTCAACGATTTACTCATAGGATATAAGTGAAGCACACGAGTAAATGAAAAACTACTCCAAAAAGATATAAGTAAAGATCAATTAGTAGCTAAATAATTGTGTAACTATGCGAAGACTCTCTCCCATTTAAGAATTTCAGATCTTGGTATTGTATTCAAACAGCAAGCAAAACAAAATAAAATGACATTGCAAGGATAGCACAACTCATGTGAAGAAGCAAAAACTTAAGCTCAACCGATACTAACCGATAATTGTTGAAGAAGAAAGACGGGATGCCTACCGGGGCATCCCCAAGCTTAGATGCTTGAGAATTCTTGAAATATTATCTTGGGGTGCCTTGGGCATCCCCAAGCTTGAACTTTTGTGTCTCCTTAATTCCTATCATATCATGGTTTCTCTTTTTATCAAAAGCTTCATCCACACCAAACTCAACAAGAACTCGTGAGATGGGTTAGTATAAACCAATGCAAAACCTTATCATTTTCTACTATAACAAATCACTAAAATAATTATTCAACATTGCATAATAAATTCCTCTGCATATTTAATACTCCTATCCTCAAATAGAATCATTAAACAAGCAGACATATGCAAACAATGCAACCATAACAGCAATCTCCCAAAACAGTATAGTCTGTAAAGAATGCAAGAGTATCAATACTTCACTAACTCCAAAAATTATGAAATAAAATTCCTACTGTAGAGGATTTATCAGAGCTCATCATTCAAAATGTTTCAACATTATATCATGCTTTGACTTTTTTAGGGAATTTTTGCAACAGCGATAAACTTTCTGTTTTCAAACAGCAACATGTATACTAGCAAAATAAGCATGGTAAAGGCTATCCTTGATATTTTTATTGAAAATAAAGATGCAAAACATTATTCTAAATAACAGCAAGCAAATACTAACAAAAGAAATTGACGCTCCAAGCAAAACACATATCATGTGGTGAATAAAAATATAGCTCCAAGTAAAGTTACCGATGAACGAAGACGAAAGAGGGGATGCCTTCCGGGGCATCCCCAAGCTTAGGCTCTTGGTTGTCCTTGAATATTACCTTGGGGTGCCTTGGGAATCCCCAAGCTTAGGCTCTTTACACTCCTTATTCCATAGTCCATCGAATCTTTACCCAAAACTTGAAAACTTCACAACACAAAACTCAACAGAAAACTCGTAAGCTCCATTAGCGAAACAAAACAAAAAACCACTTCAAGGTACTGTAATGAACTCATTATTTATTTATATTGGTGTTAAACCTAATGTATTCCAACTTCTCTATGGTTTATAAACTAATTTACTAGCCATAGATGCATCAAAATAAGCGAACAACACACGAAAAACAGAATCTGTCAAAAAGTGAACAGTCTGTAGTAATCTATAACTAACGCAAACTTCTGGAACTCCAAAAATTCTACCAAAATAGGAACTCTTAGGCAATTTGTCTATTGATCTACAACAAAAAGAATCAACGCAAAAGAACTGTTTTGTGATTTAGTAAATGTTTTATCGTGCGCGCAAAGTTTCTGTTTTTCAGCAGAATCAAATTAACTATCACCATAGGTTATCCTATAGGTCTTACTTGGCACTTTATTGAAACAAAAGATATAAAACATGATTACTACAGTAGCATAATCATGTGGACACACAAAAATAGTAAGGGTAAATATTGGGTTGTCTCCCAACAAGCGCTTTTCTTTAATGCCTTTCTAGCTAGGCATGATGAAATGATGCTCACATAAAAGATAAGAATTGAAACATAACGGGGGAATCATGAAGCACATGACTAGAACATTTAAGACTAACCCACTTCCTATGCATAGGGATTTTGTGAGCAAACAACTTAGGGGAACAATAATCAACGAGCATAGGAAGGCAAAACAAACATAACTTCAAGATTTTAAGCAAATAGAGAGGAAACTTGATATTATTGCAATTCCTACAAGCATATATTCCTCCCTCATAATAATTTTCAGTAGCATCATGAATGAATTAAACAATATAACCAGCACCTAAAGCATTCTTTTCATGATCTACAAGCTTAGAAAATTTACTACTCTCCACATAAGCAAATTTCTTCTCAAGAATAGTAGTGGGAGCAAACTCAACAAAATAATTATCATGTGAGGCATAATCCAATTGAAAACTAAAATCATGATGACAAGTTTCATGGTTTTCATTATTCTTAATAGCATACAAGTCATCACAATAATCATCTTAGATAGCAACTTTGTTCTCATAATCAATTGTAACCTCTTCCGAAATAGTGGATTCATCAATAAATAAAGTCATGACCTCTCCAAATCCACTTTCATCAATATAATCATCATAAATAGGAGGCATGCTTTCATCATAATAAATTTGCTCATCAAAACTTGGGGGACAAAAAATATCATCTTTATCAAACATAGCTTCCCCAAGCTTGTGGCTTTGCATATCATTAGCATCATGGATATTCAAGGAGTTCATACTAACAACATTGCAATCATGCTCATCATTCAAAGATTTAGTACCAAGCATTTTAATGCATTCTTCTTCTAGCACTTGAGCACAATTTTCCTTTCCATCATACTCACGAAAGATATTAAAAAGACAAAGCGTATGAGACAAACTTAACTCCATTTTTTTGTAGTTTTCTTTTATAAACTAAACTAGTGATAAAACAAGAACCAAAAAGATTCGATTGCAAGATCTAAAGATATACCTTCAAGCACTCACCTCCCCGGCAACGGCGCCAGAAAAGAGCTTGATGTCTACTACACAACCTTCTTCTTGTAGACGTTGTTGGGCCTGCAAGTGCACAGGTTTGTAGGACAGTAGCAAATTTCCCTCAAGTGGATGACCTAAGGTTTATCAATCCGTAGGAGGCGTAGGATGAAGATGGTCTCTCTCAAACAACCCTGCAACCAAATAACAAAGAGTCTCTTGTGTCCCCAACACACCCAATACAATGGCAAATTGTATAAGTGCACTAGTTCGGCGAAGAGATGGTGATACAAGTGCAATATGGATAGTAGATAAAGGTATTTGTAATCTGAAAATATAAAAACAGCAAGGTAACTAATGATAAAAGTGAGCGTAAACGGTATTGCAATGATAGGAAACAAGGCATAGGGTTCATACTTTCACTAGTGCAAGTTCTTTCAACAATAATAACATAGATAGATCATATAACAATCCCTCAACATGCAACAAAGAGTCACTCCAAAGCCACTAATAGCGGAGAACAAACGAAGAGATTATGGTAGGGTACGAAACCACCTCAAAGTTATTCTTTCGGATCGATCTATTAAAGAGTTCGTACTAGAATAACACCTTAAGACACAAATCAACCAAAACCCTAATGTCACCTAGATACTCCATTGTCACCTCAAGTATCCGTGGGCATGATTATACGATATGCATCACACAATCTCAGATTCATCCAACCAACACAAAGTACTTCAAAGAGTGCCCCAAAGTTTCTACCGGAGAGTCAAGAAAACGTGTGCCAACCCCTATGCATAGGTTCATGGGCGGAACCCGCAAGTTGGTCACCAAAACATACATCAAGTGGCACATGATATCCCAATGTCACCAGAGATAAACACGGCAAGACATACATCAAGTGTTCTCAAATCAAAGACTCAATCCGATAAGATAACTTCAAGAGGGAAACTCAATTCACCACAAGAGAGTAGAGGGGGAGAAACATCATAAGATCCAACTATAATAG
>LR880967.1:714015894-714028038 GCA_904067115.1 Aegilops sharonensis | reverse complement strand
GATAAAATAATTAAAATCAAATGATCCTATTCTCAAAATTTGAGAAAACTCAAATATGAAAATAACGAAATCCCCAACTCTCTCCGTGGGTCCTTGAGTGGCGTAGAATTTCTAGGATCAAAACCAAAAGCAAATAAAATATGATATGCATTGATGATCTAATGTATAACATTCCAAATTGAAAATTTGGGATGTTACAAACCTACCCCCCTTAAGATGAATCTCGCCCTCGAGATTCGGGTTGGCTAGAAAATAGGTGAGGGTGGTCCTTTAGCAAATCTTCCTCTCACTCCGAGGTGGCTTCATCCTCGGTGTGGTGGCTCCACTGAACTTTGCAAAACTTGATAACCTTGCTGCGGGTAACTCGGCTGGCAAACTCGAGAATCTTAATTGGTTTCTCCTCATAGGTCAAATCGTTATCGAACTGAATCGCTTCCAATGGCACTGTATCTCTTAGTGGTATATCAGCCATCTCCGCATGGCACTTCTTCAACTGGGAAACATGGAATACATCATGAACTCCTAACAATCCTTCGGGCAATTCCAACTTGTAGGCCACTTCTCCCATACGTTCCAAAACTTTGTACGGTCCCACAAAACATGGCGTTTTCTTTCCTTTAACTCCAAAATGCTTGACTCCTTGTAGCGGAGATACTCAAAGATAAACTCTGTCTCCGACTTTGTATACTGTCTCCTTGCGTTTTGAATCCGCATAGCTCTTCTGCCTAGACTGGGCTACCTTGAGCCTATCACGAATCAACTTCACTTTCCGTTCAGACTCCTTAATCAAATAAGGTCCAAACAACTGGCGGTCTCCAACTTCATCCCACAATAGCGGGGTTCTGCACCTCCTTCCGTACAAGGCTTCGAAAGGGGCCATCTTCAAACTGGTTTGGTAGCTGTTGTTATAAGAAAACTCCGCATACGGCAAGTTGTCATCCCAACTTGATCCATAATCCAATGCACATGCTCTCAGCATATCCTCCAAAATCTGGTTGACTCTCTCGGTTTGTCCATCTTTCTGGGGATGAAAAGCTGTGCTAAACTCTAGTCTGGTTCCCAAAGTTTCGTGCAACTGTTTCCAAAACTTTGAGGTGAATTGGGTTCCTCTATCTGATACGATACTCCTCGGAGCTCCATGCAGACATACGATTCTGGTCATGTATATCCTAGCCAATTTGGCACTGCTGTAGGTAGTCTTCACTGGAATGAAATGAGCTACCTTCGTCAAACGATCGACTACAACCCAAATCGAGTCATAGCCTGAACGAGTCTTGGGCAATCCCGTGATGAAATCCATGCCTAATTTTTCCCACTTCCATTCGGGTATTGGCAATGGCTGTAACAATCCTGCTGGCTTCTGATGTTCTGCCTTCACTCTCTGACATACCTCACAAACTGCTACATTCTCAGCAATATCCTTCTTCATTCCGGTCCACCAGAAAGTATCCTTCAAATCGAAATACATCTTGGTATTTCCTGGGTGGATCGAATACGGCGAATCATGGGCCTCTTGCAAAATCAACTTCCTGATCTCCGGATCACTTGGCACATAAACGTGGTCCTCAAACCATAAGGTATCGTGCTCATCCTCACGAAATCCCTTAGCTTTTCCCTTGCTCATTTTCTCTTTAATAGAGGCAATCTCCGTATCCATCTTCTGAGCTTCTCTGATCTTATCCATCAAAGTAGACTGTATTTCCAATGCTGCTACATAGCCTCTCGGAACTATTTCCAAACATAGCTCTCGAAATTCCTCGGCTAATTCTTTTGGTAAACCTTCGGTCATTAGTGTGTTGACATGGCTCTTGCGGCTCAACGCATCTGCTACTACGTTAGCCTTTCCGGGGTGATAATGCAATCTCATATCGTAATCCTTAATGAGCTCCAACCATCTCCTCTGCCTGAGATTTAACTCCTTCTGCGTGAAGATGTACTTCAAACTCTTGTGATCCGTGTACACCTCACAGTGGTTTCCAATAAGAAAATGTCTCCAAGTTTCCAGTGCGTGCACTACGGCTGCTAACTCTAAATCATGAGTAGCATAATTTAACTCATGAGGCTTAAGCTGTCGTGAAGCATACGAAACAACCCTTCCCTCTTGCATAAGCACTGCTCCAAGTCCTCGACGTGAAGTGTCGCAATACACCTCGTAATCCTTGCTTTGATCTGGCAGAATTGACACTGGTGAGGTAACCAAACGTTTCTTCAACTCTTGGAAACTAGCCTCACATTCTTCGGTCCAATTGAACTTAGTGTCCTTCTTCAACAACTCCGTCATAGGCTTCGCAATCTTCGAGAAATTCTCAATGAATCTCCGGTAGTATCCGGCCAGTCCAAGAAAACTCCGGATCTCTCCAACTGTCGTTGGTGCTTCCCGGTTTGTCATAGTGGCACCTTTAGTGGGGTCTACTGCTATACCTTCTCGGGATATAACATGTCCGAGAAATCGAACTTCCTTCAACCAAAACTCACATTTGCTGAACTTGGCATATAACTGATGTTCTCTGAGCTTCTCGAGTACTAAACGCAAATGCTCCTTATGCTCTTCTTCATTTGTTGAGTAGACCAAAATATCATCAATGAACACTACGACGAACTTATCCAAAAATTCCATAAACACCTTGTTCATCATGTTCATAAAATAGGCAGGTGCGTTAGTCAATCCAAATGACATAACCGTATACTCATACAGCCCGTACCTGGTGGTAAAAGCCGTCTTAGGTATATCCTGCTCTCGATTCTTCAACTGATGGTATCCCGATCGCAAATCAATCTTGGAAAATACCTTAGCTCCTTGCAATTGGTCAAACAAGTTGTTGATCATCGGCAATGGGTATTTGTTCTTAATGGTCACTTCATTTAATCCTTGGTAATCAACAACCATTCTTAATGATCCATCCTTCTTCTCCACTAGAAGTACCGGCGATCCCCAAGGCGAAGAACTTGGGCGAATAAAACCTTTATCCAGTAACTCCTTAATCTGCTTCTTAATTCTTCCAAATCTTGTGCGGGCATCCTATACGGTCTCTTAGATATCGTCCCAGTGCGTGTTAATAGTTCAATCAGGAACTCAATGTCTCTGTCCGGTGGCATGCCTGGCAACTCTTCTGGAAATACGTCCGGGTAATCCTTCACCACTGGTACTTCCTCCTGCACAACTCCTGATAAGGAATTTACATGTGCCCTCCTCGGCTCATGCCGTGATACATACTTAATTCTCCTTCCTTCTGGGGTGGTAAGAAAAATCGACTTACTGGCGCAATCAATGTTCCCCGTACTTTGATAACCAATCCATGCCTAATATCACATCCAATCCTTGCGATTCCAAAACTATTAGGTCCGAGGGGAATACGTAGTTTCCAATCCTTAATGGTAGTCGATCACACCACATATTCGCCATATATTCTGCTCCGGGTGAGGTTACTAGCATGGGTGACCTAAGGGCTTGGGTTGGCAAATTATACTTATCCACAAATCCCATGATATGTATGAATGCGATGCACCAGTATCAAAATGAACAACTGCAGTAAATGTCTTAACCAAAAACTTACCTATTACTGCATCTGGCTGAGCTTCAACCTCCTCCATGGTAACGTGGTTCACCTGTCCCCTGTTGAAAGGGTTCGGCTTCTTCCCTGAGCTTCCATTGCCATTGCCATTTTGGGCTTCAGGACATTCATTTGCATAATGCCCAGTCTTCTGGCACTTAAAACAAGTGACTTGGCTCAGGTCTCTCTTGGCTGGGGTTGACGGGTTGGTGCGATTTTGTCCATTGCTTCCTCCATTCCCGTTTCCATTCTTTGTGCCATTGTGATTGTGTGAGCTACCTCCTCCGTGGGTATGCTGAAATTGTCCTCCCGGCTCCGGGGTAAAGCGTAGCTTCTGCTGAGCTCCAGAGTTGTACTTCCCCTGTCCATACTTCCTCTTGCGATTGTCTATCTGCTGCTGCTTCCCTTCAATCATAAGAGCACGATCTACCAACTCCTGGTAGTTATTAAAAGTGGCTACCATCAACTGCATGCTCAGCTCATCGTTCAGTCCTTCTAGAAACTTCTCCTGCTTAGATGCGTCTGTAGCAACGTCATCTGGGGCATAACGTGCTAGCTTACTAAAATCCTCCACATACTGGCCTACAGTGCGTCCTCGGCGTAAGTTGCGAAACTCACGCTTCTTCATGGCCATAGCTCCTGCTGAAACATGGGCAGTACGGAAAGCTTGCTGAAACTGATCCCACGTGACTGTGTCAATGGGGTGTGTGGCTGTGTAATTTTCCCACCATGATGTTGCGGGTCCCTCAAGCTGATGTGCGGCAAAACGCACTCTTTCCGCATCAGTGCATCCTGCAGCGGTCAGCTCCCTTCCAACCTTGCGGAGCCAGTCATCTGCAACAATCGGCTCGGTGCTACTAGAAAACACCGGCGGATTTAGCCTCAAGAAACGAGTCAAATGATCAACAGGTGGCGGTGGTGGTGGGTTGTTGTTGTTGTTGTTGTTGTTGTTCTGGTTTTGGACTAGCAACTGCATCAACGCATTCTGCTGCTGGATCAACTGAGTGAGCTCCGATAGGAAAGCAAATCCATTGTCACGTCTCGGAGGCATCTGAGGGTTTTTAGAAAAGACGAGAGTTAAGAATAGAATGAGGTCTAAAGAGAAAACACTACCCAAATGCACATGAGACAATTGCACACAAAATCACTTCATTCAATCAAACAAGGGCATACAAACGGTCTAGAACTATCGCAAAAGTGCGTGGACTATACTATGTACATGGTGGAATACTACTACTGTTATGGTAGTCTACTAGAAAAACTGCTCCGATGAAGACTCCATGATATCTGCTCCAGCTTCATCAACATAGTCATCATCACTATCGTCGGGATCTGAGTCGGTGTCGTCGATGATGATATAGTTATTCGGGCAAGTGGATTCGTCATCTTCTCTTTTGGGTGCTGAACCTCCCATGAATACTTCAATCTTCTCCTTAAGGTCGCCGTTCTGTCTCACTAGAGCGACGATCTCCTCCATGTAGTCTTCACGTGTAGCCTTGATTTCTTCTTCTAGCTCCTTGATCTTGGTCATAGCCTTCTTCAGATCCTCCATACCTGCGCACATCTGGTTCTCCTGGCGTCGGATGTGCTGGTTTAATTCCTGGATGTAAGCTGCGATTGATCTGTCCCTCCTGGTGCTGATTATCTCCCATTGCTCATCTCGGCGCCCACAAATCTGGTAGATAGTATTCTTGAGATCGTTGTGGTAAACTTCTCCAATACGTCCCATGGCGATGTGGGCTGCCATAATCTTTCCTAGTCTCCAAGTTGGTGCATCAAAGGAAAACTCTATGGGCTCCGTGACTGGTGCAAATGTCCTTCCTGGAACTTGAACTTGAACTTGAATCATCCAGTTCTCCTCTTCGGGTAATGTGGCGTTGTAGGTCCCGGTGAAGCTTGGTACTCCGATGTTCAGGTATCTAGTGACTTCCTTCAAGTGACATCCAAAGGGTGTATCTTCATTCGGTTGTGTGAACTTGCTCCTTGCATCCGCCATCCTAAAAGAATAGAAAAGATGAGGAGTCAGAAATGAGGAGAAAGAGTAGTGATCTATGGTTTTAGCTTAGTGGCCGTGTCCTACAGTCAGCGTGTGCTTTGATACCATCTTTGTAGCGGCCAGACCTCAAACAGTCTGATCTCTGTGCTCAGGTGTCATCCCTGGATCAGTAATGCTGACACCACACAGTACTTGAAGGATTTATAACAGAGTAGCAATCACACACTTATTACATCGAATGTCTCCTAAGGAGAACTTATTACAATAAACATGTCTTAAGGCCATCTAATAACGATAATAGCGGAAGGCTTGGAAGAATAGCGAGTCCATCAACTCCAACGGCATCACTGAGTATAGAACCACGACCTAAGGCACCTTACTCGTCGTCTGAAAAGTCTGCAACATGAACGTTGCAGCCCAAAAACGGATCATCACATGGAATATGCTGGCAATGTAACACATAGAGAGTAATGAAAGAAATAAGCTATACTACATGCATATATGGCTGGTGGAAAGCTCTATGGTTACAGTTTTGCGTAAAGCCAGTTTTTCCCTACATCAAAGGAATAAATTTTATTTAACTATCATGGTGGTTGTTAAACATTGAGAATGGTGGACAGCATTCTCAATCCCAATTACGCATCATCATTAAAACCCAACAATATTAATTAAAGTAACATGATGAGATTCACATGATATCCAAGTACTAGATACTCAAGATGTCCATAACCGGGGACACGGCTAACCATGATTAGTTTGATACACTCTGCAGAGGTTTGTGCACTTTTCCCCACAAGACTCGATCTCCTCCGTTAAGATTCTCGCACTACATGGTGTTTGAGAAACGGATGACCGAGACATAGTCTTTCAGAAGCGCTAGCACCTTACGAATGGGTAGACCGTACCAACCTACATACCCTACATCTGCTAGTCTACCACTGTAAGAGTTCGCACGACTTAGTCAACTATACTAGAGCCCATAGTAGCTTGTGGCTGCACACGGAAGTTTCTAGCATGAATAATCTCATGATCCCTTTGAGCCTGGGTGGCGGTACAAAAAGAAAAAGGCAATCCTGGAATACCGAGGTACCTCAATCCACCTAGATGTGTGTTTAAGTTGCCACCTTAAATAAACCATTAAATAACAATCTCACATCTGTCATGGATACACTCACCCAATCCACGTCTACTAGCATAGCATGGCATAATAAGCAAATGTAGAAGTAACTCCCAAGGGTTTGATAATGAAACAGGTAATAGGTACTACCTCATCTACTTCCCAAACCCCACAATTTAATTAGATCCTAATCATGCAATGTTTGAGGATTGATCTAATGCATAAAAACTGGGTATGAGAAGGGATATGATCAAAGTGTTACTTGCCTTGTTGATGATCCATGAAACCTAGAGATTCAAAGTAGCAAGCGGCGCACTCCGGGTACTCTATCGCAAACAAACAAACAAACACACAATAAGTACTCAACTAATGCACAGGAAAAACTCCAAATAAAAGATCTAACCAGAAAGTTCAACTTAAGAACTCCGGTTCGCAAAAAGAATCAAATCAAACGAAGCAACGAAAGTCAAACGACGAAAGAAAACAACTTCGTGTCACTAATCTGGATCTAAGTCAGATTTTACAGAAGCAAAAACTTGTTTAAGTTGGTTAAACGGATAGAGGGTTTCGAGACAAAACTCCAGGCGCTTGAATCGCCTAATTCCGATAAACGAGCGAAAAGTTATACTAGAACGAAAATCGGATCAGAAATCTCGATCAGAAAAATCGCGGAATAAATCCGAGAAAAGGAAAAACGACTAACAGCTTAACGAACGAACGTTCGTTAACTGGGTCTAAATGATGAACACATTCGTTAAAACGAACGAACGAGCGAACGCTCGCTATTTAACCGAACCGAAAATAAGCCGATCTAAAAAAACGAAACTAAATAAATAAATAAATCGAGGCTATTAAAAAAACCGGGTGGTTTTCTAAAGAAAACCGCCGGCGACGGCGGCTACCTCGGCGGCGGGTCCGGCGAGGTTGGCGGGGTCCGGCGACGACGACGGGGTCCGGTGATGGCGGGGTCCAGCGATGGCGGGGTCGGGCGGCGCAGGCGCGGGGCGGCCGCCGGCTAGGGTTAGGGTTTCGGGGTCGGCGGCGGCGGCGTGGGCTGGGGCGCGGGGCGGCGGGCGGCTTGGGCTGGGGCGGCCTGGGGTGGCGCTATTTAAAGCCCCCGGCCAGAGGAGTCCTGGCCGGAACCGGCCCATAGGCGGTTCGCGTTTTTTTAATAATAACGCGCAGAAAAACGAATAAAAGAAATACTAAACGGACTCCAGAAATCCCGAAATAAACTTTCCCCGGCTTCTAAATCAAGCCGGACAAGATGAACATTTATTTGGGGCCTAAATGCAATTTTGAAAAACGCATACTTTTTTTCTAAATTCAAATAAAATGGCGAAAAACTCCAAAATAAAAACTTATTTGATTTTATTATTAAATCCTCAATATTTCTTTATTTTGGGAAAGTTATTTTATTCCCTCTCTCATATTTTCGTAATAGAAATAATTGATGATAAAATAAGTAAAATCAAATGATCCTATTCTCAAAATTTGAGAAAACGCAAATATGAAAATAACGAAATCCCCAACTCTCTCTGTGGGTCCTTGGGTTGCGTAGAATTTCTAGGATCAAAACCAAAAGCAAATAAAATATGATATGCATTGATGATCTAATGTATAACATTCCAAATTGAAAATTTGGGATGTTACAGTTTGTTGCCCACCCAACATGAACCACATAGAAGACCCCAAATGAACCAGATAGTAGACAGATACTATTCGTTGCTGGCTCGATATGAGACCCATGGGCAATTCAAAACTCAAGATTGAACGATAAAGTAGCAGGTAATAATAAACGATGTATAACATAAGCAAACATGAAAGACTGCGACCTCTCTTCCGGAACTGTCTAGTCCTCAGGTTCATCTGCTCAGTCGATGATGGTAATGCAGTTGGCGTGGCTGCCAGCAACGTGGAAGATGATCTAAGGCGGCGAAAGAAATTCTGCAGGGGGGATCTCTGCTGCAGTGAACGCTTCTATCAATGGTGCACCTCAGGTGGGGTGGATGACGGCACGGCAGGAGAAAGACATAACACACAGAGTTTTCTTTGATGCCAATCTGAAAATGAAGTAAATCTGTAAGGGCTCCTTAGAATTGGAGGATTCTATAAACGCAGGGACAAGAAAAACACAGGAATAGGATAGGAATGCACGTGCAAAACAGAGCATTTGGAAACATAGCAGTTCAGTCAACCTGGGTGTTTGGCTCACATGAATTGGAAGAACAGAGGAATGGAGAAACAAAGTGATGCGACGAGTGTACAACCTCTTTGGCATAGCCTTGTGATGATGCTGGTGTGACTGTCGGAGGCGGGGAAGAAGATCTGAGGCCTCTGGAAACGGCGCCGAGGGTACTGCTCCGCTGTGATGGACGGTTCCGTCGTTGGAGCAGCTCCGCTAAGGTGTACAACGACGAGGCTGAAGCATGACAAGACAGACAACTTTAATCTGAAGTGGGACCCTAATATCATCTGCAAAAGATGATGTAAAATACATCACCAAAAAGTGCTAGATGTAAAACGCATCAAACGCGCCACGGCCGCTCTGACAGATGCTGTAAGTACTGTTCACTCTGAACTTAACTGAAGAAAATGAACTTCACAGTCGAAACTGAATCTTACTGTCGAAACTGATTGAACTAGTAACAGAGCATTGCAATAGATGTTTAGGGAGTTCGAGCACTAGTAGCAGAGAAGCAGTGATCTAAATCAACAGACGCTCGAGCAGGGAACGTACTAGCAGAGAGCAAGTCGTGCAGTAGCACCGCGAGTGAGTGCTAAAGCAACAACTCCTGTAGCTGCCGGAGGCCGTGCAGCAGCAGCAGCAGCGCAAGCGAGAGCAGGAGCAGAGCAGCAACACGAACGAAAGCAGGAGCAGCGCAATAGCGCGACCGACAGCAAGAACAGAGCCGCAGCGCGTGCGAGAGCTGGAGCAGCTGCAGCTAGTGCTGTTGTGGAAGTCGCCACCGAGGAAGCAACGACATGGGGGGGAGACGCCGTGGATGATGTGGCCGGCGACGGCGCCGTCGATGGAGACGCCATGTCTGCTCTGTATCAAGCACCGGCAGCCCCGTGAGATCAAATAAAAGTTAAAATGCAGCGGTGAGTGCAGAACCTCCTTGGTGGCGCCGAGTTGACCTCGGCTTCATCAGAGGAATTGGTGAGGGTGATGCGGTTCCGGTGGGGCAGGTAAAGACGACACTGTGGGGATTGAGGTGGCGCGAAGGACGAGGTGAATGTCGGGGCAGCTTCTTGGAGGTGGAGGACGGGGCGGCTGATCCGGCGAGACGACGAGATCAATAACAGATCCTCATCCGGTGCGGTGGATGAGGGACGACGAGCTATTGCGGTGGACGACGTAGTTGGGGAAGAGTCTCCGGCTGGGCGGCGGTCGGGAGGCCGACGGAGGAGCGTGGGGTTTCGCGGGTTTTAGCGGCCTCGGTGTACGAATGGGGGGGGGGGGGGGGGGGAGGGGGGGGGGGGGGGGGGGCGGGGGGGGGGGCGGGGGGGGGGGGGGGGGTGGGGGGGGGGGGGGCCGGGGGGGGGGGGGGGGGGGGGGGGGAGGGGGGGGGGGGGGGGGGGCGGGGGGGGGGGCGGGGGGGGGGGGGGGGGTGGGGGGGGGGGGGGCCGGGGGGGGGGGGGGGGGGGGGGGGGAGGGGGGGGGGGGGGGGGGGCGGGGGGGGGGGCGGGGGGGGGGGGGGGGGTGGGGGGGGGGGGGGCCGGGGGGGGGGGGGGGGGGGGGGGGGAGGGGGGGGGGGGGGGGGGGCGGGGGGGGGGGCGGGGGGGGGGGGGGGGGTGGGGGGGGGGGGGGCCGGGGGGGGGGGGGGGGGGGGGGGGTGGTGGGGGTGTAGGGTCGCGGTATTGGGGGCGTGGCTGGGGGGGGGGGGGGGGGGGTGAGGTAGCGAGGGGGAGGAGGGGAGCCAAGCTTAGGGACGCGCTTGTCCGAAATGTAGGGTAAGTTACCAGCGTACCCCCACCGGTTTTGACACCGCGACGTGGAGCTTCATTTCCGGCTGAGGGGTAGAAGGGGGATTTCGCATGTCTGGGCTGCGGGAGCGATTTTGGATGAGGAGGGAGTTCTCGCGTGGGTTGAAGAAGCGGGAGTTTCAAAGCAGGTGAGACAAATATACTCGAGCTTGAAAATTTCGGGATAACAAGGTGCGGATTCCTTATTCGGCAGGACAAACTTAACATGTAAAAAAAATCATACAAGACGCAAGAGAGTCATGTCCCCTTTTACTATATTGCTATAGATGCCATTGAAAAAACTACAAGAAAAATGTAAAAAAAATTGGGAGAACATGATTACCCTGCACAGTACCAAATCGATTCGCACTTCCCTCAACAACAACAAAAAACAAATCAATTCCCACCAAAGAAAGAGTAATGTCCCTTTTTATATGATTAGAGATGCCATGATCTCGAATTTTAATTTTTGAATCCACGTTATGTTGAATTCGAATATATCATTAGGTGACCTTGCTCTTTATAATTGATGTAGTCGTACATTTTGTTCTTCCATCATATATGAACATTTTACTCCACCATGTGAACATATATATTGTCGTCTACCATATGGACTAAATTTGAATCAATTTTCCTTATTTGAATACGATTGTTGTCAAGTTATACAATAATTTAAATATTATCTTAATAACAAAAAGACATGCATATAGCAGTAATCATATTTCACTATGAACTACATCTACCATACACTCTCCAATTCAAATATCTGTATCCATTTTATGTTGAATTCAAATCATAGTACATTATTGGTCTAGGTAGCGAGATGTTTGGGATAATCTAAACCCTGTTTTCATACGTATAATTTTTGGCTGAATTGGGACAAGTTTTGGTATAAGTCTCTTGCAAAACCGAAGATTCTCTCAACAAGCCTCGTGGTTCCGAGAGGGAACGTGTCACCTTTGTGTGCGAAATGATATACGCTGCCTCCCCCTGATTTTATTTACAGAGGCAACATAGAACTATACGAGTGCCCTGTTAAATTTTGGAATTATTACGGGTTCATTTGACCTTTTTATACATTAATTGAGTTTCTGGACTTTTAATGTGCATAATCTAAATATGAATTGCATGCACATGCTCCGGTGCACCAAAGTGGGTTGAAAAATCACATGTGTGTCCTTGGTTGAATTTCTAGGTCCCGTGGAAGAAATGAGAATGAAATTCAAACATCTGGGCGTCATGACTCTGCTGAGAACATCGAGAAACTTAGATTTTAAATTCATGTAAATACAAAACTCGACTGGAAATCATGAAACTTGGCATGGTGTCATGTCATGGCACTAACATGTTGTGGTAAAAATTGGGCCAATTTGGAAGCTCGTGGTTCTAAGAGGGACCGTGCCAACTTTGAGTGTGAAACGATATACGCTGCCCCCCCCCCCCCGCCCTTGAGTTTCTTAACAAAGGCAACATAGAACTACATTAGTGCCATGTTAAATTTTGGAATTATT
>LR880967.1:713981624-714007902 GCA_904067115.1 Aegilops sharonensis | reverse complement strand
GGGGCGTGGCGGCGCCGAGACGGCAGGGCGGCGGGGGCGACGGGGCGGGGGGCCGGTGGGGCGACGGGGCGGGGGGCCGGTGGGGCGGCGGGGCGGTGGGGCGACCGGGCGGCGGCGAGTGGTGGGGGCTGCGGCGTGCATGTGGGAGCAGGGAGAGAAACAGAGAGAGAGGGCGGGGTGGGGCGCGCCGTTAGATATGTTAAATGTTTGCCGCCCGCCCTCTTTGCCGTTCGCTTTTTTGCTCTTTGCCGTCCGCTAGCGGAAGGCAAAGAGGGGGGCCGTTAATTATTTTTTAAACAGCTCCACAGTGGGCCCCCCTCCCTCTTTGCCGTCTGCTAGCCGATGGGAAAGAATCTTTGCCATCAGCTAGCGGACGGCAAAGAACTGGCTGATGGCAAAGACTTTCTTTGCCATCAGCCAGTTCTTTGCCGTCTGCTTTTGGGTAGCTGATGGCAAAGAGCTTATTTGCCGTCCGCTAGCAGACGGCAAAGAGCTGGCAGATGGCAAAGTAGCTGACCAGTAGTGTGAGTTTCTGGTCATTTAATGTGCATAAGTCAAATTTGAACTACAAGCACATGCTCTCATGCACCAAAGTTGGCTGAAAAATCACATTTGTGTCCTCGGGTGAATTTCTAGGTCCCATGCAAGAAATGAGAATAATATTAAAACATCTGGGCATCGTGGCTCGGCCGAGAACATTGAGAAACTTGGTTTTAAAATTCTTGTAAATCCAAAACACGTCTGAAAATCATGAAACTTGGCATGGATGTCATGTCATGGTACTACCATGTTGTGGTAAAAAAAAATGGCCGAATAGGAACAGATTTTGGTATGAGCTTCTTGCAAACCGAAGCTTCTCTCAAGAAGGCTCGTGGTTCTGAGAGGGAACGTGTCACCTTTGAGTGTGAAATGATATACGTTGTCCCCCTTGAGTTTATTTACAAAGGCAACATAGAACTACATGAGTGCCCTGTTAAATTTTGGAATTATTCCGGCTTCGTTTGGCCTTATTTACACATTAATTGAGTTTTTGGTCATTTAATGTGCATAATTCAAATTTGCACTACAAGCACGTGCTCCCATGCACCAAAATTGGTAGAAAATAACATTTGTGTCCTCGGGTGAATTTCTACTCCCATGCAAAAATTGAGAATAAGATTCAAACATCTGGGCATCATGGCTCGGTCGAGAACATTGAGAAACTTGGTTTTAAAATCATGAAACTTGGCATGGTGTCATGTCATGGTAGTACCATGCTGTGGTAAAAAAATTTGTCCGCATAGAACAAATTTTGGTATAAGCTTCTTGCAAATCGGAGCTTCTCTCAAGAAGGCTCATGGTTCTCGGAGGGAACGTGTCACCTTAGTGTGCATAATTCAAATTTGAAATACAAGCACATGTTCCAGTGCACCAAAGTTGGTTGAAAAATCACATGTGTGTCCTCGGGTAAATTTCTAGGTTCCATGCAAGAAATGGGAATGAAATTCAAAATTCTGGGCATCGTGGCTGGGTTGGAAACATTGAGAAACTTAGTTTTTTAATTCCTGTAAATCCAAAACACGCATGAAAATAATGAAACTTGGCTTGGTGCCATGACACATGGCACCAACATGCTGTGGTAAATTTGCAGTCCGATATGCGAAGGCGCACACATTAACAATCAAAAAAGTCATTTTGGGACAAGTGCTGTCACGTGACAATCGGAAACACAAGTATTATTGAAACCGTGGGCGTTCTACTTACCAGTACTCCCTCCGTTCGGAATTACTCATCATAAAAATAGATGCATCTACAACTAAAATACATCTAGATACAATCATTTCTTAGACGAGTAATTCTGAACGGAGGGAGTACCATTTACGTGCCGCCACGCGTCCCCATTTTTTATTAGCTAGGAGGCGTCGTGCAGGGTAGCTATTTGAGTACGAGAGGCGTGCGATCAGACCCCTGCGTGTGCTTATCCGGAGGAGAGCCCTTTGAACTGCATCTTCCATCCACCTCTCTCCCAAGGTCTCCATTAATGGTGCCCGAGCCTCTGTTTAATGGCGTGGCTATGTCTCACTCGACTGAGATTTAAGAGAGAAAAAAGAAAATCTGAAAGCACGGATCTTGATGTAAGATCCGACGGACCTATATAGCATCTACTACGACTTATAGCAGGACTGATGAATATATAAGGACCTATTTTTATTTTTTTGATCAAAGAAGGGCTTGCCCCTTCCGATTTTCATTACTGAAAACCACCACAATTCACAAGAAGTTCAGCACAACTCCAGCCTAACACGAAGGACTAAAAGCTACGTACCAGATTGAAATCGCAACATCCCAAGAGGCCAACAAAGGCCAAACATCCGCGCTAGAACCCAACATTTCACAACCAACGACACAATCCACATCCTAAACCGATTATTACATCAAAAGAAACTAGGAAACTGAAGGAAGCCCAGCAGCAACTAGAAGAACAGCAACGCCAGGGTCGCCACAACAAGAGTTTTCTTCATTCCAGCCTCGCAACATTGATCTTCCACAGAAAGATAATGACGATTAATTGTCTTACATAATTAGAAAGATAATTAAAAAAGCCACATGCGGCTACGCCCGAAATACACAAGGGCAAAAGAAGAAGGAAGACAAGGATCTGGCTCGCTGATCTCTACTTTCTTGATGCGTTGCTGCAGGCCGTGGGAACTAGTCTCCGCGGCGAGCGGCGATGAGCTCTTTCGTGTCCTCAAGACACTACTTCAGAACATCCACGGATTCCTCCACCAGCCTTTGGCGCTCGTTGCGGAGCATGTCATTCTTGTCCATAAGTTTCTTGACGATGACGCCAGTCCTCTTTAACAAGGCACTGGTCTCCTCCTGCTGGTCTGCACTTCGGACGATCTTCTCCCTCAGCAGGTCGCGCTCAGCCTGGAGCCTCTCATTGCCCTCCCTTAGTTGCCGGATGATGCCGGTAGCCTGTTCAAACGAGGCTTTCACGTCGTCCTGCAACCTCGCCAAGCCGGAGATCTGATCCATCTGGCTATGGACGATCGCATGCATGCGCCTGTAACAGTCGTCGCCTGTCCGCGAGAAATTTTCCCAGGCCGCCGCGGCGCGGCGGGACATCTCTGCTGCATTCGTGGCACGGCGGGACATCTCTGCTGCTTCCGCGGCGTGGCCGGACCAGTCTGCTGCATCGACGGCGCGGCGGGACCTCCATGTTGCTTCAACGGCACGGCGGGACCTCTGTGCTGCTACTTCCGCACGGCGGGACATATGTTGGCTGCTCTCGCAGCGAGGCAGGACATCTCTCATGCTTCCGCTTCCATGCTCGCCTCTCCCTGGTGGCAATCTCTCGACCCAGAACTCACGCTGGCCATGGCAGACGCAAGGGAAGGATGTTGTATGACTTGTTTGTTTTTGTGGATGAGGAGTTGAGGAGGAATGTGCAGTCATCTTGGCATACTAGTATTTATAACCGAGTACTAATACGCACTTGAGTGGGAAACCGTTTAGGTTGTGATCGGTGTGAACATGTTTGGAATTCAATATAGCATGGTACTAATACGCTCCTAAGTGGGAAACCGTTTAGGTTGTGATCGGTGTGAACAAGTTTGCAATTCAATATAGTGTGGAGTAATTTGGAATGTGACGAGACGCAAGCTCAAAATTTATTGACGGTTCTAGTTTCGAAGTGCGGGACTATTCCCGGATGGAGTACTTCTTTTTCTACTCCCTCCTTTCCGGTTTTATAGGACTTATCTCAAAATTTTAGTTTTTCCATTTTATAAGGCTCGATTTGGTTGTTCCCCAACACATGTTCAGATTTCAAGGTGCATTAAATCATTGCATGCAAGTATTAAGAGAAAATTGACCAATGCATGTACTTTATGCATGCATGCATTGCAATTAATGCATTGATAAACATAATTTTTTGAGAAAAACAAGAGCATTAATTAGGTGCTTTTGCAAACTACAAAAAATATTCCACCACTCACCATAAACTGGAAAGGAGGGAGTACTGCTGTGTACGTGCAATAACTGGCACCGTCGTATACATATCTAACGGTTAATGGGGCGTTCGACGGGAATAGCCGCGTGGCGAGCTCTAGGCTAGTCCTTTTTTCAGACGCATTAAACCTATCTCTCGGGACTTCTCGCACGCACCATCGTGCCACCCACAAAAACTTGTACTCTGAGTTTAGTAGTACGTTATACAGGAACAGAAGAGGTGCACGCACGCACTCGTCCTCTCACACACGCGTCTGTTTTTTCTCGAAAAGGAGGATGATGACACCCGGCCTCTGCATCTGGGAGTCACACACGCATCTATAGCTACGAATTGTAGTGTTCTCAACTATCCGATTGGCTCTATCATGGATAGGGGTGGAATTCGAGCCGAGCCGAGCCAGCTCGGCTCGACTCGCTAGAGCTCGTTTCGTTAACAAGCTAGCTCGACTCGACTTATTACTATAACAAGCTCAAACCCAAGATTGGCTCGACTCGTAGAACTCGGGAGCTGGCTCGTTTAGCTTGTTAAGCTCGTTAAAGATATGAACATAAAACCCTCAAATATGATTAAAATGATTATGTATATATTAAACATATATATCACTAAACAATTGTAATTTCCTTGTAGCGCATGAGTCTCCTAGGCGGCTGGGCCTTGTGTTGTGCGCCTGGGACGCAGGGTGCTGAGTGGCTGATCTTTTTTTCTGGATTTGGAGTGGCTGATATTTTATATTGAGCCTAACGAGTTACACGAGTACTTGTGAGATTGGCTCGTTTAACTTGGTCTATAAACGATCTTAAACTAAAGCTCGACTCGACTCGTTATTCTTCGAGTTCGAGCCGATTCGAGCCGATTCGAGCTACTAGTTTAGCTCGCGAGCTTCGAGCTTTTTTTCCAGCCCTAATCATGGATGTACCTATGTACTAAAACATGTCTAGATACATCTATATTTTGACAAATGGAAGGCATGTATTGTGGAACGGAGGGAGTGCTTGTCATCAAAATGGATAAAAAGGGACACATCTAGAACTAAAATACGTCTACATACATCTCCTTTTATCCATTTTGATGACAAGTAGTACTTCTTACCCAAAGGAACTTTATATTCAACAGACACAAAATATCCGTTCGACTGTTGGAAATTACTGATCTGATGTTGAAGTAATTGCTGCATCGCCACCAAAATCCACCATTTCTTAAGCTAAAGTAGACCAATGTAATCCTTATATTAGCATATTACTAAGATAAACAGAAGGCACCGTCGAAACATTTAGGACGTGAGCTTGTCAATCTGAATGTGGAGGGACACAAGAGCTTAGCCCCGGCCAGCAGCTTGGGCGGAACTGTCAAGAAGGTCAGCTCCTGCACGTCGACGTTGCCGAGATCCTTGCTGCTTGTCATCTCCATTTCCACCTTGACAACGTCGGTCGTGCCTTTGGGCTCCCCCGGCGGGCCGTTCGCCCACAACTTGGCCAAGTAGTGCGGCAGTGGGGACGCCTCCACTCTGATGCAGACGACCGACACGGCGATAGGTGCGCCGATGTCGAGCATGCCGCCGACCAAGAAAAACGCGCTGCGGTCCTCCTCCGCGAACAGCAAGAGCTGTGGCTCCGACAGTGGCACTTTCAGCTGGAGCACCTTGCCGTACTGGATCCTATGCACGGGCATGGGATGCGCGGTGCTGATGTGGTGGTAGAGTGTCGGTGGCGGGCCTTCGTAGCCGCAGACGGGCACGGGGCATTTGCAGGGCGCGAGCGGAAACACGCTTTGGTGATCGGCGAACTTGTGGTAAGTGACGTAGAGCCCACAGCCTTCGTGTGGGCACTCCACCCTCACCGACGAAAGGACGGAGTCCACCACCGTGTTCCGCACGTCGAAGCCACCGCCGAGCTCTCACTTCTTGCACTGCCGCTGGTTCCCGGGGTGCTCGACGCGGCAGTCCGCGGAGGCCAGGTGCCCTCCCTTGCACTGCATAAATCAATCCAACAGCACATCAATCAAGAAACCTGCACCTTGCTCAATCAGCCGAATGGACGAGGTGTATTCGAACCTCATACACTGGAGGCGTCAAGGGGCGGAGGCACAAGGGGCAGTGGAGCACGGTGAGCTCCATCGAGACCTTAGAGAGCTCCATCGTCGGGTCCTGTTCCTGTTCGGTCTGCATGATCTCGCCTCCTCGTGCACAACCATCTCTCGACTTGGGCCGGTGTATTACAAAGCTTACCGTCACATATTTTATACTCCCTCCGTTCCTAAATGTACTCCCTCTGTTCGGAATTACTTGCCTCGGAAATGGATGTATCTAGAACTAAAATACGTCTAGATACATCCATTTTCGCGACAAGTAAGGCTGGCCATATTGGGAGTAACATAAGTAGTATCATGCACTTGGGACTCGCAAACATGCTTATGTGGCAGGCAATTAAAGAAGAGAGAGGTGGTTATAGTAACATACTCCCTCCTTTCCGGTTTATAAGGCTTATCTTAAAATTTTAGTTTTCCCATTTTATAAGGCTCAATTTGGTTGTTCCCCATCACATTTCACATTTCAAGGTGCATTAAATCACTGCATGCAAGTATTAACAGAAAATTGACCAGTGCATGTACTTTATACATGCATGCATTGCAATTAATGCATTGGTAAACATAATTTTTTGAGAAAAACAAGAGCATTAATTGGGTGCTTTTGCAAACTACAAAAAGTATTCCACCACTCACCATCTACCTTGATTGGTGAGATTTTTGAATTGAGCCCTATAAACCGAAAATGAGGGAGTAGGTAGATACAGTAACATAATAAATATGGTGCTACTATGTGTCATGCATGGAAATAAATATGGTGATACTACTAATCTATGATACTATGCACTATAGAGATAGTAACATAGACTAGTAACGTATGCATGTTACTAGTCTAAGTTACTCCCCAGTATGACCAGCCTAATTCCTAACGGAGGGAGTAAAGTCTTTATAGAGATTTCACTAGGTGGACTACATATGGAGCAAAATGAATGAATCTACACTTAAAATGCATCTATATACATCCGTATGTAATTCATAATGGAATCCCTACAAAGACTTATAATTTAGGAACGGAGGGAGTACTACTTCAAGGTGCATTAAATCAACACATGCAAGTACTATCAAAAGAAGAGTCACGGCATGCATGCATGCGTTGTAATTAATGCATCGGTAAACGCAAATTATTGAAATATATCGAGTGCAGTGCTTTGATGTGTCGCGTCAACTCGTACATCAACGAGAAGTTTGATTATCCTCTCCCTCGCGGACTTAACTGCACCTGCCTTTGGCTGTATGACAGGTTGGCCACACACCTGTCGGGCCCACCTGTCATACACGCAAAGACATGAGCATCCCTCCCCCGCCCATGAGCATGGTGGCTGGCAAGAATAGGAGAAGCTTTCGCTACACGCTCTCCCTCCCGCACGCGATGGACATGGAGCAGTTCAATCGGTGTCAGATGGCCAGAAGCGTACTGTAGTACTCCTCCAGTGCAGTAGTACACCATCATTGTTCGACTTCCCGAAGAGGCGAAGAGCCAAGCGCAGCCCGGACGCTCGCGTGGCAGTTTCATGTGTAGAGTAGTCTAGATAGCGTGTACCGTGCCTGTAAGCTTAAAATCGTTGGGGTCGGCTCCATGCTATGTGGCCGTCTCGAAGTTTTTTTTAAATTAAAATAGTATTCTCGCCCTACCTGTCACCCTGGTGATTGTAGTTTGCACGCTCATCTGGTCAAGACAGGAATATATGTTTTAATTTGTTTTTTTCGAAAAGGGGGGGACTCCCCGGCCTCTGCATCAGAACGATGCATATGGCCACATATATTTTAATTTGTGGGGGGTAAATGTTAGAGGTTGCAGCAAATATATTGTACACTGCGGGTCTTTCAGCCAAGTTTAGAGGCAAGCATGTGGGGCCAGTGCTATGATGTGTCGCGTCAACTCATAGAACGAGGAGAAGCTTGATTTTACTACACGCCTTCTCCCTCGCCCATGTGCGCTGTTGCTCGCAAACGAGGACATGCTTTTGCTTAGTAGTACTTCTACAACAAGCTATCCGTCCCGCTCGCGGTGGACGGACATGCAGCAGTGGATTCGACACTATAGAAGCAGTATAGTAACATCATTGTTCGTCTTCTCGAAGAGGCGAAGAGCCAAGCACAAACCGAACATTGCAGTTGCGAACATTGGAGCACGCATATAGCCAGGCTCATGCATGAGACAAAATTGCTATGTGAGCCCACTATTGTACTAGTACGTACAACTACTTGCTAGTATAGCCCTGTAAACCAGAAAGGAGTATTTGCCCTTCTAGAGATTTCAACAAGTGACTAGACTACACCGAGACGGAGTACATATGGAGCAAAATGAGTGAATCTGCACCGTAAATAAATACGTATTTGTCGGTGTACTAGAGTAGGGGTACCCTAGTATCCCGAACTCGTGCACGGACAGTTGCAGCACCCCGTGGCAGGGCTGGCCTGGTGACCGCCAAGGTCCTCAGCGGCTCCTTTGGAGCCATTCAAGAACAAAGTACTCAAGGCCCCGGCAAGAGGAGCTTGCCAGGAAGGCCACTCAAGGCACGAAGGAAACAAGACCCTGGCAAGAGGAGCTTGCCGGGAAGGCTTGGTGAGCGACAAGCTCCCAAGCGCGACAAGGATTCAGCCGCGGGAAGATGCTTGCCGCGGCAGGCAACCTCCCTTCATCTCCGCTCCATCTCATCCGCCAACGTGTCGCCATGGGGCTTTCCCAGGCACGCGTGTTAATGGGCTATGCAGCCAGCGGGGAGCAGCGATAAGCGGCGCTGACAAGCTACCGTCGTGGCAAACGGAGGCGCACTTGGCGGTCCCTGTTGCACTGTTCAGGCGACAGGGACAGGCATTTATGGATCTTGTCCCTTGCCGTCAGAGTTAGATATAGTTCACTGTACACTGTACAAAGCGGTGTACCAACCACTGTTTTTCCTATTTTACCCTTGTCTACTTGCCACCTGTGGTGACCCCTTTGAGCCTATAAAAGGAGGCCCAAGAGCAACGTAGAACGGGTTCGGCTCTTTCAGTTCATTCGACTCATTCGAGACCACATTCACTCAGGCTAGGTTTTGTAGCTCTCATTGCTCCCTAGCAAGAACACAATACAATCAACCAAGCAGCAGTAGGAGTGTTATCTCTCCGGAGAGCTCCGAAGCTGGGTAAATCTGCTCGTGTGCATCGCCTCGATCCGCTCTTTGTGCATTCTCCGCCCCCCTCCGAACCACAAGGGACCCGGTCCCATAGGTGTTCGTGGGACACGATCAGCTTCCCCGACAGTATTAGTTCTATCATTTTCCTCTCCGAGGTGCACAATATTGAGTATACTGACTAGTCTCTTTTTGACACGCATTTACGTTGTTTTTTTTGACACAGTACAGACGCAAGCGCTCATATACACGTGCATACACTCACCCCTATGAACGCACACACGCACGGCACTATCATCTTGAAATTTACGAAGTCACCATAGGCACCTCGTCGTCGACGGGTCCATAGGTGCTTGAATGCCAAGGAGGAAGAGGGTAGCGGTTCCCGAGACGTTGAACAGTCAATGATGCATCCTCAATTACATGCAGAGGGAATTAATTGGAGAAGCAGACTAGAGCCAGCACGATGTGAATGCAACAGAGTTTGGACTCTCATATAATAAAGGCACCCCACCACTCCAATCCATCTACTTCCAAGTATCTGCGCAATACTTCTCACTCCAATCCAAGACCAAGTGACCAGAAGCCACAAGCACCTAAGGAGGCGATGGACGCGAGCGGCAGTCGGATGTGCCAAATCATCCAAGGCGCCGGCCTGCAGCCCCGCACCGCGTAGCGTTTCCAAACGGTGCTGGCGACCGCAGGAATCATATCCCTCGCCGACGCCGGCTTCGCCTCTCGCATGGACGACATGATGGTCAACTCCATCCGCAAGTTCACCACCGTCAAGAAGCGCGCGAACGACCTTGCCATACTGCTCCAGCCCGCGCGCCCAGGCTCCTCATTGCCTGCCACCCTCATCGGCCTACATGGTGACAAACTCTTTCAAGCCCTGGTGGCCCTGCAGGTGCCGGAGGTCGCGACGAAGAATGTACACCTCGAGGCCGCTCTCGCCGCGCAGCGCCTCGCCATGCAAGAAACCGTCGACCTGCACATCCACGTCTACGAGGAAATCGTCTACATAGGCCACTACAAGGCAAGCGAGGACAGAAAGACGTTGGCCTTCTTCCAGCAGCTGGAATCTTTGGACGCCATTGTTCAGAAGCACGTCGACCTGGCCACGAAAGCCGTTGCTACTTAGGCGTCGTTCGGTGGGCCGGCGCCCTGAGTCGAGGAGGTGGACGTCGTCGATGGATGAGTCTCTTCTTCTTGCCTCCTGTAACCAGCACTGCATCGCCTTGTGGCCTTAATGTTTTATTAGTATAGTACTCCCTCCGTTCCCAAATATAAGTCTTTCTAAAGATTCTAGCAAGTGACTACTACATACGGAGAAAAATGAGTGAATCTACACTCTAAACTATGTCTTCATACATATGTATGCTGTATTCCATTTGAACTAGTATCTAAAAAGGCTTATATTTATGAACGAAGGGAGTATATGGCATTTTTTATTCCAGTTGTAACGTTTTCACTGTGAGGTGGGGCCGCAGTTGAGCAAACCCACCCCACCCACCGGGCATCGGCCGAGTTTAGAATTAGAAGAGAGAAACGAGGGAGGAGAGCTAGCTATAACACGGACGCTGTTGTCAGATGGGACTCGTGTTTATAGAATAGGAGTACTGAGCACTCGTGCCTCTTTTTTTTAGGGAAAAATTAGTCGTATGTCTAGTACCACTAGTTGGGTGCGTGCGAACTATAGCTGTCATCACTTTAGGTCTCCTTTTCGAACTGAGGCTACGCTTCACAGTACATATTTTTTTCACGCATTTATCCTCCTATATGTACTCCTAGGCTATTTCCACGTGCTCCCATTCGCCGACATGTGGGACATAGAGCATCTGGGTCATAGTGCATGCACGACTCGGAGCATATGCTGGGGTACTTTACATTTCATACCTCACGAATTACATGCAAACCCCCCGCAGAAGAATAAATAAATCAATGAATTACTACATGAAACCGGATTATTTTCATGGAAACCGGAGCACGTTCATTAAATTTTGGACATAACACGTTTATAAAAAATGACTGGACCTAAACCAGTCTAAGGGCCTCTTTGATTTTTCCCGAAAAAAAGGGCCTCTTTGATTCGCAAGATACTGAAAACATAGGAATGGGGAAAGTATGATGGCGATGAACCGAGACGAGGAGAACTCTAGCTCAGTTAGAGGTTAGAGTTAGATTCTAACCCTAAACTAACTCTAAACCAAAGAGGTGTATGGATGGCAAGGTTATATTGACAATAAATGCTCTATCTCAATCATTTGACTACTTTACTTTGGACCCTATTTTAAGTCAGACTAAAATAAGTCCCTGGGATCCAAGCACCCTCTTGGTGTGGCCGGATCTTCTATGGCCTCCTCCCGCTCACAATTGACATAAACGAACCATCTATACAAATCAAGCATGCAAAACATGATAATTTTTACTTTGTCCATACAAATGAGATATCCCACTTAAACATACAAGTCGTCAATCAAGTTTCACAAAATAAAAAAACACTTCATGAAACAAAGAATGAGCTAACTCCTCACGGAAGTCGTTCATGATAGGGAGGGAGCCCGGAGCCCCTCACGCACCGAGGGAGGAGCTCGCCATCGTCGCTCTGGAGGAAAGCTCTGTAGAGCCCAAGCCCCGGGAACCCCTCCGACGCCGGCCCTTGCGAGTTGATGTCGACACTGGCATGGGTAGCAGGGCCGCTTGCCGCCGACTGGGAACTGAATCTTTGGGCCTCTAGAAATAATGCAAGCCTGTAACTAAAATACCTAGAAAGGTGAACTGAATCTTTGGGCCTCTAGAAATAATGCAAGCCTGAAACTGAAATACCTAGAAAGGTGAACTGAATCTTTGGGCCTCTAGAAATAATGCAAGCCTGAAACTTAAATACCTAGAAAGGTGAACTGAATCTTTGGGCCTCTAGAAATAATGCAAGCCTGAAACTGAAATACCTAGAAAGGTGAACTGAATCTTTGGGCCTCTAGAAATAATGCAAGCCTGTAACTAAAATACCTAGAAAGGCGAACTGAATCTTTGGGCCTCTAGAAATAATGCAAGCCTGTAACTAAAATACCTAGAAAGGCGAACTGAATCTTTGGGCCTCTAGAAATAATGCAAGCCTGTAACTAAAATACCTAGAAAGGCGAACTGAATCTTTGGGCCTCTAGAAATAATGCAAGCCTGTAACTAAAATACCTAGAAAGGCGAACTGAATCTTTGGGCCTCTAGAAATAATGCAAGCCTGTAACTAAAATACCGAGAAAGGTGAACTGAATCTTTGGGCCTCTAGAAATAAGGCAAGCCTGAAACTGAAATACCTAGAAAGGTGAACTGCATCTTTGGGCCTCTAGAAATAATGCAAGCCTGAAACTGAAATATCTAGAAAGGTGAACTGAATCTTTGGGCCTCTAGAAATAATGCAAGCCTGAAACTGAAATACCTAGAAAGGTGAACTGAATCTTTGGGCCTCTAGAAATAATGCAAGCCTGAAACTCAAATACCTAGAAAGGTGAACTGAATCTTTGGGCCTCTAGAAACAATGCAAGCCTGAAATTGAAATACCTAGAAAGTTGAACTGAATCTTTGGGCCTCTACAAATAATGCAAGCCTGAAATTGAAATACCTAGAAAGGTGACCTGAATCTTTGGGCCTCTAGAAAGATTTATTACCTCCTCAAGCAGCATCAAACAATTCCATGCGTGCACCACAAATCTATAGAAAGTTTGATCAGGATCTACTTTTCCAAATCAGAATTAGCGCTAGAGCAAGCAAGATCAATGATATGGTCGTGAGACAGAGAAGGAACGAACAAACTCACCCCTCTCGCGGCCTCCCTGGTAGATACGCCGCCGCCGCGCACGACAGAGGGAGAAAAATGACTGGTGAAGGGGGAGCGGGGCGACCTTCGAAGGTCGGAGGGAGAGGGCGGCCGGAGTAGGGCGGCGGAGGCCGGAAGGAGAGGGCGGCTGGAGGAGAGAGAGGGCGAGCGGCGCTTGGGCGGGCGGCCCTATGGGGAACAGAGAGGAGTCGTGCGAGGGGGGGCGGGAGTGATCTGGTGCGGGCAGGTGAGATTTTTTTAGTTCTCTTTTAGTGGGCCCGAGGATAACTAACCCAATTAGAACGTCTCCACGGGGCTAGTTTTTTTAGCTGGGTTAGAGCAAACTAGCTCAAACTAACCCCTCTTGTTTCGATAATTTGAGGATATTTCAACCCAAGCTAGCTCTAACTCAGGGATCCAAACAAAGAGGAGTGTTACTATACATGCTACAGTGTGGACCGTATCACATTGTTTTTTATGGCCATATCACCACATTGTTTTCTACTGCTGGTTCACTGGGCTACCGTGGTTCGCACGGCTGGTTCACTGGGCTGCCGTGGTTCGCACTCCTCCGACCTGAGTAGTACTCCCTCCGTTCCTAAATATAAGTCTTCGTAGATATTTCACTGTGGACCACATACGGATGTATATAGATGCATTTTATGTGTAGATTCACTCATTTTTATCCGTATGTGGTCCATAGTGAAATATCTCCAAAGACTTATATTTTGGAACAGAGGGAGTAGTATATATACCACATCATTCTTTGCTCCTTCTTACTACTCCGACATGTGGGAGAGTCAGCATCCGGGTCGACGTGTCATGCACCAGATTAGAGCGCGGAATGGAAGGGGGGCATTACCCCGGTCGGAGCGCCAGTAATTCATGACTATAGTGAGTGGTCATATCACAAGTCTTTCCAGCAGTAACGCGCCATCAAATCGCACATCCCCACTCGCTCACCCTCCTCGCCTCTCTGTCAAACCGCCTACCCGAAAACTGCCGCGCGTACTGCCGGGGAAAAGCCCCGCCCTCAACTTTTAACTACGCGAAAATAGTTCGAGCTTGTTCGTTCTATATAAATATAGTACTTACTGTATGTTTATTCACCCGTGGGGTTGTTCAATGAATGGAGGGGCGGGGAGCACAAGTGAACAATACTACCTCTGTCCGGGTTTATTGGTCCCCATTGTATTTCGTGCCAAATTTTGACCATAGATTAAACTAAGAAAATGTTCACGCATGTCACCAAACATTATATTTTTCAAAACTATGTTCAAATACGAATCCAATGAGATAATTTTTCTTGACATGCATTAACATTTTGTTAGTTAAATCTTTAGTCAAAATTTGGCAGAAACTATAAAAGGGACCTATAAACCAGGACGGAGGTAGTACTGTAGTATTAAGTAGGAGTCGTAGAGTAGTCACCTTAAATAGAGAGTTTCTTTTCTTTAATGCCACGTACACAAATTGAAACGCTTGTTGTGGAGAGAAAAAAATATAATCACTCCAGTATATATGGACGCAGGGGCCTGAGCGCTTGCTTTACTAGGGTTGCTCTCTTCATTCTCGCATCCTCTCCAGATATAAACAAGACAGCGGTAGCAACATTTTATCTCTGCTCACCGCTGGTCACAGATCCGGCCGGATCCCTTCGGCCGGTGTGTGTAGAGGACTAAAAGGTGCATCATTCACGCGGTCATCGCCACCGAGGGAGGAAACCCACAGCTGCTGGAGGGGCCCGATCCTCTGCCCGTGTCGTTCTCTCCGACACAGCGCCGGATCGGGAGGTCCTCCGACCCTTCTTCCTCCCTGCCGTATTGTTCGCAGATCCGACCTACCGCCGCCGACATCCCGGCGACCCTCAGGTATAAGTTCTTCGAAAGCGGCCTTGCTCTACTGCCCCAGCTCCCCACGTGTCTGCATGTGCATCTTTTTCTACTCCCATCAGCTCTTGCAAAGCCACCTAAATTTTTAGTAATATTAGAGGTAAAGCTACTTCATGCATTCGAATCTAGGGCTTTGTTCAAACAACGAAGAAAGGGGGAAAGTTGTAGCATGAATCTAGGACTTGATTCAAAGAGGAAATAATATGGTGAAAGTAGTAGAGACCGGATACCCAAGCGATCTCTTGGTTGAAAAGGGAAATAATGGGAAAACGCAGTACAAACTGGATAAGGAACATATCTATTATTGGTTGAAAAAAGGATAGAAAGTGGCGGCTGGTGGACAAGTCAACAGAGTATGTCCAGGATTAGATTTGCTGCCATCACATAGTAAAAGGTCTCTAGGATTAGATTTGCTGCCCTCACATAGTAAAAGGTCTCAGGATTAGATTTGCTGCCCTCACATAGTAAAAGGTCTCAGGATTAGATTTGCTGCCCTCATATAGTAAAAGGTCTCAGGATTAGATTTGCTGCCCTCAAGTAAAAGGTCTCCAGGATTAGATTTGCTGCCCTCACATAGTAAAAGGTCTGCAGGATTAGGTTTGCTGCCCTCACATAGCGTGAACAAGCTCGGCATCACCACTTTATGCCTCCTTGTAGGTACATTGTGCTGATGCGTCCACTGTCGCATGTCCTTATACCAACCTTTTGCCCTTGTTAATGTAAGGGCGCATGTAAAATGAAGTGATCACACTATTACCTTAGGGACATGTCTAACCAGTGTTATTGTTAATCTAATGCCTCCAGTGATAAGATGCAATTAAACTGTGTTACAAATGGCACTCCTGCTGTTTTCCCCAGTATGATAAGTAAGTTGCTCCTTTACGCTGCTGAGTGTCCTGGTGTCCCCACGGTCCCATGCACTTAAACCAACTCTTTAGCTGCTGATTTATTGTGTCTGGTAAACAAGCAATGCCACCATTAAAGTAATCCCATATCTGAGGAATCTCATTGTTGATCGTAATGCTTCTGGTAACATGAAGCATTGCTGACGTTTTAAAATTTCTACTGTCCTTGCGTGATTGCCATGAACATAATTAAGATGCTTCTTTTCATTTTGTATATGTTTCGTATATTCTTATTGACCAGCAACTGTTTACTTTCTATCATTTTGTGCAGATAGGGATATCCATTTCAGCTTGTTGCTATTTGGTGAACTGCACAAAACACTTTTTTTGGAATGAGTGTCTTGTGCAGTTCAACTAAAATGTCACGTGGGCAACATCTCTCAATTTTGGTGGAACTGCACAAAATGGTGATTGGAGTTTCCAAAATCTCCGTCAAGTTCTGCTGGTAATCTCATGCAACATTTTATTAGCACAATGGCACTTTATTTTAGTGGAACTGCACAAAAGGATAAGAAAATTATAGTTGCACCTTACATGAGCCGGACAACCAACCTTAATGTTCCTCAATTTTAGTGCAACTACTAAAGAAGAACCTGCCAGCTCACAAGAGCAAGTAATTCTTGCTAGCTGAATGATGCAATCTTTGCTTCATTTCAGGTGAACCACAAAAAAAGGCGCATGAATTGAATCATGGAACTCCAGGCAGACCTCATCCTAGTGGAGCTGGAGGTTGAGTTCATGGAGGCCACTATTAAAGTGAAATCATGCTCTCATGTCTCCTTGTTTGTGATGTGCAAACATGTTGTGCAAACGGGAATACTCAACTACAGATGTTGTGACGGTCAAGAGCATTCGCCAAGTTCTTCAATTGTATGACATGGCTAGCCAAGATGGATTTAATCCTGATATTCACTTTATCAAAACGCTCTAATGGGTTGGTTCTGAATCTTGCAAGCTGGGAACCAATGAGATGTGTAGGCATCTTTGTTGTACTTATTATTTGAATCTTATTTGTTGGTTCTGAATCTTGCAAGCTAGGAATCAATGAGATGTGTAGGCATCTTTGTTGTACTTATTATTTGGATCTTATTTGTTGGTTCTGAATCTTGCAAGTTGGGAATCAATGAGATGTGTAGGCATCTTTGTTGTACTTATTATTTGGATCTTATTTGTTGGTTCTGAATCTTGCAAGCTAGGAAACACGGCATGATGATGTAGAGGACAGCAACCATAACAAACAGTTCAAACTTGGTAGTATTATCTTTGTGAAAGTGCGACAAATGTGCTGATCGTGTGCGTCCTGAGAATAATAATTCTAATTGTTGTGCATGTTGATCCCGTGGCAGTGATAGAACGAGCCAATGCATTGCTTGTTTTAATTATAAATTTCTATTAAAGCTAATTAAATTTAAGTAAAGTGACCACTAACCCCTATTATTACAGTACCAATACAGACCCGCTCGTGAACGGACATGTGGCCGGAGTAGGTTTCTTAATGGAGGCGTTTGAATGCGCTGAGGGTGCATCTTCTGCTGGGCGTGCAACGGACGAGGGAGGGGTAGTAACTGTTGTCGCATGTACACACTCAGCTTACTGTTGAATCCAGTTCCCCAAGAGCTGAAAAACGAACTGCTGCCGCCGCCTACACAGTTCACTCGAAGAGACTCCAATGGCGATCCGAGGGGTGAGCCTGCTGGATATGGACTTCAGCAAGGAGCCTGCTGGATATTCCTACGACTGCACCAAGTTGAATGTGATGTACACCAACGATACGGACTCTATGAAGCTCTGCCTCTCCTCAGTCCTTTGGCTGCACCAGGTTCTGCAGGCAAGTCTGGGGACCCCCGTTCCAAGAACGCCGACAGTAGCCCCCGGGCCCAAGGCGCGCCTGGATTTGGCCGAGCAGAGAGGCGAAGGGGCAAGTGCGAAGCGCCGCAGGCCCTAACAGCCTGCGGCCTTGGGCGTCGCGTGGCGGTTGATTGGACGTGGGCGGCACTGTTCCCGCACGCCTCCTTATTTCATGCCGTGCTAAGCGGACTCGTAGCCGAAAACAGCCGCTCCCCTTTTCGCTGCTCGACTGTCCCCCACTCTTCCTCCTCTCGAACTCCAGCTTCTGCTCCCAATCCAATCTCGAACCTTCCTCCCCCCTTTCCGTTGCCATGGCTCCGACGAAGAAAGGAAGAGGGAAGAAACCCATGCCCCCTCCTCGCTCGCCGTCGTCGGCGAGCCCTGCCGTCGATCGGTCAATTATACTCAATCGAGAGGGCCTGGGCAAGGTCAGCTCGGCCTTGGCCACCATCTTCAACGAATGCGGGCGGACAACGGCCTGGCCCACGTCCCACTTCGCCATTGACAGGATAATCACCGAGGTCCAGTATTTTGCTGACGCCCTGTGGGCGGGGCTGGTTCCCCCCTTCTCTGATTTCTTGAATGTTGTACTCTCCCACTATCAGATCCATATGATGCACTTGGGTCCGGAATCCATCACTATTCTTGCGGTCTTTGCCTTTATTTGCGAGGCGATGATGGGCATCCTTCCCTCGGTTGCCTTGTTGCGCCACTTCTTCTCTCTGCGCCTCGTTGACCCCACCCAATGTTTGGCGTGCGTGAGCTTCATTGCTGCATCTGAAACAACGGCTTCAGGGATTGACTTCACCCTTCCTCCGCCCGCGCCTGGGTTCCGCGAGCGGTGGCTGTACGTGGACGTGGGGGTGCCCAGCCCCTGCTGTCGGAGCCAACATCACCAGCTGTCCCCAATTCAGGTTGGGGCCAGGAGACGCTCACGAGCCCCCGGCTCGCCTTCGTCTAGCGTCGCTTCGCGTTCCTGAGGGCGCTCGAGGTGATGGCGCCCAAGGTGGTGAAGGAGTTCCTGTTGTGCCGCATTGCCCCTCTCCAGCGCCATTCCCGCTGGATGTGGGCCTTCAGTGGGCGCGAAGACCGCATGAGGCTCCAGGAGGAGGACTTGACGCCTGAAGCGCTGAGGAAGCTGCTCTTGGTCTTGACTGGGGATCCCAACCCTGGCAGCGTCCGGCAAGGGGGTGCTTTGTTGTACTTTTGCTCAAGCAGGGGTGACTTTGTGAAGCAGATGCCCAGCTTCGACGAGTGGGGGCTGCGCCCCGCAGGCCTCATGGGGTCTCGCGAGAACCCGGTAGTGGTGACTGCCCTTCCAGTCGGCCGTGGCGGCTCTTCCTCGAGTGGCGGTGCAGGGAGGCACGAGCCGCTAGAGGCCGAGGGGGCCTCTGTAGGGGCGCGGTCCCAGGCAGCGCTCTTGAGGGAGCAGCTCCTGAGGCCCAGGCTGTCGCGGTTGGGGGAGGCGAGCAGCTGCCCGTGGTGCCTGTGGCTGAGGCCCCTGGGGCCCCAGCTACCCTCCTTGGTGAGGCGATCGGCGGCGAGCTCCAGGACGGCGCCCCTGACGCCGGTCGTCTCGACACTCCTTCCTCGTCGCAGGTTGACCCCTGCGCTCAACTCTTGGGTCGATTCCGCGTGGATTTTGAGGCTCTCCGGAAGAGAAGGGAAGCCCTGGGTGACGATTACCCTTGTCGCCTGTTGAAGCGCAGGAAGTACTTCGCCACCGATGAGTAAACTTTCCCCTTTTCTGGCTCCTGATTCTTCTGTTGTTTTTACTGATCCTTGCTCCGCAGGGCCCTTCCTGCCGAGCTCACGGAGATGTCTGAGGAGCCATCCCCCTTGGCTCCGCCCTCTCCACCGTCTTCGAGCACTCCAAGCTGCAGGGCCTTGGTGGTGAGGTCGGCCGGAGAGACGGGCCATACTGAGGCGCATCGCATCCCCACGCGCCTCGCAACCCTCCTCCGCGAGCCCTCTCGAGGCATAGCTGGCCTGCCGTGGGCTTCTCGTCTGGTCGTCGACCGTGATTGGCTGAGCCATTCCCTGCGCTCTTCTTTGGGGGATGGGCTGGCTCCTGGCCGGGCTCCTGGCGAGGCGTGCCCGGCCGTGGCGAGGGTGCCAGCCCCCAACCCCCTGCCCGGAGGGGGAGTGCTGATTCGTGGCCCTCGGCGCTCACCCGGGGCGAATGATGGTGTGGAAGACGTACTTGAGCGCGCCCGGGAGCGTCGCGCTCTTCGCTAAGGGTTTCTTTGGAGGGCGGCTGATGCGGTGAGCCTGCTCGGTGAAGAACTCGCCGATGAAGACGCGCGCATCGAGGCCGAAGGCCTGCGCCTGGCCGCGGAGAGGCACGAGCTGAAGGCGGCTGTCGCCCAAGCGCGCCACCAGCGTGATCTTGATGATGAGGAGGCCAAGGCGTCGCTGGTGGCCTCTCGGGAGGTCTGTTCTCGGGCCGTTGAAGAGGCTCGGGAAGCTGACCTACGGCGAGAGGCGGCGGAGGAGCGGGCGCGGGAACTCCTGGCCCGTTGCCGCTCACTGGAGGAGCAGGTGGAGCTGCGCGAGACGGCCCTTGCGTCGATGAGGGTGGCATCAGGCGACCCAGCAGCGCTCCAGAAGCGGGAGGAGGCGCTGACGCTGGAAGCCGCCGAGCGCGCACGCGAGTATGAACGCCTGGAAACAAGGGAGCGTTTGGTGACGAGGGCGGAGGATGATGTCGCTGCACGGGAGGCCCGCGTCCTGGAGGAGGTCGGGCGTCGGGTGGCGATGGTGCGCTTGAACCTCGAGCGCGAGTTCGAGGAAAGGCTGGGGTTGATCCGGGCTGAGGCCGAAGGTAGGACCGCTGCCTTGAGGGCCAAGCAGGAGGAAGCGACAAGGCGGGCCGATGCTTTTCGGGCCGCCCTTGAGGTGGCGCGGGAGGAGTTAACTACCTCCCATGCCGAGGTGCTTCTTCTTCGCCAACGCGTGGATGAGGCTGAGGCCGTTGCGCGGCAGAATGCGGACGAGATGCGCAAGCGGCGAGTCCTGGAGCATGAGCACGGCCCCATGCTCACGACGCTCCGGGAGAGAGCCAAAACAGCCATGGGTAACATCTGCGAGGCGGCTGTTGGCGAGCCGCACACAATTAACTACGCCGGCAACCTTCAGTTCTTCACCGATGTGGTGACTCGGCTGGAGGAGCGGTCGGTCAGAGCCGACAGGTTGGTGGAGGAGAGAAGCCGCGCCCTGCTCGGGCGCGCCTTTTCTCGCGTCTTCAGCCATCTCCGGAATATGGACCCTCACTTTGACTTCGACGCAGCCATCGCCCCGGTACCCCAGGCCGTCAGGGATGACCTGGCGCACTGGGTGGAGGACAACATGGACGCCCTGGTCAGGGCCTTTGCTTCAGACAATGATGGCGTGATCATGGCTTCTGGCGAAGGCGGCGTGGTGGACGACCCTAGCACCGCTGGCGACGACGCAGGGAGCGACGACGAGGCCAGCGACACCAGCGACAATTCAGGAGGTGCCCCTGAGGATGCATTGGGGGATTTATCCGACTAACTGCGCACCGTTCCTGTTTCCTGCACGAATAGAACTCAGGTTTTGCCCTGACGGTCGTGAGAGAATTTTGGGAGGGGGAGCCCCTCATGTAAAACTTGTGTTCTGCGTATTAGTAGATGCTATACCACCTGTACGCCTATGCCTAGTGGCTGGCTAGTTTACCTTTATCCCGCGCGGGCCCCGAGATAGCCAGCGAAGGGCTGTGGCGTTTCGAGCGTCTCCCGATCAAGCCCATAGGATCTGCAGTAAAAGCCTCCTGAGAGGATGCGGCGGCGGCAGTCTGGGCTGCACACAAGCTAGGCCCAACCCGGCTCACGAGGGGCTCACGAGGAGAGGCAGCTGAGGCAAAGCGTCAACTGGAACGCTAGAGATTGCTCGAACGAGACTAAACACCCCCTTCCCCAAACACACGCAAATCTCGAATTCGAATCCAACTTAAATCCAGCGGGGGAAAGTGACAACCAAAGGGAAAAGCAATGAAAGCAAACCAAAAAAGGCCGCGTCCGGCACCTAGTCTAGTCTTGGACGTCTTCTCACCAGCGCGGAGCTAAGTGCTGCCACTGGGCGTGGGAGGGAGCCCAAGGGCCTGAGGCCGGCACCCCTGAGACTCCGGGGCGTGTACAGCCCCACTCATTATTACGTGAGAGTGTCACGGGGCTGGGAGCTTCACAGGCATTGGGCCTTCTTCACAGGTACCGGCCTTGCTTCATATCGCCAGACGAGGGCCCCGCCTTGCGCTGCACTCTAGTGCCATCAACGACGACCGGAAACCAGGACGCCGCCGATGGGGTAGAGCGGTCGCCAGCGGTTCCCCCGACGACCACGGGTCCTCCGCCAGGGGCAGGCCCTAAGGCACCTCCCCAGCGGAGGGCCTACCTACTGAGAACGCCTTGCTCCGAACGCCGCGGTGGTGATGCCGGATCTCGGCCCCTCTCCTGCAGCCCCCGGCGCCCTCCTCCCGAGGGGTAGGAGACTGCGGGAGCGGGGCAGCCGCTTGCTGTGGCGACCTGCACCTCCTGCGATTCATGATTAACGTATGCCTGCTCCTGAGGAATTAGTGGTACCCGATAATCGTCGCTTCCAGCGTGGCCGGTGGGGCCTTCACGGGGCTCTTGGAAGAGCTTAGCTTCCTTCGCCTCGTCCCCCCAGCCTGGGCTGAGGAGCGGGCCTTGTTCTCCATCGTGCTGGTGCCCTTGGTCCATCATGTGGGGCACGTATTCTTCTAGGGTCGTCATCCCGAAGGCCGCGCCATAGTGCTCCGCGTGCCATGCGGTTCTGCTTGGAGCGCCCACCTGGGGGTGGTAGCGCGGCGGCCCACTGGGGCCTTGTGTCGCGACGAGTCCTTTTTCGCTGGTCGAGAGCGGAGGCAGCGCTGTCGCTGGCCCGGTGCTGGTAGCTTCGCTGGCGTTGGAGTAGCCTTGGGGCCCGCGCTCGCGTGTGGAGCCCCCGCACGGGCCGCCCTGGACCTGAGGTGGGAGCTGGGTGCAGAAGGGATGATCCCCCGAGGCGGCAAAGCCCAGGAGCTCTACCACCCGCTCTAGCAGTACGTCGTGGCCGCCTTCCAGTAGCCTGCACTACAGTAGCTCCCGGGCCACCGTGAGCGCGGCCCTCGAGTTCGCCTGCTCCCGGCGGGTGTACGGTGTCGTGGCCGCGGCGTGGTTGGAGGCCCTCGCTGCCGACCGTGCCTGCCACGGTGTGAGAGTTGTCGAAGCCTGTCCGCGTCACCCGCGGCCCGCAGTGCCCTGCGGACCGCGAGCTGCCTAGGGCATGGGGTCGCCCGAGGCGAGCGGCTCTGCATGGTCGGGCCAAGCCGCCCAGGGGCCGGGGTTGCCCGCCTGGTCGCCGGTCATGATGAGGACGAGGCGGTGGGACACGAAGTGGCAGGAGGTGGATCCCGGCGCACCCCTACCTGGCGTGCCAAATGTCGGATTTCGGGGTCCGGCAGACCCTTGAGGTTCGAACACTGGGGTGCGCGCGGAATCTCGCGCTCCACCTACCTGCACCCCGCCGCCTTGCTAGGATCTAAACTACGAAAGGAACAAAACAAGAGACACAGGGTTTATACTAGTTCGGGCCACCATTGTGGTGTAATACCCTACTCTAGTTTGTGGTGTGGTGGATTGCCTCTTGGGCTGATGGTGATGAACAATACAAGGAAGAACATCCTCGCGAGGGTCTGCTCTTGGCTGGTGCGGTGAACTGCTAGGGGGAGTTCAGTCACCTTTCTCTATATCTCTCTCACTTGTTCTCTTGCTATCTTTCTCGGTCCCACCTCTCTACCCTGTGGGTGGCTAGACCTATTTATAGGCAAAGGCCCTGGGCCTCTTCCCAAATATTGAGCGGGAAGGGCACCAACAATTGGCCATTTTGAAGGGGAACATATGGTACACTTATCTTGACTAAAGTTGGTCCTCGCCTGTCAAAGGCTCTGGTGGTGACGCCGGCTTGGGCTCCACAATGACTTCCTTCCTGCCGTTGGACTGGTCTTGGTCTTGTTGCACCGAAATGGACGCCTTTGCTTGATGCCCTCGCCTGCGCTTGCTCCCTTTGCACCAAAGAGGAAAGGAGGACACTGCGCGGGCTGGCGCCCGCCTGACGCCCGCCTGACGCCCTTGGTCGTCATGGCTTGCGTCATGGGCACCTCGTGAGGTACCCCGCCTTGATCTCTCCGCCACCTCGCGAGCCAGCCTGATGAGGCCGCTCCTGAGGAAGCTCCCTGTCGTCCGCCCCGTGAGGCTTGGCCCCTCGCGAAGGTCTTGAGCTCGTGTTGATGAAGATGGGCCGTGATGGGCCCCCTTTTGAGCCACGCCGCAGGCCGCAGGCAGGCAAGTCTGGGGACCCCCGTTCCCAAAACGCCGACACACATGAGGGCGTGTCTGCTTCCCGTAACCGATGAGTACACGAACAGCCGCAAGGTCATGATCAAGCGTGCCAGGAAGGTCTAGATGTTGTACTTTATCTGTTTATAAGAACCTTTATCATATGAGTGTTTCATGCATTAGCCTATGTGTCGTAATTATCTATTTTGTCCGAAATATTTCTTTTAAGAACCCATTAAACTGATTGATTTTTTAGTGGCTATTTGCTTATGTATGTAAACTAGTTCACTTGTCCATAAAAAAACTAGTTCACTTGGCTGCCGTGCTTTGAATCTCCTTCCTCCCAACATATTCCTCTCTTCAGGTGGACCTAGCAGGTCTCTGAATTTTCTCCCACTTTCTTCTTCGATGTAAACTGAGTTTTCTCCCAGTACTTTCCCCTAGAACCAACTTAACTGTCCCACGTCTAGCAAAATAATAATACCCCACGTACTATTAACTCATCAAGTTAATATGATATTTTATTTCATAAGTTGAAAGTTCTTACAAAATAATAATAATAATAATTGTTTATATATAACTTGCCAAGTTAACTCCTAGTGATTGCGTACATAAGTTGCAAAGATTTTACTGACGTGCAATCATGTGTTTACGTTTTTATAACATTTCTCCGTCTAGCCCAACATGATATTTTCACCCAGCCCAGCAAGTCCGGGGATTTCGAGAAAAATGCAAATGGGATTTAAACAGGCTGCATAGATGCTACATCATTGTTTCACCCAGCCCACCAAATGGACTAAAAAAACAAATGGACTGGCTGACATGTGGGCCAGTAGGTCGAAGCCTAAGAAGGCGTTGGATTTACATCCAACGGCCGGCATTCTTCTTCAATCTCTCGTCTTCTTCCCCCTGCGCTGCCGGAACCGCCTGCTCCAGCCTTCGGCGTCTAGCGGCGTTCTTTTGCGCTCCTCAGTGAAACGCTACCCCGCCGACGGCCAGGCCATCCCTCCACTCCGCACCTCCTGTTATTCTCTGCCGAGTGTAGGCCCACCACGCACCCGAACCAGTCAAGTTTCCCACTCCTCTCCGTCTGCGACTCCACTGCCGCGTCTTCCCCATCTCCGGGTCGTTCCAGTCTGGGGCATTGCCGTCGTCCACCGCCTCGGTGCGCTCGGCGCGGCGTGGTCAACATACGAGAGTCATCGGAAGAGGACTGTACGTGGAGAGCCTGACGGCTGGGACCCACGAGGTCCATGGTCGCACGCAAGGAAAGTTCCTCCTTATGACGCACTGTACGTGCACTGTACGTGGGAAGGGCTTCTGTATTTCGCGAAAAAAACATCCCCCCCCCCCCCCGCTGACAGGTCGGACCCACCAGCTATATCTTCGCATGCAAGGAAGTGCCTCCTTATTATGCACCAAAAAATGAATACCCCCTGCTAGCTGGGACCCACCATAGTGGGTGGCTGACTTGTGGGCCTACTAAGTTGACGAGGACAGAGGGCTTTGTCAACTTAGTCAATATGAACGATTCTAGCTCCAGTGACCGTACGATGTCCATCCAACGGCCATAGTGCTTCTTCAACCTCTGGTCTTCTTGCTCTAGCCTCCCAAAGCAGCGCCGGTCGTGCCGCGTGCTCCTGCCTCTCGTGGCCGACTGTGATACCGCGGAGGCCTCACCACCCCCCACTACTCCCACCGCTGGCCCAGGGTATCCCTCTACTCACCCACACCCCCTGTTATTCTGCGGCGACAGCAGCCTCACGCCGCAGCCGAACCAGTGAACCCTCGTACTCCTCTCCGCGTGGGCATCCACTGCCGCGTCTTCCCCGGCTCTGCGTCGACTCCTTCCTAGGCCTCGCCGTCGTCCATCGCCTTGGTGCTCTCAGCGCGGCGTGGTCAATATGGTCAACGACCGACTTCCATCGGAAGAGTACTGTACATGGAGAGGCTGACAGCTGGGTCCAAGGCCACAACCCAATTTTTTTGTGATTTGCCAAGTAAGTCGCTTTGTCAGGCCTGTTGGGCTGCAAATCTTTCAAGACGAGGAGAGCTTCATTCGGCTGGCCGAGAAAATGGCCTATCAGTAATGAGAATTGGGCTGTACATTTTTAAAACACATCAAACCGGCAATTAGTTTCAAATATCTTTTTTTCATTTCAAGATTTTAAATTATATTAATTTTTATGCGTGGAGAATTTGTTGGATTTTATATTGATATACATTTATTTTTAAAATCAGTTTGAATGTGAGTCGAAATTTCGGGATTAAAAA
>LR880967.1:713938383-713958263 GCA_904067115.1 Aegilops sharonensis | reverse complement strand
ATTTAAGGGCATTTATGTCTTATCATGTCGGGCTGCTCCCTAGGCTATAAATAGCCGCCCCCTACAACCACTAGTTGGTTGGCTGCTCCGAGAGAACTTGACACTTGTCATTTGAGAGCAACCCATCCTCTGAGGACTTTGAGCGAAAATCATCAAGTGAGGAAAAACCCAAAGTGAGGAAAATCCCAAAAACCAAACCCCAACAAACCCAAAGTGATTGAGCATCACTGAAGAAATTGATCCCGCGTGGATCCGACGCTTTTTACCTTTGAAGACTGTGCTTCTTCCAGACGGTTAGGCGTCACGGTCTAGAGCATCCAAGAGGAATTGTGGATCGCCGAGTGACCAAGTATGTGAAGGTTTGGAAGTCGCCTGAAGACTTACCACGAGTGATTGGACAAGGTCTGCGTGGCCTTAGTTCAAGGAGAACACGGTGAGGACTTGGTGTCCTGAGCTGCGTGCTCAGTGACTGGGTGTCCGGGACTGCGTGTCCTCGAGTTTAAATACTCAGCCGCTCCAACCAGACGTACAACTGAGACAGCAGTTGGAACTGGTCTACCAAATCATTGTCTTCACCAACCTAACTGGTTCTATTTCCTCAACCCTTTCATTTCCTCATTACTGTGTTGAGTGTTTGTCATATCTGTGTTTGAAGACTTTGACTGAAGACTTTCTCAATTTCCTCAGTTCAATTTCTTCAGTCTGTTTGTCTTCATCTTGTGTTATCCTGTGATTACGCTNCTATTTCCTCAACCCTTTCATTTCCTCATTACTGTGTTGAGTGTTTGTCATATCTGTGTTTGAAGACTTTGACTGAAGACTTTCTCAATTTCCTCAGTTCAATTTCTTCAGTCTGTTTGTCTTCATCTTGTGTTATCCTGTGATTACGCTTTCTGTACTCTGTGATTGTCTTCATTTCATCATGATGACTATGCATGTAATCTGCTATGCTTACTTCTGAGTACTTATCCCGCTGCATGTATTTCTTCGCTAAGGAATTTCCTCACCGGCAAATTCCTCAGTGAAGAATTTGTAAAATTCATAAAAATCGCCTATTCACCCCCCCTCTAGTCGATATAACGCACTTTCAGGTCGGAACAGAATGCGTGGTCATGTTCATCAGGAGGGCTTGGACGGAACAGGCGATGGAAACGAGGCCTGGCGTACCGCACAACGAAGGAAACGACCTTGTGTTCGACGGGCCACGTTCGAAATGGGGGTCCTGTTGATCGGAAGGGGTGTGGCGTACCGCAAAACGGAGGAAACGGACCTCCTATGGTCGAAACGGGGGTCATGTTGATCGGGAGGGGTGTGGCGTACCGCAAAACGGAGGAAACGGACCTCCTATGGTCAAAACGGGGGTCCTGTTGATCGGGAGGGGTGTGGCGTACGCAAAACGGACGAAACGGACTTGTGTTGGAGCGCTACGGTTGAAACGGGGGTCCTGTTCATCGGGAGGCGTGTGGCGTACCGCAAAACGGGACTCCACGGGATACTGTTCATCTCCACTGTCGACCTCCTCCAGCCTCCATGGGCTACCGTGGACCTCCTCCAGCCTCCACGGGCTCCTATTCATCCAGCCTCCACCGCGCGCTACTCCACCGGCTACTGTTCAACCACCCCTCCACGGGCACCCCTCCATCGTCTACTGTTCATCCAGCCCTCCACACCACGGGGTCCTGTTCAACCACCCCTCCACGGCCACCCCTCCACCGTCTACTGTTCATCCAGCCCTCCACACCACGGGGTCCTGTTCATCCAGAGGCAACGCCACCGCTCACTGTTCATCCAACCCCCCCCCCCTCCCCCCCCCCCCCCCCCCCCCCCCCCCCCCCGCAACGCTCACTTTTCATCCAATCGATCGGCTTCAGTTAGCAGCAGTAGCGAAGGAATCGCTCCATCGGGTTCAGTTAACAGCCACCGATCGATCGGTCGGGTACAGTAACGCGTAGCCTGCGGTGCAATCGCTCGGGTTTAGTTAGAGCCCAACGCCTCACTCGGGTTCAGTTAGAGCCAACGCCTCGCACACACGCGCGTACCTGTACGAGAGAAACGTGCATCGCTCGGCCCCCGACCTCCCACCGTAACCGGCAACTCCTCGAATCCCCCCCTCGCTTCTACCACGTTTTTTTCCGTCATGGACGACCCAAAGAATGTCATGCTGCTGCGTCTCCGGCCCGCCCAGGACGAAAAGCCCATTTTCTGTAATGATTTTTTGTCATAGAAGTAGGAGCCCACCACATCTATGATGATATCGGGTCTTGTCACAATTATCGTCATAGAAGTGTCATATGTATGACAGAAAAAAAAATTCGTTCGGCCCAAAATGTCACGGATGTGTCTTTTTTTGTAGTGATAATATTGCAAATATTCTCTAAGTAATTGTCATGCAGGAACCAACATCACTTGAAATATTTAATTGCCCTTAATCTAATTAAAACAAAGCCAACAACATTTAATTAGGCCAAATAAATATAAACTGGAATATATAAGTTTGCAAATTGCTACTTCTTGAGCTTGCATTGGTTTTTCCCTTGAAGAGAAAAGGGTGATGCAACAAAGTAGAGATAAAGTATTTCCCTCAGTTTGAGAACCAAGGTATCAATTCAGTAGGAGGTACAAGCAAGTCTCCAATCTATGCACCTGCACAAACAATCAAACACTTGCACCCAACGCTATAAATGGGTTGTCAATCCCTTCACGATCACTTGCAAGGATGACGCCTAATAGAGATGGATATAAGAGATTACTAAAACGTAAAAAGAATAAATTTCAGCAAGGTATTTTTGGTTTATAGATCTAGAAATATATGATGGAAAATAGACCCGGGGGCCATAGGTTTCACTAGAGGCTTCTCTCTGGAAGAAAGCATACGGTGGGTAAACAAATTACTGTTGAGCAATTGATAGAAAAGCGCAAAGTTATGATGGTAGCTAAGGCAATGATCATGAATATAGGCATCACGTCCGTAATAAGTAGACCGACTCCTGCCTGCATCTACTTCAATTACTCAACACATCAACCACTATCCAGCATGCATCTAGAGTATTAAGTTCATAAGAACGGAGTAACGCCTTAAGTAAGATGACATGATATAGAGGGATAAACTCAAGCAATATGATGTAAACTAAGGGAGTCCCGGATTAGGGGGTGTCCGAATAGCCGAACTATCATCACGGCCGGACTCCAAGACTATGAAGATACAAGATTGAAGACTTCGTCCCGTGTCCGGATGGACATTACTTGGCGTGGAAGGCAAGCTTGGCGATACAGATATGTAGATCTCCTACCATTGTAACCGACTCTGTGTAACCCTAACCTATCCAGCGTCTATATAAACCGGAGGGTTTTAGTCCGTAGGACGAACAACAATCATACCATAGGCTAGCTTCTAGGGTTTAGCCTCCTTGATCGCGATCAAGGAGGCTAAACCCTAGAAGCTAGCCTATGGTATGATTGTTGTTCGTCCTACGGACTAAAACCCTCCGGTTTATATAGACGCTGGATAGGTTAGGGTTACACAGAGTCGGTTACAATGGTAGGAGATCTACATATCTGTATCGCCAAGCTTGCCTTCCACGCCAAGGAATGTCCATCCGGACACGGGACGAAGTCTTCAATCTTGTATGTTCGTAGTCATGGAGTCCGGCCATGATGATAGTTCGGCTATCCGGACACCCCCTAGTCCAGGACTCCCTCAGCTAGCTTCTAGGGTTTAGCCTCCTCGATCTCGTGGTAGATCTACTCTTGTACTACCCATATCATCAATATTAATCAAGCAGGAGTAGGGTATTACCTCCATCGAGAGGGACCGAACCTGGGTAAAAACATCGTGTCCCTTGTCTCCTGTTACCATCCGCCTAGACGCACAGTTCGGGACCCCCTACCCGAGATCCGCCGGTTTTGACACCGACATTGGTGCTTTCATTGAGAGTTCTTCTGTGTCGTCACCGATAGGCCCGATGGCTTCTTCGATCATCAACAACGACGCGGTCCAGGGTGAGACTTTTCTCCCCGGACAGATCTTCGTATTCGGCGGCTTTGCACTGCGGGCCAATTCGCTTGGCCATCTGGAGCATATCGAAAGCTACGCCCCTGGCCATCAGGTCAGATTTGGAAGTTTGAACTATACGGCCGATATCCGCGGAGACTTGATCTTCGACGGATTCGAGCCGCAGCCAAGCGTGCCGCACTGTCTCGATGGGCATGATCTAGCTCTGCAGCCGAACAGTGCCCTGGAGGCCGCACCCGCTTCCGCTCCGACCCTTAATCCGGAGCCGGATTCCCCCATCGAGGACGAGTGGTTGGACACCGCCTCGGGGGCTACCATCTCTACGGCGATTGAGCCGAACTCCATCCCTGTCCTTCGCGAAGACCTCGACTCCAGGGTGCCGGACTCCTCTCCGGACTCCGAACCCTCCGCGCCCCTGCCAATCAAATCCGATTGGGCGCCGGTCATGGAGTTCACTGCCGCGGACATCTTTCAGCACTCGCCCTTTGGCGACATCCTGAATTCACTAAAGTCTCTCTCTTTATCCGGAGAGCCCTGGCCGGACTACGGACAGGAAGGTTGGGATGCGGACGACGAAGAAATTCAACGCCCACCCACCACCCACTTTGTCGCCATTGTCGATGATTTAACCGACATGCTAGACTTCGACTCCGAAGACATCGACGGTATGGACGACAAAGCCGGAGACGACCAAGACCCAACGCCTACAGGGCACTGGAAGGCCACCTCGTCATACGACATATACATGGTGGATATCCCAAAAGATGGGAACGACGATGGAACAACGGAGGATGACCCCTCCAAAAAGCAACCGAAGCGCCGGGGTCAGCGGCGCCGCTCTAAATCCCGCCACAGCAAAAACGGTGATTCCGGTACGGGAGATAATAACACCCCGGACAGTACCGAAGACAACCCCCTCCAGCAGGACTCAGCGCAGGAGGAGGGAGAAGCAAGTCCGCACGACAGTGCGGCAGAAAGAGAGGCCGAGGACGATAATTACGCGCCTCCCTCCGAAGATGAGGCAAGCCTCGACGACGACGAATTTGTCGTGCCTGAGGATCCCGCCGAACATGAGCATTTCAAACGCAGGCTTATGGCCACGGCAAACAGCCTCAAGAAAAAGCAGCAACAGCTTAGAGCTGACCAAGACCTGCTAGCTGACAGATGGACTAAAGTCCTTGCAGCCGAAGAGTATGAACTCGAACGCCCCTCCAAAAGCTACCCCAAACGCAGGCCGTTGCCTCGATCAGAGGAGGAAGCACCCAAGTCACCAGCGCACGACATGGCAGACCGGCCACCCCGTGGCCGCGACAGAGAAGCCTCTCGGCCCTACGCTCAAGCCACACCCCGACGCCGCTCAAAAAGTACCAAGGCACGGGAAAACGCGTCGGACTTGCGAGATATATTGGAAGATAAGGCAAAACATACAAGATCGATCTACGGATCGCGTGGGCACCCAACGACGCGGGATGATTACCGTCGCGCCGGATACAGCAAACTCGGCGGGCCGAACACAGTAGACAAGGCTCATATGAGCTACGTTGTGATATAGCCCAATACAGAGGCGCCGCACACCCACTATGCTTCACAGATGAATTAATGGATCATCAAATCCCCGAGGGCTTCAAACCCGTAAACATCGAATCATACGATGGTACCACAGATCCTGCGGTCTGGATCGAGGACTATCTCCTCCATATCCAGATGGCCCGCGGTGATGATCTACATGCCATCAAATACCTCCCACTCAAGCTTAAAGGACCAGCTCGGCATAGGCTCAACAGCTTGCCAGCAGAATCAATTGGTTGTTGGGAGGACCTGGAAGCCGCATTCCTTGATAACTTCCAGGGCACATATGTGCGACCACCAGACGCCGATGACCTTAGCCACATAATCCAGCAGCCAGAAGAATCGGCCAGACAATTCTGGACACGGTTCCTAACAAAGAAAAATCAAATTGTTGACTGTCCGGATGCAGAGGCCCTTGCAGCCTTCAAACCTAACATCCATGACGAGTGGCTTGCCCGGCACCTAGGACAGGAAAAGCCAAAATCCATGGCAGTCCTCACAACACTCATGACCCGCTTTTGTGCGGGAGAGGACAGCTGGCTAGCTCGAAGCAACAACTTGGCCAAACATCCTGATAGTTCGGATACCAAGGACAGCAATGGCAGGTCGCGTCGCAACAAGAACAAGCGCCGCATTAACGGTGATAACACTGAAGATACGACCGTCAATGCCGGATTCAGAGGCTCTAAACCCGGTCAGCGGAAGAAGCCATTCAAAAGAAATACCCAGGGCCCGTCCAACTTGGACCGAATACTCGATCGCTTGTGCCAGATACATGGCACCCCCGAAAAACCAGCCAATCACACCAACAGGGACTGTTGGGTGTTCAAGAAAGCAGGCAAGTTAGGTGCCGAACTCAATGACAAGGGGCTGCATAGCGATGATGAGGAAGAGCCCCGGCCGCGAGGACAGAAGGGTTTTCCCACGCAAGTGCGGACGGTGAACATGATATACGCAACCCATATACCCAAAAGGGAGCGGAAGCGTGCACTAAGGGACGTATATGCGATGGAGCCAGTCGCCCCGACGTTCAACCCATGGTCTTCCTGCCCGATCACCTTTGATCAAAGGGACCACCCCACTAGCATCTGTCACGGCGGTTTCGCCGCATTGGTTCTTGACCCAATTATCGACGGATTTCACCTAATAAGAGTCCTGATGGACGGCGGCACCAGCCTGAACCTGCTTTATCAGGATACAGTGCGCAAAATGGGCATAGACCCGTCAAGGATTAAACCTACAAAGACGACCTTTAAAGGCGTCATACCGGGTGTAGAGGCCAGTTGTACGGGCTCGGTTACACTCGAAGTGGTATTCGGATCCCCGGATAACTTCCGAAGCGAAGAGTTAATCTTCGACATCGTCCCATTCCGCAGCGGCTATCATGCACTGCCCGGACGAACCGCATTTGCAAAGATCAATGCGGTGCCGCACTACGCATACCTCAAGCTCAAGATATCAGGCCCTCGAGGAGTAATCACGGTCAATGGAAACACCGAACACTCTCTCCGAACTGAGGAGCACACGACGGCCCTCGCGGCGGAGGTACAAAGCAGCCTCTCACAGCAACTCTCGAGTCCGGCCATTAAGCGTCCGGACACTGTCAAGCGCGCCGGAGTAACCTACAACAAGACCGCCTGGCACGATTCAAGCACGCGTAGCAATCCGGCCCCAACCCCAGCCCTCGCGAAATTGCAAAGCTAGTGTTATGCGTACATAATTACGCTCTGGAGATACCATTGGCATATGGGGAGGGGCAAGACCACGGCACGCCAAGAATGCGGCTCGACCGCACCAGGGGCTCCCGATTGTGTCATTCTTTTCCTTTTTTCCTTTTTCTTCCTTTTCCTTACTTTCAGGACTCCGTCTTTCAGAAGTCCTGTCCGGCACGAGAATCGCTAAACTCACGATGCAACAGTCAGGGAAGCAGTAAGCCAGGTCGAAGTGTTCAGGTGGTCTCTATTACGAGCATTATACCTGTTTTACATACCATCCCGCAGCTTACCCCTGGAGGGGGACATGTTAGATAGTCCCATCCCTTGCTTATCGCACTATTTGTATCGTTCTGCTTTCATTGCAGTACCTTTTGTGAATAAACAATACATAGCATTTGCTTATTATTGCTCTATTTCCTTTATCTATACATATGTTCATTTCACGACATGTTGCAACCGTACACTTTGATAAGTCCGAACACTTTCACAAGTGCGGCACCCCGAACTTATAGCATTATATGAATCGGCTCCAAATCATGTCTTGGGTCAATAGTTGGGTTTGCCCGGCTCCCGTGTTTTGGTACCTTACGTTCCGTTATATATCGGCTAAGGTAGCACCGGGAGAACCACTGCGATTGTGCCCTAGTTGAGGTGGGTCGAGCACCTCAGTGGAGAAAGCTAAAACTGACCGTCATGATAGGGCGAGAGCCGGTCGCTGTTCGAGAGGTTTTTTTGGGTCCCTAAAGACTTATGCCGCTTAGAGCGAGGAACCGGAATTGTCCGGCCAAGGCGTGGATAGCGCCCCGAACTCGGTCTTTCGAATACTAGGGGCTTCGCCGAAATTTAAAATTATAGAATTCTATGGCTAAGTGAGAGTGTTCAAGCATTATAAGTCTGGTTGCCTTGTTCGTTGTGTTGAGCGCCTCCCTAGATGGACCCAAGAATGGGAACAAGAGTGCTCAAGTTTATCCCGAACACCCCAGCACTCGTGGCTTGGGGGCTGAAGCCAACGACTTGCCATCTCTCAAATTTGATACGGCTGCACAGAAGGTAATATTTTCAATTAACAAGCGTTGCTTAGCGCATATGAACAAGTTTTCAGCGTACATGATAACAAATGCGAGCCTATTCAAAAATTACATCTTTGGAGCACTCATCCGCTATTCGGCGGGCGCCCTTCAGGAGGCCCTCATAGTACATTTCGGGCGTGCGATGCTCATGGCCCTTCGGTGGCCCGTCCGTCACAAGCTTCTCCGCATCCAGCTTGCCCCAGTGCACTTTAGCACGTGCAAGGGCCCGACGGACACCTTCAATGCAGACGGAGCGCTTGATGACTTCAATCCGTGGACAGGCATCCACCAGCCGCTGCACCAAGCCGAAGTAGCTCCCGGGCATGGCCTCCAATGGCCACAGCCGCGCTATAAGGCCCTTCATGGCCTGTTCGGCGACCTTGTGGAGCTCGACCAGCTGCTTCAGCTGGTCGCTCAGGGGCACCGGATGTTCGGCCTCAGCATACTGAGACCAGAACACCTTTTCCGTCGAGCTCCCCTCCTTGGCGCGGTAGAATGCGGCAGCGTCAGACACACTACGGGGCAAATCTGTGAATGCTCCTGGAGAGCTCCGAATCCGGGTAAGTAATAGGTAATTCACTTTCACATGCTTGCTTTGCATAAAGAATGCCTTACCCGCCGCTATCTTCTTTAACGACTCAATTTCTTGGAGGGCTTTTTGGGCCTCGGCCTTAGCAGCTTTGGCACTCTCAAGAGCCGAGGCGAGCTCGGACTCTCGAGTCTTCGAGTCACGCTCCAAACTCTCGTGTTTTTCCACGAGAGCTTGGAGCTCTTGCCGTACCTTAGCCAGCTACGCCTCCCCCTTCTCTCGCTCGGTGCGTTTCGTAGCCGCTTTGTTTTCGGCCACAGACACCGCTTCCTTCAGGGTCGCCACCTCGTTCGTGGCCCCTGCAGTACCCATGTTATTCCTGTTAACTTTTGCAACCGAAACCTTTCTATATGGTATTTCTTTAATAAGGTACTACATACCTTCCTTGTCCTCGAGCTGCTTCTTGGCTTGGCCGAGCTCGTTCTCGGACCGCTCGAGGCTCTGCTTTAACGCATCGACCTCCGCAGTCAGTTCGGCAGAGGTCAGCAGCGCAGCCTGCATTCCCATATTGACATACTTATGTTAGACTCCTACGTATATCTTTTTAGATCCTTAGTCCGGCTTTTCTTTCCAAACACCGAACTAAGCATCACGGGCTACTGTCTATGCGGTAATATTTTTACATATTCTAAACTTACCTCAAAGCCTGTTAGAAGGCTGGTACAGGCTTCGGTCAGCCCGCTCTTGGCGGACTGAACTGTCCGGATCACCGCACTCATAACAGTGTGGTGCTCCTCCTTGATGGAGGCGCCGTTGAGCGCCTCCAGTAAGCTATCTGGTGCCTCCGGTTGGACGGAAGACACCGGCGTCTTACCCTTCTTGCGATGGGACCGCTTGCCGGACTCCGGAACTGCTGAAGGTTCCGTCATGGAGTCCGGACAAGGGTCGGGCTTAGAGCCCCTGGGGGTCTTGCCCCCCACGCGCCTAGAGTCCGGGAGGTTGCCTTGTGGCACCTCCTGCGCCACCTCCTCTTGACCAAGCCCCCCTTGGGGCCCCACCGCGGCGTCGTCCGCAGCGTGAGGCGAGGAGGCGGTCGGAAGCAAAGTACTCTCCATTTCCGACGAGCCCAGGGACCCGCTCGATGAATCGGCGAACTCGCCCTTGGGCGGGCTGCATGATTGTTCGACATTAGAGAACACTCTGCAATAATAAAAAGCAATGGGTATCCGGACACTTACGATATCGTCAAGGGCTTGGCCCTTGTAGGCCAATCCTCCTCGTCGTCATCGACGTTGGTGGAGAAGTCCGGAGGAAGGGTTCTTCCCTTCTTGGACCCTCCGGCCTCCCCAGTTGGGGTGGCCTTCCTTTTCCTCTCCTCCCCCGCTGGGGGAGAAGCTTCTTCTTCCTCCTCCTCGTCTTCAGGAGAAGATTCTGCCTCAGAATCTGACAGCACCTGGCGTCGGGAGCTCCCGTGGCCTCCTTCTTGGCCTTCTTCTCCGGCACCACATGGGGTGCCGGAGCCAGCAGCCCCGTCAATCGGGCGTCCGCTGGGTTTTCTGGCAAAGGAGCCGGACAGTTAATCTGTCCGGACGTCTTCAGCCAGTCCTGTCAAAGAATAGGGAGTTTTTAGATCCCACGTAGAGTCAATCTATGAAAAAAGAGTCCCGTAAAGGGTAAAATAACTTACCTCGCCGGCTTGACGCCGCGAGCTGTATCCGCGATCTTTGTTAGCGGATGCGGGGGCTTTGGCGCCCTTGAACAGCACCTTCCAGGCATCTTCGTACGTAGTATCGAAGAGCCAACTCAAGGTTTGGTGCTGTGCTGGATCGAACTCCCACAAATTGAAGGCCCGTTGTTGGCATGGGAGAATCCGGCGGAGGAGCATCGCCTGGATTACGTCGACAAGCCTGAGATTCTTGTCCACCAGGTTTCGGACGCATGTTTGGAGTCCGGATAGCTCGTCCGAATTCCCCCACTTCAGGCCCGTCTCTTTCCATGACGAGAGCCGTGTTGGGAATCCAGATCTGAATTCGGGGACCGCCACCCATTCAGGGTCGCGTGGCTCGGTGATGTAGAACCACCCCAATTGCCACCCCTTTATTGTCTCCACAAAGGAGCCCTCGAGCCATAGGACTTTGGCCATCTAGCCGACCATGGCGCCTCCGCACTCCGCTTGACGGCCGCCCACAACCTTCGGCCTGACATTAAAGGTCTTCAGCCATAGGCCGAAGTGGGGCTGGATGCAGAGGAAGGCCTCGCACACGATGATAAACGCCGAGATGTTGAGGACGAAATTCGGGGCCAGGTCTTGGAAGTCCAGGCCGTAGTAGAACATGAGCCCCCGGACAAATGGGTGAAGTGGAAAACCTAGTCCGCGGAGGAAGTGGGGGAGAAACACCACCCTCTCATGGGGCCTGGGGGTTGGAATGAGCTGCCCCGCGTCGGGCAGCCTGTGCGCGATATCGCCGGAGAAGTATCCTGCCTCCCGTAGTCTTGTGATGTGACCCTCCGTGACGGAGGAGGCCATCCATCTGCCTCCCGCTCCTGACATGGTTGGAGAAGGTTGAGGAGGAATGTGCGGACTTGGGTGCTAGAGCTCGAGTGCGCGGAAATGGATGAGCAAAGGAGGAAGAAGGCGTAGGTGAAAAGGTGGATCATTATCCCCTTATATGGACGGACGAAGCTATGCATCCCCCCACCAACCTGGTAAAACTTGCTTATCTCCCAAGCGCCGTAATCAATGGCGCGGATGGGTTACCCACGTCCGTATTGATGAGAATCCCGGAATAAGGAGGCACGATCTATGCTTTGATAAGACGTGCCAAGGAAACCGCCTCGCTAAACGTGCTAAGGCGGAACGGTAAAAAACGATTCATAAAAAGGCCTGGCCGTGGTGTGATGTCACGCCGCGGAATACGTCAGCAGATCTGTGCAAAAGTTATTCTCTCTACGGTGGTATGTGGAACTTGTTTTGCAGAGCCGGACACTATCCTGGTGTTCAAGACCTTCCATGAAGTATACGGAGGAGGAATCCTCCTTGCAATGCCAAAGACAATATGCGCGCCGGACTCGTCGTCATTGAAGCCTGGTTCAGGGGCTACTGAGGGAGTCCCGGATTAGGGGGTGTCCGGATAGCCGAACTATCATCACGGCCGGACTCCAGGACTATGAAGATACAAGATTGAAGACTTCGTCCCGTGTCCGGATGGGACTTTCCTTGGCGTGGAAGGCAAGCTTGGCGATACGGATATGTAGATCTCCTACCATTGTAACCGACTCTGTGTAACCCTAACCTATCCGGTGTCTATATAAACCGGAGTGTTTTAGTCTGTAGGACGAAGAACAATCATACCATAGGCTAGCTTCTAGGGTTTAGCCTCCTTGATCTCGTGGTAGATCTACTCTTGTACTACCCATATCATCAATATTAATCAAGCAGGAGTAGGGTATTACCTCCATCGAGAGGGCCCGAACCTGGGTAAAAACATCGTGTCCCTTTTCTCCTATTACCATCCGCCTAGACACATAGTTCGGGACACCCTACCCGAGATCCGCCGGTTTTGAAACCGACATAAACCCTATCTTTTTATCCTTGATGGCAACAATACAATATGTGCCTCGCTACCCCTACTATGTCACTGGGTGAGGACACCGCAAGATTGAACCCAAAACTAAGCACCTCTCCCATTGCAAGAAAAACCAATCTAGTTGGCCAAACCAAATCGATAGTTCGATGAGAAATACAAAGATATCAAATCCTGCATAAAAGAGCTCAGAGAAGACTCAAATAATATTCATAGATAATCTGATCATAAATCCACAATTCATCGGATTTTAACAAACACACTGCAAAAAAGTATTACATCGAATAGATCTCTAAGAACATCGAGGAGAACATTGTATTGCAGATCAAAGAGAGACAAGAAGCCATCTAGCTACTAGCTATGGAGCTGTAGGTTTGTGCTAAACTACTCACGCATCATCGGTAGGGCAGCAGGTTGATGTAGAGGTCCTCCGTGATCTAATTCCCCTCCGGTAGATCGCTGGAAAAGGCCCAAAGACTTGGGGCGACGGATAAGTATTTTGCTGGACGCTTCTGGTTGTTTGGGAATATATGGGAATTTATAGTGCAAAGATTAGGGTTGGAGGACTTCCGTGGGACCCACAAGCCAGGGGGTGCTCCCTAGGGCGCGCCCTGAGGGCTTGTGGTGCCCTCGGGACTCTTCTGGCCCCCTCTCCAAGCTCCGTGGATGTCTTCTGGTCCAAGAAAAATCATCGCGAAAGTTTTATTCCGCTTGGACTCCATTTGATATTCCTTTCTGAAAAAGTCAAAAACAAGGAAAACAACAGAAACTGGCACTGGGCTCTATGTTAACTAGAAGAATGCCCCGCGTGTTGCTGCGGGAGTTTGTATGAAATAAAAAGTGGTATGAACTAATCAACCAAGCTAATGGCTTTACAATTTCTCCTAGAAGGATGATTTGTTTGTCAATATTGATGTTTGCAGAACATTGATGTTTGCAGCGGTCTTATGAATCACAACGTATCAAACGGGGTATGAACGTATATATGAAAATTTTAAAATTCTCTTACATTATATAGTAGGCTTATCTACATGAAATAGATGACGTCGCACTCAATGAACAATCATTAGTTTATGAAATGCCCGCTTCTGACCACCCTGGCCCACCAAAAGCTCCTCTGTCGTGTGTTGCCTGCGTTGGGTCACCAACATGCAGGCCAGGAACCCAACGATCCCACACGTCAGTGGAAGAACGGCGCTCGCTGCACAGCCGGCTGAACACGCCTCCTTGCCGCATTCAAACGCCTCCATGAAACTCGTGTGGAAGCCGAGAAACCCAGTCTGGACACATGTCCGTTCATGACCGGGCCGGCATTAAACGCAATGCCGGACGAGCTCCTCCCGTCCGCCGTGTATTTAATCTCCTATTTAAACAAGGCCAGACGCTCGCCAAAAATCGCACACCTCCACCGCTCCCCTATCTCCTCCTTCACTATTTTTTCCACTCTTACAATGGCTTATGAAGAGTAGTTATCCGGCATCCAAGACGGCTGGGTGGCCCGTCGGATACGAGCTATACAGCTCACTGATCCACCTCCCTCCCCTCGCTCGATGGAGCCAGTTGCCGCCCCAAGCCGGTGCGCGGTTCCGCAACTCGCCGCTCCAGGCCAGCTAGCCGAGGAGCGACGAGCTGCTCCACGCCGGCACAGCGGCGAGCACGAGCGTCGTCGTTGTCGGCCACGCCGCCGCCTTGTACCGTGCCTCCCGTGTCTGCGACCGCGTCTCCCGTTTCTATGGTCGAGACTCCCGAGTCTGCGGTCGCGCCATGCAAGCAGAGACAGAAGTCGGGTGCGCAGAGAGCGACGAGTCGGTGGCCCGCGCCTCCGCGTGTGCCACCATCATCGAGTAGAAGTAGAACACGGGAGGATGCCACCGCTTGGGTCCCATGAAGGCCATCGCAGGGCGTACACAGTCGGTGCCTTGACATATCCTTTTGTTGCAAGGACCTTCCTCGAAGCAGAGAAGCCCCCTTCAGACTCCATCTTTGGCATCACCTGATCAGCCAATGATGTTAGTTGAGCAGTGGGGAAGCGAGCCAACCTTTGCGCTGAAGCATATACCTCCGGGGCTCCCGGCAGTCTGGTGATCGTGCTGCCAGACATGAGGAAGAGAAATGGTCGGCGGCAACCATTTAGGCTAGGTATTATTATACCTGTGCTGTTCAGGACTAGCACCGCTTAGTTGATTTGAATGTAATGAAATCTGTCATGTTTGTATGAAAGTCTGGTATTTTATACGAATTCCGTTATTGTTTATATAAAATATCATCGTGTTTGCATGAATTTCGTCCGGTTGGTTGAGTTGTTGTCAGAATGTGTGCGGCTACGGTTGGATGGCGTAATTTGTGGGTCGCCGGTCGGTCTGCGGCCAGCTCGGGCAGCGTGGTGGGACAAAAAAAGCACAACTCGTTTGAGCTCGTCTCCAACACACGCGCTGGAGGATGCATGAGCACCCGCCACCAGAGCTCTTCCTCGTTCATCGGTGTCAAAGGCATAGGTGGACAAAAGGGTTGCCAATATTTTGGCTACCTCCGGCAAGATCCAAACAGCCCCCCCCCCCAGCCCCACCCCTCCCAGCACATTCAAATTCGTCGTTCGCCGTGAAATTTTGCCATGTGTTGTTTTCATGGATATTTTGCTGTGTGAAAACAAATTTAAATATGAACGAATAATCGGTGTCCGCGGTCTTCTGCCGGGACACAGTAGGATGGCCTTATAGTAGTAGTAGTGTAGAGTACTACTAGTACTACTCCTGCTAGATAGTGAGTGTTTACTACCTTATCTATGATTAATTGCAACATATGCATGTGTTATTAGTATAATGACCACGTACGTATTTGATGGTAAGATTTGTGTAAGTTGGATGTCATATTATTGCTCGAACATGTGGTCAAAGTTAGCCTCCAAAACACATTTTATACCCTATATGGATTGAGGGAGTACATGCATTGCTGAGGTTTCTCTTAATCCTTGCATGCAACATTTTTATTGAAGCTTGAAATGTGAATATTTGAATGGGAGGGACTAATACAACCCTTCCAAAAGAACTGTAGTACTAATGGTATCGTACTCCCTCCGTTCACCATCTCACATGCTCGGTACTTTTGCGAACTATGGAAGTAATAAACTTATTCCACCACTCAGCATCTATTATGGATGCACTGTGGATTTTAAATTGAGTCATATAGACCGGAAAGTAGACACTTAGGGCATCCACAATGCATGATTTTTCTTTCCTCTAAGCCCTCTCTGTTCTTAGAGGCAGGCCTCTATACATTGCATGAACTGCCTCTAACAAAAAAATGGCTAGCATCGCCTCTAACCTTAGAGGATGCCTCTAACAATGTAACAATCCATCTGGTCCCAATTGTCAGCCTTAGGAAGCATAAGAAAGTAGGAGTACAAGAGAAATAGTACTGATTGGACAAATGTGTTGCTAATCAATACTTTTTAAATTTCTGCTAGGGCCTACCTTAGAGGTTGGTTCGAGTCTCTATACATTGTGGTTTTTTTTATTTGATAAGAGGCAAACCATGTGGGGCCTACCTTAGAGGCAAGGCTCTGTACACTTGAGATGCCCTGTACATATTACTTTTGATGTGTCCAGTCAACTCGAAAAACAAGGAGAAGCTTGCTTAGTACGTCGTCTCCCCCGCCCACGGGCGCGGTGGCTCGCAGAGTCGCAGGACGAGGAGAAGCTTGCTTACGACGCCTACGCCTGCTCCCTTGCCCACGCGCGCGGTGGCTCACAGGACGAGGAGAAAAAATTACTACTCCCTCCGTTACTCCTCGTCCCTACCTTGGTTAGAGAGATTATCATATTGTTTGAAATATATGTCTTTTAGTAGTAGGAGTAGTAGTGCTACATCAATTTCCTTGGAGTCCGTGGTGCAGCAAGCTACCCTAGGCTATGTTACTACTCCATCCTTTCCGGTTTATGGCTCAATTTTAAAATCTCTCCAACCAAGGTAGATGGTGAATGGTGGAATTAATTTCGTAGTTTGAACAAGTAATTAGTACCCTCGTTTTTGACAAGAAGTTATGTTTACCGGTGCATTAATTACAACGAATGCATGCGTGACCACTAAATTTTCATGGACTTCTACATGCATTGGCGAGTTTTCTCTTGATACTTCTTGCATCGGGTGATTTAATGCACCTCGAAATCCAAACGATTTTTTTAGATGAGCCCTATAAACCCGAAAGGAGGGAGTAGTATGTAATACTACCTCTATAGTGGGTACGTACTCTATAAAAGCAGATTTTCTCAAAACAGAGTCACTCAACCTTTATTTGCTTGTTTCCCTTCCTGCCTCGTTGCCTCGAATAGACTATGCCAAACTCCCCTACCTGCCGCATGGGAGAAGACCCGCTCTCGCCTTTTTCAGTCCGGGTTTGTATCAATGGATCGCACAAAGCAGCAAAAACCAAGCCTTGTACTCCTGCGTCGTACTAAAAGAGTAGAGATGCTCGCTTTCATTAATTTTGTACTTACTCTTGCCGACATGTGGGACATATAGCAACCGGGTCGACGTGTCATGCACCCAATAACAGTGTAGAATAGCAGGGGGGACGCACCCCAGTCGTAGCGCCCCAGTAGTAGTAATGAGCAATGAGACGTCAAATCACAATGCCGCACCTTCCCAGACGGACGAAGTGACCATTATTTGACATTTCGCTGAATCCGCTTCGCCATCATCTCCTTCCTTCAAGAAAACCACGTATTTCTTCTGCCATTGTTCTGTCTCAAGAGGGATGCACATTGCCTTGGTACATCATGACACATGGGACCACATGACAGGCCATGCTCCCCCGCCCACCGCTCGGTAAAATCGCCTCATTTTTACTACTTCATCCGTCTCGAATTATAGGGCATGCACGTCATTTTAGGTTGAGAATTTAACTAGCTATATAGTACTATGTGATGAACAATATATGTTTAGAAACTACATCCGCTTAAGAATCCAATGATTTACTTTTTGTGACATAGTAACTCATATTTAGTTAGTCAAATGGATGACCTAGAACTACATGCATGCCCTATAAACTGAGACGTAGGGAGTAGTATCTTTTAAGATCAATATAGTCGGGATTCACCAAGGAGCAAAACCAAGTCGTACGCTGCTCGTGTCGTGTTAGCGTAGCAACTCAAGTAGGGTCAGTCTGCACACGAAATGGCGACACACTTAACAGGACCCCTTTGGTCGGCATGTGACTCATCCACCGTCTTGTTCCACGTGCGATGCACCAAAATACAATTCGGTGCAGCGGTTGGACCTGGAGGCACCCCGGTCATAGCGCCGCAGTAGTAGTAAATGAGCGATAAGGGGTCAAATCACAAAGCCCCACCTTTCCAACATTAAGCTCGACGGACGAAGCAACCACCATTTCACTCTAGGGCGCAAGAGCATAAATAAAAGAGAAAACCAATTATGCGTGCGGCAGCTACCTAGGGCACCCTAGGGTAGGAGCCTCCACTACAAATCCAATTCTCCCTCGTCCTCTAGAAGAAAACTGATGATGTGTGCGGCGGGTAGGGTTTATAGGAGTACTATGGCGTGCGGGGCCACGGCGTAGTAAATGTAAGAGGGATTGAGTTCGAGTAGACGCCTTAACACGGGTGGGCCGCTTGGTTTTACGGGAACGAGGCAGCATTTGGGTTCGGGGACCAGTGGAGATATATGTAGTACAAAAACTTGTGGACATAGGTTCGACCGAAAGGCAATGACGCATGGGCCCTGCATTTTGATATACCCGCGGCCGCGTGAAAATTGCTACTCAAAATAATGCATAAAAGTTCCTCCAAAAACAACTATAACTAATGGGAAGTGAATGTATGCTTAAAATGAATTTGTAATACAAAGAGAAAAATTGAATTGCAGTTAAAAGAATGACATTTCTAACAAAAATGTGAATGTGAACTACATATGTGTGCACGTGACCAACACATAAATTGTCAATACAAAATCTAATGCAAGAAATAACTTATGAGTAACATGCACGAATTGATGATGTGGTGCTTGCATGCATAGAGTACAAAAACAATGGGATTTATGACTTGCACGCATGTCCATGAAAAAAGCTACTAGTGGGTTGTACTAGCTATTTAGGAATAGAGAAGATGTATACATGGAATTTGTAGGGAAAGAGATGACATGTCTCTCAATTCCTATGAGTAGGGATTGGAAAAGATATGTCATTTGGTTCACATCATAGGAACTTTTCTAATGAATCTAGAGATGACATGTATCTCAATTCCTGTGAGGAGGGATTAGAAAAGAGATGTCATTTGGTTCACATCATAGGAACTTTTGTATTGAATATACGCTAATGTTTATTTTCCTTCAAAATTGTGGGAGTAAAGGAATTCATTCATCTGAACCAAGTGGCTCTAAAGCTATAAAAATGGTATCATGTTTATTTTCCTTTGAAATTTGGATTATATGAATCTATTCCTATGAACCAATTGGCTCTATAGAAAAAATCCTATAAAAATCATATCATATATAGTTCCTATGATATTCCTCCATACCAAAGGATGGTTGAAATTACTGCAGGTCATATGACGGTCTTTCTTTGTACACTCCCCCCAAATCTTTATAGTTACCTCTCGAAGATGAATGATATGATATATACTGGGTATTCTATATGTGCATTTTGGTATACGAAAACTCGGTAAAAGTTTGCGAGGTTCGAATTTTCAATAAAGCTATATGCACTACATTTTGGAACGAAGGGAGTAGCATACGGCAGCTGCTAACGCTCACGTGGAAGATTTTTGTGTCGGAGGAGCGGCTGTTCTGTTAAATGACATGTCAAAACTGACACTGTCGGATGCCGATCTAACGGTTCTTACGACCTTCATTAGGAAACGGCTTTTGGCGAATGTTTGTCAGATATGATTTACGGACACATGCATTGCATTGATATGTGCCCCCTCTCTCTCACGCACACACGCATCCTCATGAGTCACGACTCTCCCGAGTCCTCTCGCACCCACCGTCTATCTGTAGGTAGACGTCACACACATATGTGCTATCCACACCCTATCCTTAGAACTAAAATATAAAAGACGTCGCACACCTTTTATTTTAACTCACATGTCACACACTTATACTATTACTCTTGTGGCGAACATTCTTTGGGCGTAGTATATTGTACTCTCACCAAGAGAAGGGGTGCACGTACGCACTAGTTCTCTCACACCCACTCGCGGGTACATGTAGGAGCGCATTTTTTTGGAAGCTAGGAGCGCATTTGTTTACAATGAGGCATCCCAATTAACATTTTGACTAGTCTAGTTTTCAACTTGATGGAGGGTCGGGGACAACACGTGAATGATACAGTATTGTGCGTCCTATACGCGGTGGCACGTTATTGATCGAGTTTTATTTTTACTTGAA
>LR880967.1:713913856-713925761 GCA_904067115.1 Aegilops sharonensis | reverse complement strand
CTGCACCAACTGATAGCTCCACTGTTTAATGTAAACACGTATCCGGTTTGCGATTTAGAATCGTCCGGATTAGTGTCAAAGCTTGCATCAACGTAACCATTTACAATGAGCTCTTTGTCACCTCCATAAACGAGAAACATATCCTTTGTCCTTTTAAGGTATTTCAGGATGTTCTTGACCGCTGTCCAGTGATCCACTCCTGGATTACTTTGGTACCTCCCTGCTATACTTATAGCAAGGCACACATCAGGTCTGGTACATAGCATTGCATACATGATAGAGCCTATGGCTGAAGCATAGGGAACATCTTTCATTTTCTCTCTATCTTCTGCAGTGGTCGGGCATTGAGTCTTACTCAATTTCACACCTTGTAACACAGGCAAGAACCCTTTCTTTGCTTGATCCATTTTGAACTTCTTCAAAACTTTGTCAAGGTATGTGCTTTGTGAAAGTCCAATTAAGCGTCTTGATCTATCTCTATAGATCTTGATGCCTAATATATAAGCAGCTTCACCGAGGTCTTTCATTGAAAAACTCTTATTCAAGTATCCCTTTATGCTATCCAGAAATTCTATATCATTTCCAATCAACAATATGTCATCCACATATAATATTAGAAATGCTACAGAGCTCCCACTCACTTTCTTGTAAATACAGGCTTCTCCAAAAGTCTGTATAAAACCAAATGCTTTGATCACACTATCAAAGCATTTATTCCAACTCAGAGAGGCTTGCACCAGTCCATAAATGGATCGCTGGAGTTTGCACACTTTGTTAGCTCCCTTTGGATCGACAAAACCTTCTGGATGCATCATATACAACTCTTCTTCCAGAAGTCCATTCAGGAATGCAGTTTTGACATCCATTTGCCAAATTTCATAATCATAAAATGCGGCAATTGCTAACATGATTCAGACAGACTTAAGCATCTCTACGGGTGAGAAAGTCTCATCGTAGTCAATCCCTTGAACTTGTCGAAAACCTTTCGCAACAAGTCGAGCTTTATAGACAGTAACATTACCGTCAGCGTCAGTCTTCTTCTTGAAGATCCATTTATTCTCAATGGCTTGCCGATCATCGGGAAAGTCAACCAAAGTCCACACTTTGTTCTCATACATGGATCCCATCTCAGATTTCATGGCCTCAAGCCATTTTGCGGAATCTGGCCTCACCATCGCTTCTTCATAGTTCGTAGGTTCGTCATGGTCTAGTAACATAACCTCCAGAACATGATTACCGTACCACTCTGGTGCGGATCTTACTCTATTTGACCTACGAGGTTCAGTAACAACTTGATCTGAAGTTCCATGATCATCATCATTAACTTCCTCACTAATTGGTGTAGACGTCACAGGAACCGGTTTCTGTGATGAGCTACTTTCCAATAAGGGAGTAGGTACAGTTACCTCATCAAGTTCTAATTTCCTCCCACTCACTTCTTTCGAGAGAAACTCCTTCTCTAGAAAGGATCCAAATTTAGCAACAAAAGTCTTGCCTTCGGATCTGTGATAGAAGGTGTACCCAACAGTCTCTTTTGGGTATCCTATGAAGACACATTTCTCCGATTTGGGTTCGAGCTTATCAGGTTGAAGCTTTTTCACATAAGCATCGCAGCCCCAAACTTTAAGAAACGACAACTTTGGTTTCTTGCCAAACCATAGTTCATAAGGCGTCGTCTCAACGGATTTAGAAGGTGCCCTATTTAACGTGAATGCAGCTGTCTCTAGAGCATAACCCCAAAACGATAGCGGTAAATCAGTAAGAGACATCATAGATCGCACCATATCTAGTAAAGTATGATTACGACGTTCGGACACACCATTACGCTATGGTGTTCCGGGTGGCGTGAGTTGCGAAACTATTCCGCATTGTTTCAAATGTAGACCAAACTCGTAACTCAAATATTCTCCTCCATGAACATTTCGCAGAAACTTTATTTTCTTGTTACGATGATTTTCAACTTCACTCTGAAATTCTTTGAACTTTTCAAATGTTTCAGACTTATGTTTCATTAAGTAGATATACCCATATCTGCTTAAATCATCTATGAAGGTGAGAAAATAACGATATCCGCCACGAGCCTCAACATTCATCGGACCACATACATCTGTATGTATGATTTCCAACAAATCTGTTGCTCTCTCCATAGTACCGGAGAACGGCATTTTAGTCATCTTGCCCATGAAGCACGGTTCGCACGTACCAAGTGATTCATAATCAAGTGGTTCCAAAAGTCCATTAGTATGGAGTTTCTTCATGCGCTTTACATCGATATGACCTAAACGGCAGTGCCACAAGTAAGTTGCACTATCATTATCAACTCTGCATCTTTTGGCTTCAATATTATGAATATGTGTATCACTACTATCGAGATTCAACAAAAATAGACCACTCTTCAAGGGTGCATGACCATAAAAGATATTACTCATATAAATAGAACAACCGTTATTCTCTGATTTAAATGAATAACCGTCTCGCATTAAACAAGATCTAGATATAATGTTCATGCTCAACGCTGGCATCAAATAACAATTATTTAGGTCTAAAACTAATCCCGAAGGTAGATGTAGAGGTAGCGTGCCGACCGCGATCACATCGACTTTGGAACCATTTCCCACGCGCATCGTCACCTCGTCCTTAGCCAATATTCGCTTAATCCATAGCCCCTGTTTCGAGTTGCAAATATTAGCAACAGAACCAGTATCAAATACCCAAGTGCTACTGCGAGCATTAGTAAGGTACACACCAATAACATGTATATCACATATACCTTTGTTCACCTTGCCATCCTTCTTATCCGCCAAATACTTGGGGCAGCACCGCTTAGAGTGACCAGTCTGTTTGAAGTAGAAGCACTCAGTCTCAGGCTTAGGTCCAGACTTGGGTTTCTTCTCCTGAGCAGCAACTTGCTTGCTGTTCTTCTTGAAGTTCCCCTTCTTCTTCCCTTTGTCCTTTTTCTTGAAACTGGTGGTCTTATTGACCATCAACACTTGATGCTCCTTTTTTATTTCTACCTCCGCAGCCTTTAGCATTGCGAAGACCTCGGGAATCGTCTTATCCATCCCTTGCATGTTATAGTTCATCGTGAAGCTCTTGTAGCCTGGTGGCAGTGATTGAAGAATTCTGTCAATGACGCTATCATCCGGAAGATTAACTCCCAGTTGAATCAAGTGATTATTATACCCAGACATTTTGAGTATATGCTCACTGACAAAACTATTCTCCTCCATCTTGCAGCTGTAGAACTTATTGGAGACTTCATATCTCTCAATCCGGGCATTTGCTTGAAATATTAACTTCAACTCTTGGAACATCTCATATGCTCCATGACGTTCAAAACGTCGTTGAAGTCCCGGTTCGAAGCCGTAAAGCATGGCACACTGAACTATCGAGTAGTCATCAACTTTGCTCTGCCAGACGTTCATAACATCTGGTGTTGCTCCTGCAGCAGGTTTGGCACCCAGCAGTGCTTCCAGGACGTAATTCTTCTGTGCAGCAATGAGGATAATCCTCAAGTTACGGACCCAGTTCGTGTAATTGCTACCATCATCTTTCAACTTTGCTTTCTCAAGGAATGCATTAAAATTCAACGGAACAACATCACGGGCCATCTATCTACAATCAACATAGACAAGCAAGATACTATCAGGTACTAAGTTCATGATAAATTTAAGTTCAATTAATCATATTACTTAAGAACTCCCACTTAGATAGACATCTCTCTAATCCTCTAAGTGATCACATGATCCAAATCAACTAAACCATGTCCGATCATCACATGAGATGGAGTAGTTTCAATGGTGAACATCACTATGTTGATCATATCTACTATATGATTCACGCTCGACCTTTCGGTCTCCGTGTTCCGAGGCCATATCTGTTATATGCTAGGCTCGTCAAGTTTAACCTGAGTATTCTGCGTGTGCAACTGTTTTGCACCCGTTGTATTTGACGTAGAGCCTATCACACCCGATCATCACGTGGTGTCTCAGCACGAAGAACTTTCACAATGGTGCATACTCAGGGAGAACACTTATACTTTGATAATTTAGTGAGAGATCATCTTAAAATGCTATCGCCAATCAAAGCAAGATAAGATGCATAAAAGATAAACATCACATGCAATCAATATAAGTGATATGATATGGCCATCATCATCTTGTGCTTGTGATCTCCATCTCCAAAGCACCGTCATGATCACCATCATCACCGGCGCGACACCTTGATCTCCATCGTAGCATCGTTGTCGTCTCGCCAATCTTATGCTTCTACGACTATCACTACCACTTAGTGATAAAGTAAAGCATTACAGGGTGATTGCATTGCATACAATAAAGTGACAACCATATGGCTCCTGCCAGTTGCCGATAACTCGGTTACAAAACATGATCATCTCATACAATAAAATTTAGCATCATGTCTTGACCTTATCACATCACAACATGCCCTGCAAAACAAGTTAGATGTCCTCTACTTTGTTGTTGCAAGTTTTACGTGGCTGCTACGGGCTTAGCAAGAACTGTTCTTACCTATGCATCAAAACCACAACGATAGTTTGTCAAGTTGGTGCTGTTTTAACCTTCGCAAGGACCGGGCGTAGCCACACTCGGTTCAACTAAAGTGAGAGAGACAGACACCCGCCGGTCACCTTTAAGCAACGAGTGCTCGTTGCGGTGAAACCAGTCTCGCGTAAGCATACGCGTAATGTTGGTCCGGGCCGCTTCATCTCACAATACCGCCGAACCAAAGTATGACATGCTGGTAAGCAGTATGACTTATATCGCCCACAACTCACTTGTGTTCTACTCGTGCATATGACATCTACGCATAAAACCAGGCTCAGATGCCACTGTTGGGGAACGTAGTAATTTCAAAAAAATTCCTACGCACACGCAAGATCATGGTGATGCATAGCAACGAGAGAGGAGAGTGTTGTCTACGTACCCTTTATACGTCTCCAACGTATCTATAATTTTTTATTGTTCCATGCTATTATATTACCCCTTTTGGATGTTTATGGGCTTTATTTTACACATTTATATCATTTTTGGGACTAACCTACTAACCGGAGGCCCAACCTGTATTGTTGTTTTTTTGCCTATTTCAGTATTTCAAAGAAAAGGAATATCATACGGAGTCCAAACGGAATGAAACCTTCGGGACCGTGATTTTTGGAACGAACGTTATCTAGAGGACTTGGAGTGCAAGTCAAGAAGCAGCCGAGGCTCCCACAAGATAGGAGAGCGCCCCCCTGTAGGGCGCGCCCCCTGTCTCGTGGGCCCCTCGGGCATCCACCGACGTACTTATTCCTCCTATATAAGCCTACGTACCCCGAAAACATCCAGGGAGCAGACGAAACACAATTTCCACCACCGTAACCTTCTGTATCCGCGAGATCCCATCTTGGAGCCTTCGCCGGTGTTCTGCCGGAGGGGGAATCGACCACAGAGGGCCTCTACATCAACATCCTTTCCCCTCCGATGAGTTGTGAGTAGTTTACCATAGACCTACGGGTCCATAGTTATTAGCTAGATGGCTTCTTCTCTCTTTTTGGATCTCAATACAATGTTCTCCCCCTCTTTTGTGGAGATCTATTCGATGTAATATTTTTTTGCGGTGTGTTTGTCGAGATCCGATGAATTGTGGGTTTATTATCAAGTTTATCTATGAATAATATTTTAATCTTCTTTGAATTCTTTTATGTATGATTGAGTTATCTTTGCAAGTCTCTTCGAATTATCAGTTTGGTTTGGCCTACTAGATTGATCTTTCTTGCCATGGGAGAAGTGCTTAGCTTTGGGTTCAATCTTGCGGTGTCCTTACCCAGTGACAGAAAGGGTTGCAAGGCACGTATTGTATTGTTGCCATCGAGGATAAAAAGATGGGTTTTATATCATATTGCATGAGTTTATCCTTCTACATCATGTCATCTTGCTTAAGGCGTTACTCTATTCTTATGAACTTAATACTCTAGATGCAAGCAGGAGTCGGTCGATGTGTGGAGTGATAGTAGTAGATGCAGGCAGGAGTCGGTCTAGTTGTTATGGATGTGATGCCTATATACATGATCATGCCTAGATAATCTCATAATTATTCGCTTTTGTATCAATTGCTCGACAGTAATTTGTTCACCCACCGTAATACTTATGCTATCTTGAGAGAAGCCTCTAGTGAAACCTATGGCCCCCGGGTCTATCTTTTATCATATTTGCTTCCGATCTACTTTTATTTGCATCTTTACTTTTTGCATCTATATTATAAAATACCAAAAAATATATTTATCTTATCATACTTTCTCTATCAGATCTCACTTTCGCAAGTGGCCGTGAAGGGATTGACAACCCCTTTATCGCGTTGGTTGCGAGTTCTCAGTTTGTTTGTGAAGGTGTGTGGGACTTTTGAGGAGCCTCCTACTGGATTGATACCTTGGTTCTCAAAAACTGAGGAAAATACTTATGCTACTATTGCTGCATCACCCTCTCCTCTTCGAGGAAAACCAACGCAAGCTCAAGACGTAGCAAGAAGGATTTCTGGCGCCGTTGCCGGGGAGGTCTTCGCTCAAGTCAAGACATACCAAGTACCCATCACAAACCCATCTCCCTCGCATTTACATTATTTGCCATTTGCCTCTCGTTTTCCTCTCCCCCACTTCACCCTTGCCGTTTTGTTCGCCCTCTCTTTCCCAATCTCCTCCTTCTCCCTTTTGCTCGCTTTCTTCCGCCATGTTTTTGTTTGCCGCTATGTTTGAAATTGGGGAGATTATCGTCAATATGGACAATAATGATAACATGGAAAATTCCGCGGCTCCTGCCGATGAACCCCCTATCTTGCATACTAAAAAGTTTCGAATTGGTAGTGGTAACATCATTGGAAAAGGTGTTATTCAAGATTTCTTTACTTGTGTCGGTGCTTTACCTTCCATGGGTGGTTCTATTCTTCATAGAACTAGTAGACTTGCGGATGTCGTCGCTATGCTTTTAGTTGAGCTTGAAAGACAATTTATGCAAATGCATCCTTGCATACAAAGAATTTTTCTGGAATTTTCCAATATTGAGCATTCTTCTGTTAAACGCGCTGTTACTATCTTTCTGGCTCATGGGTTTAGATTTATCATAAGAGAGTCCAAAGAAATTTTTGCGCACTATAGGGTAGACGCCGGCCGTCCTCCCATAGAGGCGATCCTATATGATCAAGAGGAATTTAGGCGTTTTCAATCTTCTGACTATGTTGCTTTCAATGAAAACCTTAGGAAAAAAGTTCCTACCAATGCCTTGGTTGATAGAATTAACGAACTTAATAATGATTTTTCCCTTCAAAACAATGAGCTAGGATACTCTCTTGAGTATAGGCTCACGAGATTTTGCCAAAAGAAAGTTTTTAGTGATGAATTAATTGTGCATTATGAAGGGCCAAGGGAGGAACCCGTTCCTCCTGAGATTGATCTTGGGGACTTTTGTCCCGCTAAATTTAGCCCTTTTGATTAATTTTGCTTGCCTCAAAGAAAACTTGCTGCCGAACGTAGAGAATATGAGATGAGCTTTCAAGATCTATCTTATTACTATGCCACTCGTTAGATCTATCTTCGCTTTTATACCTAGCTAGGGGCGTTAAGCAATAGCGCTAGTTGGGAGGCAACCCAATTTTTCTTTATGTTTTTTGTTTTTGCTCCTGTTTAGTAACAAATCTTGCATCTACCCTCTGTTTAGATGTGTTTTTATTTTTTAATTAGTGTTTGTGCCAAGTAGAACCTATAGGATAACCTATGATGATAGTTGATTTGATTCTGCTGAAAAACAGAAACTTTGCGTGCACGAGATTTTTTTTAGTAAATCACAGAAACGTGCTTTTGCGTTGGTTCTTTTTGCTTCTCATCAATAGACAAATTGTCTAGGACGTCCTATTTTTGTAGGACTTTTTAAGTTCCATAAGTTTGCGTTAGTTACAGATTTCTATAGACTGTTCTGTTTTTGACAGATTCTGTTTTTTGTGTTTTGTTCGCTTATTTTGATGCATCTATGGCTAGTAAAATAGTTTATAAACCATAGAGAAGTTGGAATACAGTAGGTTTAACACCAAAATAAATAAAGAATGAGTTCATTACAATACCTTATGTGGTGGTTTTGTTTTCTTTCACTAACGGAGCTTATAAGATTTCCTGTTGAGTTTTGTGTTGTGAAGTTTTCAAGTTTTGGGTAAAGCTTTTATGGGCTATGGAATAAGGACTGGCAAGAGCCTAAGATTGGGGATGCCCAAGGCACCACAAGATATTCAAGGATAGCCAAAAGCCTAAGCTTGGGGATGCCCCGGGAAGGCATCCCCTCTTTCGTGTTCGTTCATTGGTAACTTTACTTGGAGCTATATTTTTATTCGCCACATGATATGTTTTTTGCTTGGAGCGTCGTGTATTATATTAGTATTTGCTTTTTAGTTTACCACAATCATCCTTGATGTACACACTTTTTGGGAGAAGCCTATTTGATTAGAATTTGCTAGAATACTCTATCCGCTTCACTTATATCTTTTGAGCTTGATAGTTTTTGCTCTAGTGCTTCACTTATATCTTTTAGAGCACGGTGGTGTCTTAATTTTGAAGAAATTTCTAGTCTCTCATGCCTCACTTATATCTTTTTGAGAGTCTTTTAGAACAACATGGTATTTGCTATGGTTATAAAATTGGTCCTAGGATGGTAGGCATCCAAGTTGGGTATAATAAAAACTATCATAGAAAAAGAATTGGATGCTATGATCAACTTGATGCCTGATAATTGTTTTGAGATATAAAGGTAGTAATGTTAGGGTCATGCTAGTGGATAATTATGAAATTGAGAAATACTTTTGTTGAAGTTGTAAAGTCCCGTAGCATGCACGTATGGTAAAAGTTGTGTGACAAATTTGTTGCATGAGGTGCTCTTTTGATTATCTTCCTTATGAGTGGCAGTCGGGCATGAGCGATGGTATTTTCCTACCAATCTATCCCTCTTGGGGCATGCGTATTAGTACTTTGCTTCGAGGGCGAAGTAGACTTTTGCAATAAGTATATGAGTTCTTTTTTGACTAATGTGAGTCCATGGATATACGCACACTCATCCTTCTAGCCTTTATTATTACCGCACAACTTTCACCGGTATCATAAACCCTTTAGTTACCTTCCTCAAAACAGCCACCATACCTACCTATTATGGCAATTCCATAGCCATTCCGATATATATTTCCATGCAACTTTCCACCGTTCCGTTTATTATGACATGTTCCATCATTGTCATATTTCTCTTTTGCATGATCATGTAGTTGACATCGTATTTGTGGAAAGGCCACCTTCATAATTTTTATACATGTCGCTCTTGATTCATTGCATATCCCGGTACACCGCCGGAGGCATTCATATAGAGTCATATCTTGTTCTAGCTTTGAGTTGTAATTCTTGAGTTGTAAATCCATAAAAGTGTGATGATCTTCATTATTAGAGCATTGTCCTAGTGAGGATAGGATGATGAAGGCTATGATTCCCCCACAAGTCGGGATGAGATTTCGGACTTTACAAAAAGAAAAAATGAGAAAATAAAAAAAGAGAAAGGCCAAAGAAAAAAAAAGAAAAAAAAGAAAAGGAGAAAAGAAAAAAATAAAATGAGAGAAAAAGAGAGAAGGGACAATGCTACTATATCTTTTTCCACACTTGTGCTTCAAAGTAGCACCATGATCTTCATGATAGAGAGTCTCCTATGTTGTCACTTTCATATACTAAGTGGGAATTTTTCATTATAGAACTAGGCTTGTATATTCCAATGATGGGCTTCCTCAAAATGCCCTAGGTCTTCGTGAGCAAGCAAGTTGGATGCACACCCACTTAGTTTCTTTTGTTGAGCTTTCATATATTTATAGCTCTAGTGCATCCGTTGCATGGCAATCCCTACTCACTCACATTGATATCTATTAATGGGCATCTCCATATAGCCAGTTAATACGCCTAGTTGATGTGAGACTATCTTCTCCCTTTTTTGTCCTCACAACCACCACCATATACCACCATAGTGCTATGTCCATGGCCTGCGCTCATGTATTGCGTAAGAGTTGAAAAAGCTGAAGCGCATTAAAAAGTATGAAACAATTGCTCGGCTCGTCATCGGGGTTGTGCATGATGGGAGTATTTTGTGAACTGAAAATGAAGCATGGCCTAACTATATGATTTTGTAGGGATAAGCTTTCTTTGGCTATGCAATTTTGATAGGACATGATTATTTGTTAGTATGCTTTGAAGCATTATTATTTTTATGTTTTGTAAGCTTTTATTTTGAATCATTTGGATCTGAACATTCATGCCACAATAAAGAAAATTACATTGAGAATTATGCTAGGTAGCATTCCACATCAAAAATTTCTTTTTTATCATTTACCTACTCGAGGACGAGCAGGAATTAAGCTTGGGGATGCTTGATACGTCTCCAACGTATCTATAATTTTTTATTGTTCCATGCTATTATATTACCCCTTTTGTATGTTTATGGGCTTTATTTTACACATTTATATCATTTTTGGGACTAACCTACTAACTGGAGGCCCAGCCCGTATTGCTGTTTTTTTGCCTATTTCAGTATTTCGAAGAAAAGGAATATCAAACGGAGTCCAAACGGAATGAAACCTTTGGGAGCGTGATTTTTGGAACGGACGTGATCCAGAGGACTTGGAGTGCAAGTCAAGAAGCAGCCGAGGCTCCCACGAGATAGGAGGGCGCGCCCCCTGTCTCGTGGGCCCCTCGCGCGTCCACGGATGTACTTCTTCCTCCTATATAATCCTACTTACCCCGAAAACATCCAGGGAGCAGACGAAACACAATTTCCACCACCGTAACCTTCTGTATCCGTGAGATCCCATCTTGGAGCCTCCGCCGGCGTTCTGCCAGAGGGGAAATCGACCACGGAGGGCCTGTACATCAACATCCTTGCCCCTCCGATGAGTTGTGAGTAGTTTACCATAGACCTACGGGTCCATAGTTATTAGCTAGATGGCTTCTTCTCTCTTTTTGGATCTCAATACAATGTTCTCCCCCTCTCTTGTGGAGATCTATTCGATGTAATATTTTTTTGCGGTGTGTTTGTCGAGATCCGATGAATTGTGGGTTTATTATCAAGTTTATCTATGAATAATATTTGAATCTTCTCTGAATTCTTTTATGTATGATTGAGTTATCTTTGCAAGTCTCTTCAAATTATCAGTTTGGTTTGGCCTACTAGATTGATCTTTCTTGCCATGAGAGAAGTGCTTCGCTTTGGGTTCAATCTTTCGGTGTCCTTACCCAGTGACAGAAAGGGTTGCAAGGCACGTATTGTATTGTTGCCATCGAGGATAAAAAGATGGGGTTTATATCATATTGCATGAGTTTATCCCTCTACATCATGTCATCTTGCTTAAGGCGTTACTCTGTTCTTATGAACTTATTACTCTAGATGCAGGCAGGAGTCGATCGATGTGTGGAGTAATAGTAGTAGATGCAGGCAGGAGTCGTTCTACTTGTTATGGACGTGATGCCTATATACATGATCATGCCTAGATAATCTCATAATTATTCGCTTTTCTATCAATTGCTCGACAGTAATTTGTTCACCCACCGTAATACTTATGCTATCTTGAGAGAAGCCTCTAGTGAAACCTATGGCCCCCGGGTCTATCTCTTATCATATTTGCTTCCGATCTACTTTTATTTGCTTCTTTACTTTTTACATCTATATTATAAAATACCAAAAAAAATTTTATCTTATCACACTCTCTCTATCAGATCTCACTTTCGCAAGTGGCCGTGAAGGGATTGACAACCCCTTTATCGCGTTGGTTGTGAGTTCTCAGTTTGTTTGTGTAGGTGCGTGGGACTTTTGAGGAGCCTCCTACCGGATTGATACCTTGGTTCTCAAAA
>LR880967.1:713893624-713912055 GCA_904067115.1 Aegilops sharonensis | reverse complement strand
GACTATGGTGGAGGGGGGCACCGCACACGGCTAAAAGACCAAACGATCAATTGTTGTGTCTCTAGGGTGCCCCCTGCCCCCGTATATAAAGGAGCAAGGGGGGGTGCGGCCGGCCTAGAGAGGGGCGCGCCAGGAGGAGTCCTACTCCCACCGGGAGTAGGACTCCCCCCGCTTTCCTAGTTGGATTAGGACTTGGGAGGGGGAAAGAGGAGGGAGAGAGGAAGGAAGGGGGGGGGGGGCGCCGCCCCCCTATCCTTGTCCTATTCGAACTAGGGGGGAGGGGCATGCGGCCCAGCCCTGGCCGCCTCTCCTCTTCACCGTAAAGGCCCACTAAGGCCCATTAACCTCCCGGGGGGGTTCCGGTAACCTCCTGGTACTCCGGTAAAATCCCGATTTCACCCGGAACACTTCCGATATCCAAACATAGGCTTCCACTATATCAATCTTCATGTCTCGACCATTTCGAGACTCCTCGTCATGTCCGTGATCACATCCGGGACTCCGAACAACCTTCGGTACATCAAAACCTATAAACTCATAATATAACTATCATCGAAACTTTAAGCGTGCAGACCCTACGGGTTCGAGAACTATGTAGACATGACCGAGACACGTCTCCGGTCAATAACCAATAGCGGAACCTGGATGCTCATATTGGATCCCACATATTCTACGAAGATCTTTTATCGGTCGAACCGCATAACAACATACGTTGTTCCCTTTGTCATCGGTATGTTACTTGCCCGAGATTCAATTGTTGGTATCTCAATACCTAGTTCAATCTCGTTACCGGCAAGTCTCTTTACTCGTTCTGTAATACATCATCCCGCAACTAACTCATTAGTTGCAATGCTTGCAAGGCTTTAAGTGATGTGCATTACCGAGTAGGCCCAGAGGTACCTCTCCGACAATCGGAGTGACAAATCCTAATCTCGAAATACGCCAACCCAACAAGTACCTTTGGAGACACCTGTAGAGCACCTTTATAATCACCCAGTTACATTGTGATGTTTGGTAGCACACAAAGTGTTCCTCCGGTAAACGGGAGTTGCATAATCTCATAGTCATAGGAACATGTATAAGTCATGAAGAAAGCAATAACAACATACTAAACGATCGAGTGCTAAGCTAACGGAATGGGTCAAGTCAATCACATCATTCTCCTAATGATGTGATCCCGTTAATCAAATGACAACCCATGTCTATGTTTAGGAAACATAACCATCTTTGATCAACGAGCTAGTCAAGTAGAGGCATACTAGTGACACTCTATTTGTCTATGTCGGTGTACAAAAAGAGGGGTACACTTTTTGTACCCCTATAACTGTGCACGGGCAGTCTGAGCTGCGGGCACCACCGCACTGAGCGAGGCAAGGGAGGTGAACCAAGGTAAGGCGAAAGCTCGAAAGGAACAGAACGACGCCAAGACCAAGACCACAAAGAGCAAAGGGGACGAAGCGGACTCCCCCGGCAAGACTCTTGCTGGGAGGCGGTTTTAGCAAACCCGGCAAGATCCTTGTCGTGGCAGCTGGTCCCACACCTACGGAGCAAGTCACCCTTGAGTCCACTGCCCCCATGGGGCAAGGATTCGGGGGACATCCCCGTAGTGGCATGCAGATCTTTGTGAAGACATTCAAGATCAGATACACACTATAGAAGATGACGACCCTTGGCGGGATCCCAGCCAAGGAGGACCACAAGGCCCCCGGCAAGAGCCTTGCCGGGGATGACAACAGGCGCCACGACAAGACCCTTGCCGGGGCCCCGGCAAGACCCTTGCCGGGGCTACGGCGAGGCCCTTGCCAAGGGCACCCGTAGCGCCACCATCAGGCCCGCGCCAATCAAACCTTCACCGCCGTTCGCATGTAGCTGCTGACCCAACCAGTAGGGCATGCACCTGCGTGGCGGCAAGCGGATCTTCGTGGAGACCCACCGCTGCGCCACCTCAGCTGCCTGCCTGCCTACATGGCACCACGGGCACCGCTGGTCAGGGCGCGTGTCGACACGAAAGGGAGCGGCGACGGACGAGACAGGGCTCTCCCCCTTCCCCGATAAAGCAAGGACACCTAAGCAAGACGCATTAAAGGCGCCTTGTCATGTAATGCGAGGGATAAACTCGCATCACTGTACCCTTTCCACCTTCTGTGTGCCACTGTGGCAACCCCTTTCCCTATAAAAGGAGGCCCAAGGCGACCAGGAGGAGGATTCGGCTTTTTGGAGCTCCTCACGCCCCATTGCTAGCTCAAGAACACAGATAAACAGACCACCAAAGCAGGAGTAGGGTTTTACGCATCCTCGCGGCCCGAACCTGGATAAAGAAACCGTGTGCTATCTGTTTGATCTGCTCTTCTCACGACCCCGCGCCCCGCAACCGTAGTAGGGATTCTTGTGATCCCATAGGTGTCGTCCTCACACCGACATCTTTGGCGCGCCAGGATGGGGGCGCAGTTGTGAGAATCGGCTCTAGCAGTTAGTTCGACGTTTCTTCATCGTCATGGCGCCCAAGAAGAAGATGACGGTGGCAGTTGGCCCGTCGGAAGCCGGACATCCCGTCCCGACGCGGGCGAGCAGCGGACCGGTCGCAGAAAGGACCCGTGGCGCCGTTCGCAAACACCAACACCGTCCCAGCAGCCGAAGTTTGGGAGGCGGCGATGTTCGTGCGCCTGGTAACGGGCCGCACGCCGCCAAATCCAAAGACGGAGCCAGGCCCTCCGCGGGTAGCGCGGGGCCTTCCAAGATCGCTGCCACCCCGCCCGAAGGCGACGCGAGGGCTTCCAAGACTCCCACACCGGCGTCGACGGCGCGCTCCTCTCAAGCGGTGCGCGACGAACGGCATAATCATGCCGAGGACCCCGAGCGTCGCCACGGAAAGAGCCCTGAGCGCCACTCCCGGGATTTAGAAGACCTGCCCGCTCGCCGAGGCGCTAGTGAAGATGGCATGCGACCGCGGGGTCGTGATAGAGCTCTTTCTGACATGGTCAGAAGTCGAAGCGCGTCGCGATCCGTGCAGGTTTCGCTGCCACCAACGCTAGCAGAAGCCCTGGCGCGTGCGCAGTTGCTCCTCGATTTCCCTCCCACTACGGGGAAACTCGACGAATGGAGAGCCACTATCCGAAGCCTTGTTGCGGTGGCCAACAAAGACGAACCGAGTCCGGTGGAGCCCCCGGGTCGACGCTCCGTCGGAGTCCCACGCACCAGTGGCGGGAGAGCCGGCGGCGCCGCAACCACGGTGCACTCGCCTCCTCCTCGCCCGGTACCGCGGACGCCAGCCCGTCGCGACGTTACGGGCGACGAGATCTCCGTAGCATCGTCCGACCCGCGGGCCCACTATGACCAGCGCCAAGTTCTTCAGGAAGAAGAACACGAAGACGCTCGAACCACTATCGAGTGCCTGCGCGGAGCGCGCCACCAATCAGACAGGCGAGCAGGGCCTGCTGTGAGCCACCCGGCACCGGGGAGCCCTGGAGGCCTACCTTACGAGGTAGGCTGTCCGGCTTTTACCCGTGAGCTGCGGCAGTTCCAGTAGCCCACTCACCACACCCTCAAACCCGACGTGGGCGAAAAGTACAGTGGCAAGACCCACCCGTCTGAGTTCCTCAGCGTCTACACCACCGCGATGCAAGCTGCCGGAGCCCGCGACGATAAGGTGCTTGCGAATTACTTTCCGTCGGCTCTTAAACCCAACGCCATGTCATGGTTGATGCACTTGCCGGTAGACTCTATTTCCTCCTGGTCGGATTTGTGCCATGAGTTCGTGGGCGCCTTTACTGGAGGCCACCAAGCCCATGGCCAAGCAAGCGACCTGCACGTCATTACCCAGAAGGGAGGCGAGAGTCTCCGCAAGTATATACAGAGGTTCAGCCGGGTACAGTACAATATCCCTGATGTTCACCCTGCCGCCATCATCAGCGCGTTCCATTAGAACATGCGTAATCACAAGATGCGCGAAGAGATGTAGCAGAACTCTATGTTCTTGCTGACAAATGTGCCCGAGCTGAAGAGGGAAGGAAGTACCCCGGCGAATATGCCGGCATGGAAACCGACTCCACAGATGAGGATATTGCCGCCCCAGCGAAGAAAGGTCGGCGCCGCAACAGGAAGCGCAAAGGAAAAGCCGTGCTTGCCGTCGAGGGATCTGATGATGCCGGCTCCACCAAGAAAACCAAGGTAGATGACCCCGGCAAGGAGGTTGCCGGATGTGTCGCCTGTCGGGCCTTGGCGGCTGCCGAGAAGCCAGGAAACTCCGACAAGCGATACTGCAAGATCCATTGCACCAATGGCCATGCCCTCCAGGACTGCCGACAGGTTGAGCTCCTCGCTGAGAAGCAGAGGGCTGAGTATGAGAGGCAGGACAAGGAGAAGGGTCCAGACGGTGCTGAGGGGTCCGGCAAAAAGCGTGACGGCCAGGCGGGCCGTCGCGACAAGGATAAGCAACAGGAGAGGCCCGCCCGGGGCCGTGACAGAAAGCCAGAAGACGACGATCACGAAGAGGACAACGAATCCGGCAACCAAGAGTTTCAGAAAGCTACAGAGGCCATGTGCGTCGACGGCGGCGCCTCGCTGCATACTTCTCACCGCCGGCTTAAATAGTGGGTGTGAGATATTACAGAGGCAGAGCCATCGTTTGATGCCCAAAGGCCGCTGAAGTGGTCCAGCACACCTATCATTTTTTACACCGAGGACCACCCTGATCGCACTACTGCGGTCGGGTGCTTGCCATTGTTGGTTTCACCAACAATACGCAACCTCAAGGTGACGAAGATGCTAGTCGATGGCGGGGCCGGTCTGAACTTGATCTCGCCTGTCGTGGTCGAGAAACTGTAGATTCCTGATGGAGACCTCGAAGAGACGGGCACGTTTCAGGGGGTCAACCCGGGAAGAAGCCAACCCAAGGGAAAGGTCACGTTGCCCATGACTTTTGGAAGTGACTTGAACTACAGGACGGAGAGGATCGTGTTTGATGTTGCCAAGATCCCCTTGCCCTACAACGGGATCCTTGGCCGCCCAGCGCTGGCCAAGTTCATGGTAGCGTCACACTACGCCTACATCACCCTGAAGATGCCAGGACCTGTGACGATCATCACCATCCCCTCCGACAAGAAAGATGCGCTGATTTGCGCTGACCAACTATACCAGCAAGCAGTTGCAGCAGCTGCCACCGCTAGGGCGCTTGCTCCTGCCGCTGGGACCCCGGGAGGGAAGAAGAAGAAGAAGACCGGTGCGACCTCGGGCGCCCTCTCCGGCAAGCGCACCTCTTCGGAGTGTAGCGCTGCCATCGAGGACGTGCCGGAGAGCTCCGCCGGCGGAAGCAAGAAGCCCAGGGCCATACCGCCAGGAACCAAGAAGGTTTCTGTTAATGAGGACGGCATGGGAGGAGCTTTTACCATAAGCTCCACCCTTGACGACAAATAGGAAGACGCGCTCTTCACCTTCCTGCGGGCGAATGTCGATGTGTTTGCATGGCAAGCTTCCGACATCCCCGGTGTTCCCAGGGAGGTGATTGAGCACCACCTTGTTGTCTGCCCTCATGCGCGGCCCGTCAAGCAGAAGGTCAGAAAGCAAGCTTTGGAACGACAAGAGTTCATCACAGAAGAGATCCGGAAACTGGAAGCAGCGGGTTTGGTAAGAGGAGTGCTCCATCCAACGTGGTTGGCCAATCCAGTCGTGGTGCGCAAGGCAAATGGGAAGTGGAGGCTGTGTATTTATTACACAGATATCAATAAGGCTTGCCCTAAAGACCCCTTCCCGTTGCCGTGCATCGATCAGATTGTTGACTCCACGGTAGGGTGTGATCTGTTGTCATTCCTCGACGCCTACTCCGGCTACCACCAGATCTTCATGACGAGAGAAGAAGAAGAGAAAACAACATTCATCACCCCATGTGGTACGTATTGTTTCATGCGGATGCCTTTCGGGTTGAAGAGTGCTGGTTCGACGTTTGCAAGGGCGGTCCAGATTGGTTTTGAAACCCAGCTCCATAGAAATATGGAAGCTTATATGGATGACATAGTGGTCAAAACCAAGGACAAGGCAACCCTCATACCAGATTTGCAAGAAACATTTGCAGACCTGCGCAAGATCAATCTCAAGCTGAACCCTGAGAAGTGCGTCTTTGGCGTCCGTCCGGCAAGCTTCTCGGGTTCTTGGTGTCACAGCGTGGGATAGAAGCCAATCCGGACAAAATCAAAGCTATAGAGCAGATTGAAGCACCCAAGCGAATCAAGGATGTGCGTCGGCTTGCTGGTTGCGTCGGCGCCATGGGCAGGTTCATTTCCAAGTCTGCCGAGCGCACCCTTCCTTTTTTCAAGATCCTGAAAAAGGCGGGCCCAATGGAGTGGACGCCAGAAGCCGAAGCAACATTGCAAGGTTTGAAGAGATACCTCTCTTCCGCGCCAATACTAGTTGCTCCTAGGCCACAGGAGCCGTTGCTGCTATACGTGGAGGCAACGAACCAGGTGGTCAGCGCCGCACTGGTGGCACAGAGAGAGGTTGACGACGAGGAGATGGCAGCGGCAGAGCCCGACACCACCAATGCAGAGACGACACAGCCAGTTGGAGTGCCACCGAAGAAGAAAATGATGCAACACCCGGTCTACTTTGTTAGTTCCCTCCTGCAGGGGGCTAGATCAAGGTACTCCGGCGTGCAGAAACTGCTCTTCGGCCTTCTTATGGCCTCGAGGAAGCTGCGTCACTATTTCCAGGCACACGAGATCACTGTCGTCACTCGCTTCCCTCTGCAACGGATATTGCACAATCCGGATGCAACGGGAAGAATTGTGGAATGGGCACTGGAGCTGTCCAGCTTTGGCCTCAAGTTTGAAAGTACTTCGACGATTCAGAGCCGAGTCCTAGCAGAGTTCATTGCAGAATGGACCGCAACGCCTGACGAAGAAGCCCAAGAGACTGCTCTCCCCGGCAAGGAGGCAAGTTGTGATTGGGTCATGTACTTTGATGGGGCTTTCTCCTTACAAGGCGCCGGGGCTGGTGTACTGCTTGCCGCGCCCACCGGAGAGCACCTCAAGTACGTGATCCAAATGCACTTCCCCGGGGAGGTGTCCACAAACAATACGACAGAGTACGAAGGGCTGCTTGCCAGTCTTAGGATCGCGGCAGACCTCGGAATCAAGAAACTCATCGTCAGGGGGGACTCGCTGCTTGTCGTCAAGCAAGTCAACAAGGATTATCAGAGCCCGTTGATGAAGGCCTACGTCGATGAAGTGAGAAAGCTGGAAGAGTGTTTCGATGGTATACAGGCTGAACACGTTCCCCGAGCGGAGAACGATATCGCCGATTACCTGTCAAAACGCGCTGCCCTCAAGCTACCTGTGGAACAAAGTACCTTTGTGCTTCAGCTAACTCAGCCATCCGTTGATCCATCAACAGAGCAGAACAAGAGGAGGAAATCAGGGCCCGACAAGTACTTTCCCGCCGAGCTCCCCGGAGCCGCCGGCAAGGATGTTGCCGGGGATACTGAGCCCGCCACGGGACGACTGGCTCCGGCGGAGCGTCAAGCTCTTGCCGTCGAGACAGCCGCTCCTATAGCGGAGGAAATGCCTTTAGTCCTCGCCGTCGAGCCCCAGGCTCCAGCGTGGGCATAGCATACCATCCGATTCCTCCAAACAGGGGAACTTCCTGAGGAGCAGGAAGAAGCGGAGAAAGTAGCCTGTCGCTCTACCATGTACCAGTTTGTCGGTGACGTCCTGTACAAAAAGAGGCCGAACGGTGTGAAATTGAAGTGTATCCCTCGAGAGGAAGGACTGGAGCTGTTGGCGGAGATACACGGAGGCATATGTGGATCCCACATTGGGTCAAGGGCCCTTGCCAGCAAGGCATTTCGGCAAGGCTTCTTCTGGCCCACCGCCCTCCAGGATGCGACGACACTAGTCACCAGGTGTGAAGCGTGTCAGTTCCATTCAAAGAAGCTTCATCAGCCAGCTCAAGCCCTTCAAACCATTCCTCTCTCCTGGCCCTTCTCGGTCTGGGGGCTCGACATACTGGGCCCTCCGGGGGCTTTGAGTACTTGTACGTCGCAATCGACAAGTTCACAAAGTGGCCGGAGGTGGGGGCAGTGAGGAAGGTCACAACTCAGTCAGCCGTCAAGTTCTTCAAGGGACTAGTGTGCCGTTTTGGCGTACCCAACAGGGTTATCACCGACAACGGCACACAGTTCACAAGCCGCACCTTCATGCAATATACCCAAGACCTCGGCAGCAAAGTCGGTTTCGCTTCCGTTGCTCACCCGCGAAGCAATGGTCAAGCTGAGAGGGCAAATGCTGAAGTACTACGAGGCCTAAGGACCAAGACCTTTGACAGGCTGCACAAGAGTGGAAGGCGCTGGATTGATGAGTTGTCGGCGGTTCTTTGGTCGATCAGGACGACGCCAAATCGAGCCACCGGCCAGACACCTTTTGCCCTGGTATACGGGGCAGAAGCAGTTCTCCCCACTGAACTCATATATAGGTCACCTCGAGTGCTCGCTTATGACGAGCTTGAGCAAGAGCAACTGCGGCAAGATGACGCAGTGCTCCTTGAGGAAGATTGTCTTCGGGCGGCTGTGAGAGCAGCACGCTACCAGCAAGCCTTGCGCCGCTACCATAGCCGCAAGGTTCATGCCCGAAGCCTTGAGGAAGGCGACCTTGTCCTTCGGCACGTTCAATCGGCCAAGAATTCCAACAAGTTGATGCCAAAGTGGCAAGGCCCTTATCGGGTAATACAAGTCACCAGGCCCGGCGCAATCCGCCTGGAGACCGAAGATGCCGTTCCGGTGAGTAACTCCTGGAACATTGAGCATCTTCGCAAGTTTTACCCGTGAGGCGCGGCTTGCCGGGCCCCCCGGCAAGACACCTTTTGTACAAGCATTGCCGATGATGCATGTAACCCTTTGTACAAAGCCAGGCGCAGACCCTGAGCATAAATAAATGAAGCGCTAGCGCCCTAAGTTATAGCATGCATGCTAGGTCGAGTCTCGTCCTTGGTTAGGGTTGATAGTGCTTAGCGGTGACTAACCCCTAGATTAGAGGTCGAGTGTGCGTCTCTTTGCCGTTCTTATGTCTTCTTTGGTTCGCAGGACTCACAGATATCCTTGCCGGATCACCTGAGGACGAAAAAGAGAAGAGGGGCAGACCGACATTTAAACCCGGCAAACCAGTATTGCCGGGGGCTGCAAGTGCAAAGACTCACCCACGGCAAACCAGAGTTGCCAGGGGCTACAGTTTCAGATAAGTTCTTCATCCCTTATCATGCATTCCCTTATGGACTGAGGTATGTGAAACCTCGCTTCTTCCCAAAGCTACCGTGCTCCCCTAAAATTCTAGGCCCTAGGGCTCGTTCCTGGGGCCAGGTTTGGTCGTAGTCGCGGCAGCAAAAGGATGAAACGAGGAGCCTGAACCCATCTCATCCCTGCCTCCGCCAAAAGCGTGAGAAAGGTCGAGCGAAGTGGGAAGGCGGCAGGGCCTGTTGCCGGGCAAGGAAATGTTTATCTTAGAGATATCAAGGATTTACTCCTTGTCGTGGGTTCTACCCGCAAAAAAATGACCCGGCAAGCATCCCTTTTTCATTAAAAACATTCCACTCAGATACAGTCCATGGGGAATGAAAAACATGAATGATGGGATTACAAGTTTTAAATTCAGCCAAGGCCCGAAGGCTTACAAACTAAAAAGAGATAAGGTGCCCGTAACCCTTTCTTGTCCCTCTCCTCAGGAGGCAGGTCAAGGAGGCGAAAAGGGCGAAAGGGGCGCCTAGGCGAGCTACGAGTGGCAGGAGACACCAAGAGAACTTCTCGGTGGCCGTCCGAAGGCTGGATGGTGATGGCGGCGCTGGAAGCAGAGCTTGAAGACGAGGTGGTAGGACGTCAGCACGTGAAAAGGGCGAAAGGGGTGCCCGCGTACTCCGGTTTGACGGCCTTGCCTCCCGCCCTCTTCCTCCTCCGCAGCCTCCCAACGCCAGCGACACGGATAATGGGATCGCCGGTGCCGCACAGAGCGGCGCCCGACACCTAGTCGGACCCGTCATCCTGCCGCCTGCTACCCTCATCATCGCTGCCGCTATCCTCCTCGCCACTCCCGCCCTAGGAGGAGTCTTCGCTATCAGAACAGCTCTCCACGCAGCACCTTGCCCGAGTCCCGAAGCACCCGAAGACCTTGACGGAGAGGAGGCCGCCCTCCATCAGCTTGAAATGGAGAGTGAGCCCCTCCGTCAAGCGGTGGATATGAGCGAATGTCTTCTACCCTCGACAAAGATACATCACGTGAGGGGCTGGGAAGTCGACGCGAACTAGCGTACTGCTGATCAAACAACCCCTCATGTGCAGCCGCAATGACTCCGGCGGATCCAGCTCCATCTCGCTCGCGAATGGAGTCGGGAGACGAAGGCGACGGCGAGGCGGCCGGCGCAGCCTGACGAAGAACTAGCAAGGGTCATCCCCAACATGGCCCTCCATGGCGGGAGGAACTACTGGCGGAGGCGAGACCGGCGCGCCGCCCCGTTCTCCTCTTCCCCGAGCGCCTCGGCCTCGCCCCCTCCCCCTTCCCCTCGCGGCTGGATCTACCACCACAGATGCAGGAGAAGGAAGGACGCGTTGTCGAGCGGCGACCCTTGCCGCCACCGTTGGAGGGCCAGGATTCCCTCTCTCCATGGCGGACGGAGAGGGGAGCAGAAGCTGAAGGAAGGAGAAGATGGAAGAGTGCAGGACGCCGTCCCCCCCCCCCCCCCCCCCCCCGCGGGAGGTTTAAGAGAGGGGGGGGGGGGGGGGCCCCCCCCCCCCCCCCCCCCCCGCGGGAGGTTTAAGAGAGGGGGGGGGGGGGGGGCCCCCCCCCCCCCCCCCCCCCCGCGGGAGGTTTAAGAGAGGGGGGGGGGGGGGGGCCCCCCCCCCCCCCCCCCCCCCGCGGGAGGTTTAAGAGAGGGGGGGGGGGGGGGGCCCCCCCCCCCCCCCCCCCCCCGCGGGAGGTTTAAGAGAGGGGGGGGGGGGGGGGCCCCCCCCCCCCCCCCCCCCCCGCGGGAGGTTTAAGAGAGGGGGGGGGGGGGGGGCCCCCCCCCCCCCCCCCCCCCCGCGGGAGGTTTAAGAGAGGGGGGGGGGGGGGGGCCCCCCCCCCCCCCCCCCCCCCGCGGGAGGTTTAAGAGAGGGGGGGGGGGGGGGGCCCCCCCCCCCCCCCCCCCCCCGCGGGAGGTTTAAGAGAGGGGGGGGGGGGGGGGCCCCCCCCCCCCCCCCCCCCCCGCGGGAGGTTTAAGAGAGGGGGGGGGGGGGGGGCCCCCCCCCCCCCCCCCCCCCCGCGGGAGGTTTAAGAGAGGGGGGGGGGGGGGGGCCCCCCCCCCCCCCCCCCCCCCGCTCTTTATAAAGGAACGGGGTGGGGGCTCGGCCGCCCCGCTTAGTCAATCAAGACGCGGAAGGCGCAGGGAACTGGGACCAACCCGCTGCCCCGGCCCGCGACGGCCCGGTTTCCCGCCTCCACCGTTCGCCACCCCAAGCGCATGAGAGCCACGTGGCAGGCATGCGGGACCGAGGCGACGGGTGAGGCGACCTCTGCCCACCCTGTGATCGTGGGGAGTGGACGCCTTGAAGACCACGCCTCGGCCCCTTTCAGTAAATGGGCCGCGCCACCACGCCTCCCTCCGTTTATGGGGAAGGCACGAACCGCCCCCTTTACTACGACGTGACGCATGCGCGCAAAGCTCATCCCGCGCATGCCGCCCACGTCACGCACGCCTCCCCACGCCAATCCATGCGCGGGAGGCATGGGAAGCGCAGTGCGCGAAGAGATTTACCGCGGTAAAAACATCCCCGCCTGCCCGCGCACCGTTTTTTGGGCCTAGCCCAACGACGCGATTGCGCTTACGTGTGGCCCAGGCCACTACAAGAAATATGTCAACTAGTGACCTTTTGTCAGTGACCCTGGAAGAATTGGTCATAGATCTATGACCATTTCAGACTAATTGGTCAAAAGCTGTTCGAGGGGCTCCAAACCCTAAACCATTGCGACCATTTTGGTCAGAAAGGTCGTAATTTCCTTACACGAAAAGGTCACAAAGCAAACAGTGTTAGTCCGCTGCCTTATTTCTAGTTGTTAATGAACAATATAGATGGTCATAGCCTTGTAGATTGTGGTGGGTTGTGATGACTAGGCGCCATCTCATCAGTTTTGCCTATGTGTCATGTCCATGTGGCGGTTTTTGCCCTAGGTTGTGAAGCAACCTATATTTCTGTTATTCCCAAAATTCCCAAAAAAAATCTCATAAATTCTTTGGGTCATATCTTCGTCAAATATGTAAAAACCTTCCTTGCCTAGTTCAAAAATAATTAAAAAATATTCATTTTCTTATTCTGTTCAGAGCAGCACTTTGTGAAGGAAGTACCACTTTGGCATGTCCAAATAGTATCCATTTTCTACAGTGCTTTCCTATGCCCAAATAACCATCCTCCACCAAATGCCAGCTCAATCCATTCATTATTTTGAGCCGAGCTTCAACATTCGTATTTATGTCCAGTGTGGTACTTTGTAAAGCAAGTACCACCTAGGCTCCTGCTTTTGAGGTGAAAATTTGTGAAGACGGTCTTCTTAGTAACTGATCATCCTCAGCCAAAACTCACGCCCATTAACCATGTGCATTTCCCGTACCGCAAATCAAACACTTGGCTGCTTATTCATGTTTGAGCATCGATCGGTCTCCTCGTGAGAATCTTATGTTGTGATTTTCTTCCTAGCACCTACCTGGGGAGTGCCCAACCCACTAGACGTACGTAGGCCGCCCAGAACACATGGCAACGCCACGGTCACGCGGTGACCACGCGGCGGGCATGCGAGTTTACGCGCTCTAGACTTGGGGCCCTCGGCCACCGCCCAAACCTCGACGTATCGCCACCAAACCATGTATTTATGATTACATAGGTACTTATGTAACTAGAAATGATTTTTGGAAAAAATAAATAGCAAACTATGAGGCAGCTGCAGTTCAAATTTGACCCGCTTCCACCTGAATCGACGGCAATTTGTCTTTTTCACCAGAGGTGGATCAAAACTTTTTTCACCCAACCATTTTGTCAATTGTGCATTATATATGGCCTAGTATTTTATAAAATTGATTTGGTCCATTTTTGCAACAATTATTTGGTAGGTCCTTCACAAAAAAACCGCCTTTTGGGCACTCGGAAAATGAAAAATGAATTTTCCGTGCAAAGAAAATTAAAACTTCCTTACGCAACATTGTTTGGAATTCCAATATGCACCCTTGTGCACAATATGAGATCATTTTAAAAAACTATGCCATGAATGTGGCCATAAGATTGATCATTTGGCTTGAAAGCCATGAATCTTCACGCGTGATAGCTCATTTCTGAGAACACTTTTTTAAAATAATTACAGTATTACAAGTTTATTATTTTTCCTGGAAACTTGGTCACATATAATGACACAATGCGAAGGTTTTCCAATTTTTTGATTTTTTTGAATTTTTTATGCCCGTTTCAAAATGCGGTCAAAACGGCGGGCTTGACCGTTCCTAGCTAATGGTTGAATCTTGGAATTTTTTTGGTGTTTCTATGATTAAATAGATACTTATGTACCTAGAAATGATTTTTGGAAAAAATAAAGAGCAAACTATGAGGCAGATACAGTTCAAATTTGACCCGTTTCCACCTGAATCGACGGCAATTTGTCTTTTTCACCAGAGGTGGATCAAAACTTTTTTCACCCAACCATTTTGTCAATTGTGCATTATATATGGCCTAGTATTTTATAAAATTGATTTGATCCATTTTTGCAACAATTAGTTGGTAGCTCCTTCACAAAAAAAACCTCCTTTTGGGCACTCGGAAAATGAAAAATGAATTTTCCGTGCAAAGAAAATGAAAACTTCCTTAGGCAACATTGTTTGGAATTCCAATATGTAACCTTGTGCACAATATGAGATCATTTGAAAAAACTATGCCATGAATGTGGCCATAAGATTGATCATTTGGCTTGAAAGCCATGAATCTTCATGCATGATAGCTCATTTCTGAGAACACTTTTTTAAAATAATTACAGTATTACAAGTTTATTATTTTTCCTGGAAACTTGGTCACATATAATGACACAATGCGAAGGTTTTCCAAATTTTTGAAATTTTTTTTGAATTTTTTATGCCCGTTTCAAAATGCGGTCAAAACGGCGGGCTTGACCGTTCCTAGCTAGTGGTTGAATATTAGAATTTTTTGGTGTTTCTATGATTAAATAGATACTTATGTACCTATAAATGATTTTTGGAAAAAATAAAGAGCAAACTATGAGGCAGCTACAGTTCAAATTTGACCCGTTTCCAGCTGAATCGACGGCAATTTGTCTTTTTCACCAGAGGTGGATCAAAACTTTTTGCACCCAACCATTTTGTCAATTGTGCATTATATATGGCCTAGTATTTTATAAAATTGATTTGATAGATTTTTGCAACAATTATTTGGTAGCTCCTTCACAAAAAAACCTCCTTTTGGGCACTCGGAAAATGAAAAATGAATTTTCCGTGCAAAGAAAATGAAAACTTCCGTAGGCAACATTGTTTGGAATTCCAATATGTACCCTTGTGCACAATATGAGATCATTTGAAAAAACTATGCCATGAATGTGGCCGTAAGATTAATCATTTGGCTTGAAAGCCATGAATCTTCACGCATGATAGCTCATTTCTGAGAACACTTTTTTAAAATAATTACCATATTACAAGTTTATTATTTTTCCTGGAAACTTGGTCACATATAATGACACAATGCGAAGGTTTTCCAATTTTTTGATTTTTTTTGAATTTTTTATGCCCGTTTCAAAATGCGGTCAAAACGACGGGCTTGACCGTTCCTAGCTAGTGATTGAATCTTGGAATTTTTTTGGTGTTTCTATGATTAAATAGATACTTATGTACCTAGAAATGATTTTTAGAAAAAATAAAGAGCAAACTATGAGGTAGCTACAGTTCAAATTTGACCCGTTTCCAGCTGAATCGACAATAATTTGTCTTTTTCACCAGAGGTGGATCAAAACTTTTTTCACCCAACCATTTTGTCAATTGTGCATTATATATGGCCTAGTATTTTATAAAATTTATTTGATCCATTTTTGCAACAATTATTTGGTAGCTCCTTCACGAAACCTCCTTTTGGGCACTCGGAAAATGAAAAATGAATTTTCCGTGCAAAGAAAATGAAAACTTCCTTAGGCAACATTGTTTGGAATTCCAAGATGCACCCTTGTGCACAATATGAGACCATTTGAACAAACTATGCCATGAATGTGGCCATAAGATTGATCATTTGGCTTGAAAGCTATGAATCTTCACACTTGATAGCTCATTTCTGAGAACACTTTTTTAAAATAATTACCGTGTTACAAGTTTATTATTTTCCTGGAAACTTGGTCACATATAATGACACAATGCGAAGGTTTTCCAATTTTTTGATTTTTTTTAATTTTTTATGCCCGTTTCAAAATGCGGTCAAAACGGCGGGCTTGACCGTTCCTAGCTAGTGGTTGAATCTTGGAAAACTTTTGATGTTTCTCTGATTAAATAGGTACTTATTTACCTAGAAATGATTTTTGGAAAAAATAAATAGCAAACTGTGAGGCAGCTGCAGTTTAGATTTGACCCGCTTCCTACTGGATTGGCGAAAATTTGTCTTTTTCACGAGAGATGGACCAAAGCTTTTGACACCCAACCATTTGGTCATTTATGCATTAAATATGGCCTGGTATTTTAAAAAATTGATTTGGTCCAATTTTGCAATGTATATATTGTAGACCCTTCACAAAAAAACTCATTTCGAGCGCTTGAAAAATTAAAAATGAATTTTTAGTCAACTACGACCAATTTTTTAGTCAACTACGACCTATTTAGAAGGTCATAACATCGTTCGTGTGTACTGCATTTTGATTGGTCTGTTGGCGCTTCACGCGGATCATGCATGGAACACCGTCGGATGATCGCGGATCCAACGGTGGTCCTCACCCCAAGCCCACATAAGCCGAAACCCTAGCTCTCATGATGCTCGTGGACTTTTTCCATCCACCCCCCGCCTCCTTTCTTTCTCCCCTCCCTCTCTTCTCCTTACTCTCTCCCCTCCCCTGCGCCGCACGCCCCACTGCCGCCCGCTCGCGCCCTCACCTCCTCCGAGATCGCCGCCGCCACCTCCCCTTCCCTCGCGCCGCCACCACCACCGTCCCTCCCTCCCTCGCGCCGCCCATTCATCCGAGCCTGACGACGCCAGATCCGCGCACCGCCCATCGTTCCCCATCTTCCGCTCCCTCCCTCCACCTCCCGCAGCAGATCCAGCACCCTGCAGCCTCGGCGTCGCGGCCGGCTGGCTCGCCGACGCGCGCGCGCTTCGATGCGCGCCGCTCCATCGAGCTGGCCGGACCACGACGGCATGCGACCTAGGGTTTGCGGGATCCTCAAACGGTCGCCGTACACCTCGCTATAGGGAGGGGTTCGTCGTACTCCACCCTAGCAGTCGATCCCAGCCATCGCTGCTTCACCAGCCTCCTCCTCTGGCGTCTCCGTGAGGGCGCCCGACGCCAGGCAGGCCGTCGACGCGCCGGACCTCAAGGCCGGTCGTGCTGCTCCTTTTGCCTGCGTCCTTCCCCGACAACGTCCCCATGGCTAGGGTTTCGGATGCGATGGCGCCTCCGTCGATGGTGCAGCTGCCCGACGACACGAGCTCAAGGTACTCCCTTCCACTCGTGGTAGATCTGTTCCAGTGATTAGGTTTCTGATGATCTGTGGTGTTGTAGGTTGGCGGTGAGGAGCAAGGGGGCCGAGAAGCCGGCCGCCAAGGGAAGAAGGGCAAGGCCAGCAAGGACCCCAACAAGCCCAGAGGGTGCCCAACGCCATCTTCGTCTTCATGTATGCCCAACGCGCACGTCCGCCCCAGGATCCGCGCGCTCCTCAGGCTCCTCGCCCACCTCGTTAGCCCTCTCCCTCCCTCTCTCTCCCCCGGTGCCTCCGGCTTGTGTACATATTTGTCTCCGGCTTGTATGGGTGATCTCCCGTGTTTCGATGGTCAGTTAGCTAGATGAGCTTCGTATGCATGCTAGTAGTGACTGGATGAGCTTCGTATGCTAGTAGTGACTGGTCAGTTAGCCATCAAATTTGTGACAAGGAAACTGAAACCCTCTTCTTTTCTTCCAAGAGGAGAGGTCAGGTCCTTGCTTGCTAGAGTCGATCTATTTATCTGCATTGTGAAGTAACAATAGTTCTTTGGTCCGTGTTAAGATGTCAAGAAACTGATTGTTTGTTGAAACAACCATCAGTCACTCTCAGATACTGCTGACTGCTTTCTGTTGCTAGTATAGTTCAAGCTTCTTTGCCATGTATCTCATTAGGATGTGAACAATCTACTACACGCTCACAAAGATATTGACTTAAAAATTTTGTTTCTTTGCTGTCAATGTTTGCCAAGCTATTGAAACAACGATAGCTCAGATCATAGAATAGTGCATCAGTGCCCGGTATATAGTCTCTGCTTTTGTTTGATCATAGAATAATTAATTCTGAAGGTTGCATCTGTAAATCTAGATCTGGTGTGATTTTGTGCCTGTAAAATTGAAACTGGTTTCTAACTTCTTCTTCTTCTTCAGCAGGGTGATCAGGTTGGGGAGCTGGTGTCGGCCGGATGGACGAACGAGACCCACAACATGTACATCAGCTCCATGGAGGTGTCCTTCATGCAGCAGCTCTGTGGCCAGCAGCAGCAGCACCACCACGCCACTCTTGATAGGAGCATGATCCATGTGGGTAGTGGCCATGGGCTCAAGGTGCTCCAAGAGGGAGCCTCTGATAACCTCGGGTCTGAGAAGAACGTACCTTGCCCGCGTGATGTTGGTGCACGAGGCACCGATACAGTTCAAGCGATGGCTCCGAAGCATGGAAGAGGAGTGAGCACTTGCGTCGGAGGAAATCCTATTGACAGAACCTCAGGTTGTTACACTTTTCATCTTGTTTGCTGATTGTTTCCTTTAGTGTATGTTTTGTTCAGTTTGACAGAAGTTTAGGATTGTTATGCGGTGTTGACTGGCTGTTAGTCTGATATTAATTCAGAAGCATTGATTTTTCTTGGTATATGTTGTGTTCAGTTCTGGCAGAAGTTCAGAACTGTTATGCAGTGTTGGCTGTTAGTGTGATATGAATCTATAAGTGTTGATTTTCCTTGGTACATGTTGTGTTTAGTTCTGGTAGAAGATCAGAACTGTTATGCAGCGTTGTCTCTTAGTCTGATATGAGATGCACATATCTTTTTTGCATCTTATATAGGCATTATGATATGATTTGTAAGCATAGGTGGTTATAGGTTGCTATGATGAATATAAATATTAACAAGTGCTCATGCATGGCGGTATACTAGAGCCAGTTGTATGTGCTCAGTACCTTCCTGTTGTTCTAGTTGCTTACAGAATCTTTGATCTACTCCTTGCAAC
>LR880967.1:713872187-713888334 GCA_904067115.1 Aegilops sharonensis | reverse complement strand
TCCTCGACTGGGGAAAACTGCTCCTGCAGGGCCACTGAGGTTGTAACCTCAAACGGGGCGTTGACCATCTCAGAAGTGGCCGTGAGCATATCTGGGGTCGGCTCGGTGGCTGCCTCCATCTTCTTAGAGCTCTCTGTCTCGTGGGGATCAGCCTCCCGCGTCTGGTCCAACATCGACAGATCTTTGACTGGTTCTCCTTGGTCCATCATGAAACTGACGAATACTGGGAGACCATTGAAGGGAAAACACAATTGTGATGACAATGAAACAAAAAAGAGAGTGAGGATCGGTTACTACTTTGCAAAAGTTCTTTTTTTTTGAATGAAAATATACCAACATCATGGATCCGCTTACCTTCCCTTCGTTGGGAGAGAAGAACAGTGGCAGATGCGAGTGTTGGATTTCTTGAAGACGGTGAGGGCGAAGGGGATTCAGCGAAGAGTGAAATGATGGTTGCTTCATCCGTCAAACTTAGACTGCGGGGAGGTGGCGTTTTGTGATACGACGGCTCATTACTGCCACACTACGACCGGGGTGACTCTCCGCCTGCATACTGCCTTCTAATTTGGTGGATGGCATTTGGGCCTGCGTGCTGCATGGCTGGCATGTCGGTGAACAAAAGTAAAAGGGCATTCAGTAGAGGGAGACGTTTCGATGACCTCAGAGGAGCCAAAAGCAGTAGTGTATCCGCTATACAAGTAGTAATTGTTTTTCTGGGTAGCTGTAGAGTGTCTCCACTATACTAGTAGTAATTGTTTCTCTAGGGCGAAGACAAAACAGCCCATCCACCCTAGTAAATAATAAAATCAATTCAAAAGCCCATATATTTACTTAATGAGAGGCGCTACCCAGCACACCACCCCCCCAAAAAAACGTGGGTGCTCTTCTTCCTCCTCACTCCCACCCACCTCACGTCAGCTCGCTCCACTCGTACCACCAAATTCCTCACCTCACTCCTACAAAAAACCACATCTCCCCTTCGTCCTCACTACTACAGAAAAACTGAAGCTCCCCTTCTTCTTCACTCGCACTATAACTAGGCTCATCATTCGTTACTCTGCTCAAATTCATGAGCTCGACGTGATGCCCTCAAGGAAAATGGAGTCGGCTGACCCCGGTGCCAAGAAAATGAGGCTCCCACCAGAGGCGACGCCTGTTGTAGATCCCGCACCCTGCAGTGCAGGGAGAAGCGGCGAGCCCGCTCCCACCGGATCCCAGAAACCCGTAGAATCTCGGGTGGACCGCATCAGCGATCTCCCGGACGCCATCCTTGGGGAGATCATCTTGCTTCTCCCCACCAAGGATTGCTGCCGCACCCAAGTCCTCTCAATTCGGTGGCGCCCTCTATGGCGCGCTGTGCCCCTTAATCTCGACTATCGTCAGCTATCTATCTTTAATGATTTTGAACTCCACAGAGCCATCATCTCCTCCCACTAGGTATCCGTTCAAAGCCTCTGCATCCCATCATGCTACCTGAACAAGGATACCATGCCCTGCATGGTGGACGCCTGGCTGGAATCCCTGAATTCACAGAACTGCAGCTGCTTGAGTTCTACTATTCCCCAGGAAATCACCTACCAGATATCGAATGCCATGTACATGTGCTCTCAACACCGATGTCCATCTTGCGGTTTTCCAACTCTCTCCACACCGCCACCTTTGTGCTCTGCTACTTACCAGATAATCTGGTACTAAACTTTGACTCCCATTTCTCAAAAAACTTTCACTTGTGCGGGTTTGTATATCGGAGGACTCATTGCACAACATCATCCACTCCAGTTGCCCTGCCCTGGAGTGCTTGGTGCTTGTTTTCACAGTTACAATCGGTTGTCTCAAAATAAAGTCGCCTAACCTTGTAAGAATTGGAATTCCTTTTGACGGAAGGCAGCTCATCATCCAAGATGCCCCTTCACTTCAAAGGTTGATCCTCGATTCTAGTTATTCACCGTCGCAAATAACCATAGTCTCTACGCCTAAACTGGAGACCTTTGGTGTAATACATGATCTCTGTGCTCATTTCAAGATGGTGTTTGGCTCCACAGTTATTCAGGTACTGTATATTATCATCTACACTTGTAACCATAAGCCACATTTTAAATTTCTGGGCATAAGTTTTATATCATCTTGGAGTACACATTTTGTACTAATATTACGTTCTATGCTCAATGAAGAGTTTCTCCATGCATAGCCTATCAATGGTGCTGGATTCTGTCAAGATATTATATATCCAAATGAATAGTTTTGATCTGAACAAGATTATTGGCTTGCTGCAATGCTTTTCATGTTTGGAGAAGTTGTATATAAAGGTGATAATTTCACGCACATTGGAAGCCCGCACATAGTGTACTAGAATTAACCGTCCAGCTTTTGCTCTTTCGACACTCTTTTTTTAGACCTTAATTGTTTTCAATCTTCATGTCTATTTAGGAAACAGGACGGGATAAGAAAGTTATAACCAACCGATGGATTCTTAAGCACCTGGATTTTCTCATTGCTCACGACATTCGATTGAAGACAATAACGCTGGAACGATATGTAGCCAACCATGCAAACACTAGATTTGTCACATTCTTCCTGCTAAATGCGAGGTTACTATTATCCATCATGCTTAACTTCATCAGCAGCATGGTTTTGACGAATGGGTATGTCGAAGAGCAAAAAAGGAGTTTCAGGTGGACAAAAGAGCTTCTGAACGTGCCGGGCTTCTATTTACAACATCTTGTGGTCATAATCCAGTAAATTTTACGACCCAGGATGTTCATTCTATGGACCTGACTGATCCATTTGACTGTGACTGCCAAAAATAGTGCTGGAGTTAGATGTTGTTGCCCTTTTCAATATGGGTTTTGTTTAAAACCCATGAACAATTAACCGTCATACTTTTGTACAGTTTGTAAGCTGGAGTTAGATGTTGTTGCCCTTTTCAACTCGGTTGTGACTGTCATATTTTCTTTGAAACAAGGCAAATGGCTTGCCATTCGTTTAATTAAGAGTGAAATATTGTAACAAATCCCAACCAAGGGAAATAACATCACTCTCGCCGGCTGCTTGAGCTCACTGTGCATTACAGAACCCAAGTGATTAGCCCCCAGCAGCACCCACAAACTTATTTTGAACTAGCACACCAAATGGGCTGTAAATTTTCATAAGAAAAGCTGCATGACCGTGAGAGATTTGGATTCTGACATTTGGGACCCACGAGGAAAGAGCCTATCCAAGGTGGTGTCGACTTACTAGCTAGGCAACAAACGATTCTGCCTACCAGCTATTGGATTGACATCCAACATCTGTCATGTATCTTCTATCTCTTGTCTTCTTCCTCCAACCACCCAAAACAAACCACCCCGTCGGTTCCGCCTGCTCCTGTCTCCCACAGCTGGCTGTACCTCCTCCGCCCTATCATACCCTCCAACGTTGGCCAGTCCCTCCCTCTATTCCCCCACATGTCTTGTTATTCTCCAGCGATGTCAGCCCCAACACGCACCCGCACCCGAATCGGTCAACCCTCGTACTCCCATCCGCCTGCGACTGTACCAGCGCATCTTCCACGTCTCCTGTTCATTCTGTCTGAGGCCTCACCGTCGTCCTCCGACTTGCTTAGCTCGCTGTGCGCGGTGCGCAGCCCTCTTGCGTTGTCAACGTCATCAACAACCGAGAGGAACAAGGAGATGACTATGCATGGAGAGGATGACTGTAGGGATCCACCAGGGTCATGGCAGTACGCAAGCAAGTGCCTCATTATTACAAGCCCCAAAAAATGGTTCCTCCTAATGGTTGGACATCTGGGGCCCATGCCATTGTCAACATAGTCAATAAACGAGAGAATTACACAACGAGCGGCTGACACCAGGGACCCAGCAGGTTGCGCAGTTGTTATTTACTTTTTTAGGAACAAGGAGTTGTTATTTATACTAGTTTTAGAGACGGATCAGGGTAACAACGGGGTTGTGCGGGGGCTATGGCCCATCTAGCCATTGTTTCATTTATGTTTACCACATCATGAGCCCAGTTGTTTTTTTTACTGAAAATGGCTACCCCGGTTCTATTTCTTTAAAGAAATACCCAACCGAGGCCTCCTTGCTTTGTCAGCCCTACTGGGCTACAAATCTTTCAAGACGAGGAGAGTTTCATTTGGCTTGCCCAGAAAATGGGCTATCAGTAATGAGAAATGGGCTGTGCATTTCTAAAACACATCAAACCGGGAATTAGTTTCATTTTTTTCATTTCCAGGTTTTAAATTTCATTGGTTTTTATGCGTGGACAATTATTTGGATTTCAAATTAGTTTGAGTGTGATTCGAAATTTCGGGATTGAAAACAATTGAGCGCACCGAAATATGCAAAATTTTGTATAGTTTTTAACCGTGGCCACAATATGGGCTGTAATGCTAACAAAAAGAAGACAGGCTCCAAAAATATCCTTAAGAATTAGCAAATGGGCTGTAAATTATTATAAATAATGGCAGATGGGTTGTATGCTGTTTTCCACACATTTGAGGCTAACTTATGAGCCTACTATAGGTTGACGCATACGCTTTCCTAAAAAAAGGTTGATGCACACGCAATGCCGTGTCAACTTAGTCAACACACAAGAGCAGTGACTGTTGGATGTCCATCCAATGGCTGTCGTGCTTCTTCAAAACTCTGTTATTCCTGCTCCAGCGGCTCAAACAAGCGCCGGCGGGACTGCCCGCTTCCTCCTCCCACGGATGGCTGTGCTGCCACGCAGGCCTCACCGACCCACCGTACTCCCATCGCTTGCCTAGCCATCCCTCTACTCACCCACACCTGATGTTATTCTCCGGCAATGGCAGACGATCTAGTAAACCCTCATACTCCCCTCCGCGTGGGAAACAACTGCCGAGTCTTCCCTGGCTCCGTGTCGTTCCCTTCCTAGGCCTCGCCGTCGTCCACCGCCCTGGTGCTCTCGTCGCGGCGTGGTCAACATGGTCAACGAATGACATCCATCAGATGTGGACTGTACGTGGAGAGGCTGACAGCTAGGTCCTTGGCCGCATGCAAGGAAATGCATCCTTATTACGCGCAAAATAATGATTCCTCTACCTGACAGCTCGGACCCACCGGAAGGGCCTCTGTATTTCATGAAAAAAACGTTCCCCTCGCTGACCGCTCGGACCCACCAGTTGTGTCTTCGTACGCAAGGAAGTGCCTCCTTATTACGCACAAAAAAATGAATACTTCCCCTGCTAGTTGGGACCCACCATAGTGGAGGCTGACTTGTGGGCCTACTAAGTTGACGCGGACGGAGGACTTTGTCAACTTAGTCAATATGAACGATTTTAGCTCTGGTGACCATACGATGTCCATCCAACGGTCGTAGTGCTTCTTCAACCTTTGTTCTTCTTGCTCCAGCTTCCCAAACTAGCACCGGTCGTGCCGCCTGCTCCTGCCTCCGGTGGTCGGCTCTGCTGCCACGTAGGCCTGACCGTCCCACCCTACTCCAACCTCTGGACAGGCCATCCCACTACTCACCCACAACCCCTGTTATTCTGCGGCGACAGCAACCTCACACCGCAGCCGAACCCGTCAACCCTCGTCTCCTCTCCGCGTGGGCATCCACTGCCGCGTCTTCCCCGGCTCCACGTCATCCCCTTCCTAGGCCTCGCCATCGTCCACCTACTTGGTGCTCTCGGCGCGGTGTGGTCAATGTAGTCAAGGAACGACTACCATCGAAAGAGTACTGTACGTGGAGAGGCTGACAGCTGGTGAAGGAAATATGCCCTAGAGGCAATAATAAAAATGTTATTTATATATTTCCTTATATCATGATAAATGTTTATTATCCCATGCTAGAATTGTATCAACCGGAAACTTAGTACATGTGTGAATACATAGACAAATAGAGTGTCACTAGTATGCCTCTACTTGACTAGCTCGTTAATCAAAGATGGTTAAGTTTCCTAGCCATAGATATGAGTTGTCATTTGATAAACGGGATCACATCATTAGGGAATGATGTGATTGACTTGACCCATTCCGTTAGCTTAGCACTTGAGCGTTTAGTATGTTGCTATTGCTTTCTTCATTACTTATACATGTTCCTATGACTATGAGATTATGCAACTCCTGAATACCGGAGGAACACTATGTGTGCTACCAAACGTCACAACGTAACTGGGTGAATATAAAGGTGCTCTACAGGTGACTCCCATGGTGTTTGTTGAGTTGGCATAGATCGAGATTAGGATTTGTCACTCCGATTGTCGGAGAGGTATCTCTGGGCCCTCTCGGTAATACACGTCACTATAAGCTGTCGGATTTCGGGTTCCGGCAGACCCTTGAGGTTCAAACACTGGGGTGCGCACAGAGATCTTTCCCCTACCAGCTCACGCCTTAATGGTTTGCAAGGGGTCTAAACTAGGAACGATAAAGAGCACAAGAGACGCAAGGTTTATACTGGTTCGGGCCACCGTTGTGGTGTAATACCCTACTCCAGTGTGTGGTGTGGTGGATTGCCTCTGGGGCTGATGAAGAACAGTACAAAGGAAGAACAGCCTCGCGAGGGGCTGTTCTTGAGCTGGCGCGATGGACTGCTATGGTGAGTCCAGTCGCTTCTCTCTCTCTCTCTCTACTTGGTCGGTCCTCCCTTTTTTCTGTCCCGTCTCTCTGTGGTGGCTTGTCCTATTTATAGAGGGAGGCCCTGGGCCTCTTCCCAAGTAATGAGCATGAAGGGCGCCAACAATTGGCCATTTTGAAGGGGAACATCTAGTACACTTATCCTGACTAAAGTTGGTCTTCGCCAAAGGCTCTGACGGTGACGCCGTCCTGGGCTCCACGATGACCTTCTTACTGCCGCTCTGCTGGTCTTGGTCTTGTTGCACTGAAGCGGTAACCCTTGCCTGATGCCTTGGCCTGTGCTTGCCTCCTTTGCACCAAAGGGGAAATGAGGACACTGCGCTGGCTGGCGCCCGCCTGGTCTCGATCGTCATGGCTTGCGTCACGGGGCACCCTCGTGAGGTACCCCGCCTTGATCTCACCGCCTCCTCGCGGGCCTGCCTGACGAGGCTGCTCCTGAGGAAGGTTCCTGTCGTCCGCCCCGCTAGGCTTGGCCCCTCGCGAGGGTCTTGAGCTTGAGCTGATGAAGCTAGGCCATGCTGGGCCCCCACTTGAGCCACGCCGCAGGCCGCAGGCAGGCAAGTCTGGGGACCCCCATTCGCAGAACGCCGACAGTAGTCCCCGGGCCAAAGGCGCACCCGGACTTGGCTTAGCAGAGAAGCGAATGGGCAAGTGCGAAGCGCCGCGTGGCGATTGATCGGTCGTGGACGTCTCCGCTTCCCCACGATCCCTCGGCAACTGCATGAATTGACAAGTCCCTGCACGCAGAAATGGGTCATGATTACCTGTGATTGTGGAGGCCGACGGTTGGCCTCCTCCTGCTATAAGTACGGAACGGCGCAAGCCTTTCCGGTCCATCCCTTCTTGCTACTCCTTCTTCTCCATGGCTCCGTCGAAGAGGTTCTCGGCCACGGAGAAGGGGAAGGCCCGCCAGGTAGGGCCTGACTCTCCCCCGGCCTAGCACGGCCGAGGCCGTCCTTGCAAGCATCCTATGGCTCCCGTAGTCGCTTCTCGCGGTCCTAGAGGCGACCCTTTGCGCGGCGATGGGCGCCAGGTTGTAGATGGGGGGCGCGTCGTGACCGCGCGGCCCCCTAGTCCGCGCTTCCACTCGGCGGAGGTGCTGCCGGAGTTTGTCGTGTGGTCGGTGGAGCCGACCAGCACCTGGCTCCCGCTTTCCCGCTTCTTTGTGGGCGAACTTCCGGCCGGCGCTCCGGGCAGCCTCTTGCTTCAGGCTGACAGTTGTTGCAGCAGGGCCTCCTGGTCTTCCCAAGAGGTCTCCGTCGCCGGGAATGTGGCCCTGACCCGCGGCTGGCAAACGTTTGCCCGCGCGCGGGGCTTGAGCCGGCGGTGCACCCTGCACTTCAAGTTCGATGGCGAGGCCACCCTCTACGTGAGGGTGTTCGGAGAAGACGGTCGCCGTGCCGGGTGCTGCCCCGTAGACGATGACCGCGGCCGTGTACCCAGCCCCGGCGATGGGCGGGATGAAGATGACAGCAGGCGCGTGGTCGGCGGCGCTTGGGGCTCGTCGAGCTTCGGCGGCTCTTCTTCGGACAACAGCTCCTCCAGCGGTGGCCACGACCAGCCTCCGTGCCGTCGCGCCCGCCTGGAGGGAGGTACCGAGTTAGCCCGCCGTCGAGCCTCGGTGAAGCGCGAGGAGTTGTCCGACTGAGCTCTGGAGGCAGTACGAGCCTTCGCCGTGAGTTGGTGCCGAGCAAGTCGTGCCTATTTTGTTTTTCTCCCTTCCCTGCGCAAAGAGATAGTAGTGTAGGGCCCCGTGGTGGCGTGCTGAACTGTTGCCGTCAATTATTATGTTGTTTCCCCTATTCCTGTGTTGTGCTTTTGTGCCGCATGCCCGGGTGCAGGAATTACTTAGCTCGGGGGGACCTGTCATGGTCTTTGCTTCCCGAGGCCGAGGCCTCGTCGAACGCTTCATGCCCTGCAAGGATTAGTCAGGAGGGGTAGCTTCCGGCCTCGGCTGCGGAGGCGACCGACTCAGGTCCTGTGTTTGCGTCACGATGCCCGTGGGGCACGTACTGGGAGGGGTGCTCCCGTAGTGGACCTGGATAGGAAAGCTTCAAACGACAGGGGCAGAAAACACTCGCGAGGGTGCCCGCGCTGCTCCCTTGCGAGACTTGTGCGAGAGAAATCGTGGCAAGTGAGCGAAAAAGGAAAAGAATCACAAGCCAAGGACGGCAACAACTTCAATAAACTTCAAATAGGAACGAACAAGCCAACTGCAGAAAGCAAATGAAAAGCCGCGTCTGGCACCTAATCTAGTCTTCGACGTCTTCTCACCAGCACGGAGCTAAGTGCTGCCACTGGACGTGGGAGGGAGCCCCCGAGGCCTGAGGGCGGCTCTCCGGAGACTCCGGGGTGTGTATAGCCCCAACTCATTATTACATGAGAGTGTCACGGGCGGCGAGCTTCACAGGCATTGGCCTTCTTCACAGGCTCCGGGCCTTTCTCAGGGAAAGGAGCTTCACAGGCGTTGGCCTTCTTCACAGGCTCCGGGCCTTCCTCGGGGGAATGAGCTTCACAGGCGTTTGCCTTCTTCACAGGCTCCAGGCCTTTCTCGGGAAAATGAGCTTCACAGGCGTTTGCCTTCTTCATAGGCTCCGGGCCTTTCTCGGGAAAATGAGCTTCACAGGCGTTTGCCTTCTTCACAGGCTCCGGGCCTTTCTCGGGAAAATGAGCTTCACAGGCGTTTGCCTTCTTCACAGGCTCCGGGCCTTTCTTCAAGGGTAGAACTTCCGGAGATGCTGGATGTTCCACGCGTTCGGGATGGGCACCCCCTCCCGAGTCTCCAAGCGTGCGGAGCCGGGCCTGGAAAAATGAACAACCTTGAATGGGCCCTCCCACATGGGAGAAAGCTTATGCAGCCCTTCCCTGGAGAGGACCCGTCTGAGCACGAGGTCCCCTACCTCAAGAGTCCTGGGGCAGATGTTGCGGTAGTGGTATCGCCGCAGCGCCTGTTGATACCTTGTCGCTCGCAGCGCGGCCTCTCGATGATGTTCCTCCCACAGCTCGAGATCCGTCCCCCGCATGGCGTCCTGCTGCGCCTCATCGAAGGCCAGGACCCATGTGGAGCGACGCCTAACCTCGTGAGGGAGGACGGCCTCTGCTCCGTAGACGAGGAAGAATGGGGTCTCGCCAGTTGGCTTGGCCGCGGTTGTGCGGATGGACCACAACACGGACTGGAGCTCGTCGTGCCAGCCCCTGCCACAGGCCTCCAGCTTCTTCTTGAAGGTCCTGGTTTTGAGGCCCTTCAGAACCTCCGCGTTGGCTCGCTCGGCCTGGCTGTTACTCCGGGGGTGCGCCACCGAAGCGTAGCATATCTGCGTTCCAAGGTTAGCACAGTATGTTTTGAAGAGATTGCTGGTGAACTGCGAACCGTTGTCGGTGAATATGCGGTTGGGCACCCCAAACCGGCTCACGAGGCCCCTGATGAACTTGACCACAGAGCCCGCTGGGATGGTGCGGACAGCTTCCACCTCAGCCCACTTGGTGAACTTGTCCACGGCGACGTAGAGGTAGAGATAGCCCCCTGGCGCCCGAGGGAACGGGCCTAGAATGTCTAGCCCCCAAACTGCGAATGGCCATGAGAGGGGTATAGTTTGCAGACCTCCCGCCGGCTGATGGATCTGCTTGGCGTGAAATTGGCAGGCCTCACAAGCCTTTACCAGCTCAACAACGTCGCTGAGTGTTGTGGGCCAGTAGAACCCGCTGCGGAACGCCTTGCCAACGAGGGTTCGCGACGATGAGTGATGCCCGCAGTCTCCGCCGTGTATGTCTTCTAGCAATTCGTTCCCTTGCTCTCTGGAAAGGCAACGTAGGGACACGTCATTCGGCCGCTTCCGGTAAAGCTCTCCATCCCTGATGTAGTAGGCCGTGGCTTTCCGCGCCACACGCTCCGCCTCCTCCTCCTTCTCCGGCAGGGTCCCCCGCGTCAAGTAGCTCTTGAGCTCTGTGATCCAACACCCTTCCTGAGGCTCCAACGCCAGGAGCAGGCGTGCTCCTGAGGCCGGGCCGCAGACCGGGGCTCCCGAGGCAGGCGGCTGGGGGAGCTCCTCCTGAGGTTGTGCCACGCTTGATAATGAAGGTGCCGCTGAGGGCCTGAAGAGTCGCTCTTCGAAGACGCCAGGCTCCTGAGGCAGCCGCCTGGACGCCCTCTTGGCGATGTCATCCGCCTCTTGATTGGTGCCGCGAGGCACATGCTGCAGCTCCAGCCCCCAGAACTGTTTCTCCATCCTGCGAACCTCCGTGAGGTAGGCTTCCATGTGCTCGTCCTTTGGCTCGTATATCTTGTTGGAGAAGTTGACGAGGAGTTGTGAATCACCCTTGATGATGAGGCGCTTTACCCCCAAAGCGACTACGGCTCTCAGGCCGGCTATCAGGCCTTCATACTCTGCTATGTTGTTGGAGACCTTTTCCCCGTGCTGGAAACAGAGCTGCACGACGTAATAGAGCTTGTCCTGAGTAGGGGATACAAGCACTGCGCCAGCCACCGCGCCATGTCGGGAGAATGCCCTGTCAAAGTACATGACCCAGCCGTCCGGTGCCTCGCTCTCAGGAGAGAGTGATCGGTCTTCACCTGCTTCGAGGTCGGGTGCCTCCGTCCATTCTGCCACGAAATCTGCCAATGCGGCCCCCTTGATGACACTGGTTGTGCTGAATTCTAGCTGAAATGCTTGCAGTTTGATGTTCCACTCGGCGACTCTTCCAGCTGAGTTGGGGCTCCTGAGCACCCTCTCCAAAGGGTATGCCGAGACGACCTTGATGGGATGACCTTGGAAGTAGTGCCGCAGCTTGCGTGAGGCTACCAATAGCGCGAGGAGGAGTTTTTGGGGCATGGGGTACCGCGCCCTCGCGTCCCGTAGCATCGTGCTGACGAAGTACACAGGGTGCTCAACGAGGCTGTGAGCGTTGGCGTTGTTCGCGTCCTCCGTAGGTTGGGGTGCCTCCCGAGGCAGTGGAGCCCCCAGCGCCTGGTCGCTCGGCGGGGCCTCTTCTGCTCCGAGCGCGCTTTCCTGATGCGGTTGATCCCCTTCAGCCGCGGTCGCGGTCTTTGTGAGGCTTTCTTGGCTTCGCTTCGCTCCTGCCCGGAGGGCAGTTGTGGCCTTGGCCTGATGCTCCTCCCTAACTGCTACCAGGGCTGCGCTAGCGGAGTAGGGGGTGGCCGCGAGGTAGAGCACCAGAGGCTCCCGAGGACGCGGGACTACCATCACCGGAGGGCTGGTAAGGTACCTCTTGAATTCTTGGAATGCCTTGTCGGCCTCTTCAGTCCATTCAAAGGGGACCTTCTTCTTCATCAGCTTGAGGAATGGCAGTGCTCGTTCCCCCAGCTTGGAGATGAAACGTCCTAGCGCGGTCACGCACCCGGTGAGTTTCTGCATTTCTCTGAGGGTCTTTGGCGGGCTCATGTCTTCGACTGCTTTAACCTTTTCCGGGTTGGCCTCGATGCCCCTATGGCACACGAGGAAAACTAGGAGCTTGCCCGAGGGGACTCCAAATACGCACTTCTCCGGGTTGAGCCGCAGATCCACTTAATCAATGCTCGCGAAGGTTTCTTCCAAGTCCTGTATCAGGGTTTTCGCCTCCCGAGACTTCACTACAATGTCATCAACATACGCCTCAGCATTCCTCCCGAGCTGTTGGCCCAGGGCGATGTGCATCAGCCACTGAAAGGTCGCACCTGTGTTGCGCAACCCAAACGGCATGCAGGTGTAGCGATACACTCCGCACGGGGTCAGGAAAGCCGTTTTTTCCACGTCTTCTACCGCCATCTTGATCTGGTGATAGCCTGAGAAGGCGTCCAGGAAGCACAACAGGTGACACTTAGCGGTGGATTCGACGATCTGGTCAATGCTAGGAAGCGGAAATGGATCTTTTGGGTAGGCCTTGTTGAGGTTGGTGAAGTCGACACACGTACATTCCTTTCCCCCCTTTTTTGGCACGACAACTGGGTTGGCCAGCCAATCCGGGTAGCGGACCTCGCGAATAACCCCTGCTGCCTCTAGCTTGCGGGTCTCTTGGACGATAAAAGCTTGTTTCTTTATGGACTGTCACCTCGCATTCTGCTTCACGGGGCGCACGTTGGGGCACACGTTGAGGTGATGCTCAATCACGCCCCTCGGGACCCCTGCCAACTGATCAAGTCCCCACGTGAACACCTTCTTGTTTGCACGCAGGAACTTCACCAAGGCCTCCTCCTGCTTGGGTTCGAGGTTTGCACCTATGGTGAAGGTGGCATCAGTGGACCCGTCCTCGTCGACTGGTACCCGCTTGGTTTCCGCCTTTTTTGAGTGAATAACTGCTTCTTCTTGGACGGAGCAGCCCCCTTCGGCTCGGGGGCGTCAGCGCTGGCGGGCCACACCACCGCAGCCGCCTTGAAAACGAGCTTGAGCGCCTGAAGTGCATCTCCGGGGTTTCTAGACACGGTAAGGACGCCGCTGCTCCCGGGCATCTTCATGAGGTTGTACGTCCGGTGAGTTGCTGCCATGAACTGGGCCAAGGCCGGGTAGCCAAGGATGGTGTTGTAGGGGAGGCCGATGGGGGCGATGTCGAAGTCGATCAGCTCCGTGCGGAAGTTGTCGCGGGTGCCGAAGGTCACCGGGAGGCGAATTTTCCCCAGGGAGGTGGTGGAACCGGCTCCGACTCCCGAAAAAGGCCTGCTGGGCTGGAGCCGCTCTGGTGGCACATGGAGGAGGCTGAAGGCCTCCACAGAGAGCACGTTGAGGCCGGCTCCGCCGTCGATGAGGGTCCTGGTGACAGCCACCTCGTAGATGGTGGGGGTGCACAGCATCGGAAGCGCACCCGGACCGGCGGGGTTGGAGGGGTGATCGTCCGAGTTGAAGAGCAGGTCGGCCTCGGGCGCCACCCAGCCCGGCGGGGCTCCCTGGCGCTTGGAGGCGGTGGCGATCTGGCGGGTGAACGGCTTGACGTGGCGGCTCGAAGGTGGCGCGAGTGAGCCGCCCAGGAGAGTTGCGACGACCGGGGGCGTCGGCCCGGCACGACGGGCGAGGTAGAGGTCGCGCAGCTCCCCCCAATAGGCCTGCTGCTCACTCCCCGCCTGACCGGTGGGGGCGTTGGCGGCAGGCGACGGGGAGCGACGGGGGTGTCCACCGAAGGGAGCCGCCTGGGCGACTCGAGTGGAGCGAGCAGCACGGGGCCCGGCGCGGGCTCGGCGAGCGTCAGCCATGGACATGACGGAAGATCACACGCGACTAGCGGAGGAAAGATTCCGGTGCACCCCCTACCTGGCGCGCCAAATGTCGGATTCCGAGTTCCGGCAGACCCTTGAGATTCGAACACAGGGGTGCGCGCGGAGATCTTTCCCCTACCAGCTCACGTGTTAATGGTTTGCAAGGGGTCTAAACTAGGAACATGAACAGCACAAGAGACACAAGGTTTATACTGGTTCGGGCCACCGTTGTGGTGTAATACCCTACTCCAGTGTGTGGTGTGGTGGATTGCCTCTAGGGCTGATGAAGAATAGTACAAAGGAAGAACAGCCTCGCGAGGAGCTGTTCTTGAGCTAGCGCGATGGACTGCTAGGGTGAGTCCAGTCGCTTCACTCTCTCTCTCTCTCTCTATCTCCTTGGTCGGTCCTCCCTTTTTTCTGTCCCGTCTCTCTGTGGTGGCTAGTCCTATTTATAGAGGGAGGCCCTGGGCCACTTCCCAAATAATGAGCGGGAAGGGCGCCAACAATTGGCCATTTTGAAGGGGAACATCTAGTACACTTATCCTGACTAAAGTTGGTCTTCGGTTGCCAAAGGCTCTGATGGTGATGCCGTCCTGGGCTCCACGATGACCTCCTTCCTGCCGCTCTGCTGGTCTTGGTCTTGTTGCACCGAAGCGGTAACCCTTGCCTAATGCCTTGGCTTGTGCTTGCCTCCTTTGCACCAAAGGGGAAATGAGGACACTGCGCAGGCTGGCGCCCGCCTGGCGCCCACCTGGTCTCGATCGTCATGGCTTGCGTCACGGGGCACCCTCATGAGGAACCCCGCCTTGATCTCTCCGCCTCCTCGCGAGCCTGCGTGACGAGGCTGCTCCTGAGGAAGGTTCCCGTCGTCCGCCCCGCGAGGCTTGGCCCCTCACGAGGGCCTTGAGCTTGAGCTGATGAATCTGGGCCGTGCTGGGGCCCCACTTGAGCCACGCCGCAGGCCGCGGGCAGGCAAGTCTGGGGACCCCCATTCCCAGATCACCGACATAAGCCTTACAAGCAATCTGACTAATGAGTTAGTTATGGGATGATGCATTACGGGACGAGTAAAGAGACTTGTCGGTAACGAGAATGAACTAGGTATTGAGATACCGACAATCGAATCTTGGGCAAGTAACATACCGATGACAAAGGGAACCATGTATGTTGTTATGCGGTTTGACCGATAAAGATCTTCGTAGAATATGTGGGAGCCAATATAAGCATCCATGTTCCGCTATTGGTTATTGGCCGGAGGCGTGTCTCGGTCATGTCTACATAGTTCTCGAACCCGTAGGGTCCGCACGCTTAATGTTCGGTGGCGATCGATATTATGAGCTTTTGTGTTTTGATGTACCGAAGGTTGTTCGGAGCCCGGATGAGATCAGAGACATGACAAGGAGTCTTGAAATGTTCGAGACGTAAAGATCGATATATTGGAAGGCTATATTCGGACATCGGAAATGTTCTGAGTGGTTCGGGTATTCATCGGAGTACTGAAGAGTTTCGGAAATTCGCCGGGAGTATACGGGCCTTATTGGGCTTTAAGGGAGAGAGAGGGGCTTCCTAGGGAAGCCCATGCGCCCCCCAAGGCCTAGTCTGAATTGGACTAGGGTGAGCGTCGGCGCCCCCTCCTTCCTTCTCTTCTCTCTTCCCCTTCTTCTATCATACTCCTACTACTTGGAAGGGGGGAATCCTACTGCCAGTGGGAGTAGGACTCCCTAGGGCGCGCCATAGTAGAGGGCCGGCCCTCCCCCTCCTCCACTCCTTTATATACGGAGGAGGGGGGCACCCCATGGAAACACAAGTTGATCATTGATCTCTTAGCCGTGTGCGGTGCCCCCCTCCACCATAATCCACCTCGGTCATATCGTTGAAGTGCTTAGGCGAAGCCCTGCGTCGGTAGCTTAATCATCACCGTTATCATGCTGTCGTGCTTACAGAACTCTCCCTCGACAATCTGCTGGATCATTAGCTCATGGGACGTCACCGAGCCGAACGTGTGCAGATCGCGGAGGTGCCGTACTTTAGGTACTAAGATCGGTCGAATCGTGAAGACGTACGACTACATCAACTGAGTTGTTGATGTCTACTATGCAACCTTATTTTTGTAGACGTTGTTCGGCCTCCAAGTGCAGAGGTTTGTAGGACAGTAGCAAATTTCCCTCAAGTGGATGACCTAAGGTTTATCAAACCGTGGGAAGCGTAGGATGAAGATGGTCTCCCTCAAACAACCCTGCAACCAAATAACAAAGAGCCTCTTGTGTCCCCAACACACCCAATACAATGGTAAATTGTATAGGTGCACTAGTTTGGCGAAGAGATGGTGATACAAGTGCAATATGGATGGTAGATATAGGTTTTTGTAATC
>LR880967.1:713792735-713854937 GCA_904067115.1 Aegilops sharonensis | reverse complement strand
GAGCGCAAACGGTATTGCAACGGTAGGAAACAAGGCCTAGGGTTCATACTTTCACTAGTGCAAGTTCTCTCAACAATAATAACATAGATAGATCATATAACAATCCCTAAACATGCAACAAAGAGTCACTCCAAAGCCACTAATAGAGGAGAACAAATGAAGAGATTATGGTAGGGTATGAAACCACCTCAAAGTTATCCTTTATGTTCTATAAAATCAAGAGTCCGTAGTAAAATAACACGAAGCTATTCTTTCCGTTCAATCTATCATAGAGTTCATACTAGAATAACACCTTAAGACACAAATCAACCAAAACCCTAATGTCACCTAGATACTCAATTGTCACCTCAAGTATTCGTGGGCATGATTATACGATATGCATCACACAATCTCAGATTCATCTATTCAACCAACACAAAGTACTTCAAAGAGTGCCCCAAAGTTTCTACCGGAGAGTCAAGACGAAAACGTGTGCCAACCCTTATGCATAGGTTGATGGGTGGAACCCGCAAGTTGATCACCAAAACATACATCAAGTGGATCACATGATATCCCATTGTCACCACAGATAAGCACATCAAGACATACATCAAGTGTTCTCAAATCCTTAAAGACTCAATCCGACAAGATAACTTCAAAGGGAAAACTCAATCCATTACAAGAGAGTAGAGGGGGAGAAACATCATAAGATCCAACTATAATAGCAAAGCACGCGATACATCAAGATCATGCCATAGAGAGAACACGAGAGAGAGAGAGAGAGAGAGAGAGAGAGAGAGAGAGAGAGATCAAACACATAGCTACTGGTACATACCCTCAGCCCCGAGGGTGAACTACTCCCTCCTCGTCATGGAGAGCGTCGGGATGATGAAGATGGCCACCGGTGAGGGATCACCCCTCCGGCAGGGTGCCGGAACGGGCTCCCGGGAGGTTTTTGGTGGCTACAGAGGCTTGCGGCGGCGGAACTCCCGATCTATCTTGTTCTTCGATGGTTTTAGGGTATATGGGAATATATAGGCGAAAGAAGTCGGCCGGGGGAGCCACGAGGGGCCCACGAGAGTGGAGGGGGCACCCAGGGGGGTGGGCGCACCCCTATCCCGTGGCTTCCTCGACGCTTCCCTGGCTTGCACTCCAAGTTCTCTAGATCACGTTCGTTCCAAAAATCACGCTCCCGAAGGTTTCATTCCGTTTGGACTCCGCCTGATATTCCTTTTCTTCGAAACACTGAAATAGGCAAAGAAACATCAATACGGGCTGGGCCTCCGGTTAGTAGGTTAGTCCCAAAAGTAATATAAAAGTGTATAATAAAGCCCGTAATCGTTCAAAACAGATAATAAAATAGCATGAATGCTTCATCAATTATAGATACGTTGGAGACGTATCAGCATCCACTGCCGCGTCTTCCCCGGCTCCCCTTTGTCCCCTTCCTAGGCCTCGCCATCGTCCACCGCCTTGGTGCTCTCAGCGCGGCGTGGTCAATGTGGTCAAGGAACGACTTCCGTTGGAAGAGTACTGTACGTGGAGAGGCTGACAGCTGGGTCCACGGCCGTAGCAAGGAAGTGCAACCTTATTACGTGTAAAATAATTATTCCTCCACCTGGCAGCAGGGACCCACCGTATGGGCCACCGTATTTCACAAAAAAAAATGTTCCACCCTGACTACTGGGACCCACCAGCTACATCTTCGAACGCAAGGAAGTGCGGCCATATTTCGGGCAAAAAAAATGATTCCCCCCTGATAGCTGGGACCCACCAGCAATAACTTCGCATGCAAGGAACTACCTTCTTAACCTCCCTGATAGTCGGGACCCACCTGGCCGAAGTGTATGTAGCGTTGTCATTCTGGTCGCGAACATGTACACACATACTGGTTGATCGGTCTGTCTGCAGGCTGCAGCGATGAACCGTGGCCGACTAAGGAAGGGCACATGTTGTAGTAGAAGCGCGAACATAGCATGTCACGCAGTCCCGTCAATATCGTGTACACGTACGTACAGTCAGGGTGCAACAAAGTAAATACGACCACGTACGTACATGCGGGCAAGGTCTCGAACGCCTACTTGCGCATATGTACAACCAGGCCTCTTGTATATGGATAGGCGGCGGAGAGCAGCGATGGCGTCCTGTTCATCAGAAGCCAACCGGCTGGGTCGGAACGGAGAAACTGTGTCATCGTGTTCATCGGGAGGAAACAAAATGCGTAGTGTTCATCAGGAGCCAACCGGCTTGGACGGAACAGCCGAAACGAGGCCTGGCGTACCGCAGAACGGAGGAAACGACCTTCTATTCGACCGTCGACGGTCGAAACGGGATCCTGTTCACCGGGAGGGGTCTGGCGTATCGCAAAACGGGATTCTATTCGACCTACTGTTCATCCATCGTCTACTGCCTCGCTCCAGCCTCCACGGGCTACTATTCATCCACCGTCGACCTCCTCCAGCCTCCACCTGCGACGGTTCCATCCATGGTGTCTCCCTCTTGCCTCCACCAGCTATTGTTCATCCACGGGCTCGTGTTCATCCAGCCTCCACCGACTACTGTTCAACCACCCCTCCACGGGCTACTGTTCATCCAGCCCTCCACCGGCTACTGTTTAACCATCCCTCCACGGGGTCCTGTTCATCCACCCCAACCGGCTTGATTCGGGTCCTGTTCATGCAGCGGCAATGGCCTCTACCCCCACGGGGTCCTATTCATCCAACCCCCACCGGGAACTGTACATCCAACCCCCAACAACGCTCACTATTCATCAAGAGGCAGCAGGTCGACCGGCTTTAGTTAGCAGCAGTAGCAAAGGAATCGCTCGATCGGGTTCAGTTAAGAGCCAGGGATCGATTGATCGCTTGGGTTCACTAACGCGTAGCCAGTGCAATCGCTCGGGTTCAGTAGGCGAACGCCTCGCTCGAGTTCAGTAGGCGAACGCCTCGCTCGGGTTCAGTTAGAGCCCAACGCCTCGCACCCACGCGCGTACGTGTACGACAGAAGCACGCAATCCCTCCGTGCATCGCTCGGCCCCGACCACCCACCGTAACCGGGAACTCCCCGATATTTTCCTCGCCCTCGCTTCTACCACAGTTTTTTCCGTCATGGACGGCCCAAAGAATGTCATGCAGCTGCGTCTCCGGCCCGCCCAAGACAAAAAAGCCCATATTCTGTCATGATTTTTTGTCATAGAAGTAGGAGCCCACCACATCTATGATGATACCGGGTTTTGTCACAATTATCGTCATAGAAGTGTCATAAGCATGACAGAAAAAAAATCGTTTGGCCCAAAATGTTTCGGATGTATCTTTTTTTTGTAGTGGTTCCAGTTGACACAACACCGTCTCCACCATAGAGCACCCAAACACACACGGTTAGTAAGGCAACTGCAGTGCCCAAAGCTCGAGGACGACTGAGGGAGTCCCGGATTAGGGGGTGTCCGGATGTCCGGACTACCATCATCGGCCGGACTATCATCGGCCGGACTATCATCATCGACCGGACTCCAAGACTATGAAGATACAAGATTGAAGACTTCGCCCCGTGTCCGGATGGGACTTTCCTTGGCGTGGAAGGCAAGCTTGGCGATACGGATATGTAGATCTCCTACCATTGTAACCGACTCTATGTAACCCTAGCCCTCTCCGGTGTCTATATAAACCGGATGGCTCTAGTCCGTAGGACTATCAGAACAACAACCCTTACAATCATTCCATAGGCTAGCTTCTAGGGTTTAGCCTCCTTGATCTCGTGGTAGATCCACTCTTGTAAACATCCACAATATCAATATCAATCGAGCAGGACGTAGGGTTTTACCTCCATCAAGAGGGCCGAACCTGGGTAAAACATCGTGTCCCTTGTCTCCTGTTACCATCCGCCTAGACGCACAGTTCGGGACCCCCTACCCGAGATCCGCCGGTTTTGACACCGACATTGGTGCTTTCATTGAGAGTTCCTCTGTGCCGTCACCGATAGGAAGGATGCCTCCTCCCGTCTTCAAGGACGGTATTTTCGCCAAAGGAGCCCTGGCCGCCGGCCAAACTATCCGGCTAGGTGGTTTTCTTATGACCGCCTGTCCGGTCACCGCTTCGACAATGACCTCTCAAGTCGTCAAAAGAAATTTTCACGTCAGCTCGGAATTCGCCGAGCGGCTGGATCCAATAGAGCTCTCGTCCGTAAACGAGCTCTTGGATCGCATCACCGCCCTGGGAGTCGCTACAGACTACAAACAGATTGGGCTTAAAACCGATCTGAGAGAGATTAACTCTCCCCAGGTCACCCACCACGTTGCAGTGGTAGAGGAACAATGCGGCGACGCTTCCCCTATATTGAAAACTAGTCATGTCCGGGCTTCCAAACCCCCCATGCCGGATTCTCGCGGAGGGACGGACTTCGATCAAGCACTGAACTTAAAGTCAGGCATCAGACCAGACTCGTTGGACAACGTCCAGCAATCCAAGCTTCCAAATTCGGAAACTTCTCGGCCTTCGAGCCTTGAGATGGGTAGTGTTCCGGACTTAATTCCACCCGCCCGCCCAGACATATGCGATCTATCTCTAATCCGGCAAGAGCCCGCTGAGACAGTACATCACTACTGGGCCAGATTCCTCCTGGTTATGGACAGGATAAAGGACTGCCGAGAGGAAAACGCAATCTCAATTTTTTTGCAATAGTTGTACGGACGAGGGACTCTTGAACGCCGTCAGCCGTCGCGAAATTACACGCTTCGCCGACCTGGCGTCCATAGTACGAAAGTACTGTGCGATAGAGAGTTTTCGGACAACCGAAAATAATTTTTGGGACAATCCGGCCCCGAATACAACCCTAGTCCGCAACAAAATGGTGCATTACACTCAGGCACCAGATACAAAAACCAAAAAGCAAAGACCCCATAAAGGGCACGGAACCATACTAGAGGGATGGCTTAGTGGACCCTGTAAAATTCACAGTACAGAAGGCGCCGTCCCAACACATAACCTTCGAGCATGTTGGATATTACGGCAGGTGGCCAAAAGTGGAAGAGGAGCTTCTAGCCCCGGAAAACCACTCCAACAACATCGGTACGGTATCAACAGTCTTCGAGACTTTCGCATCAAATAATATGCGGAAACGAACAATCCGCGGCCTCGCCGAGGTCTACCAAGTAGCAACAACCAATCCATGGAGCGACACAGCCATCACCTTCAACGCCAGCGATGAACCTAAATTCTGGACAGCCCGAGCTCCAGCCGCACTGGTACTTAGTCCAATAGTGGACGGCTTTCGACTTACAAAAGTCCTCATGGATGGCGGCAGCGGATTAAACCTCATCTACGAGGAAACCCTTCAAAAAATGGAAATAGACTGGAGCCGCATTGAGCGAAGTAGCACAACCTTTAGAGGAATAATCCCTAGCCGGGAGGCGCGCTGCACAGGAAAAATCACACTCGATGTGGTATTCGGCTCACCGGACAATTACAGATCCGAAGAAGTCACGTTCCAAGTGGCCCCGTTCAACAGCGGATATCACGCTATATTAGGACGAGAGGCATTCACAATTTTTCAAGCCGTACCACATTACGGGTACATGAAGCTCAAAATGCCTGGGCCCGGCGGAATAATCACTCTCGTTAGCGATCCGGACATAGCACTCCGCGCCGAAAACAAGACAGCTGCATTAGCCTTAGAGGCACTATCTGAAGCCCTAGTGGCAGAGGAACTCACCACGCTGCGCTCTACGGTGAATAGGGACGATGTGATACTCGATAAGAGATCCAAGTCCACCTCCTTTAAACCAGCAGATGAAATAGTAAAATTCCAGGTCCACCCAACGGACCCGACAAAGACGGCCTCCATCGGGGCATAATTGAACCCTGATGTGGACGCCGCACTGCGAGAATTCCTTTGGGAAAACTGGGACATTTTTGCCTGGCACCCCTCGGATATGCCCGGAATCCCACGCAGATTGGCAGAACACAGCCTAAACATCCTAATAGGATTCAAGCCAGTCAAACAGGCTCTTCGACGATTTTCCGAACCCAAAAGGCAGGCAATGGGAGAAGAGCTAGCCAAACTATTGGAAGCCGGATTCATCAGAGACATCAAGCACCCAGATTGGCTAGCAAACTTGGTAATGGTACCAAAGAAGGACAAATCCTGGCGCCTATGTGTCGATTTCGAAGACCTAAATAAGGCCTGCCCAAAGGATCCCTTCCCCCTCCCCCGCATCGACCAAATCATCGATGCCACCGCAGGGCACGATTCCTTGTGCTTCCTGGACGCATACTCCGGCTATCATCAAATCAAGATGGCAGAAGCGGATCAAGCCGCAACGGAATTCATTACTCCATATGGACCATTCTGCTTCAACACGATGCCCTTCGGACTTAAAAATGCCGGCGCAACATATCAGCGCATGATTCAGACATGTCTGGCTACCCAGATCAGCAAAACAGTAGAGGCATACGTAGACGACGTAGTCGTCAAAACTAAACACGTCGAAACTCTAGTAGACGACTTGAGGCTCACATTCGACAACCTCAGAGCATATGACATCAAGATGAATCCGGAAAAATGCGTTTTCGGTGTACCAGCTGGAAAGCTGCTGGGCTTCATTGTATCCGGTAGAGGAATTGAAGCAAATCCAGCCAAGATCCGAGCTCTGTCACAGCTAGATATCCCAAAAGACCTCAAGCAAATACAAAAATTGACTGGATGCGTGGCGGCTCTAAGCCACTTTATCTCCCGTCTAGGAGAAAAGGCATTACCCCTCTATCGCCTCCTTAGGCACACCGAACACTTCGAGTGGACGGATGCTGCCACCGCCGGACTCGAAGAAATAAAGGCCATATTGGCAACAAATCCGGTCCTGGCTGCGCCCAACCTGGGCGAACCAATGTTGTTATACATCGCAGCTACGCATCAAGTTTCAAGCGCGGTACTCGTCGTCGAACGAGAAACAGAAGGGCATAAATTCCCTCTTCAAAAACCAGTATACTACGTATCCACTGTGTTAACCCCCTGCAAGTCCCGTTACCCGCACTATCAGAAGATAGCATACGCGGTGTTCATGGCATCCCGGAAGCTCCGACACTACTTTCAAGAGTGTTCGATAACAGTGGCCTCTGAAGTACCACTTAACGACATTATAAACAACCACGACGCGACGGGCATGATTACAAAATGGGCCATTGAGCTCTTACCATTTGATATATCTTACAAACCTCGGCGAGCTATAAAGTCACAAGTTTTGGCTGACTTTGTCGCTGAATGGATCGAAGCCGAACTCCCTAAAGAATACAGCGCATACTCCAATTGGATTATTCACTTCGACGGCTCTAAAATGTTAGCCGGACTGGGGGCTGGCGTCGTATTGACGTCCCCGACCGGGGACACAGTCCAATACGTACTTCAGATAATGTACACGGACTCCAACAACGCAGCCGAATACGAGGCCCTTTTACATGGTCTCCGGATGGCAATCTCCATGGGCATTCAACGCCTAGAGGTGCGCGGGGATTCAAACCTCACAATATCCCAAATAAACGGAGACTTTGGCGCCAAAGATCCGAAAATGGCAGCATATCGCAACACTGTCCTAAAAATGTCAGCCCGGTTCGAAGGACTCGAATTCCATCACGTAGCCCGGGATAATAACCAAGCAGCCGACATACTGGCACGCATTGGCGCAAAACGCGACGCTATCCCTCCTAACATCTTCCTGGAACGGCTCTTCAAGCCATCCGTACTATGGGAAGAGGAGTCCGGAACTAACAAACTGGAACAAGCCGCACCAACCGGCGATTCAGCCGATGATATAACACCTTCCGCCCACGACATAATGGCAGTAATTGCCCCGTGGACAGAACCATTCCTCGCCTACTTGCTTAGGCAAGAGCTTCCCGAAGACCAAAATGAGGCCCGCTGCATTGTCCGACGATCTAAAGCCTACAAGGTCTATGAGGGAGAACTTTATAAGAAAAGTACAACCGGAGTCCTTCAAAGGTGTATCTCCGAAGAGGAAGGGCGAAACCTCCTGGCTGAAATTCATGCCGGACTAGGCGGTCACCACGCCGCAGCTCGGGCCCTTGTAGGAAAGGCATTCCGTACAGGATTTTACTGGCCGACGGCCCGAGCAGATGCTCAGGACTTAGTCCAAAGATGCGTCGGTTGTCAGCTCTTTGCTAATCAGAGCCATATGCCACCCACCGCCCTCAAAACTATACCCATTACCTGGCTGTTCGCGGTCTGGGGGCTTGACATGGTTGGACCACTTAAAGGGGGAACCCACAAGCAAAGGTACCTATTGGTCATGGTGGATAAATTCACCAAATGGATAGAGGCCAAGCCAGTTAAAACGGCAGAGTCCGGACCAGTGATAGACTTTATATCCGGGGTAATACACCGTTATGGTGTCCCCCACAGCATCATCACCGATAAAGGCACGAACTTCACCGCCGATGAGGTTAAATCATGGTGCAAAAATATGGGCATCAAGCTCGATTACGCTTCAGTCTATCATCCTCAAACCAACGGTCAAGTGGAACGAGCAAATGGTCTAATAATGAGCGGCATCAAACCCAGACTAGTGCGGTCCCTTACGAAATCTGACACGCACTGGGTAGAGGAGCTCGACTCCGTACTCTGGGGGCTGCGGACAACGCCTAACCATACTACCGGATTCACACCATTCTTTATGGTATACGGCGCAGAAGCAGTTTTGCCCTGCGACATCATTCATGACTCACCTCGAGTGCGCATGTACGAAGAAAGAGAAGCCGAGTTGGATCGGCTGGACAGCTTGGACGCATTGGAGGAAGAGCGCGACGTCGCCAAGGCTCGTTCCACATTTTATTAGCAGCAGGCTAGAATATATCAAAGCAGAGAAGTACGGGCCAAGACTTACAACGTTGGCGAACTGGTTCTACGCCTGCCGGACAAGAAAAAGGACAAGCTCAAGCCCAAATGGGAAGGCCCCTTCATCATCAATCAAGTCCTGACCGGCGGAGCGTACCGTCTACGAAATGCATCGGATAACCGACTCGAGCCGAACCCATGGAACGCAGCCCGCCTCCGACGATTCTATGCCTAGCGCCGGACTAAGAGTTCGTCCCCTTCCCCCCGTCCAATTTTTTTTTACTTCAGCTGCCTTCTGTTTATATTTTTCTTCTCAACCCTATTCATCCAAGCCTCAAAGGACCTACTTGCGCAACGTTCGCGCGCAATTGATGTGCTATCCGCACTCATTATACCTGGGGGCTTCTTTACCAGAAGCTTAATTATACGGGCTTCATGCCCAGCACATGTGTCAAGCCTCCACATGTACCTTTTATTCACCATTATATGCATCGATATGACTTAAGTTTTGGCCAAGCTGGGTTGCCTGGCTCCTGTGCTTACCCCTACGTTCCCGATTGTTCGGCTAGGAGGTAAAGGGAGCACCTCTGCGATTGTTACTGCCGGGTCAGCCGGATGTGTACCTTAGACTGGGTGAAGCCGAAAGCTAGCGTTCGTAAGGGAATATTAGGTCGGTGACTTAAAAGATGATTTTTTATCCACTTATTTATCTGCCCCTAGATGTTTTTCTGCTTTTTTCGCAGACCGGACATGCACTTTAGGGCATGCCACCCCCAGAGGAAAGGAACCCTTAACGGAACTATTCTCCCTGGAAGATGTTTCTTACTACCCATGTAATATAACATAACTAGTTGGGCACTTGTCTGATAAAGCACTGATGACCCCTACGCCTGGTCTCCATGCATACCCCGGTTGTTTCATAACCGATATGGTATTCGGACACACTCCGGACTCTAGGGTCCCGAGGTCGAAGCGAAAAGGTCGGCAAAGACAAACGGTCCACAATCCGGCTAGAAGGCATTTTGTATGTCATTTTACAATACATTGTCAAATCGACTGGTTGTATTCTTCCTCAATCCCGTCTAACAGGGTGTCTAATTTACATTCCTGTTGGGAAAATTTAGCGGCCAACTCCAGTTGGCCGTATACTAAACTCACAGGGATCTCCTTCCCATCGGGCCCCACAGGTCCGACTTCGGCCATGTGGTTGGGATCTGCCTTCTTGTACCGCGTCTTTACCATGGCCCAGGCCTCCCTGGCACCTTGGCAGCAGGCCGAAATCTTCCATAAATGGAAGCGCTGCCGCACTCCCTGCAGCTTCTCCGCAAGCTCCCCAAGACCCTCGGGTAAGGAGAAGGCTGGCCACAACGCCTGGATGACGCCGCTCATTGCCTGCCGAACTCGTTCGATCAGTTGCAACAATTCGGGAAGTTGATCACCCGTTGATACGGGCATCTCCTCCGCAGGGCGACCTGTGAGCATACCTGCAGACATATTCTGTCAAATTGACTTCCTCGCCGAACTCTTCTTTTCAAAGGAGTTCGCTCAAGCACTGACTATATATGCCATGACGAAGCCGCTGATTCTCCTTAATGGAGCCCGACAGCTCGGCCCGAACGCCTTTCAGCTCTTCTCCAAGCTGGGCATGGGCATCCTGGAGCTTGTTCCTTTCATGCTGCACCTTATGCAGCACCCTCTCGCCGGCCTTTAGTTGGCGCAGAAGTTCTTGCCTGTCCGGATCTTGTCCGGCAGCACCTGCAAGTCATTTTTCTTTCAGGCTTGCGCAAAGGCCAAACGCTACTTATCTTTCTAAAATAATGCGTTACCAGGAGAGGTCCCTGCGTTTCCTCCTGCGCCAGAAAGTGCGGCCTCCAGTTGGGCCTTGCACTCTTGCAGCTCTTGAGACAGTTGGGTATTCTTCTCGGTAAGATCCTATGTTTCATATGATCCTTAAATCAGTTAATATAACTACTTTAAGTCTCGGGGGCTACTGGCATATACAACTATTAAATTCTCTTACCCGTATGTCTTTTACATACTGCTCCGTGGCTCTGATAAAACCATCTTGAGCAGCACGAAGGTGCGCGTCCCCCGTGTTAAAGGCATTCAACGCCTCGAGGGAGAAGCACACGTCACGAAATACTGTCCGGCGGCGCCTGTGATTCAGGGCACTCTCCACCTCAGACTTGGTGGAGGACAGTCTGTCGGCATCCTCCGTCGGAGGAACATCCGGCTCGCGCCTTGCGCTCGCCTCCCCCTCCTGACCAGGTGCGGGAGCCCGGCTGGTAGAGGTTGGATTGACAACTTTCACGCCCGCAGTCCGGCGGACGCTTTTTTCCCTATAAAAGTCATGAGCACTCAAACGCTTCCTAGGAACGTTGCTCTAAATACTGAATTGTGAGCTACACCTTTGCGGCGACGTTTCAGTCGCGCCGCGCTCCTCTTCCGCCTACTGGTCCGAACTGGCCCTTGTTGGTCAGCCACCGCGGGCTCGGCTTCTCGCCCTAGGGGCGCCTCCTGCACAGTGCCATCATATACGGTGGTCAGAAATAAGCAAGGAAGGAATGACGGTGTCAGGGCTTCGGCCGCAATCACCTGGGAAGCCGTATATAGTCCGGGATAGTCGGCCGTGATGGCGACTAAAGCATTGTCCATGCCGAGCTGGTGGAACACCCCGTCGATTAGCTCCACCTTTATGTCCGGATCCTCTTCGGAGGCCGGATCCCGGGATCTCTCTGGATCCTCGGGCTGCGGAGCCGGACTTAGCATGCCCTCCACGGTCCGGCGCAGTTCCTGCGTCGAAAGAAGAACACAATATAAGAAACTTAAGCTTCGAAAGGCACGGGTCGGACACGCCGAGTGTTCGCTTACCCAAGGCCGGGGATTATTCATGGAAAACCCATTTAACGGGTTCGTCCGAATGAAATCCTCCTTCTCCCCCTTATACAGGCCGGACAAGATCGTCACCAGATCTTCGGCCGAATCCGGCCCTTTGCGGCCATGACGGGTGGCATCGTTCTCCCCGTTGAAATCCCACATGGGGTGGCCCCTGTATTGTAGTGGCTGCACCCCCCGCGTAATGCATGTTGCCATGATTCCAATCATGGTCAACCCGGCATGGGCCAATAATCTTATTCGGCCCATCAAATAATGGACGCTCTTGTCTTCCTCCAGATGGGGGCTTCGCGGATGCCAACTAAGGCGTTTCTTCAGAGGAGCATTGCTGAACTCCGGGAGGCCGATCCGAACAGGGTCCGGCAGCGGAGCGTCTTCTATATAAAACCATTGCGAAGGCCAGTCTTTGGGCGCCTTCTTAGGGGTTCCGGATGGATATCCGGTCCCGGCAATGCGCCATATTTCGGCGCCGCCCACTTGATATATGGACCCCTCGTGAGAGCGGGGTACAAGGCAGAACAACCTCTTCCACAGCGTGAAGTGGGGCTCGACGCCCAGGAAAAGCTCGCAAAGAGCTACATAACCCGCAATATGCAGGATTGAGGCGGGCGTGAGGTGATGAAGCTGGAGTCCGCAGAACTCCAGGAGCCCGCGGAGGAATGGATGTACAGGAAATCCGAGCCCCCTTATCAGATAGGGGACGAAGCATACCCGCTCCCCTTTGTTGGGATTTGGGGTAACCTCCGCTTGTTTCCCACCTTTGTAGGTGGCCAGCCCGGCTCGAACCGGAACCATGAAGGCCGGAGGGAGATATCCCCCCATTTGGAGCTTCACCAGCTCGTTGTGCGGAACAGAGCATCTCCTCCAATCTCCTGGCAAAGGGCCGTGAGCGCGAGAAGAGGAGCCGCGTTGACGGTCCATGATGGAATGGATTCTTGGTCGAAAGCGCTTCGATGAGTATTTGCGAGAGGAAGATGGTGATTTGGATCTGGATTCTTGCCTCCCTTATAGGCAGATTGTTCGCACAACTAGGGGGTAAAACATAAAAGACACCCTGTCTTTTCACATTCGCGCGAGCGTGGAAGAAGGCCATTATTGGGCGTGGAAGCCAAGACGCGCAACATTGATGAGGAAGCTGGACACTGTTCGGCAGGTAAGAAGGACTTGAAGGAGAACCCGCCTTGCAACGCCGAAGACTGCACGCATGCTGGACTTATCGTCATTGAAGCCTGGTTCGGGGGCTACTGAGGGAGTCCCGGATTAGGGGGTGTCCGGATGTCCGGACTACCATCATCGGCCGGACTATCATCGGCCGGACTATCATCATCGACCGGACTCCAAGACTATGAAGATACAAGATTGAAGACTTCGCCCCGTGTCCGGATGGGACTTTCCTTGGCGTGGAAGGCAAGCTTGGCGATACGGATATGTAGATCTCCTACCATTGTAACCGACTCTATGTAACCCTAGCCCTCTCCGTGTCTATATAAACCGGATGGCTCTAGTCCGTAGGACTATCAGAACAACAACCCTTACAATCATTCCATAGGCTAGCTTCTAGGGTTTAGCCTCCTTGATCTCGTGGTAGATCCACTCTTGTAAACATCCACAATATCAATATCAATCGAGCAGGACGTAGGGTTTTACCTCCATCAAGAGGGCCCGAACCTGGGTAAAACATCGTGTCCCTTGTCTCCTGTTACCATCCGCCTAGACGCACAGTTCGGGACCCCCTACCCGAGATCCGCCGGTTTTGACACCGACAACGACCACTCCGGACCCCAACTCAACGCTTAAAGCAGAAGAAGAATTGTTCTCCGGTCAGGTTCCTTAGCTATGGTTCATACTCCTTTGCTCTTGCATCACTGTATTTACTCGTATCAACTAATTCAAATTTTAAGTATGCAATTGAAACTCCAATGGCGTAATAGGTATGTTTTAAACCTGTTTCTTTAACTGATTTGCTATTGTATCTTGCTCTATGCTGATTTTAGTTTCAATTGTATAAATAGTTATGTTCTCATCTCATGCACATTACAAGTGTTGTTAGTGTTGTGTAGTTTGCCACACTTATAATCTGTCTATGCTGCTTTTTCTTAAACATATATGATTTGAAATGTGTCTATATCTTGATTTGACAACATAAACTAGAATGATATAGACCATACAATAAACATAGTATATATATATATATATATATATATATATATATATATATATATATATATATATATATACACACACACACTACTAGGGAAAACCAAAGTAGTAGCGCGGGTTTAGTGCCCACTAGTAGCGCGGGTCACCGCGCTACTAATAAGGCGCTACAGCTATTACTTAGCAGTAGCGCGTGCAACGTGCGCTACTGCTAAGACACATAGCCGCAGCGTTTGTTCTTTCCCGCGTTGCTGCTAATCTAGCTAGTAGCAGCGTGTTTTCTATCCATCGCTACTAGTATTTTTTTATTTTTTTTATTTTGAGTGTATTTATACGCCGTTATACAAATTTTGGTACAATACCAATTATGAGGTTTATATCATTATGTCCATAACAGTGTGTCAAATAAAGGTGGTTTAGGTTCAAGTGGAGGCAATATGTGGTGCATCTCAAAAGTATACTACTAATCCAAACTTGATCTAGTTTGGACTAGTAGTACTTTCGATGTGCACCACATGTTGCCTCCACTTGAATCTAATCTGCTAGCACAAGCTATTTAATCATCATCATAGTCATTACCACCAACAGTAGTTATTTATCGTCATAGTCATAGTGTAGCACATCATCATCTTCAAACTCATTCTAGCTAGCTAATTGTCGGTGTCAAAACCGGCGGATCTCGGGTAGGGGGTCCCGAACTGTGCGTCTAAGGCGGATGGTAACAGGAAGCAAGGGACACAATGTTTACCCAGGTTCGGGCCCTCTCGATGGAGGTAATACCCTACTTCCTGCTTGATTGATCTTGATGAATATGAGTATTACAAGAGTTGATCTACCACAAGATCGTAGAGGCTAAACCCTATAAGCTAGCCTATGGTATGATTGTTGTATCCCTATCGACTAGCCCGGCCTCGGTTTATATAGTGCACCATAGGCCTAGGATAACAAGAGTCCTGGCCGAATACGCCGGTGGGGGAGGAGTCCTTGTCTTGATCTCCAAGTCTTGTGGAATCTTCCTTTTATGCGGCAGCTGTCCGGACTGGCCCATGAGTATACAGCCATGGGGGTCCTCGGCCCAATCCAACTGATCGGGAGACGACGTGGTGAGTACCCCCTAGTCCAGGACACCGTCAGTAGCCCCCTGAACCGGTCTTCAAGTTAGGGACGCTCCTCGATTCTTCCGAACTGTTCTTCATCTTCGGTCGTCGGTCTTGAAAACTGGTTCAACAAATCTTCTCATCTTCGATCTTGAGGATCGCCGAAGTGCATCCGAAGAGTTTACACGTCGGGTATCCGAGGAGCCCCTTTAATTTCCCGGCCTTTATCAATGCCTTGTTATTTTTATGCCACACCTCGGGTTCGAAGTTGTCCCCGGGAGGCAGTGTCCTCTTGCGCCCGAGCTCAAACGCCGGACTGCATTCGAGGTATCTTTTGCAGCCGAGCACCAATGCCGGACTGCTTCCGAGCTCCAACGCCGAAATGTATCCGAGCTCCAACACCGGACTATATCCGAGCTTCAACGCCGGACTATATCCAAGATGCCATAGATCATCTTGGTACAAAAAAGATGAAGGAGTGTAGCCGAGCTTAATGTCGGAAATGCCCTCTACGGAGCTAGCCACTAGCGCCCGAGCTTTATGCCGGACTGCTTCAAAGGTGGTGCACCACCCCGACCGCGGGCTGGTTTTTTGTGAATATTTTTAACTGGTGCAGTTTATTTTTTGCCGATGTATATCCAGTAGCCCTCAAGGCGTGTATCAGTCTAAAGCCCGAGATGCACCTGAAAGCTCACATAAAAACTGCTGTTCCCAGTAGCCCCTGAGACTCAGGTCAATGCGCAAAATCGGCCTGAGGATCAATTCCTAGCTCGGCAGCATACATAGGAATAAAAACGCAGTGTAATATATTAGAGATAATAGTGATCGGCGAACGGGCCCTTGAGAGAGGGTCGTGAGAAGTCGCCGCAATATACTTGCTTGATGCCGGATAGGTCCATATGGTACCTATTATTGTCCGAAGACATGTATGCGCATAGTTCGTTCAAGCCGAACACTGAGCACTTTGAATTCTCTGCATTGAATAAGCAATGCAGTAGCCCCCGAGACACTGGTCGGGTGGCAACACCAGATCAGGGGATCGATGTGCCCATTTAATATTTGTAAATAATGAGCACGAAGCCCAGTAGTCCCCGAGCCTTAATGTGGGCACGGGTGGCCTGAATTAAGGATCGATATCCAGAGTAAAATCACAGATTATGTGTAATGATTCTATGTATCCAAGTACTTTACATCATTATTTTGACTCCATTGCGACTGTTTATCAGTTGAAAGTGGCCCATCGTCGGCTTCTACCCCTTTGTAGATACCACGCAGGGTGTTTCCGCAATAACAAAGCAACTCTTAGCCGACCTCTCGGGGCCCGAAGGCGGGTGTGTTAGCGGAAACGAGGCAATCAGATATGCGGGCTTTATAACTTTCGCTTAGTCATTGGTGCTTTAAACTAGGGAAGCTAGCTATGAGCCCCCGATTAGTGTTCAGCGACATCCGAGGTCAACCCGTAAACACTTCGGCCAATGTTATGAACGGCCCGTCATTCAACATAGTCATCGGATCGCTGACCAGTTTACGCCTATTGTGACAGTCAGTTTTCGGCCTTCTCCACTGAGGTGCTTAACCATGCGAGCTGGAAGCATAATCACAGTGGTTCTCTCTTTGCACGCCTAGCCGAACAAAGCGGAACGTGGGAGGCAAGCACAGGAGCCGGGCAACCCAACTATTGACCGAAGACACAATTCGAAACTGATGCATATATAGCAATGTCCGAGAATGTTTTTGCCGAATCCCTAAAGGTGTCCGGCGTTGCACTGCGAGACTAATGCTGGAAACGCACAAATAGTTGAAAAGTGCCATAGGCTCGAAAAGCCAAAAAACTTATTCAAAAGTTTAATGTCCGAACTAGATCAAGTGTTCGGTGCCAAACCGAAAATTGGACTTTTTTTAAAAAAGGTGCTTCTGCCGTGCTTTAACATGACACATCCTATCTCAAGACTTCAAGCGGGTCATCCTATGGCTTCAACCTCCTTATCCCGAAAGCGGAGTGCTTCTTCGAGGCTAGTTTAGCAAACTGCACTCGAGCGGATTTAGAGAGAAGCAAGGCTATCCGGCTACTGACCACACACTTGCATCAAGAAAGGAGTGATAGAAAAAGACTTTGCAACGACTAATAAGAAAAACACTTATTATAAAACAGCTCACATAAATTTAAGAGCCCCCGAGTGACTTGGGTAAAAGAATGATTGTATGTACCGAAGTACTTATATCATATCTATGTTCACCCGAACTTTAAACGCGTCTTAACCGACGGTCAGCTTCTCCCTCTTCGGTCAAAGACCGAAAAGTGTTCTGTACTCCACCTGTCGAGAATATCGACGGTGTTTCCGATAACCAGGCAATCAGGTCATAAGGTTGTAACAGACAAAGCGCGCTCAGGGAACTTATGCTATATTACTGATGAAGTGTAAGAAGCATCTTCGAAGAAAATAGTACCCCCACCGATACCTCTCTTCGGTGCTCATTGTTAATATGAGACTTGTGCAATAGATTTTTTATACTCATGAGTTTCGTTGTGTGCCGACAATTATTTAAAACAGTAAGAGCGCTAGCTTTCGGCTTCACCCAGTCTGAGGTCCGGCTCGGGTGACCCGATCGTGACAATCACAGAGGTGCTCCCTTTACTCCCTAGCCGAACAATCGGAAATGTAGGGGTAAACACAGGAGCAAGGCAACCCAGCTTGCAAATCGCTTAAGTCAATATGGTGCATATTGTGGCGTAATACACGAACAAGGAACGAAGCCGTACAAGTATAATCATATGCAAGAGGAAAAGGCTTCATGAAAGAAGCCCCCAAGTGAACTGGGTATTTAGTTTTTTCCGTCACAAACAAAGTTTGGACAAGGAAATTTTCTACAAGCAACTTTTTTCCAAAAAAGTATAATGCTTGATCGAACCGAACATAAGTTAAAAATTTAAAACTTTGAGCATGAAGGCAACTTAGCTGGTTAATGTGTTTGGTATTGATGACGCGGTCCGAGCTTGATGTCGGACAAGGTTCCATCCCCCAAGCTGGTCCCGAGGTGGCGGAGCAAAGAGCTCGACACTCCGAAGTGGTGACATAGCACGGTCAATGCAGGACGGCAGAGTGATGCCGAAGTCCCCTACATGGGGTAATGAAGTGTTGACGAAGCCCCCCGTCCAGCCGAGGTGACGCCAAAGGATATAGTCCGGCTGGATCATTTTCCTGTGCACAAAAAATAGTGCAAACCGGGGGTAATAGTAGTAATAATAAAAAATGTTGCATAATAAATAATTTATGCAAAGTGAGTGATAAAAGAAATATGGCCTGGCGGCGAAGTCAATGTCTATGCAGGGCGTCAGCATGATGCGGTAAAGGCGTGGCGAAGCCTGAATTCATAGGTCGGTCCGAGTTCCGGATGCGGCGTTCGCCGGACTATGTACGGAAACTGACCGAACCACCATGCGACGGTTGATAATGCGGCCACCATTTGATAGACCTGTGTACATATGATGGACAAACCAGAGTAATAATGCCTTGGAAAAAATGAACCCAAACAAGCAAAAACTACTAGGATTAATAGCACCTGGTTTATTTGTTGTGGCAATCCGAAGGAAGGTGATTCCCAAAATTGGGACTCAATCCGCACACCCATTGCCTGATGGGCGATAAAGCGACGACATGGCAATGCTAGCAAAGGTTGGCTTGCCGAGGCAAAGCCCTCGGCCCAGCTAACGTGACGAAGCTGGTCGGCTAGTGACACCGAAGTCTCCGGAGTAGGTTGATGAAGAGATGATGAATCCCCCGGTCCAGCCAAGATGTCGAAGCCTCGATGTCAGCTGATGAGTCGAAGTAGGTCAGCGTGATGGACACCGGCTTGAAGGAGCAACAGTTCGGCCCTGCCGATGCAGGTCGTGACGTGGTCCATGCCGGCTTCATGAAGTGACCGTGTGGCGATGCCGGTGTGCCCGCTCCGTGTAATCTGTGGGACGGCGATGTTGGTGATGATTTATCCTTTGCGATGCCGAACTCTTGTTCGGCTTGCCGAGATGATGATCCGAAGAAGTTGAGCTCGGCTCAACAAAGTGACGACGTGTTTAGCGCAGGTCGGCGGTCGTGGAGCAATATTGCCGGACTGGTTTAACACCAGCATGATGTTGAATATCATGTTCAAAAGATTTTAAAGTTAGTGGGATGTGTTCGGGAACAAAACACAATACCCCATACAAAACTTCCTTCAAAAAGGATGTCCGAAATCCCGTTCATAAAAAAGACGAACTCGGGTCGGATTCGTTTTCATGCAGAAAACATATCCATAAACTGATGCACTATTCGGAAGGTTCCCGGAGTTTGGATGGTCAGATCGAGCTGAAATTTTGAGGGGTGGTAGATATAGGAATTCCGTAGCCAATCAACGGTTGGATCTTCCAAAGGACGTCCGAGCTAGAAGCTGGACACCACGCCCTAAATTCGCCTAGATTCTCGTCCAAATTTGACAGGGCTCCGGTATATCACGGATTGCCAGAGATTTCTCCATCGGAACTCGACAAAAATTTCCAGGGTCGTTGTGGACTCAATTCCGCACAATTCCACCAAAGCAATTGTTAAAACGACACTTGAGGAGGCGGTGGCGGCAGAGACAAGTTCACTGTCCAGAAAAATAGCACAGTCGCCGGAGGGCAATGTTGACGTTGAGCCCCGGGCTCCCTGGATGATTCCTCCATGATCTTGATAGAGATCGGAGCTGATGTTGATGAAGGCCCTCATCCGAACATGACGATCGGAGGTAGGGCGCAGTCCTTGGTCGAACCAAGGTGACCAGTCGAGCTCGTGACGAAGACGCCGAAGTCGCAGTTGATCTGCAGGCGAGCCATCGACCTTTTGCCGAACACACAGCGGAACTCTCAATGAAAGCACCAATGTCGGTGTCAAAACCGGCGGATCTTGGGTAGGGGTCCCGAACTGTGCGTCTAAGGCGGATGGTAACAGGAAGCAAGGGACACAATGTTTACCCAGGTTCGGGCCCTCTCGATGGAGGTAATACCCTACTTCCTGCTTGATTGATCTTGATGAATATGAGTGTTACAAGAGTTGATCTACCACGAGATCGTAGAGGGTAAACCCTAGAAGCTAGCCTATGGTATGATTGTTGTATCCCTATCGACTAGCCCGACCTCGGTTTATATAGTGCACCAGAGGCCTAGGATAACAAGAGTCCTAGCCGAATACGCCGGTGGGGGGGGGGGGGAGTCCTTGTCTTGATCGCCAAGTCTTGTGGAATCTTCCTTGTATGCGGCAGCTGTCCGGACTGGCCCATGAGTATACGGCCATGGGGGTCCTCGGCCCAATCCAACTGATCGGGAGACGACGTGGTGAGTACCCCCTAGTCCAGGACACCGTCACTAATCACCACCAACACTAGCTGCGATAGCTATGTAATCACCACCAACACTATCTAATAATAATCATCATAGTCATTACCACCCACACTAGCTATGTAATCATCATAGTCATAGTGTAGCACATCATCATCTTCAAACTCATTTCTACCTAGCTAATTAATCACTCCTGCTGCTCTCTCTCAGGTAATATAACATAAAACATGTGTAGCACTCCTGCTTCATCAAGTTGGAGCATGCAGATGAACATGTCTCCTAATCGTGGGCCGCGCTTCTGATTGCTGCCCCCTAGTACTTCTCTGAGATCGTTCACAATTTTGCTCTAGTCTTTCGCTGTTAAGCATTCCTCGCTATTAGAAATCATGTATGCACTAAAGTGCATTGTAGGATATCTTGGCCGTAAGCTACCAATTCTCATGCGACCTTTAGTCTCGATCCAATGAGGCACAACATTCATCGGGAGTCCCTGTTGAAGAACATCGTATAGTAACATACTTAGCAATGAATTTTAGCTTAAAAAATAATGTATGCAAAAGATGCACTGAGGATAAATAGTAAAAATCTTACCATCTTTCCTAAATAGATGTGATCGTAGTTAAGTACGAACACTATTGGTCGCACGTTTTGAGTACTAAGATTTTGAAGTCCAGAAAAATAATTTGTCTTGATAGTATGAAGATCCCCAAGCCATGAAACATAATGACTTATCTCCTGCAGTTTAGTTCAGCCCCGGGACAGTAGTAGGTCCTGTCTACCAAGCGCTCGACATGTTTGCTTGAATGGAAATAAGCTATCAACAGAAATTAATTGTCAACTATTTTTGAATAAACAATATCAAAGACATAAATATGGTTGAGAAACTCACATAATGGTATAACTGGAGGCGTCTGCACATCGACCCAGATGTCGATATTACCTTCAATATCATCTTCCGGACGAATATCAAAGGTGATAACCATATCAGGCTCAAATGCATAAGTCTTGCATAGTGCTTGCCAAGTTTTGCATCCAAAATAGATGTAGGTGTCTGCGTTGTATAATTTTGCGTGGAAAATACAACCATGCTCGGTCTTCAAGTAAACTCTCTTTACCACCATAGTAGTTTTCATAGGACTGAAACCTGTCTTATCCAAGACAAAAACTCTTGCATGGCAGGGGATACGCTAGTAGAATAGTAACAAAATTAAATTATAAGTTGAAGCAATTGAAGCAGATGTCATGCTTAATTATGAAAGAAGACTTGTCGTTGTGACTTACTATATCCACTTCGAAGTTCTCGTCCAGCTTGATGTTGAAGCGCCTATCATCATCTAGGAAGATTCTGTCACACAGGCCACGCTTGTCTTCGCAGTATTTGCAAATACCGAAATCCTTTTCATCGTCAGACATTTCCTATGTTCATAGTTGAAACATTAGTTGAAAATCGATCGAAGACAACTACTAGGATACTCAACACACAAATCCGGGGCACTCGATATTTCCTACATATTCTGGCACAAGTCATGCCAAAATTCACGGAAAAATCTGGCATGACCTTTGCTAAAATAGGACATATCGAGCGCCTGAAATTTGCCAGAACGGAAATGAATCAACACTCCGGCAAAACATAGGCCACTCGGAGGTGTAACCTGCAAACATGACCGGTCACTTGGGCAAGTACATATCCTATTTGAGCAACACAGGATATACATTTCAGAATATCTTATAGGACTCATATTGACATGAGCATTCAATAAGCAAAACCAAATCATAAAATAAATAAGTATTCAAATTAGCATGCATTCAATAAGCAAACGTAAATCATCTCTTGCGTCCGTACATCGTCGAATATTATCACTAATACACCCCAAATAGTATCATACATATAACATCACTAATACAACTAAAACCCTAGCGAACGACGGGTATCAGCGTGGGCGGTGGACACCCAAAGAGAAGGAACCATCACAGGATCATAGCTCCAGTGAGATCCGTGGAGAACCTGCCAGGTATTGGAGAACCTGTGCTCCAGCGCGAAAAAGTAGCGACGGATGTGCGCGTCCTCCTTGCTGAGACGGTCACGTACCACCTCCGCGGGGTCCTCAAGCCTCTCGGCCGTCACTGGCCCACGCGACCGCCACCAAAGAAGGTTCGGGTCAACAACGGGCTGACTCCTCACCAAGCTGCGCCCCCCGGTAGGTAGCGCCTCCCAGTACCAGCCCGGCGGAGCCCAGTCCCAGACATGGCCCATCTGGTCAAGCAGGCGTCCTCCATCGAATCGACGATGAGGATGCGGGATATGCATCATCGACGTCGATGCGGGAAAAATTGCTTTAACTAAAAAAATTAACAAAAAATATGACATGTTCAACTAGTTCTATTAATTCAACTAGTTCTTACTAAAGATAAACTTACTATAAATAAAAATAAACTAGTACTTAATTAGTACCTAGTTCTTACTAACTAATTAGTACCTAGGAATTGCTGCCCTAATTACCATCTAATTTGATGAACCTAGGGGTGGAAAGTGGTAGCGGATATTCCAATTATCCAACTTAAAAGTGAAATAAGTGGTCAAATTTTACTCTTTTTATGATTAATCTTAGAAATTAGTATGCATTACAATAGTGTTTATTCATCATCTAATAAAACATCCAAGCCGAATCCGTATCCGATAACATCCGCATCCGATTCGTTTCCACCCATACGTGAACCCTAACTAATTTGATGCAACTAAAATTTGAAGAACCCTAGGCAGAGGTAGGGGAGGGGGAGGAGCAAGCGTGCTCACCTCGGGTGCCTGCGGCGAGGGAGGGGCAGGTGGCGTCGAGGTCGGGGTCGGGGCTCGGGCGCGCGGCGGAGGGCTGATACGTCTCCTACGTATCTATAATTTATGAAGCATTCATGCTATTATATTATCTGTTTTGGAAGTTTATGGGATTTATTATAAGCTTTTATATTATTTTTCGGACTAATCTATTAACCGGAGGCCCAACCCAAATTGATGTTTTCTTGCCTATTTCAGTGTTTCGAAGAAAAGGAATATCAAACGGAGTCCAAATGGAATGAAACCTTCGGGTGAGTTATTTTTGGAATGGAAGCAATCCAGGAAACTTGGAATATACATTAGGGCAGCTTTGAGGTGGCCACGAGGCAGGGAGGCGTGCCCTACCCCCTGGGCGCGCCCCACCCTCGTGGGCTCCTCGTGGCTCCCCTGTCCGACTTCTTTCGCCTATATATGTCCATATAGCCTAAAAACATCGGGGAGCACCATAGATCGGGAGTTCCACCGCCGCAAGCCTCTGTAGCCACTAAAAACCTCTCAGGAGCCCGTTACGGCACCCTGCCGGAGGGGGAATCCATCATCGGTGGCCATCTTCATCATCCCGGTGCTCTCCATGACAAGGAGGGAGTAGTTCACCCTCGGGGCTGAGGGTATGTACTAGTAGCTATGTGTTTGATCTCTCTCTCTCGTGTTCTTGAGGTGGTACGATCTTGATGTATCATGAGCTTTGCTATTATAGTTGGATCTCATGATGTTTCTCCCCCTCTACTCTCTTGTGATGAATTGAGTTTTCCCATTGAAGTTGTCTTGTTGGATTGAGTCTTTAAGGATTTGAGAACACTTGATGTATGTCTTGCGTGCTTATCTAAGGTGACAATGGGATATTCACGTGATCTACTTGAACATATGTTTTGGTGATCAACTTGCGGGTTCAATGAACTTATGCATAGGGGTTGGCACACGTTTTCGTCTTGACTTTCCGGTGGAAACTTTGGGGCACTCTTTGAAGTACTTTGTGTTGGTTGAATAGATGAATCTGAGATTGTGTGATGCATATCGCCTAATCATGCCCACGGATACTTAAGGTGACATTGGAGTATCTAGGTGACATTAGGGTTTTGGTTGACNTCTCTCGTGTTCTTGAGGTGGTACGATCTTGATGTATCATGAGCTTTGCTATTATAGTTGGATCTCATGATGTTTCTCCCCCTCTACTCTCTTGTGATGAATTGAGTTTTCCCATTGAAGTTGTCTTGTTGGATTGAGTCTTTAAGGATTTGAGAACACTTGATGTATGTCTTGCGTGCTTATCTAAGGTGACAATGGGATATTCACGTGATCTACTTGAACATATGTTTTGGTGATCAACTTGCGGGTTCAATGAACTTATGCATAGGGGTTGGCACACGTTTTCGTCTTGACTTTCCGGTGGAAACTTTGGGGCACTCTTTGAAGTACTTTGTGTTGGTTGAATAGATGAATCTGAGATTGTGTGATGCATATCGCCTAATCATGCCCACGGATACTTAAGGTGACATTGGAGTATCTAGGTGACATTAGGGTTTTGGTTGACTTGTGTCTTAAGGTGTTATTCTAATACAAACTCTATGATATATCGAATGGAAAGAATAGCTTCGTGTTATTTTACTACGGACTCTTGAATAGATCGATCAGAAAGGATAACTTTGAGGTGGTTTCGTACCCTAAAATAATCTCTTCGTTTGTTCTCCGCTATTAGTGACTTTGGAGTGACTCTTTGTTGCATGTTGAGGGATATTTATATGATCCAGTTATGTTATTATTGTTGAGAGAACTTGCACTAGTGAAAGTGTGAACCCTAGGCCTTGTTTCCTAGCATTGCAATACCGTCTACGCTCACTTTTGCCACTTGTTACCTTGCTGTTTTTATATTTTCAGATTATAAAGACTCATATATATCATCCATATTGCACTTGTATCACCATCTCTTCGCTGAACTAGTGCACCTATACAATTTACCATTGTATTGGGTGTGTTGGGGACACAAGAGACTCTTTGTTATTTGGTTGCAGGGTTGTTTGAGAGAGACCATCTTCATCCTATTCCTCCCGCGGATTGATAAACCTTAGCTCATCCACTTTAGGGAAATTTTCTACTGTCCTACAAACATCTGCACTTGGAGGCCCAACAACGTCTACAAGGAGAAGTTTGCGTAGTAGGCATCAAGCTCTTTTCTGGCGCCGTTGCCGGGGAGGTTAGTGCTTGAAGGTATATCTTTAGATCTTGCAATCGAATCTTTTAGTTTATTTTTTTATCATTAGTTTATTTTATAGAATAAAACTACAAAAAATGGAATTAAGGTTGCCTCATAAGCTTCATCTTTTTAATATCTTTCATGAAAATGATGGGAAGGAAAATTGTGCTCAAGTACTAGAAGAATAATTACATAGAATGCTTGGCATAAAATATGTGAATGATGAGCATGATTGCAATGTTGTTAGTATGAATTCTTTGAATACCCATGATGCTAATGATATGCAAAGCCACAAGCTTGGGGATGCTATGTTTGATGAAGATGATATGTTTAGTCCCTGAAGTTTTGATGAGAATATTTATTATGATGAAAGCATGCGTCCTATTTATGATGATTATATTGATGAAAGTGGGTTTGGAAGAGTGTTAACTTTAGGAAGTAATGATCCCACTATTTTGAAGGATGTTGAATATTATTTTTGATAATTATGAAAGTGGATTTGGAGAGGTCATGACTTTATTTAGTGATGAATCCACTGTTTTGGAAGAGGTTCCAATTGATTATGAGAACAAAGTTGCTATCTATGATGATTATTGTGATGAATTTTATGCTATTAAGAATAATGATAACCGTGAAACTTGTCATCGTGATTTTAATTTTCAATTGGATTATGCCTCACATGATAGTTATTTTGTTGAGTTTGCTCCCACTACTATGAATGAGAAGAATTTTGCCTATGTGGAGAGTAATAAAAATTCTGTGCTTTTGCATCATGAAAAGAATGCTTTATGTGATGGTTATATTGTTGAATTAATTCATGATGCTACTGGAAATTATTACGAGGGAGGAACATATGCTTGTAGGAATTGCAATAATATCAAGTTTCCTCTCTATGTGCTTACAATCTTGAAGTTATGCTTGTTTTGCCTTCCAATGCTAGTTGATTATTGTTCCCGTAAATTGTTTGCTCACAAAATCCCTATGCATAGGAAGTTGGTTAGACTTAAATGTGTTATTCATATGCTTCATGATGCTCCCATTGTGTTTCAATTCTTATCTTTTATACGAGCATCATTGAAGTCATCATGCCTAGCTAGAAAGGCATTAAAGAAAAGCGCTTGTTGGGAGATAACCCAATATTTACCCCTACTGTTTTTGTGTGTTCACATGATTAAGCTAGTAATCATGTTTTATAGCTTTTGTTTCAATAAAGTGCCTTGTGTTGATCCTGCTGAAAGTCAGAAAAAAATTCGCCCAGTAAATTAGTTTTAATAATTCACAGAAACGTGATTTTGATCTGATTCTTTTTTCTATGGATTGGTACACAAATTTCTCAGGTTTTCCTAATTTGGTAGAAGTTTTGGAGTTACAGGAGTATTAGAGAGTTACAGATTACTACAGACTGTTCTGTTTTTGACAGATTCTGTTTTCTATGTGTTGTTTGCTTATTTTGATGAATCTATGAGTAGTATCGGAGTGTATGAACCATAGAGAAGTTGGAATATAATAGATATTACACCAATATGAATTTAGAATGAGTTCACAACAGTATCTAAGTGGTGGTTTTATTTTCTTATACTAACGGAGCTTACGAGTTTTGTGTTAAGTTTTGTGTTGTGAAGTTTTCAAGTTTTGGGTAAATATTCGATGGACTATGGAATAAGGAGTGGAAAGAGCCTAAGCTTGGGGATGCCCAAGGCACCCCAAGGTAATATTTAAGTACAACCAAGAGCCTAAGCTTGGGGATGCCCCGGATGGCATCCCCTCTTTCGTCTTCGTTTATCGGTAACTTTACTTGGAGCTATATTTTTATTCACCACATGATATGTGTTTTGCTTGGAGCGTCATTTTGTTTTCTTTTGTTTTGCTTGCTGTTTGAATAAAATACCAAGATTTTAAATTATTAAATGAGAGAGAGTCTTCACATAGCTACATAATTATTTAACTACTCATTGATCTTCACTTTTATCTTTTTGGAGTAGTTTGTCATTTACTCGTGTGATTCACTTATATCCTATGAGTAAATGGTTGAATGAGTTGAATGTCATAAATCTGAAATTATATATGTTTCATATGCTTACCCTATTGGGAGTAATGACTTCACATCTAAGAAGTAGAGGTGGTAAATTTATTGAAGGTTAGCAAACATTGTATTGGCCACTTGAACAATTCATGAAATAATATTGAAGGAAGAGAGATTTCACATATAAATATACTATCTTAGACATATTCTATGATTTTGAGCCCAATTAATTATTTTCAAACCTGAGCAAATTAGTTGAAATTGAATAAGGAAGACAACGTAATGAGTTATGCTTGGGTATATTTGTATAGAAGTTATATTGTTATGGATCCTCCAACATGTGGTGCTTGCTGTTTAGAATCCTTTGCTAGCCAAAATATCTGTACTAAGCAGAAATACTGCTTGTGCATCCAAATTCCTTGAACAAAGTTTCTTCCATGAGTGTCCACCATACCTACCTATATGCGGTATTTACCTGCCGTTCCAAGTAAATTTGCATGTGCCAAACTCTAAACCTTCAAATAATAATCTGTTTTGTATGCCCGAATCCCTCATGTAGCGACTAGGGGCTGTCAGTATCTTCCATGGTAGGTGGGTTATTCTCACGATGAGTGAACTCCGCTCATCATTCACGAGAAAAATGGCTGGTAACTGGGATGCCCAGTCCCATGATCAAAAGATCAAAATCAAATCAAAATAATTGCAAACAAAACTCCCGCATGATTGTTGTTAGTTGGAGGCACCCGTTGTTCCGGGCAAGCCATGGATTGATGATTGTTGGTGGAGGGGGAGTACAAACTTTACCATTCTGTTTGGGAACCGCCTATAATGTATCTAGTATGGAAGATATCGAGAACTCTTGTTTGTTATGTTGACAATGAAAGCATACCTCTCAAAATTATTTTCATCTCTGTTTAGAAGCTTCGAGCTCTGGCACCTCTGCAAATCCCTGCTTCCCTCTGCGAACGGCCTATCTTTTACATTTATGCTAGAGTCAGTAGTATTCCTTCTCATTCCAACCTACTCTTTAGTTGGCAAGCATCATGTGACGGGGAAAGATCTAAGCATATATGGCCATTCAAATATATTTGATCATGAATTATTATTTTTGACAATTATCTATATGATAAGTAAGTTGGGAGGCGAAATATTAAGCCCCTATCTTTCTCTGTGTTCGATCGATGCTATTTGTTCTAAAAATATGCTTTGAGTGGTAACAATCATGGAAGACTACATGATAGTTGAGTATGTGGGATTTGCTAAATCAAAGCTCTTACATAGACCCTTCCTGAAAATAAGGTGAATTGCAATTGTTTGATGACTGAGAACATAGTTTGCCAGTTTTCAAGAAAGTTTAGCGTCTATGCTTCAACATTTGAATAGCTTGTTACTTGATTGTGAGAAGTTTTATGAGATGAGCTGCTGTTATGACATATAATGATGCTAGAAAAGGTGAGTGAAATTATCATTGATCAAACTTGTGCACCTGCTAGCATTCACACTTCATAAATTATTACTTTTATCATTTACCTATTCGAGGACGAGCAGAAATTAAGCTTGGGGATGCTGATACGTCTCCGACGTATCTATAATTTATGAAGCATTCCTGCTATTATATTATCTATTTTGGAAGTTTATGGGCTTTATTATACACTTTTATATTATTTTTGGGACTAACCTATTAACCGGAGGCCCAGCCCAAATTGCTGTTTTTTTTGCCTATTATAGTGTTTCAAAGAAAAGGAACATCAAACAGAGTCCAAACGGAATGAAACCTTCGGGAGAGTTATTATTGGAACGGAAGCAATCCAGGAAACTTGGAGTAGACGTCAGGGAAGCTTCGAGGTGGCCACGAGGCAGGGAGGCGCGCCCTACCCCCTGGGCGCACCGCCCACCCTCGTGGGCCCCTCGTGGCTCCCCTGGCCGACTTCTTTCGCCTACATATGTCCATATACCCTAAAACCTCTCAGGATCACAATAGATCGGGAGTTCCGCCGCCGCAAGCCTCTGTAGCCACCAAAAACCTCTCGGGATCCCGTTTCGGCACTCTGCCGGAGGGGGAATCCATCACCGGTGGCCATCCTCATCGTCCCGACGCTCTCCATGACGAGGAGGGAGTAGTTCACCCTCGGGGCTGAGGGTATGTACCAGTAGCTATGTGTTTGATCTCTCTCCCTCTCTCATGTTCTTGAGGTGGTGCGATCTTGATGTATCGCGAGCTTTGCTATTATAGTTGGATCTTATGATGTTTCTCCCCCTCTACTCTCTTGTGATGAATTGAGTTTTCCCCTTGAAGTTGTCTTGTCGGATTGAGTCTTTAAGGATTTGAGAACACTTGATGTATGTCTTGTCATGCTTATCTCAGGTGACAAATGGGATATTCACGTGATCGACTTGATGTATGTTTTGGTGATCAACTTGCGGGTTCAGTGAATTTATGCATAGGGGTTGGCACACGTTTTCGTCTTGACTCTGGTAGAAACTTTGGGGCACTCTTTGAAGTACTTTGTGTTGGTTGAATACATGCATCTGAGATTGTGTGATGCATATCGTATAATCATGCCCACGGATACTTGAGGTGGCATTGGAGTATCTAGGTGACAATAGGGTTTTGGTTGAGTTGTGTCTTAAGGTGTTATTCTAGTACGAACTCTATGATAGATTGAACGGAAAGAATAGCTTCATGTTATTTTACTACGGACTCTTGAATAGATCGATCAGAGAGGATAACTTTGAGGTGGTTTCGTACCCTACCATAATCTCTTCGTTTGTTCTCCGCTATTAGTGACTTTGGAGTGACTCTTTTTTGCATGTTGAGGGATAGTTATATGATCCAGTTATGTTATTATTGTTGAGAGAACTTGCACTAGTGAAAGTATGAACCCTAGGCCTTGTTTCCTAGCATTGCAATACCGTTTACACTCACTTTTGCCACTTGTTACCTTGCTGTTTTTATATTTTCAGATTACAAATATTGATTCTATCATCCATATTGCACTTGTATCACCATCTCTTCGCCGAACTAGTGCACCTATACAATTTACCATTGTATTGGGTGTGTTAGGGACACAAGAGAGTCTTTGTTATTTGGTTGCAGGGTTGTTTGAGAGAGATCATCTTCATCCTACGCCTCCCACGGATTGATAAACCTTAGGTCATCCACTTGAGGGAAATTTGCTACTGTCCTACAAACCTCTTCACTTGGAGGCCCAACAATGTCTACAAGGAGAAGGTTGTGTAGTAGACATCAAGGGCTGCGTTGAGGTCGGGGTCGGGGGCAGCGTCAGGGGCGTCGTCGAGGTCGCGGGCGGGGGCGGTGTCACAGCCCTAGAATTTGGTTGCAGATAGTGGCATTGCATCCATGCATCATGTGTAAATTTCTTTGAAATTTGAAATGGGGGATGTTCAAACCCCAGCAGCAAATGGAATTCAAATAGATTCAAATAAAATAAATTCCAAGAACCCAAAATGGTCTTAGAAAAATGTTCATGATTTTTGTAGATGCTGGAAACAGCAACCAGAGGTGATGCACATTTGTCCTAGCCATCTTGGATTTTACCTCAACACATATTGTATTTGACTGGGGCTCCAAAACATTGCTATAAATATTTTGACAGCTCCAAATATTCTGAGAAATATTGAGGGACACTGGATTAATTCAGAGAGTTCCCAAAAATATTTCCAGAATTATATAAAAATGATTTGGTGTTAAACTCAATCAAAACAAAATAACAAAATAGAAAAGAAGAACAAATTATTAATAGAGAGAGAGAGAGAGCTGACCTGGCGCCCCCTGGTCCGGCCCAGCACGGCCCAGTCCATCTGGCCATGCCAGTCGTCCCCTTCCTTGGGATAGAAGGACGCCGTGCGTGTGCCCCTTGCGCGCGGCCACGCGCCTCGGCCACCTCCTGCTTCCCGCCGCCTCCCCGACGCGTCTGGACGATACCACACACCCCCTGGTCCTCTCCCTCACTCCCCTCGCTCCCCTCGTCCTTTCCCCTCCCCTGGATCCCTCTCTTCTCACCACCGAGCGGGGCTCGTCGCCACCGACGTCGTTCACCGTAGCCACCGCCTCCCCCTGAACCTCTCTCCGCCCCCATAAGATTCCCCACGACCACCTCTTCCTACTCGACGAGTCACGTGAGCTCGGCCGCCCTGCATCGCCATCTGCATCACCTTCTTCTCCGTCCGGCCGCCGAGATCGCCGGCAACGCCACGACGCCGTCCGTGCCTCCCCGAGCCCAATGAGACCGCCGACGACCTCGCTGTGAGATCCACTCCATTTCCCCTCCCTTGTTTTGCTCGTTCCCGTGCCGTAGCACCCTCGCCACATGCCCGAGCACCACCGTCCGCCATGGCTGCCTAGCCTCCTCGACCCGAGCCCCTCCGCTCGAACCTGTGGCACCGGCATGTTTCTGGTGGCCCGCAAATGCCACCTAGCCCATCAGCTCCTCCCCTGGTGCATGTAGCCGTATCCCCGCGCGCGTCCGAACTTCGGCCACCGCCTCGCTCGCCACCGCCGACGCCATAGTGCACCCCAGCCGCCGCCGCTCATTGCGTTGGATGTGGGAGAGCCTGGGCTTCGCATTCATGCCATCCGCCGTTGATTTGGTTGCCGGAGGAGCGTTTCTGACGCCCTCCGCCGTCTCTGGCATCGCCGGCGACGAGCCACGGGTCAACTCCTGCGAGTTTGACCCTGGTTGACCAGATTTGACTCCCCTCTGAGTCACTGACACGCGGGCCCGGCCCTACTAACTAATCTAGGATTAGTGCTAATTAAACCAGGATAATTTAGTTAGTAACTGACCTATGGGTCCCACTGGTCAGTTTGACCTGGACCGCCCCGTTGACCTGCTAACGTCACAGTGACGTAGTGCTGACGGAGTAACTCTTTTTCTGGATTTATTCTTTTACAGGAAATTCCAGAAAATAGCCAAAACTTCTAAAAATCATAGAAAATCAACCGTAGCTCAGAATGAAATAGTTTATATATGAAAAATGATCATAAAAATCCAATCTATCCATCTGTACCATTTTCATGCATGATAGAACAACTTAGGGCTGCTATTTAGGCCAAATCTTATAATGGCATTTAAACCTTCACATATGGAGTTTGAATTTGAACCTAGGGTTCAAACCAACTTCATTTAACCTGCTGCTAGTTGCATTAGCTCAAACCACATCATATTGCCATGTCATGATCATGCATCATATTGCGCATTGCATTGATGGTGTTTCCTTCTGTGTTGCCGGTGTTTGTCCCCTCTCAGTAGACGACGTACCGATGATGAGTTCGATGACACCCATGAAGAACTATATTATCTTCAGAAGTGCCAGGCAAGCAAAACCCCCTCGATCATTTCGATATGATCCTACTCTCTCGCTCCTGCTCTCTTTTACTGCATTAGGACAACAACGATTCATCTGTACTTGCTGCGGTAGCTGAACCCCTTTATCCTCTGCATGACCTGTCATTGCCACAGTAAATAGATGAAACCCACTAGCATGAGTAGGAGTTGTTTGAGCCCTGTTGTGCCTACTCATTCATGCTTGTTTGTCATGCCTGCTACTGCTTAGAGTTGAGTCAGGTCCGATTCATCGGGGATGAAACAGAGGTGTGTGAACATGTCCTACTGTGTGTGAGCTAAGTGTGTGAACACGATTTGGTAAAGGTAGCGGTGAGAGGCCATGTAGGAGTACATGGTGGGTTCTCTCATTGAAGCCGTCCTCAGGAACTGAGTTCTGTGTTTGTGATCCATGAACAGCTACTACCACACATTGGGATCCTTAATTGACTCTCTCGACTTATTAACCGCCCCTGTTCTCTGTCCAGGAGTTGCAACTAGTTTATGGTGTTTGTAGGATATGTGTTGGAGGACGTGCATAGCGCTGACCCTAGGGGTGGGCTATGATGCGGTAGATACACCGTGGCCCGGTGTACCGAGCGCCCGTTTGGTGTCTCGGGAACCCTGCACACATCGTTTGGGGCTGTGAGCGAAACCCCGGCTGGATCTCCTCGCGGATGGAACCCGAATAGGCGATAAACCTGGACTAGAGACTTGTGTGGTTAGTCAGGTCGTGGCCGACTCCCTCGCCAAGATTCCGCTTGAAGGTTGCCGAGATACACGACGTGTACATGGTGGTAAGTGGCGAGACCGTGTGTGAAGAAGTACACCCCTGCAGGGTTATAAATGATCTATTCGAATAGCCGCGTCCATGGTAAAGGACTTCTGGGTTACCTATATCAGTTCATAGACAAGTGAAAGTGGATACTCTAAAATGCGCAAGATAAGCGTGAGTGCTATGGATGGCCTTCTCGTAGGGAGACAGGACCGGATCCACAGTGGTGTATTGATATGGTGAATATGTGGACTCGTGTGCGCCACCTCAAAAGAGTTACTTGCAGTCGTAGTTCAGGATAGCCACCGAGTCAAAGCTGGCTTGCTGCAGTCAAACTCCACCACCCCCTTTGTTGATACCGATGCATATGTAGTTAGTTCTGATATAAGTCTTGCTGGGTACATTTGTACTCACGTTTGCTTAATTTATGTTTTGCAGAGAGACTTCAGTCTCGCTAGTGGTTCCGCATGGACTTCGACGTTTAGCTTGTTACCTCAGCTACGATCTTGTGCCCTCGGCAGGATCTGGTAGTTAGTCAGGCTTCTCAGCCTTTTTCATTTGTAGATGTCTGCACTCAGACATGTTAAGCTTCCGCGTGTGCTTTGATTTGTAGAGTTATGTCTCGCTCCTCGGAGCCTAATGAATAAATACTTGAGTCGTAGAGTTATGTTGTGATGCCATGTTGTATTTACACATATCGATCATATTGTGTGTATGTTTGAAATGCTTGGTATGTGTGGGATCCGACAATCTAGCTGTTTATCCTTGGAAGCCTCTCTTATGGGGAAATGTAGTCTAGTGCTTCCTTGAGCCATAGTAGTCCGCTACAGCCCGGTTCACCGAAGTCCTGCTAGCCCAGCACTACTGCTCAGGACGCTTGACTGGCTGGCATGTGTTTCACTTTGTTCCTGTGTCTGTCCCTTCGGGGAAATGTCACGCGGTGACATCCGGAGTCCTGCCTAGCCTGCTACAGCCCGGGTTCCCGGAGTCCTGTTAGCCCAGTGCTACAACCCGGATTCACACGCTGCTGACCGCTATGCTCGAAGTTGATTCATGTATGCATGTCCCCATGGGTTAGTGCCGCTTTGGGTTCACGACTAGCCATGTCGGCCCGAGTGCTCTGTCATAGGGATGCTAGCGACACTATCATATACGTGAGCCAAAAGGTGAAAACGGTCCCGGGCCATGGTAAGGCGACACCCGTGACAATACCGTGCGTGAGGCCGCAAAGTGATATGAGGTGTTACCGGCTAGATCGATGTGACTTGGAATCGGGTCCTGACAGCTTTGGTATCAGAGCCTAACTGCCTGTAGGATTACCAAGCCAAACTGGTCGAAGTTGAGTCTAGAAATGCTTTAGTTATATAAGTGATTGATTGTGGAAGGGAACGTAAGGCTCTTTTTACTCCTTTACCTTATGACCTTCTGATCTGAGTCATCCTCTTCTTTTCTACGGGGATTAAGGAACTAGGCTTTCTCTTCTTTCTATCAGGATGACGTGTTATAATCCATAGACTTATAGAATTGATAGTTTCAAATCTCAGTTCAGTTTCTACTACTTCCATGTGTTCATAGTTGGTCTCGGAACCTTGATATTGTGCTTCTGAGTGGTTATGCCACCATTTTTGCAGGATGTCTCAGATCATTTTGAGCATTTACAGCCGTTATGCTGTCCGAGTCATCCCAGGTTTCTAAAACAATATGAAGCATTTGCAAAATCCCTTCCTCCCATTTTGATGTCCCTTTGGGCCATAAATCGGTCTATTGAGGTACTCTATTGCCTCGACATATATGTTGGAACTATTATTATGATCATAGGTGTCTTAGAGGATCATCTAGTAATCTAGCCATGCTTTATATTCCCAGTGTGATGATTCTGGCCATTATTCTCGAAAGCATCCGGTGATGCCATTTAGTTAGTAGGCGTTCTATTTCTGGGCTCTTAAGCCCAAGATTCACTCTACTTACTTCATGTTGATAGTGTTGCTCGTACCTTTAGGTTATTAGTAACTTTTGTGATAGTCCTCGAGGTCCGTGGTATATCCTTCTTCCAAATACCATGAACTACTTATGGCAGAAGTTCCTCGTTGAACCAAAAGATCACAACCAGAGTGCTCTTGATGAGTCCTCCATTCTATATTGTGATTCTGCCAGTTCTACCTTTCTGCATGGGTTATCTGGAAGAAACCTGTTGAACTTGGTTTGACATATTAATCTATGCATCCACAACTCAGAAAGATATATGTTCCCTTGAGTTGTCCCTCTTCATTTGTATTCCGAGCATCGTCTATCAATTGATAGTCAAGAGTATGCGTGCATTCGTTTATCGATGCCTACTATTCTTGTGGTCCGTCAAGCCATTCTATTCTGGAATGACTAGGAGAAACAAACTCCAGTACCTCGTCCATCTCTGGGATTGGGTCAAAGCAGTTGTATCCCGCAGATCATAATGCCAATCCAGCTTTTGTTCTGTTCTACCCTGGAGTATTACCACCTTTATGTCAAGAAAGTCATAGGAATTGCACACCATCTTATGAATTCTTGGTGCAGTGATACTTCTCGCCATCATTCTTCATTCCTCAGTTCTGGTGTTGTTGTAAACAGAATGCCGACAAGTGAACCATGATGTGTGAATTCAATACTCCTAGCAACATTGTTGCTTGGTAGTTAATGGATAATACTCTCATTCTTAGCGCGCTGGTTATTGAATTATCATTCTAAGACTGATCTTGCTACCTAGTCCATTTTTCCTGGTGCACCCTTCGATCAAGAGTTAGGATTGCATTAATCCCTCTCTTGTTTGGTCACATCGTCTTGCCCTGAAAAGCAAGTTGTTCTCGAGCTTAGTAACATATCGGTGGTTCGTGATGTTCCGAATATCTTCTCGGAAGTATCACCAGGTTGTCACCTGACCGCTGTGTTGAGCTCGTGATCAAGTTGGTATTCTTGTAAACCATCCTTTCTCCAAGAATCTGTGTCGGATACCCTGAGCAAGTTGGTTAAGCTAAACAACAACTTGGAGAGTTGGAAGATAAAAGCTTGTCCGACTCAGCTCATTCCAAAGGGATATCTTTGTGTGTATGTGTTGAAGAAAGATGATATCTTCATTGATTGACCCCCGTGGTAAATTGTTGGATCTATTGTCTTATCAAAGCCTTGATTTGAGTGTGGGTTATCGTCAAAACAAATCAGAACCAACGATATTCGTAATGTTGTCTTACTCATGGTTGATCCCTCGAGCATACACCATTACATCTTTTGGCCTGACCAATACTATCACCGTGTTCACATGATGGCCGAAGCCCAGTGATATGGAAATTCCGATGAGTTGTTGTTGATCCCATCAGCAGCATTTTGTCTCCCCCATGACTCATGTTGAACATCAACCTAGTGTTGGAAACTTTTATAAGCATTATCTTCATGTCCCCTTCGTGAAGAATATGTTGGATGAAAGAAGTGACTTTCTCTGGTTCACGTGCATTTGGTGCAAGTTGCCTCCGTGAGTTCGAGAAAGATTGTTTTTGTTCCCCCTGGTACCATCCCAAGTCAGTCATGCATGTGCGAAGTATGCTATGGTTTGACAGGCTCGCAACCTTCATTCCATATGTATCCCTAGCACACCAAGCCACTAACTGATTTGTTCAAGGAGAAGAAGTTCCTTCATAAGAGCTAATCATATGACTTATGCAAGGACTTCGTTATCCGCGATGATGGTTCCCAACCAGAACTCGGTAGTGTTTTATTATAAGACTACCATGTGGTCATGCTTGTCTAGGACAGTGTGTTCACATGGGTGTAGAAGAACCAGCTCATATTTTGGAGATTGCTATCGTAGTTCATCTCCCGAGAATCTTGCAACGCCATCTCATCGATTTGTGTTGCAAACTTTCATTTCTCTCCTTAGACTGGATGAGTCTGGAATGTCCTGAGACCAACCAGATCTGAATCTCAGGCAGATATGATGGTTGGAACGTTTCCCAAGAACTATAATATTGGTCTCATCGTAACCGGTAAAGTGGATGTCGTGGTCAACACACCCAGCCGGAGGACCTATCATTGTAGTATCCTGATTGAGGAAGTTGGCCACCTCCCCATAAGGATTTCGTAGGATTTGCTTCTGTAATTGTTCCTTATGGATTCTTGTGCTCCCGAAGTCTGACCTTTTACTTGATGTTCTAGATACCAAACCAAACCAATATGTGGGTTACGCTATGCACATCAAGGAGAACATTAGAAGCGAAGTGCTAAATGTCTCTCAGTCGATCATCCAGATTTCGTTTCCTTGGCCTCGCTAAGGTGAAATCTGAGAAAATGTTGTCTTCCCTTGCATCTGCATTGTCCATCACTATTCGTCAAGGTAGTAAGAGGTGTTGCCAGGATCCTTGGCACACATGTTGGTAAGACCTTGGTGAGTACGAAAATGCTCAAGATCTTAAGAGCACACTCAGTCACTAGGTTATATCCTTGGTATCAATTGGGATGTGCCTCCCATTCGCCGAGTTGTTCTATAACTGTAGTTCCTTTCCAAACTGAGTATGCCATTCTTTCCAATTCCTTCAAACGACCGCTTGCGAATTGCCTCAGGCTGGTATAGAGAGTTTCGATGATCTTTGTATCAAAAGTAATTCTTTTTGCCACTTAAGGGAATAACTCTACGAGTCACCTTTCCTAAGGTGTCCCGTTATGGAATCATGGCAATCATCTCCTTGCTACTTTGAAACCATGCACCATTTTACTTAAGTGTGGAATGGTTGCCTACCAATTTGAACCTTCGTCATCCGTTTCTTTTCCATCATTCCTAATGTGTGTATTGTGTCTCAACTCAAGAGATGTTCTTACGTCTCACTCCATGAACTGATCTTGAGTTGCTCGATCTTCAAGAAGATCAAATCCTGTAGGGTTTCCCTCTCTTTCTGTTGTCGTGTCGAGTGAAGATCTCTAAGGCAAAGATGTTAAGACCAAGATGATGGAATGAATCAACATCTTCGAGAAGGGCAATTGGATCGAGAAGATTGTGATAGTTTTGTGCCCCTCTGTCTTCTTACCTCACGTCCTGAATCTCGGGACGAGATTCTTGTTTAGTGGGGGTGAGTTGTCACAGCCCTAGAATTTGGTTGCAGATAGTGGCATTGCATCCATGCATCATGTCTAAATTTCTTTGAAAGTTGAAATGGGGGATGTTCAAACCCCAACAGCAAATGGAATTCAAATAGATTCAACTAAAATAAATTCCAAGAACCCAAAATGGTTTTAGAAAAATGTTCATGATTTTTGTAGATGGTGGAAACAGCAACCAGAGGTGATGCACATTTTTCCTAGCCATATTGGATTTTATCTCAACACATATTGTATTTGATTGGGGCTCCAAAACATTGCTATAAATATTTTGACAGCTCCAAATATTCTGAGAAATATTGAGGGACACTGGATTAATTCAGAGGTTCCCAAAAATATTTCCAGAATTATATAAAAATGATTTGGTGTTAAACTAAATCAAAACAAAATAACAAAAGAGAAAAGCAGAACAAATTATTAATAGAGAAAGAGAGAGAGCTGACCTGGCGCCCCCTGGTCTGGCCCAGCACGGCCCAGTCCATCTGGCCGTGCCAGTCGTCCCCTTCCTTGGGACAAAAGGACGCCGGGCGTGTGCCCCTCGCGCGCGGCCACGCGCCTCCGCCACCTCCTACTTCCCGCCGCCTCCCCGACGCATCTGGACGATGCCACGCACCCCCTGGTCCTCTCCCTCGCTCCCCTCGCTCCCCTCATCCTTGCCCCTCCCCTGGATCCCCCCCTCTCTCTCTCTCACCATTGAGCGGGGCTCGTCACCACCGACGTCGTTCACCGTAGCCACCGCCTCCCCCTGAACCTCTCTCCGGCCCCATAAGATTCCCCACGACCACCTCTTCCTCCTCGATGAGTCACGTGAGCTTGGCCGCCCTGCATCGCCATCTGCATCACCTTCTTCTCCCTCCGGCCGCCGAGATCGCCGGCAATGCCACAACGCCGTCCGTGCCTCCCCGAGCCCAATGAGACCGCTGACGACCTCGTTGTGAGCTCCACTCCGTTTCCTCTCCCTTGTTTTGCTCGTTCCTGTGCCGTAGCACCCTCGCCACATGCCCGAGCACCGCCGTCCGCCATGGCTGCCTAGCCTCCTCGACCCGAGCCCCTCCGCACGAACCTGTGGCACCGGCGTGTTTCTGGTGGCCCGCAGATGCCACCTAGCCCATCAGCTCCTCCCCTGGCGCATGCAGCCGCATCCCCGCGCGTGTCCGAACTCCGGCCACCGCCTCGCTCGCCACCGCCGATGCCACAGTGCACCCCAGCCGCTGCCGCTCATTGCGTTGGATGCGGGAGAGCCTGGGCTTCGCATTCATGCCATCCGCCGTTGATTTGGTCGCCGGAGGAGCGTTTCTGACGCCCTCCGCCGTCTCTGGCATCGCCGGCGACGAGCCACGGGTCAACTCCGGCGAGTTTGACCCTGGTTGACCAGATTTGACTCCCCTCTGAGTCACTGACACGGGGGCCCGGCCCTACTAACTAATCTAGGATTAGTGCTAATTAAACCAGGATAGTTTAGTTAGTAACTGACCTACGGGTCCCAATGGTCAGTTTGACCTGGACCACCCCGTTGACCTGCTGACGTCACAGTGACGTAGTGCTGACGCAGTACCTCTTTTTCTGGATTTATTCTTTTACATGAAATTCCAGAAAATAGCCAAAACTTCTAAAAATCATAGAAAATCAACCGTAGCTCAGAATGAAATAGTTTATATATGAAAAATGATCAGAAAAATCCAATCTATCCATCTGTACCATTTTCGTGCATGATAGAACAACTTAGGGCTGCTGTTTAGGCCAAATCTTATAATGGCATTTAAACCTTCACATATGGAGTTTGAATTTGAACCTAGGGTTCAAACCAACTTCAATTTACCTGCTGCTAGTTGCATTAGCTCAGACCACATCATATTGCCATGTCATGATCATGCATCATATTGTGCATTGCATTGATGGTGTTTCCTTCTGTGTTGCCGGTGTTTGTCCCCTCTCAGTAGACGACGTACCGACAATGAGTTCGATGGCACCGATGAAGAACTATATTAACTTCAGAAGTGCCAGGCAAGCAAAACCCCCTCATTCATTTTGATACAATCCTACTCTCTCACTCCTGCTCTCTTTTACAGCATTAGGACAACAATGATTCATCTGTACTTGCTGCGGTAGCTGAACCCCTTTATCCTCTGCATGACCTGTCATTGCCACAGTAAATAGATGAAACCCACTAGCATGAGTAGGAGTTGTTTGAGCCCTATTGTGCCTACTCATTCATGCTTGTTTGTCATGCATGCTACTGCTTAGAGTTGAGTCAGGTCCGATTCGTCGGGGATGAATCAGAGGTGTGTGAACATGTCCTACTTTGTGTGAGCTAAGTGTGTGAACACGATTTGGTAAAGGTAGCGGTTAGAGGCCATGTAGGAGTACATGGTGGGTTGTCTCACTGAAGCCGTCCTCAGGAACTGAGTTCTGTGTTTGTGATCCATGAACAGCTACTACCACACATTGGGATCCTTAATTGACTCTCTCGACTTATTAACCGCCCCTGTCCTCTGTCCAGGAGTTGCAACTAGTTTCTGGTGTTTGTAGGATATGTGTTGGAGGCCGTGCGTAGCGCTGACCCTAGGGGTGGGCTATGATGCGGTAGATACACCGTGGCCCAGTGTACCGAGCGCCCATTTGGTGTCTCGGGAACCCTGCACACATCGTTTGGGGCTGTGAGCGAAACCCCGGCCGGATCTCCTCGCGGATGGAACCCGAATAGGCGATAAACCTGGACTAGAGACTTGTGTGGTTAGTCAGGTCGTGGCCGACTCCCTCGCCAGGCTTCCGCTTGAAGGTTGCCGAGATACACGACGTGTACATGGTGGTAAGTGGCGAGAGCGTGTGTGAAGAAGTACACCCCTACAGGGTTATAAATGATCTATTCGAATAGCCGTGTCCACGGTAAAGGACTTCTGGGTTACCTATATCAGTTCATAGACAAGTGAAAGTGGATACTCTAAAATGCGCAAGATAAGCGTGAGTGCTATGGATGGCCTTCTCGTAGGGAGATGGGACCGGATCCATAGTGGTGTATTGATATGGTGAATATGTGGACTCATGTGCGCCACCTCAAAAGAGTTACTTGTAGTCGTAGTTCAGGATAGCCACCGAGTCAAAGCTGGCTTGCTGCAGTCAAACTCCACCACCCCCTTATTTGATACCGATGCATATGTAGTTAGTTCTGATGTAAGTCTTGCTGGGTACATTTGTACTCACGTTTTCTTAATTTATGTTTTGCAGAGAGACTTCAGTCTCGCTAGTGGTTCCGCGTGGACTTCGACGTTTAGCTTGTTACCTCAGCTACGATCTTGTGCCCTCGGCAGGATCTGGTAGATAGTCAGGCTTCTCAGCCTTTTTCATTTGTAGATGTCTATACTCAGACATGTTAAGCTTCCGCGTGTGCTTTGATTTGTATGCTCTGAATGCTGGGTCATGAGACCCATGTTTGTAATATCTCGCTCCTCGGAGCCTAATGAATAAATACTTGAGTCGTAGAGTTATGTTGTGATGCCATGTTGTATTTACACATATCGAGCATATTGTGTGTATGTTTGAAATGCTTGGTATGTGTGGGATCCGACAATCTAGTTGTTTATCCTTGGAAGCCTCTCTTATGGGGAAATGTAGTCTAGTGCTTCCTTGAGCCATAGTAGTCCGCTACAGCCCGGTTCACCGGAGTCCTGCTAGCCCAACACTACTTCTCAGGACGCTTGACTGGCCGGCATGTGTTTCACTTCGTTCCTGTGTCTGTCCCTTCGGGGAAATGTCACGCGGTGACATCCGGAGTCCTGCGTAGCCTGCTACAGCCCGGGTTCCCATAGTCCTGTTAGCCCAGTGCTACAGCCCGGATTCACACGCTGCTGACCGATATGCTCGAAGTTGATTCATGTATGCCTGTCCCCATGGGTTAGTTCCGCTTTGGGTTCACGACTAGCCATGTCGGCCCGGGTTCTCTGTCATAGGGATGCTAGCAACACTATCATATACGTGAGCCAAAAGGCGCAAACGGTCCCGGGCCATGGTAAGGCGACACCCGTGGGAATACCGTGCGTGAGACCGCAAAGTGATATGAGGTGTTACCGGCTAGATCGATGTGACTTGGAATCGGGGTCCTGACACGCGGCGTCGAATACGGGGTCGGGGGCGGCGTTGAGGGTGTCCGGGGACCGCGCGTCGGCCCATGGGCGACGGCGGCGGTGACAGCGGAGGAGTTGGATTTGGGGGAAATGTCCGTGGGGAAGAACGAACCGCGTGGTTAAGTAAGAAGTAGCAGTAGCGCGTTCCAGGAAGTGCGCAACTGCTAAGTTAGCTACAGCAGATTCCGCGGTATGCGCTACTGCTATTCCTTTCTCTTTTTCCCCTTTTTCATATATTTTTCTTTACATTTTATTTTTTCCTTTCACCTTCTTCTATTTCTTTCATTTTTCATTTACTTTTCTATTTGCTTTCCATTTAATTTTATATCCTTTAGCAGTAGAGCCTTTCAGCGTAAACACATTGTTACAAAGAAAGTAGTTGTCATATCCCTAGTCCTGGTATGCACTAGGCTAGCCCTTCATGTGTGCATCATGTTTGAATTTTCAAATGAACTTGAAATGGGGGATGTTCAAACCCTAGCATAAAAATGAATCCACCAGGTTCAACTAAAATATTTTTCAGTTAATCCAAATGGCTTTCAAAAATGTTCATCATTTCTGGAAAATGCTAGATACAATAACCAAAGGTGTCGAACATTTTTCCATGACATATTTGGGCTCTGAATTAAATCATATAGTATTTGCATTTGGGCATTTAAATGCTATTAAATATTTTAAATGCTATGCTATTAAATATTTTAAATGCTCAAATAATCATAATCTAAAATGTTTGCTGTTGGTTATATTCCAAACAGTGGCATTGAGAAGTTTTATGATTTTTGGATCTGTCTAGGTATTTTTAATAAGGCCCTAAAGACTACAGAATAATAGAAAATAGAATTAAAGAAAGGAGAGAGAAGGACTTACTTGGCAGCCCAGCCAGCCCACCACTGTAGCAGCCCAGCCGGGCAAAGCCAGCCCGGCCCACCAGGGGCAGCACTGTCTTCTTCGTCTTGCCAGGAGGAGAAGCAGCTGCGTGCCCGGCGCGCAGGCGAGCCGCGCCAGCTCCTCCCTGCCTTCCTAGCCTCCCCGATCTTCTGGACAACGCCACGCACCCCCTGGCCCCCTCTCACTCTCTCCCGTGCCTGCCCCCTCCTCTGCTCTCTCTCCCTCCCGCGCCCGAGCGCAACCATCGACGCCTTCCGCTGCCACTACGGCCACAGCCACCCCCGAGCCCCTCCGACGCCTCCCCAGGCTCCAACACGACATCGTCGCCCTCTCCACCGAGCCACACGACGCCGGACACCTTGGAGCACCGCCATTGGCTCCGTCCCCTTCCTCGGGCCGCCGAGATCGTCACCTCCAAGCCTCCTCCGAGCACACCGACCATCCCAACGTCTCCGCGATGAGCTCACGGACCGAATCCCCCTCTTCCCCACCTCGATTTCTTGATGTAGCCGTCGCCCCCTTGAAGACCAAACCGTGCCGCCGCACGAGCTCGTCGCCGGCCACATTCCGGTGACCATTTGATACCGTGCATGTGCACGTTGCACTCACAACGCCATGTAGAGCCTCTTCAACCTGCTACTTGCTCAAACGCAGGCCGTATCACCAAAACCGCGAGCACCCGAGCTCCGACCGCCGCCCAACTCATGGTCGCCGCCGCTATGGGCCACCCCAGCTCCATTCGCTGCCACCAGTGGATGCGCCACTCCTCCAGCTCCCCGTAGAGCCAAACCCCGTCACAAACCACCGTCTGTAGCACCATCCCGAGCAACTCCGGCGAGGTCCCGCAGTCGCCGTGGTCGCCGGCGTCACTTGCTGACGTGGCTGGCTTAATTAGCCACTAATCACCGCCCCGTGCCACTGACACTGGCCCCCACACACTTAACTAACCACAGTTTAATACTTGTTTAGATTAAATTAATCACAGTGTCCCCACGTGTCGGCATTGACCCCCCTGATGTGGCCGTTGACCGGGCCCACCTGCCAGTGTCACTAACTGACACTGGGTCACTGACCAGTGGGTTCCACCGGTCAGGTTTGACCTGGGTCAACCCAGTTGACTGCTGATGCAGGCATGACACAGTGCTAACGCAATTAATGATTTTCTGGATTTATTCTTATACAGGAAATTCCAGAAAATGTAGCAAACTTCTAAAAATCATATAAAATCAACCGTAGCTCCAAATGAAATAAGTTATATATGAAAAATGATCAGAAAAATCCAATCTATCCATCTGCACTGGTTTCATGCATGTTTAAGAAACTTAAACCCGCTGTTTATATCAAAACATGATAATGCACTTTATAAAGTCATAGTTTGAATTTGAACTTGAATCTTGGGTTCAAACTAACTCAAACCCATCTGATTATAGTTGCATTAGCCCAACACACTCATTTTTCCATGTCATGATCATGCATCATATTGTTGCATTGCATTGATTGTGTCCCCTCTCTGTTGCCGGTGTTTGTCCCCTCTCAATAGACGACGTACGGACGATGTGATCGATGACACCGAGGAAGAACTATACTATCTTCAGAAGTGCCAGGCAAGCAAAACCCCCTTGTTCATTCCGATACAATCCCACTCTCTCGCTCCTGCTCACTTTTACTGCATTAGGACAACAACGAATTAACTGTTACATGCTGCGGTAGTTGAACCCCTTTCCTCTGCATGACCTGTCATTGCCACAGTAAATAGATGAAACCCACTAGCATGAGTAGGAGTTGTTTGAGCCCTGATGTGCCTACTCATTCATGCTTGTTTGTCATGCCTGCTACTGCTTAGAGTTGAGTCAGGTCTGATTCATTGGGGTTGAATTGGAGGTGTGTGAACATGTCCTACTATTGAGAGCTAAGTGTGTGAACAAGATTTGGTAAAGGTAGCGGTGAGAGGCCATGTAGGAGTACATGGTGGGTTGTCTCATTGCAGCCGTCCTCAGGAACTGAGTTCTGTGTTTGTGATCCATGAACAGTTACTACCACGCATTGGAATGCTTAAGTGCCCCTCTCGACTTATTAATCAACCTGATCTCTGTCCAGGAGTTGCTACTAGTTTCTGGTGTTTGTAGGTAGTGTTAGTAGTCTACCAAGTGGCACCCGGTACAGGTGGGCTTGGGACAGACTAGGCACAGTGCCACGGTGTACCAAGTGGCACCCGGATGGTGGGCATGGGAACCCTGCTCACATCGTTTGGGGCCGTGAGCGACACCCCGGTCAGATCTCCTTACGGATGGAACCCGAATAGGCGATAAACCTGGACGAGAGACTTGTGTGGTTAGTCAGGTCGTGGCCGACTTCCTCACCAGGCTTTCGCTTGAAGGTTGCCGAGATACACGATGTGTACATGGTGGTAAGTGGCGAGAGCGTGTGTGTAGAAGTACAGCCCTGCAGGGTTAACATCATCTATTCGAATAGCCGTGTCCGCGGTAAAGGACTTCTGGGTTGCCTGTACAGTTCATAGACAAGTGAAAGTGGATACTCTAAAACTTGCAAGATAAGCGTAAGTGCTATGGATGGCGTTCTCGTAGGGAGACGGGAGCGGATCCATAGTGGTGTATTGATATGTTGAATATGTGGAATCGTGTGCGCCACCTCAGAAGAGTTACTTGCAGTCGTAGTTCAGGATAGCCACGGAGTCAAAGCTGGCTTGCTGCAGTCAAACTCCACCACCCCCTTTGTTGATACTGATGCATATGTAGATAGTTCTGATGTAAGTATTGTTAGGTACATTTCTACTCACGTTTGCTTAATTTATGTTTGGCAGAGAGACTTCAGTCTCGCTAGTAGTTCCACGTGGACTTCGATGTTTAGCTTGTTACCTCAGCTACGATCTTGTGCCCTCGGCAGGATCTGGTAGATAGTTAGGCTTCTCAGCCTTTTTCATTTGTAGATGTTTGTACTCAGACATGTTAAGCTTACGCTTGTGCTTTGACTTGTATGCTCTGAATGTTGGGTCATGAGACCCATGTTTGTAATATTTGGCTCCTCGGAGCCTAATGAATAAATACTTGAGTCGTAGAGTTATGTTGTGATGCCATGTTGTATTTACACATATCGAGCATATTGTGTGTATGATTGAAATGCTTGGTATGTGTGGGATCCGACAACCTAGTTGTTTATCCTTGGTAGCCTCTCTTATGGGGAAACGTAATCTTGTGCTTCCATGAGCCATAGTAGTCCGCTATAGCTCGGTTCACCGGAGTCCTACTAGCCCAGCACTACTGCTCCGGAACAGCTGACTGGCCGGCATGTGATTGACTTCGTTCCTGTGTCTGTCCCTTCGGGGAAATGTCACGCGGTGACATCCGGAGTACTGCCTAGCCTGCTACAGCCCGGGTTCCCGGAGTCCTGTTAGCCCAGTGCTACAGCCCGGATTCGCACGCTGCTGACCGACATGCTCGATGTTGATTCATGTATGCCTGTCCCTGTAAGTTAGTGCCACTTTGGGTTCACGACTAGTCATGTCGGCCCGGGTTCTCTGTCATATGGATGCTAGCGACACTATTATATATGTGAGCCAAAAGGCGCAAACGGTCCCGGGCCATGGTAAGGTGACACCCGTGGGAATACCATGCGTGAGGCCGCAAAGTGATATGAGGTGTTACAGGGTAGATCGGTGTGACTTAGAATCGGGGTCCTGACAGCTTTGGTATCAGAGCCTGACTGCCTGTAGGATTACCAAGCCAAACTGGTCGAAGTTGAGTCTAGAAATGCTTTAGTTATATAAGGGAATTGATTGTGGAGGGGAACGTAGGGCTCTTTTTACTCCTTTACCTTATGTCCTTCTGATCTGAGTCACCCTCGTCTTTTCTACGGGGTTAAGAAACTAGGCTTTCTCATCTATCTATCAGGATGACGAGTTACTATGCTAGAGACTTATATGTATGATGATTCGAGTCTCAGTTCAGTTTCTAGTACTTCCGTGTGTTAACAGTTGATCTCAGAACCTTGATATTGTGATGTTGAGTGGTTATGCCACCATTTTTGTAGGATGTCTCAAAATCTTTTCAAGTATTTACAGCCGTTATGCTATCCGAGTCATCCCAGGTTTCTAAACAATCTGATGCATTTGCAAATCCTTCCTCCGTTCCCGATGTCCTTTTGGTCAGAATAAGCACACTAGCCAGTGAGTTGAGGTACTCTGTTGCCTCGACATATATGTTGGAGCTATTATTATGACCCTAGGCATCCTAGAGAACCACCCACTAATCTAGCAATGCTTTTTGTTCCCAGTGTGATGATTCTGGCCATCATTCTCGAAAGCATCCCATGATGCCAGTTAGTTCGTAGGCATTCTACTTCTGGGTTCTTGAACCCGAGATTCACCCTACTTACTTCATGTTGATAGTGTTTGCTAGTTCCTTTAGGACATTAGTAACCTTTGCGATAGTCCTCGAGGTCCGTGGTATTTCCTTCTTCCAAATACCATGAACTGCTTATGGCAGAAGTTCTTTGAACCAAAAGATCGCAACCAGAGTACTCTTGATGAGTCCATTCATAGTTGTGAATCTACCAGTCGTTCCTCTTCAGCATGGGTTATCCGGAAGAAACCTGTTGAACTTGATTCGACATTCTAACCTATGCATCCACAACTTAGAAAATCATATGTTCTTTGAGTTGTCCCCCTTCAGTTATATTTCGACCTTCATCTATCAATTGATAGTCAAGGGTATGTGTGTGATCGTGTTCATCGATGCCTATTATCCCTGTGGTCCATCAAGCCATTCTATTCCGGAATGACTAGGAGAAACAAACTCCAGTATCTCATCCATTTCCGGGATTGGATCAAAGTAGTTGTACTTCGCAGATCAATATACCAATTTAACTTTTGCTCTATTCTACCTTGGAGTGTTACCATCTTTATGTCAAGAATGTCACGAGAATAGCACCACCTCTTATGAATTCTTGACACAGTGATACTTCTCGCCATCATTATTCATTCCTCGGTCCTGTGTTGTTACAACCGGAATACCGACAAGTGAACCGTGATGTGTGAAATCAATACTCCTAGCAACCCCGTTGCTTGGTAGTTAATGGAAAATATCCTCATTCTTAGCGTGTTAGTTATTAAATCATCATCCTAAGATTGATCGTGCTACCTAGTCCTTATGTCTGGTGCACTCTTCGATCAATGAGTTAGGATTGTGTCAATCCCTTTCATATCGTCTTGCCCTGAAAAGCAAGATTGTTCTCGAGTTTACTAACATATCGGTGGTTCATGATTTTCCGAATATCTTCTCAGAAGTATCACCAGGTTGTCCCCTGACTGCTATGTTGAGCTCGTGATCAACTTGGTTTCTCGTAAACCACCCCTGCTCCAAGAATCTGTGTTGGATACCCCTAAGCTAGTTGGTTAAGCTAAACAACAACTTGGAGAGTTGGAAGATAAAAGCTTGTTCGACATAATTCATCTCTAAGGGATATCTTTGTGTGTGTGTTGAAGAAAGATGATATCTTCATTGATTGATCCTCGTGGTTAATTATTGGATCTATTGTCTTATCGAAACCTTGATTTGAGTATGGGCTATCATCAAATCAATTCAGAACCAACGATGTTCGTAATGTTGTCTTACTCGTGGTTGATTCTTCGAGCATACACCATTACATCTTTTGGTCTGACCAATACTATCACATTTTTCACATAATGGTGGAAGTCCAGTGATATGGAAATTCTGACGAGTTGCTATTAAGCCCATCAGCAGCATTTTGTCCCCTCCATGATTCATGTTGAACATCAAGCTAGTTTTAGAAACTTTTGTAAGCATTATCTTCATGTTCTGTTCATGAAGCCTAGGTTTGGATGAAAGAGGTGAGTTCCTCTAATTCAGGTGCATTTGATGCAAGTTGCCGCCGTGAATTTGAGAAAGTTATTTTTGCCTCCTCCGGAATCATCCCAAGTCAGTCAAGCATATTTGCGAAGTATTCTATGGTTTGGAGACTTGAAACCTTCATCCCATATGTATTCCCTAGCACCCCAAGCCACTGATTGATTTGTTCAAGGAAAAGGAGTTGATGTGCGAATACTAGTTCATGCACAAGACTTCGATATCCTCGTTGATGGTTCCCCACCTGAACTCGGTAGTGTTTTGTTGTAAGACTACCATGTTGTCATGTTTGTCTGGGGCAACGTGTTTACATGTCTGTAGCAGAACCAGCTCATGTTTTGGAGCTTGCTAACGCAGTTCATTTCCCGAGAATCTTGCAACGTCGTCTCGTCGATTTGTGTTGCAAACTTTAATTTTTCTTTCTAGACTTGATGAGTCTAGAATATTCTGACACCAACAAGATCTGAATCTCAGGCAGATATGATGGTTGGAACATCTCCCAAGAACTATAATATTGGTCTCTTGATAACCGGTAAAGTGGATGTCGTGGCCAACACACCCAGCCGGAAGACCTATTATTGTAGTATTTTGATTGAGGAAGTTGGCCACCTCCCCATAAGGATTTTGTAGGATTTACCCCAACAATTGTTCCTTATGGATTCTTGAGCTCCCGAAGTCCGACCTCTACTTGATGTTCTAGATACCAAACCATTTCAATGAATGGGTTACGCTAGCACATCAAGGAGAACATTGGAAGCGGAGTGCTAAATGTTTCTCGGTCAATCACCTGGATTTTGATTCCTTGGCCTCGCTAAGGTGAAATCTGAGAAGGTGTTATCTCCTTTTGCATCTGCATCGTCCATCTTTGTTCATCATGGTAGTACGTTGTGTTGCCAGGATCCTTGACACGGATATTGGTAAAACTTTGATGAATATGGAAATGCTCAAGTTCTTGAGAGCACACACAAGCGCTAGGTGTTATCATCGGCACTAACTGGGATTGCTCTCAGTTTCCTCGGTTATGCTATAACTTCTCAAATAGTAGACTCACTCTCTACTGTTGAGCCTCTCCCCAGTTACTAAAATCATCCCTTGTGTTGTTTTCAACAAGGTAATCCACATCATCCATTCTAATCCGGGTATGCCATTATACCGAACCCCTCCAAATGGTCGCTCAAGAATTGCCTTAGGCTGGTATAAAGAGTTTCAATGATCTCTGAATCAAAGGTAATTCTTTTTGCCACTTAAGGGGATATTTCTAGAGTCACCTTCCCTAAGGTGCCCTGTTATGGTATCATGGCAACTCAACTCCTCGTTACGTTGACAACCGTTCACCACCTTATTAAGTGTGGAATTGTTGTCTACCTAGTGAACCCTCGTCATCTGTTCCACTCCATCCCTCTAGATGTGTGCTTCGTGTCTCAGCTCGAGAGATGTTTCTATGTCCCACTCCGTGAGTTGATCCTGAGTTGCTCGATCCTCGAGAAGATCGATTCTTCTAGAGTTTTCATTTCTTCTCGTGGTCAAGTTGAATGGAGTTCACAAAGCAAGATGTCAAGATCAAGATGATGGAATGAATCAACATCTTCGAGAAGGGCAGTCGGATCCTGAAGATCATGACAGTTTTGTGACCCCCTTTCCTCTTACCTCACGTCTTGAATCTCGGGACGAGATTCTTGTTTAGTGGGGGCGAATTGTCACATCCCTAGTCCTGGTATGCACTAGGCTAGCCCTTCATGTGTGCATCATGTTTGAATTTTCAAATGAACTTGAAATGGGGGATGTTCAAACCCTAGCATAAAAAGGAATCCACCAGGTTCAACTAAAATATTTTTCAGTTAATCCAAATGGTTTTCAAAAATGTTCATCATTTCTGGAAAATGCTAGATACAATAACCAGAGGTGTCGAACATTTTTCCATGAAATATTTGGGCTTTGAATTAAATCATATAGTATTTGCATTTGGGCATTTAAATGCTATTAAATATTTTAAATGCTCAAATAATCATAAACGAAAATGTTTGCTGTTGGTTATATTCCAAAAAGTGGCATTGAGAAGTTTTATGATTTTTGGATCTGTCTAGGTATTTTTAATAAAGCCCTAAAAGCTACAGAAGAATAGAAAATAGAATTAAAGAAAGGAGAGAGAAGGACTTACTTGGCAGCCCAGCCAGCCCACCACAGTAGCAACCCAGCCGGGCAAAGCCAGCCCGGCCCACCAGGGGCAGCACTGTCTTCTTCCTCTTGCCAGGAGGAGAAGCAGTTGCGTGCCCGGCGCGCAGGCGAGCCGCGCCAGCTCCTCCCTGCCTGCCTGGCCTCCCCGATCTTCTGGACGATGCCACGCACCCCTGGCCCCGTCTCACTCTCTCCCGTGCCTCTCCCCTCCTCTGCTCTCTCTCCCTCCCGCGCCCGAGCGCAACCATCGCCCCCGTCCGCTGCCACTACGGCCACAGCCACCCCCGAGCCCCTTCGACGCCTCCCCAGGCTCCAACACGACATCGTCGCCCTCTCCACCGAGACACACGACGCCGGGCACCCTGGAGCACCGCCATTGGCTCCGTCCCCTTCCTCGGGCCGCCGAGATCGTCACCGCCATTCCATCACCTCCAAGCCTCCTCCGAGCACGCCGATCATCCCAACGTCTCCGCGGTGAGCTCACGGACCAAATCCCCCTCTTCCCCGCCTTGATTTCTTGTTGTAGCCGTCGCCCCCTTGAAGACCGAACCACGCTGCCGCACGAGCTCGTCGCTGGCCACATTCCAGTGACCATTTGGTCCCATGCGTGTGCCCGTTACACTCACAACGCCGCGTAGAGCCTCTTCAGCCCGCTACTTGCTCGAACGCAGGCCGTAGCACCAAAACCGCGAGCACCCGATCTCCGGCCGCCGCCCAACTCGCCGTCGCCGCCGCTATGGGCCACCCCAACTCCATTCGCTGCCACCAGTGGATGCGCCACTCCTCCAGCTCCCCGTAGAGCCAAACCCCATCGCAAACCACCGTCTGTAGCACCGTCCCGAGCAACTCCGGCGAGGTCCTACCGCCGCCGTGGTCGCCAGCGTCACTTGCTGACGTGGCTGTCTTAATTAGCCACTAATCACCGCCCCGTGCCACTGACACTGGGCCCCACACACTTAACTAACCACAGTTTAATTCTTGTTTAGATTAAATTAATCACAATGGCACCACGCGTCGGCATTGACCCCGCTGACGTGGCCGTTGACCGGGCCCACCTGGCAGTGTCACTAACTGACACTGGGTCACTGACCAGTGGGTTCCACCGGTCAGGTTTGACCTGGGTCAACCCAGTTGACTGCTGATGCAGGCATGACACAGTGCTGACACAATTAATGATTTTCTGGATTTATTCTTATACAGGAAATTCCAGAAAATGTAGCAAACTTCTAAAAATCATATAAAATCAACCGTAGCTCCAAATGAAATAAGTTATATATGAAAAATGATCAGAAAAATCCAATCTATCCATCTGCACTGGTTTCATGCATGTTTAAGCAACTTAAACCTTCTGTTTATATCAAAACATGATAATGCACTTTATAGAGTCATAGTTTGAATTTGAACTTGAATCTTGGGTTCAAACTAACTCAAACCCATCTGATTATAGTTGCATTAGCCCAACACACTCATTTTTCCATGTCATGATCATGCATCATATTGTTGCATTGCATTGATTGTGTCCCCTCTCTGTTGCCGGTGTTTGTCCCCTCTCAATAGACGACGTACGGACGATGTGATCGATGACACCGAGGAAGAACTATACTATCTTCAGAAGTGCCAGGCAAGCAAAACCCCCTTGTTCATTCCGATACAATCCCACTCTCTCGCTCCTGCTCACTTTTACTGCATTAGAACAACAACGAATTAACTGTTACATGCTGCGGTAGTTGAACCCCTTTCCTCTGCATGACCTGTCATTGCCACAGTAAATAGATGAAACCCACTATCATGAGTAGGAGTTGTTTGAGCCCTGATGTGCCTACTCATTCATGCTTGTTTGTCATGCCTGCTACTGCTTAGAGTTGAGTCAGGTCTGATTCATCGGGGTTGAATTGGAGGTGTGTGAACATGTCCTACTGTTGAGAGCTAAGTGTGTGAACACGATTTGGTAAAGGTAGCGGTGAGAGGCCATTTAGGAGGACATGGTGGGTTGTCTCATTGCAGCCGTCCTCAGGAACTGAGTTCTGTGTTTGTGATCCATGAACAATTACTACCACGCATTGGAATGCTTAAGTGCCCCTCTCGACTTATTAATCAACCTGATCTCTGTCCAGGAGTTGCAACTAGTTTCTGGTGTTTGTAGGTAGTGTTAGTAGTCTACCAAGTGGCACCCGGTACAGGTGGGCTTGGGACAGACTAGGCACAGTGCCACGGTGTACCAAGTGGTACCCGGATGGTGGGCTTGGGAACCCTGCTCACATCGTTTGGGGCCGTGAACGACACCCCGGCCGGATCTCCTTGCAGATGGAACCCGAATAGGCGATAAACCTGGATGAGAGACTTGTGTGGTTAGTCAGGTCATGGCCGACTCCCTCACCAGGCTTTCGCTTGAAGGTTGCCGAGATACACGATGTGTACATGGTGGTAAGTGGCGAGAGCGAGTGTGAAGAAGTACACCCCTGCAGGGTTAACATCATCTATTCGAATAGCCGTGTCCGCGGTAAAGGACTTCTGGGTTGCCTGTACAGTTCATAGACAAGTGAAAGTGGATACTCTAAAACTCGCAAGATAAGCGTTAGTGCTATGGATGGCGTTCTCATAGGGAGACAAGAGAGGATCTATAGTGGTGTATTGATATGGTGAATATGTGGACTCGTGTGCGCCACCTCAGAAGAGTTACTTGCAGTCGTAGTTCTGGATTGCCACCGAGTAAAAGCTGGCTTGCTGCAGTCAAACTCCACCACCCCCTTTGTTGATATTGATGCATATGTAGATAGTCCTGATGTAAGTCTTGCTGGGTACATTTGTACTCACGTTTGCTTAATTTATGTTTTGCAGAGAGACTTTAGTCTTGCTAGTAGTTCCACGTGGACTTCGACGTTTAGCTTGGTACCTCAGCTATGATCTTGTGCCCTCGGCAGGATCTGGTAGATAGTCAGGCTTCTCAACCTTTTTCATTTGTAGATGTCTGTACTCAGACATTTTAAGCTTCCGCTTGTGCTTTGACTTGTATGCTCTGAATGTCGGGTCATGAGACCCATGTTTGTAATACTTGGCTCCTCGGAGCCTAATGAATAAATACTTGAGTCGTAGAGTTATGTTGTGATGCCATGTTGTATTTACACATATCGAGCATATTGTGTGTATGATTGAAATGCTTGGTATGTGTGGGATCTGACAACCTAGTTGTTTATCCTTGGTAGCCTCTCTTATGGGGAAATGTAGTCTTGTGCTTCCATGATCCATAGTAGTCCGCTACAGCCCGGTTCACCGGAGTCCTGCTAGCCCAGCACTACTGCTCCGGAACACCTGACTGTCCGGCATGTGGTTCACTTCGTTCCTGTGTCTCTCCCTTCGGGGAAATGTCACGCGGTGACATCCGGAGTCCTGCCTAGCCTGCTACAGCCCGGGTTCCCGGAGTCCTGTTAGCCCAGTGCTACAGCCCGGATTCACACGCTGCTGACCGACATGCTCGATGTTGATTCATGTATGCATGTCCCTGTAAGTTAGTGCCACTTTGGGTTCACGACTAGTCATGTCGGCCCGGGTTTTCTGTCATATGGATGCTAGCAACACTATTATATATGTGAGCCAAAAGGCGCAAACTGTCCCGGGTCATGTTAAGGCGACACCCGTGGGAATACCGTGTGTGAGGCCGCAAAGTGATATGAGGTGTTACAGGCTAGATTGGTGTGACTTAGAATCGTGGTCCTGACAATAGCGGTAGCGCAGTTCGATGTAGATCACTACTACTATGTGTAGCCTATCGGCTAAACCGTGGGAATTTTAGTAGTAGCGCTTTTAACTTCAGGCGCGCTACTATTACAATATATGTTTGTTTCATGCTATTATCCTGACCACTTACTACTGAACCGATTTACCAAAATGAGTTTCATATACAACATGCTAAACCTGTGATGTGTCTGCTTGTTTCTCTTCTAGAATGCCGACAAAATATTGGAGAAGAGTACCCCATTATGCAATGGTAAAGGAAGTACTGTAGATAAGGTTCAAGATAGTGAGACATCCCTGTTGGTCTCTAAGAAAGCTGACACAAACTATCTTGAAGGCAGTGAGACAACCCCAAAGTCTTGTCTTGATGTAGTGTTCATGTTATTGGCCACTACTACTGGCACAAGCTCTGTGAACTCATTGCCTGAATCAGTTCGGCTTCTTGAGTCTCAAATACTAGTTGAAAGACATCGTTCAGATGTGCTGCAACAAGAAGCCGAGGATTGAGGAAGTTGCAGAATTTAGATGCATACTTTCTGGTGCAACAGCAAGAGCTGGAGGATTTAAGCGCCAAACAAGAGAAAGGTAATAAGCTTGCTAAACTTCCTTCCAGCATGGTGGGTACCCAGGATATTGTTTCTTGAGATCTTCTGAAGTGGTTTCAGTTCTAGACTTGTTTTGCTGCGGCGTTTATTTGCACTGGTAGCCAACATTGACGCCTATGTATGTAATATGCTGCTTTGTTCCCTATATTTGCACTGGTGGCGAACTTTGATGCTCAGTGGATGTAATCTGTGTAATTGCCATAATATCTTAGCGTTGCTTGCTTATTTATTTTCTTATAGTCTTGTTTATTTGGTTGCTTGTAGTACTGCGGTTCTTTTTCCTTGGTTTCCTAGTGGCCGCAATACCAATGGTCCACATATGGGCCGTTGTAACCATGGCCCTCCTATCGGCCGTAGGATCCATGGTCCTCTTGCGATTCGTAGGATCCATGGGCTTCTTACGGGCCCATGGATTCATGGGCCTCTTATGGGTCGTAGGATCCATGGGTCTCTTACGTGTTGTAGGATCCAGTCATGGACCAAAGTTGGAACAAGATTTGGGCCATAAACAGGCCAGAATCGGAACCGTCTATTATGGGCTCATGCCATAATGGGCCATTAATAGGTCATAAGACATCACAGGCTTAATTCTATCGACATGCATAATGGTTCGTTAATGGGTTGTAATACATGACAGGATGAATAAGGCCCAAAGGGTTAACGGGGCACAAATGGGCCGACTATGACCACGAGCCTAATTTGGCCCATTAGTGGAACAGGCCAGTAACGTACCGTAAGTAATCTAGGGCATAAAATGAGCCCGAGAATATATGGGCCTTAGAAGGCCGAAAGATAACACGAGCTGGAAACGGCCCAACTGAAGCATGGGTCGTTAATGGGTCTAAAGCAGTTTACTGTTTATTATGGGCCAGGGTCACCACGGGCCGTTAAAGGGCCCAAATATACAAAAGGCCCATGATGTCATCATGGGCCATACATGGGCCGAAAGTGACAAGGGGCTGGAATTTATTAGACTGCCCACATGACACTAATTGGCCGAATTGAAAAAACCCATAACAGGGTGTGAGTTAATGGGGCGTAAATGGCCTATACGCGAACAGGCCGTTAACAGGCTTTTGATGGACCGACTCATTAACTTTTGACCAAGTCAAACGGGCCGGCCTTTTTATCCTAAATGCGCTACTGTTGGGCTGTGCCATGTGTCGGCGTATCATAGGCGCCTCCTATCAATTGGACGGTTGACATCTGCCCAACACGGAGCTGACACGTGGTTCCTTCGGCCAATGAGAATTTTACATGTAGAAAATCACAATTGGCCGCTGCTGTTAATGGCTTACCGGATCCAAAACCAAAACTGATAGCTTAACGGCGACCCGTTATGGTGGATGCCACATGTCGATTACCCTTGGCGAAAGCACTTCCATGATGGTGCATTTATCTTCATGTAAGTGGCCACTTCGCGATGATAATTTGAGTATTGTCATGGAACACTTCCACGATAGCACATGTATGATTATCTTGATTCTATCATAAAATCGTCATGGATGTACATGCATGATAGAAAACGTGACCTACTGTGACAGACATCTATCAACACGGAAGTGCTTTTTTTAGTGAAGAATGTGATCTTCTGGCCAGTTAGGCGTCACATACTGAGCATCTGAGAGTCACTGTGGATTGCCGGTGAATGAAGTCTATGAAGGTTTGGAAGTCTACCTTAAAGACTTAACTGACTGATTGAGCGAGATCTGCGGATCTCAGCTCAAGGGGAATAAGGTGAAGACTAGGTCTTCCAAGTTCAATCTCAGCCTCCCTAACCAGACATACAATTTTCACAACAACTGGAACTGGTCAAACAAATCACTTGTCTTCTTCGAGCGACTGGTTCTGTCACTTCACTTCTTTACTTACTATTTAGTTTCGTGTAGCCTTTGATTGTTCATTTCGTTTGAAGACTTTATGTGAAGACATTCACCTGACTGTATCTATGTCTCACATTAACTGTTCCTACTGCTCGCATCTTTTTTCACTTCTCACTTTAATCGAGTTATCTTTCCACCGGATCCCAGGAACCCGTAGAATCTCGGGTGGACTGCATCAGGGATCTCCCGGACGCCATCCTTGGGAAGATCATCTCGCTTCTCCTCACCAAGGATTGAAGCCGCACCCAAGTCCTCTCAATTCGGTGCCGCCCTCTATGGCGCGCCGCGCCCCTTAATCTCGACTATCGTTAGCTATCTTTCTTTAATGATTTTGAACTCCCTAGAGCCATCATCTCCTCCCACTAGGGCTCCGTTCAAAGCCTCTGCATCCCATCATGCTACCTGAACAACCATACCATGCCCTACACGGTGGACGCCTGGCTGAAATCCCCTGAATTCACAGAACTGCAACTGCTTGAGTTCTACTGTTCCCCAGGAAATCACCTACCAGATACCGAACGCCATGTACAAGTGCCCTCAGCACCGATGTCCATCTCGCGGTTTTCCTCCTCTCTCCACACCGCCACCTTTGCGATGTGCTACCTACCAGACAATCTGCTACAAAACCTTCGACTCCCATTTCTCAAAAAACTTTCACTTGTGCGGGTTCGTATATCGGAGGCCTCATTGCACAACATCATCCCCTTGAGATGCCCTGCCCTAGAGTGCTTGGTGCTTGTTTTCACAGTTACAATCGGTTGTCTCGAAATAAATTCGCCTAACCTTGAAAGAATTGGAATTCCTTTTGACAGAAGGCAGCTCATCATCCAAGATGCCCCTTCACTTCAAAGGTTGATCCTTGATTCTAGTTATTCACAGTCGCAAATAACCGTCGTCTCTGCGCCTAAACTGGAGACCTTGGGTGTAATACATGATCTCTGTGCTCAATTCAAGATGGTGTTTGGCTCCACAGTTATTCAGGTACTGTATATTATCATCTACACTTGTAACCATAAGCTGCATTTTAATTTTCTGGGAATAAGTTTTATATCATCTTGGAGTACACATTTTGTACTAATATTATGTTCTATGCTCAATGAAGAGTTTCTCCATGGACAGCCTATCAATGGTGCTGGATTCTGTCAAGATCTTATATATCCAAATGAATAGTTTTGATCTGAACAAGATTATTGGCTTGCTGCAATGCTTTCCATGTTTGGAGAAGTTGTACATAAAGGTGATAATTTCACACAGATTTGAAGCCCGCATAGAGTGTACTAGAATTAACCGTTCAACTGTTGCTCTTTCGACCCTCTTTTTTTAGACCTTAATTGTTTTCAATCTTCATGTCTATTTAGGCAACGGGATAGGATAAGAAAGTTATAACCAATCAGTGGACTCGTAAGCACTGGGATTTTCTCATTGCTCATGACATTCGATTGAAGACAATAACGCTGGAACGATATGTATCCAACCATGCAAACACTAGATTTGTCACATTCTTCCTGCTGAATGCGAGGTTACTATTGTCCATCAGGCTTAACTTCATCAGCAACATGGTTTTGATGGATGGGTATGTCAAAGAGAAAAAAAAGGAGTTTCAGGTGGACAAAAGAGCTTCTGAACGTGTCGGGCTTCTATTTACAACATCTTGTGGTCATAATCCAGTAAATTTTACGACCCATGATGTTCATTCTATGGACCTGACCGATCCATTTGACTATGACTGCTGAAAATAGTGCTGGAGTTAGATGTTGTTGCCCTTTTCAATCTGGGTTTTGTCTAAACCTCATGAACAATTAACTGTCATGCTTTTTTACAATTTGTAAGCTGGAGCTAGATGTTGTTGCCCTTTTCAACTCGGATGTGACTGTCATATTTTCTTTGAAACAAGGTAAATGGCTTGCCATTCGTTTAAATAAGAGTGAAATACTGTAACAAATCTCAACCAAGGGAAATAACATCACTCTCGCCGGTTGCTTGAGCTCACTGTGCATTACAGAACCCAAGTGATTAGCTCCCACCAGCACCCACAAACTTATTTTGAACTAGAACACCAAATGGGTTGTAAATTTTCATAAGAAAGGCTGCATGACCGTGATAGATTTGGATTCTGACATTTGGACCCATGAGGAAAGAGCCTATCCAAGGTGGTGTCGACTTACTAGCTAGGCAACAAATGATTCTGCCTACCAGCCGTTGGACTGAGATCCAATATATGTCGTGTATCTTCTATCTCTTGTCTTCTTCCCCGTCAGTTCCACCTGCTCCCGCCTCCCACGGCTGGCTGTGCCTCCACCACCCTACCGTACCCTCCAACGTTGGCCAGTCCGTCCCTCTATTCCCCCACACGTCATGTTATTCTCCAGCGACGTCAACCTCAACACGCACCCGCACCCGAACCAATCAATCCTCATACTCCCCTCCGCCTGCGACTGGACTGGCGCATCTTCCACGTCTCATGTTCGTTCCGTCCGAGGCCTCGCCGTAGTCCTCCGCCTTGCTAAGCTCGCCGTTGCTACCTCTTGAGCACTGCATTGGTTTTCCCTTGAAGAGGAACGGGTGATGCAGCAAAGTAGCGTAAGTATTTCCCTCAGTTTTGAGAACCAAGGTATCAATCCAGTAGGAGGCTCCTCAAAAGTCCCTCGTACCTACACAAATAAACGAGAACCTCTCAACCAGCGCGATAAAGGGGTTGCAATCCCTTCACGGTTACTTGCGAAAGTGAGATCTGATAGAGATAATAAGATAAGATAAATATTTTTGGTATATTTGTGATATAGATTGGAAAGTAAAGATTGCAAATAAAAGTAGATTGGAAACTTATATGATAAAAGATAGACCCGCGGGACCATAGGTTTCACTAGTTGCTTTTCTCAAGATAGCATAAGTATTACGCTGGGTGAAGAAATTACTGTCGAGCTATTGATAGAAAAGTGCATAGTTACGAGATTATCTAGGCATGATCATGAATATAGGCATCACGTCCGCAACAAGGAGATCGAAATGATTCTGCATCTACTACTATTACTCCACACATCGACCGACTCCTGCCTGCATCTAGAGTATTATGTTCATAAGAACATAGTAATGCATTAAGAAAGATGACATGATGTAGAGGGATAAACTCAAGCAATATGATATAAAACCCTTCTTTTTATCCTCGATGGCAACAATACAATACGTGCCTTGCTGCCCCTGCTGTCACTGTGTAGCGACCCAACCTCAGATGGTCAAGTCTCTCTGTTTCAGTGTCATCCCTGGATCAGTAATGCTGACACACACAGTACTCGAAGGATTTATAACAGAGCAGCAATCACACACTTATTACATCGAATGTCTCAAAAGAGAACTTATTACAATAATATGGCTTAAGGCCATCTAATGCGATAACAGCGGAAGGCTTGGAAGATAAAGTGAGTCCATCAACTCCAACGGCATAGCTGAGCTGCACGGCAACGACCTATCGAACCTTACTCCTCGTCTGAAAAGTCTGCAACATAATACGTTGCAGCCCGAGAACGGGTCAACACATGGAATATGCTGGCAATATAACACAGTAGAGCAGGAACAGAATAATGCTATCACTACATGCATATTTGGCTGGTGGAAAGCTCTATGGTTATAGTTCTGCGAAAAGCCAATTTTTCCCTACAACAAAGGAATAAATTTTATTTTAACTATCATGGTGGTTGAAACATCATTGAGATGGTATAACCCCAACTCAATCCCAATTAAAGTAGTTAACAACCCAACAATATTAATTAAGAGTGATGAGATACATGTGAATACTCAAGTACTAGATACTCAAAATTGTCCATAACAGGGGACACGGCTAACCATGATTAGACTGTACACTCTGCAGAGGTTTGCGCACTTTTCCCCACAAGACTCGATCGCCTCCGTTGATTTCTTGCACTACATGGTGTTTGAGAAATGGATGACCGAGACACAGTCTTTCAGAAACATTAACTCTCTACTCCGGGTAGACCATACCAAACCTACAAAACCCACTACCTGCTGATCTACCTCTTCAAGAGCTTCACGTAACTTACTCAACTATGCTAGAGACCATAGTAGCTTGTGGCTGCACACGGAAGTTTCTAGCATGAATAATCTCAGTTCCCTTTGAGCCTGGGTGGTGGTCCATTGGAAGATCACACGGGTACCCCGGGATTTCCAAAAATAAAACAGATAACACTGGGTTCCCCAGGTGCCTCAATCCACCCAGATGTGTATTAAAGTTGCCACCTTAAAGTAAACCATTAATTAACCATCTCACATCTGTCATGGATTCACTCAAACCCAAACCACGTCTACG
>LR880967.1:713767300-713787119 GCA_904067115.1 Aegilops sharonensis | reverse complement strand
ACCATAGAGGTCCTTACTTTGATGGTACTAATTTTGCTAGTTGGAAGCATAAGATGAAAATGCATATTCTCGGACATAACCCCGCCGTTTGGGCAATTATTTGTATTGGCTTGCAAGGTGAATTCTTTGATGGGAGAGAGCCGAACTGTGAAGCTAATGCGGAAGAATTGAAGATGTTGCAATACAACGCTCAAGCTTGTGATATCATCTTCAACGGATTGTGCCCCGAAGAATTCAACAAAATCAGCCGTCTTGAGAATGCAAAGGAAATTTGGGATACTTTGATTGATATGCATGAAGGTACCGAATCCGTCAAGGAATCCAAGTTGGATGTGCTCCAAAGTCAGCTTGACAAGTTCAAAATGAAGGATGGTGAAGGTGTCGCTGAAATGTACTCTAGGCTTGCACTTATCACAAATGAAATTGATGGCTTAGGGAGTGAAGAGATGACCGACAGATTCATCATCAAGAGGATCCTAAGAGCACTGGATGGAAAGTATGATACATGTGCACATTGATTCAAATGATGCCAAACTACAAAGATCTCAAGCCAACGGAAGTCATTGGAAGAATTGTTTCTCATGAGATGTCACTCAAGGATAAGGAGGAACTTCACAACAAGTCAAGTGGTGCTTACAAAGCCTCAAGTTAAGCCCCCACATCATCAAGTGAGAAACAAACCTTCAATGAAGAATTGAGCTTAATGGTGAAGAACTTCAACAAATTCTACAAGAGTAGAAGCAAAGAAAGAAGCTCCAAGTCTAGGTCTTACAATGACAAAAGATCGTCTAGTCGAGAGCGCAATTGCTACAATTGTGGGAGACCTGGACACTATTCCAATGAGTGTACGACACCCTACAAAAGAAGAGAAGACTCTCCAAAAAGAAGAAGTAGAAGAGAAGAATATCACCACCAAGAGAGAGGAGGGGTAACGATGATCGTTATGAACGAAGACCCTCATGGAGAAGCAAGGATTCGGAAAGGAAGGACAAGTCATCAAAGAGCTACACAAAACGAAGACATCAAGCTCATGTTGGTGAATGGTATCCGGCTCCGACTCCGACCATCACTTTGAGAGAAGCTACCACACCAACTCCGAATATACTAAAGATGAAGGTGTTGCCGGTCTAGCACTTGTGTCAACCAACTCCTACGACATTTGAATCACCAAATGAAGGAATTGGTAGATGCTTCATGGCCAAAGGTCCTAAGGTAACACACCCCGAGTATATTGATTTTGATGTTGATGAAGATGACTTGCTAGGTGATGATGATTTACTTGTTGACAACTCTAGTGATGAATACTATGATGAAACGTCAATTAATCATGCTAATCAAGATGAAACGAATGACAATGATAAGGAGAAAATTGAGCGTCTAACTAAAGAACTAAACACTCTTAAGTTAGCTCATGAAACTATCTTTGAAGATCATCGAGAACTTTTAAGGGCTCATGAGAAGTTACGCTTTGAAAAGCTCAATCTTGAGCAAGAGCATGAGTTCTTAAAAGCAATCAATGATGATCTCCGTAAGAAAAGTTCTTCTTAAATTGCCAAGCGTTTACTCTTATCTACTTACATGCCTCAAGTCAAGTCTAGTAACAAGAACAAGAAAGATTCTTCCTCTAGTAGTAACAATAACAATGCTAAATCCAATATTGTTGCTTCTAGTAGTTCTCTTGATTCCACTAATGATTCTCTTAGCCAAGTTACACTTGAGCAAGAAAATAGCTTATTGAAGGGAATTATAGAGAAAGGTGTATACAAGAGCCTTGCCGGGAGTAAGCAATTCGAGGAGATTGTACGCAAGCAAGGAAGGCACCGGAAGAATCAAGGTGTTGGTTTTGAACGAAAGTTCAATGCCAATGGAGTTGAGTGGGAAGAAGATCAATACCCCAAGACGAAGTTTGTTCCTCAACAAGAGAAGTATGATCCTACCTCCTTCAAGGGAACACAAGCACAAGATGATCTTCCACCACAAGACCACAAGGGCAAGGACAAGTTTCAAGAAGAGATTGATGCATTTGAAGAAGCACCTAAGGTCTCGGTCAAGTGGATTCCCAAGACTACGTCAAGTTCTACCTCATCAAGTACAACTACAACTCCAAGGATTCCCATCAAGATGATGTGGATCCAAAAGAAGAAGAACTAGAGAGTTCTTGAGGGTGACTCCGCCAACATATTTCACTTATATCATTATGGCAAGGACAAGTGCAATCAACTTCCATATCTTGCACTAGTTCAAGGAGTCACAAACCCTCATGTTGGTAAGGAAAGGGATAAGGTAACCTAATGATTTCATGGACATCACTCTATGTCTATGGATATACTTGTTTGTTCCTTGTGGGACTAACCCATGTAGGTTTTCAAAGTGCAAGTCACTCCAAAGGATTGCTCCAAAATGATATACATCAACATTGAGCATCCACATCTTCAACACCTACATGAAGTCATCATCGACAAAACCCAAGGTTAGTTCACCCCTCTTAGGGGGGATTTCATATCTAGGGGGAGCTTAACTCTAAGAATTGAGTCAAAGCAACTCTAATGATGTGAACACATAAATGCTTTATGTAAAAGTGGTAACCCCACTGGAGCTTAAACGATGAGTATGAATGAGGGAGTCCCGGATTAGGGGGTGTCCGGATAGCCGAACTATCACCGTTGGTCGGACTCCTGAACTATGAAGATACAAGATTGAAGACTTCGTCCCGTGTCCGGATGGACTTTGCTTGGCGTGGAAGGCAAGCTTGGCGATACGGATATGTAGATCTCCTACCATTGTAACCGACTCTGTGTAACCCTAACCTATCCGGTGTTAATATAAACCGGAGGGTTTTAGTCCATAGGACGAACAACAATCATACCATAGGCTAGCTTCTAGGGTTTAGCCTCCTCGATCTCGTGGTAGATCTACTCTTGTACTACCCATATCTTCAATATTAATCAAGCAGGAGTAGGGTATTACCTCCATCGAGAGGGCCCGAACCTGGGTAAAAACATCGTGTCCCTTGTCTCCTGTTACCATCCGCCTAGACGCACAGTTCGGGACCCCCTACCCGAGATCCGCCGGTTTTGACACCGACATTGGTGCTTTCATTGAGAGTTCCTCTGTGCTGTCGCCGTCAGAAAGGATGATGCCTCATCCCGTCTTTAAAGACGATACTATCGCCAAAGGAGCCTTGGCCACTGGTCATACTCTTCGGCTAGGTGGTTTTCTTATGACCGCCAGTTCGGCCACCGCGCCGACGATGACTTCTCGAGTCATCGAAACCAATCTTCATGTTAATTCGGAACTTGCCGAACAGTTAGATCCGATCGAGCTCTCCTCCGTAAACGAGCTCTTGGATCGCATCGCCGCCCTGGTAGTCGCCACAGACTATGACCGGATTGGGCGTAAAACCGATCTGTGAGGGATCAACTCTCCCCAGGCTACCCATCATGTTGCTGTGATAGAGGAGCAATGCAGCGATTCTTCTTCTATCTTAAGGACTAGCTACGTCCGGATTCCCGATCCCTCCATGCCGGATTCCCGCAGAGGGACGGATGTCGATCAAGCCCTGAACTTAAAGTCAGGCAACGGGATGGATTCATTGGATAGCATTCAAAAATCCAAACTTCCGAGTTCGGAAACTTCCCGGCCCCTGAGTTTTAAATTGGACGGGGTTCCGGATCCAGTTCCACCCGCCCACCCAAACATTAGCGATCTATCCCGAATTCGGCAAGAGCCCGCTGAAACAGTACATCATTACTGGGCCAGATTCCGCCTGGTTATGGACAGGATAAAGGACTGCCGAGAGAAGGACGCAATCCCACTTTTCTGCAATAATTGCACGGACAAGGGAATCCTAAACGCCATAATTCGTCGCGAAATTACACGCTTTGCTGACTTGGTGACCATAGTACAAAAGTACTATGCGATGGAGAGCGCCTGGAAAACCGAAAGTAAATTTTGGGATAATCCGGCCCCGAATACATCCCTAGTCCGAAATAAAAGGGTGCATCATTACCAAGCACCTGGGTTAAACACCAAAAAACCAAAACCCCCTAAAGGGTACGGAACCGTACTGGAGGGTTGGCTAAATGGACCCTGCAAAATTCATAGCATAGAGGGCGCCACTCCAACTCATAGCCTTCGAGCATGTTGGATACTACGGCGGGTGGCCAAAAGTGACGAAGAGATTCTAGCTTCAGAATCCCAGCCCAGCAACACCAGTACGGTGTTAACAGTCTTCGAGACTTTTGCATCAAATAACATGCAAAAACGAACACTCCGCAACCTTGCCGACGTCTACCAAGTAGCAACAATAAATCCATGGAGTGACACGGCTATTACCTTTAATGCCAGTGACGAACCTAAATTCCGAACAGCCCGAGCCCAACCGCATTGGTCCTCAGTCCGATAGTGGACGACTTTCGCCTTACTAAGGTACTCATGGATGGCGGCAGCGGACTAAACCTCATCTATGAGGAAACCCTCCGAAAAATGGAAATAGACTGGAACCGCATTGAGCGAAGCAGCACAACCTTTAGAGGAATAATCCCTAGCCGGGAAGCATGCTGCACAGGAAAAATCACACTGGACGTAGTGTTCGGCTCTCCGGACAATTACAGGTCCGAGGAGGTCACATTTCAAGTGGCCCCGTTCAGCAGTGGATATCACGCTTTATTAGGGCGAGAGACATTCACAATTTTTCAAGCTATACCCCATTATGGGTACATGAAGCTTAAAATGCCCGGACCTAACGGAATCATCACTCTCGCTAGTGATTTGAACATAGCACTCCGCGCCGAAAACAAGACAGCTGCACTAGCCCTCAAGGCACTATCCGAAGCCCTAGCGGCCGAGGAACTCACTGCGATGCGCTCCATGGTGAACAGGGACGATGTGATACTTGATAAAAGATCCAAGTCCACCTCTTTTAAACCAGCGGATGAAATAGTCAAATTCCAAGTCCACCCAACGGACCCTGCAAAGACGGCCTCCATTGGGGAACAATTAAACCCTGATGTAGACGACGCACTACGAGAATTTCTACGAGAAAACTGGGACATCTTTTCCTGGGACCCTTCAGACATGCCAGGAATCCCACGTCGGTTGGCCGAGCACAGCCTAAATATCTTAAAAGGATTCAAGCCAGTCAAACAGGCTCTTCGGCGCTTTTCCGAACCCAAGAGACAGGCCAGGGAGAGGAGCTAGCCAAACTATTGGAGGCCGGATTCATCAGAGATATAAAACATCCGGACTGGCTAGCAAACCTGGTGATGGTACCAAAGAAGGATAAATCCTGGCGCCTATGTGCTGATTTTAAAGACCTTAATAAGGCTTGCCCAAAGGATCCCTTCCCCCTCCCTCGAATTGATCAAATTATCGACGCTACAGCAGGACACGACTCATTGTGCTTCCTCGACGCGTACTCCGGCTACCACCAAATCAAGATGGCGGAGCCAGACCAAGCTGCAACAGCATTCATCACTCCATACGGCCCGTTCTGCTTCAACACAATGCCCTTCGGGCTCAAAAACGCCCGTGCAACATATCAGCTCATGATTCGGACATGTCTGGCAAACCAGATCGGCAAAACAGTGGAAGCATATGTAGATGACGTGGTCGTCAAATCCAAGCATGTCGAAACTCTAGTAGACGACTTGAGGCTCACATTCGACAATCTCCAAAAATATGACATTAAGCTCAATCCAGAAAAATGCGTCTTCGGCGTTCCAGTCGGAAAGCTCCTGGGCTTCATTGTGTCCGGTAGAGGAATTGAAGCAAACCTAGCCAAGATCCGAGCTCTGTCACAATTGGATATTCCAAAAGACCTCAAACAAATACAAAAATTGACTGGATGCGTAGCGGCTCTAAGCCGCTTTATTTCCCGTTTGGGAGAAAAGGAGTTACCCCTTTACCGCCTCCTCCGGTGCACCGAACACTTCGAGTGGACGGATGCCGCCATGGCCGGACTCGAACAAATAAAGGCCATTTTGGCAACAAATCCGGTCCTGGCCGCGCCCAATATGGGCGAACCAATGCTATTATATATCGCCGCAACACATCAAGTTGTCAGCGCGGTGCTCGTGGTCGAACGAGAAACGGACGGACACCGGTTCCCTCTTCAAAAACCGGTTTACTATGTGTCCACTGTCCTAACTCCATGCAAGTCCCGATACCCACATTATCAAAAGATAGCATACGCGGTGTTCATGGCATCCCGGAAGCTGCGACACTACTTTCAAGAGTGTTCAATAACGGTAGCCTCCGAAGTACCTCTTAACGACATTATAAACAACCGCGACGCGACGGGCCGGATTGCTAAATGGGCCATAGACCTCCTTCCGTTCGACATAACCTATAAGCCACGACGAGCTATCAAGTCGCAGGTTTTGGCCGACTTCGTGGCCGAATGGACCGAAGCCGAACTCCCTAAAGAGTACGGCGCATACTCCAATTGGATCATGCACTTTGACGGCTCCAAAATGTTGGCCGGCCTGGGGGCTGGCGTCGTCCTGACGTCCCCAACCGGGGACACAGTCCAATACGTCCTTCAGATAATGTATACGAACTCCAACAACGCAGCCGAATACGAGGCCCTTCTGCACGGCCTCCGGATGGCAGACTCCATGGGCATTAAACGTCTAGAGGTGTGCGGGGATTCGAACCTTGCGATATCTCAAATAAACGGAGACTTTGATGCCAAAGATCTGAAACTGGCAGCATACCGCGATGCGGTCCTAAAAATGTCAGCACGGTTTGAAGGGCTCGAATTTCATCATATAGCCCGGGATAACAACCAGGCGGCGGACATATTGGCACGCATCGGTGCAAAACGCGATGCCGTCCCGCCCAACATCTTCCTGGAACGGCTGTTCAAGCCATCCGTACTATGGGAAGGGGAGTCCGGAAATAACAATCCGGACCCAACTGCACTGCTTGACGCCGAACACTCTGACACAATCGGAGGCTCTGCCACCGAGATAACACCCTCCGCCCACGAAATAATGGCGGTTATCGCCCCGTGGACGGAACCATTCCTAGCCTACCTAACTAGGCAAGAACTCCCTGAAGACCAAAATGAGGCTCGCTGCATAGTATGGCGATCTAAAGCCTATAAAGTCCATGAGGGAGAGCTTTATAAGAAAAGCACTACAGGAGTCCTTCAAAGGTGTATCTCCGAAGAGGAAGGGCGAAACCTCCTGGCTGAAATTCATGCCGGACTGGGTGGGCACCACGCTGCAGCCCGGGCCCTTGTAGGCAAGGCCTTCCATACAGGATTTTATTGGCCGACGGCCCGGGCAGATGCGCAGGATTTAGTCCAACGATGCGTCGGTTGCCAGCTTTTTGCTAACCAAAGCCACATGCCACCCACCGCCCTCAAAACTATACCCATCACCTGGACGTTCGCGGTCTGGGGGCTTGACATGGTTGGACCCCTTAAGGGAGGAACCCACATGCAAAAATACCTATTGGTCATGGTGGATAAATTCACCAAATGGATAGAGGCCAAGCCTGTTAAAACGACCGAATCCGGACCGGTGATAGACTTCATATCAGGGATAGTTCACTGTTACAGTGTCCCCCACAGTATCATCACTGATAACGCCACCAACTTCACGGCCGATGAGGTCAAATTATGGTGCAAAAACATGGGCATCAAGCTCGATTACGCCTCAGTCTATCACCCTCAAACCAATGGCCAAGTCGAGCGAGCAAACGGTCTAATCATGAGCGGCATTAAACCCAGACTAGTGCGGTCCCTCAAGGAATCTAACACGCACTGGGTTGAGGAGCTCGACTCCGTACTCTGGGGGCTGCGGACCACGCCGAATCGTACTACCGGATTCACACCATTTTTTATGGTGTACGGTGCAGAGGCAGTCCTGCCCTGCGACATAATTCATGACTCACCTCGCGGGCGCATGTATGAAGAAAGAGAAGCCGAGCTCGATCGGCAGGACAGTTTGGACGCATTGGAGGAGGAGCGCGACGTGGCAAAAACTCGTTCCGCATTTTATCAACAGCAGGCTTGAAGATATCAAAGCAGGGAAGTACGGGCCAAAGCTTACAACGTTGGCGAACTAGTTCTACGCCTGCCGGACAAGAAAAAGGACAAACTCAAGACCAAATGGGAAGGTCCCTTCATCGTCGACCAGGTCCTGACCGGCGGAGCATACCGTCTGCGAAACGCATCGGATAACCGACTCGAGCCGAACCCATGGAACGCAGCCCGTCTACGAAGATTCTACGCCTAAGCGCCGGACTCCAAGTTCGTCTCCTTCCTCCGTCCACATTTTCTATTTTTGTTGTCTTTTATTTCTCTCCTTCTTCCTCCTTCTTCTTGAAGCCTTTAGAGACTCGTTTGCGCTTTATTCGCACATATTTGGCGCGCTGTCCGCGCTCATTATACCTGGGGCTTCTTTAACAGAAGCTTATTTATACGGGTTTCATGCCCAACACATGTGTCAAACTTCCGCATGTACCTTTTATTCACCATTATATGCATCGATATGACTTAAGTTTTGGCCAAGCTGGGTTGCCTGGCTCCTGTGCTTACCCCTACGTTCCCGATTGTTCGGCTAGGTGGTAACGGGGGCACCTCTGCGATTTTACTGCCGGGTCAGCCGGATGTGTACCTCAGACTGGGTGAAGCCGAAAGCTAGCGTTCTTAAGGGAATATTCGGTCGGTGAACTGAAAGATGATTTTTAACTATTTATCCATCTGCCCCCAGATGATTTTCTGCTTTCTTAGCAGTTTGGACATGCACTTTAGGGCATGCCTCCCAGCGAAAGGAACCCTTAACGGAACTATTCTCCCTGGAAGATGTTTCTTACTATCCATGTAATATAACATAACTAGTTGGGCACTTGTCTGATACAGCAATAATGACCCCTACGCCTTGTCTCCACGCATGCCCCGGTTCTTATATAACCGCGAGGGTATTCGGACACACTCCGGACTGTTGGGTCCCAAGGTCGAAGCGAAAAGGTCTGCTATGACAAACGATCTACAATCCGGCTAGAAGACATTTTCTATGTCATATTCAATTACATAGTCAACTCGACTCATTGTATTCCTCCTCAATGCCATCTAATAGGCTATCTAATTTACAATCTTGCTGGGAGTACTTGGCGGCCAATTCCACTTGGCCGTACACTAAGCTTACAGGGATCTCCTTCCCATCAGGCCCCACAGGTCCGACCTCGGCCATGTGGTTTGGGTCAGCCTTCGTGTACCGCGTCTTTACCATGGCCCAGGCCTCCCTGGCGCCTTGATGGCAGGCCGATATCTTCCATAGTCGGAAGCGCCGCCGTGCTCCTTGAAGCCGCTCTGCCAGCTCCCCAATGCCTTCGGGCAGGGAGATAGATGGCCACAAGGCCTGGCCGACGCCTTTCATCACCTGCCGAACTCGTTCGTGCAGCTGACGCAGTTCAGGAAGAAGATCACCCGAAGAACTGGGCATCTCCTCCTCAGGACGAACTGTGAGCAAACCTACATACATGTTTATGTTAGTCGCCTTCCTCGCCGAACTCTTTCAAAGTTCGCTCAAGCACTTACTGAAAATGCCGCGACGAAGCCGTCGATTCTCCTTTACGGAGTCAGACAACTGGGAATGAACATCCTTTAGTTCCTCACCCAGTTTGGTGTTGGCATCTGGGAGGTTATTTTTCTCCTACCGCAACCTCGTAAGCACGCACTCGCCGGCTTTTAGCTGGTGCAAGAGTTATTGCTTGTCCGGATCTAGTCCGGCGCCATCTGCAATATTTTTGTCAGATTTACACACCCGCCGCACTTCATAAATTATTTATCTTTTGAAGCATATATTACCAGAGGGGGTCTCTGTGGCTCCCCCTGTAGCGGCTAGTGCGGCCTCAAGTTGGGCCTTGCATTCTTTAAGCTCCTGGGACAGTCGGGTACTCTTTTTTGTAAGATCCTGCATAACAAATGATCCTTAAATCAGTTATTCTAACTATTTTAAGTCTCGGGGGCTACTGGCATATATAACTGTCAAATTTCCTCACCCGTATGTCCTTTACATACTGCTCCGTGGCTCTGGCTAGACCATCTTGGGCGGCACGGAGGTGCGCATCTCCCGAATTGAAGGCATTCAAGGCCTCTTGGGAGAAACATGCATCACGAAGAACTGTCTGGCGGCGCCTGTGATTCATGGCGCTCTCCACCTCGGAGTTGGTGGCAGACAATCTGTCGGCATCCTCTGTCGGAGGAGCATCCGACGCACGCCTCATGCTCGTCGCCGCGTCCGGACCCGGCTTTGGAGCCTGGCTGGCGGAGGTTCGATTGGCAACCTCTCCGGACTCAGTCCGGCGAGCGCTCTTTTTCCTGAAAAGAGCACCAGCGTTAGTACGCCTTCCAGGAATCAATCCTGGGAATATGGTGACACGCCATACCGTTGCGGCGGAGTTTCGATCCGAACCGCACTTCTTTTTAGCCTGCGGGGCCGTACTGCCCCTTGTTGGCTAGCCGCCGCGGGCTCGGCTTCCTGCCTTGAAGGTACCCCCTGCGAAACACCATTGGTATACGGTGATCAAGAAATAAGCATGGATGGGTCATTATCAGAGTATTGGGACCTCGGTCTCAGTTACCTACGAGGCTGGAAGTATTCCGGGGTAATCGGTCGTAATGGCAACCAAAGCATTGTCGATGCTAAGTTGGTAGAACACCCCGTCGATCAACTCCACCTTTATATCCGGATCCTCTTCGGAGGCCGGATCGAGGGACCGTTCGGGATCCTCGGGTTGTGGCGGCGGGCTGTGTATCTTCTCCACGGCCCGGCGCAGTTTCTGCGCAGAAACCATGAAATGAGATATTTAATCACGGGAACATAGATCGGACAGGCCACAAAGATGTTTGCTTACCCAACTTCGAGGATTATTCGAAGAAAACTCGCTCAGTGGTTTGATGCGGAGAAAATCCTCCTCCTCCCCTTTATACATGGCAGACAAGGTCTTCACCAGTTCGGTGACCGATCCCGGCCCTTTGCGGCCATGGCGGGTGGCATCGTCCTCCCCGTTGAAGTCCCACATGGGGTGGCCCCTATATTGGAGCGGCTGCACTCCCCTCATAATGCAGATTGCCATGACTCCAATCATGGTAAATCCGGCAAGAACCAGTAGCCTTATTCAGCTCATCAAGTAAAGGACATCCCGGTCATTTTCCCTCTGGGGGCTCCGAGGGCGCCAACTTAGGCGCTTCTTCAGAGGAGCATTGCTAAACTCCGGAAGGCCGATCCGAACAGGATCCGGCAGCGGGACGTCCTCCATGTAAAACCATTCCGAAGGCCAGTCTTCGGACGCCTTCTTCGGGGTTCCAGATAGATATCCGGTCCTGGCGATGCGCCATAGTTCGGCTCCGCCCACTTGATATATTGACCCCTCATGAGAACGGGGTACTAGGTAGAATAATCTCTTCCACGGCGCGAAATGAGCCTTGACGCCCAAGAACAGTTCGCAAAGGGCCACGAAGCCCGCGATGTGCAAAATGGAGGCAGGCGTAAGGTGGTGCAACTGGAGGCCGTAGAACTCCAAGAGCCCCCGGAGAAACGGATCGATTGGAAATCCGAGTCCTGTTACTAGATAAGAGATGAAGCATACCCGCTCTCCTTTAGAGGGATCGGGGACACTCTCCACTTGCTTTCCGCCCTTGTAGGTGGCAAGTCCGGCTCGAACCGGAACCATAAAGGCCGGGGGAAGAAATCCCTTGGTTTGGAGTATAACTAGCTCACTATGCGGGATTGAGCATCTCTCCCAATTTCCAGGCTGAGGGCTGGGAGCGCGAGAGGAGGAGCCGCGTCGACTGTCCATGGTGGAATGGGCTTTGGTCAGAGGCACTCCGATGAAAGCTCGCGAAGGGGGGATGGTGTGACTCAGATCTAGATCCTCGCCCCTTTTATAGTCAGCTCATTTGCGCAGCTAGGGGGTAAGTGTAAAAATACCCTGGCTTTTCGCATTCATTCAAACACGTGGAAGATGGCCATTATTGAGCGTAGAAGCCAAGGAGCGCAGCATTTATCAGAAGCCGGACACTATTCGACAAGTATATGGAATTTGGAGAAGAACCCGCCTCACAATGCCGAAGACAGTCAACGTGCCGGACTCATCGTCATTGAAGCCTGGTTCGGGGGCTACTGAGGGAGTCCCAGATTAGGGGGTGTCCGGATAGCCTAACTATCACCGTTGGCCGGACTCCTGAACTATGAAGATACAAGATTGACGACTTCGTCCCGTGTCCGGATGGACTTTCCTTGGCGTGGAAGGCAAGCTTGGCGATACGGATATGTAGATCTCCTACCATTGTAACCGACTCTGTGTAACCCTAACCTATCCGGTGTCTATATAAACCGGAGGGTTTTAGTCCGTAGGACGAACAACAATCATACCATAGACTAGCTTCTAGGGTTTAGCCTCCTCGATCTCGTGGTAGATCTACTCTTGTACTACCCATATCATCAATATTAATCAAGCAGGAGTAGGTTATTACCTCCATCGAGAGGGCCCGAACCTAGGTAAAAACATCGTGTCCCTTGTCTCCTGTTACCATCCGCCTAGACGCACAGTTCGGGACCCCCTACCCGAGATCCGCCGGTTTTGACACCGACAATGACCTATGATCAAATGTCTATCATTTGAATCCTAAGTCAATATACTCATATATAGATGACCTAGTCATCGCCAATTGCTTGATAGTTGCTAGAATTGGTTGTGCATGCTTTGTCACATATTTCATTTGCCATCTTATTGTGTGAGCATGTTGGTTGCATACTTTACTCATTCGAGGACATCCACTTGTTCTTTTGATGGATTGGCTTCTTTTTCTTTGGCCAAGTGGATGGAAAAGAATGCCTAAGAACCTTCTTTAGCTATCTATGCTTTTCTCGTCTCAAACTCTGTTCATGCTACATCACAAAATTTGATCAAGTCAGATTCGAACCACTCTGTGTGAGGAGCACTCGGAGTCCCCGATTCGTCATAGACTTAAACTTCCAAAACTTATTTGTGATTTTCGGTCTGACCGATTTCTCCATTTCGGTCTTACCGAGATCACTTAGTCGATCTAGGTTTTCAATCTCGGTGCAACCGATTTGAACTCTTCGGTCACACCGAGTTGCAATAACTGTACACAGTTTTGCATCTCGGTGCCACCGAGTTGTTCCACTCGGTCACACCGACATGGTCGGGCTATATATAATCACGGGCAAAAATTTGGAAATTTCTCCGAACCTCTTCGCCCGCGCAATAGCTCGCTCTGCCTCCGTGGTCTCTGGATCGTCTCCTCGTCGCCAGCCGCCCCCTGTCGCTGGTATCCGCCGCCGTCAACGGAAATCAACCCCGCCGTTGCCGCCGTAGCGAGTCTCCGCCGAACTAGGGTATGGACTAGATCGCTGTGCTTTCCTCGTCCGATTCTCAGCACATTGTGTTCTTATTGATTCTTGCCACGATTGGAACACTCCTATCCAATCAATGCAATCCTTAGAATAGTTTTGATTTGAAAATTTAGGGTTAGGTTTCCGCCGAAACCATCTCGGACCCACCGAGTTGAAAAACTCAGTCCCACCGATTTGGCTTATGCCATTGCACCAGTGAGACTCGGTCTGACCGAGAATTGCTAATCGGTGTGACCGATTTTAGGACTTTGTGATACCCTAGCAGTCTCGGTGCCACAGAACTGTGACTCGGTATGACCGAGTTCATCAGTTTAGGTTCCAAAACTGCTTCGGTATCACCGAGTTTGAAAATCGGTTGATCCGACATGCTTTCTGTGGAAAACTAAAACTAAATTTTTGAATCATTCTTTTGCAAAAATTTCTGCATTTTGTGATGCTCATCCACTCTACCACATCTATAACTCTTCACAGGGTCAGCAGTCAGCATGTCAGACCAGAGTGACAGTCAGAACAGGTCAGAGGAACAGGTGAACATGAGTGAGGGCACTAGTCCCTCCAGCTCTTCAGATGAAGGCAGCAGGAGCACCCCAAGCAATCTGCCTAAAGCTGCCACCGGGAAAAGGAAGAAGAAAACCTCGGATTCTAAAGATGAGGATTATAGGGCAGAAGAGGAGGAAGCTACCTCCAAGAAGGTTGTGCTCAAAGAGGAGTATGGCTCAGCACATAGCTCAAAGCCTGGACTCAATAAGACGGTTCCTGCCAAGAGGACACCTATGCCAAAAGCCAGAGCATCAACTCAAATTCATGATAAGCCTGATCCCAAAGAGCCAGCTGCTGCTGAAGGGAAGAAAAGGAAAGAGAGGGTCAAGAAGACCACAGTCAGATTTATTGGGAAGCCTTCCATGATGGAAGAGGAAGAAGAGACAGCTGCACCAGCACCAAAGGCACCCAAGCTTATGGGTGATGCTATAAGATCAGGGGCTGCCACATCTAAGCCCAAGGAAGCACCCAAAGCTACCCCCAAGGCCAAGTCTGCACCAAAGAGGAATACCATGAGTATTCCAGCTACTGAGAAGAACAAGGCCCCAGTGCCTGAGGTTGCGAAGGACATGTTTTGAGGAAGCTCAAGCCAAAGATACCGTACCACAATGATGCCCATCCTGTGGCTGAGGATATGAAGATCAGAAGAGACAATGGGTTGAGACTATGGAGGATGACAGATCCATATGCCTCAAGGAGAAGACCTACTGTGGACTACAGGTTCCACATCAAGAAACAGCAGGATTTTTATGAGACTGTTCTGCTGGATAACAAGCCCATAGTGTGTGACATGAGGTGGGTCGACTGGACCTACATGAAAGAAAATGTAGAGCACTATCCTAGAGTGCAAGACAGTTTTGTTGCTGTTGGAGTTGCAGACTTTGTTGGGCAAAAGCTCACCAACTGGAACGATGAACTTATCATGCAGTTCTACTCCACAGCACACTTTTATCCAGATGGCAGGATAGTGTGGATGTCTGAAGGTACAAGGTACCAGTCAACTGTTGAGGAGTGGGCAAAGCTGATAGATGCCCCAAAGGAGAATGAAGATGATCTTGATGTATATGCAAAGAATAAAATGGGACACAATACCATGACACACATGTACAAGGAGATCCCAGACGAAGCCCTAGAGACTTTCTCTTTTGGATCAGTCCACTTTCTTCTGTCAGGGCTGCCTACTATCAATACCATCTTAAAGCATACCCCACCGCCAAAGTCTGGTGACCACGACATGATCAGAGGGCATGCAATCAACATGTTGCATTTGTTTGATGTGTCACAGAAATTCAAAGTCATGAGCCTTATGGTTGAAACCATTAAGAGGACTGCAGCTGATCAGAAAAGAAGTTGTGGATATGCCCCTCAGATCCATGAGTTGATTAACTCTAAGATGGGCACAGGAAAATATCTAATGGATAAGGAACATTTTCCAATTTATCCAGACTTTGAGGACAATGAGGTTGTCATGAATGAGAATGATCCATCGTCAGTTCAAGCACAAGAGAAGAAGGAGAAGGCTGCCAGGATGCCAACTCAGGAGGAGGCATCTGATTATTTCCTAAAGAACAAGCAGGAGCAGCTCGGATACTTAATAGCATCAACCATGAGGATTGAGAAGGGATTGGCCACCCTCACTCAAAATCAGGAGAGCTTGGAGAGAATCATAGAACAAAAGTTCTATAACTTAGATGTGAAAGTAACTGAGATTCAATCTGCAGTGGAGGAACTACAAGATGACATGCAGGAGAGGAAGGGCAAAACAACAACTGATGCATTTGCCAGAGTGCCTAGAGCCCAGAGGTCATCTTTTGTGCCAGTTCCTGACACAAGAGCAACTTCATCTACACCAGCTACAGCCTCAGTGCCACCAGCTCCAGCACCTACATCAGCTCCAGCTCCATCTACTTCAACTGAAGCTTTCGTCCTCGGTGTTATCCGGACTCCACCACCTGAAGATCAAGCCTGAGAGTCGATCTAGCACTATGCATTTTCTATGAACTTTTTGGTAAGTTGTTGCCAAAGGGGGAGAAAAATGTATAGATCATAGGCTTCGAGAGAGAGAGAGAGAGTGTTGCTTTTATTCTCTCTTGATTTGGTGGTTTTGGTTTTTCAAACTTGTTTGATTTTGGTTTCTTGATATACTATGTTTGTGAGTCATTGATGATCATGTGTTTGATCATAAGCTACACTTATGCATGTTTGATGATATTATCTTATCTATCCTATGTGATCATTCACTGTGCTTGGTGATGAGTGCATGTATTCATTCTGTATCATTTTGAGCGCTCCACCAAGATGTATGTGACATGGAAGAGTAACCCATGAGCCTAATTCCTTGTGCATTTGCAGTCCAAAGAAAATATTAAAATATGCACAAATTTAGGGGGAGCTCTTGCTTATCACATACTTCTCAAAGCGACGATGTTTTTCAATCTTATTATCATTTGTCGAAGCTTTGATCTATATGTTGTCATCAGTTACCACAAAGGGGGAGATTGAAAGTGCAACTATCCCTAGGTGGTTTTGGTAATTCATAACAACATATAGCTCATTGAGCTAATGCTATTCCAAGATGAACATTTCAGGAAAGCTCAATGAATGGCATGGCATGGATGATGAAAGTGGATCCCTCAAAATGCTAATGACAAAGGATTGGCTCAAGATCAAAAGCTCAAAAGGTCAAGACTCTTCATTTTATATTTTAGTGATTCAAGATCACATTGAGTCTATAGGAAAAGCCAATACTATCAAGGAGGGATGAGGTGTTGCTTAATGGGCCTCTTGCTTCATGTGCTTAGTGATATGCTCCAAAACCCTCAGCTACTTTCTCACATCCACATATGACCTAAACCTAAAGCCAAAATCGGTCGCAACGATTCTTCCTATCCGGCGCCACCGATTCCATATATCATAGCCACTGCCACAAACCCTAGGCAAATCGGTTCTACCGATAGGGGTCTCGGTCTTACCGAGATGGGATTGTAATCTCTCTGTTTCCTTTTCGTAACTTTTTGGTCTCACCGAAAGAGCGGATCGGTCCCACCGAGATTACAATGTAAACTCTCTGTTTCCCTTTTGTAACATTTCGGTCTCACCGAAAAGAGCAAATCGGTCCCACCGAGTTTACCTGACCAACTCTCTGGTTAGCTAATTACCAAAATCGGTCTCACCGAGTTTGTGTAATCGGTCTCACCGAGATTACGTTATGCCCTAACCCTAACCATATCGGTCCTACCGAGATGCATGTCAGTCCCACCTGAAATCCTAACGGTCACTAGGTTTACTAAAATCGGTCTGACCGAGTTTGTTGATTCGGTCCCACCGAGATTGGTAAATTGTGTGTAATGGTTAGATTTTGTGTGGAGGCTATATATACCCCTCCACCTCCTCTTCATTCGTGGAGAGAGCCATCAGACTAAACCTACACTTCCAACTTACCATTTCTGAGAGAGAACCACCTACTCATGTGTTGAGGCCAAGATATTCCATTCCTACCATATGAATCTTGATCTCTAGCCTTCCCCAAGTTGCCTTCCACTCAAATCTTCTTTCTACCAGATCCAAATCCTATGATAGAGAGTTGAGTGTTGGGGAGACTATCATTTGAAGCACAAGAGCAAGGAGTTCATCATCAACACACCATTTGTTACTTCTTGGAGTGGTGTCTCCTAGATTGCCTAGGTGTCACTTGGGAGCCTCCGACAAGATTGTGGAGTTGAACCAAGGAGTTTGTAAGGGCAAGGAGATCGCCTACTTCGTGAAGATCTACCGCTAGTGAGGCAAGTCCTTCGTGGGTGACGGCCATGGTGGGATAGACAAGGTTGCTACTTCATGGACCCTTCATGGGTGGAGCCCTCGTAGACTCGCGCAACCGTTACCCTTCATGGATTGAAGTCTCCATCAACGTGGAGGTACGATAGCACCACCTATCGGAACCACGCCAAAAACATCCATGTCTCCAATTGCGTTTGAATCCTCCAAACCCTTCCCTTTACTTTCTTGCAAGTTGCATGCTTTAATTTCCGCTGCCAATATACTCTTTGCATGCTTGCTTGAATTGTGTGATGATTGCTTGACTTGTCCTAAGATAGCTAAAATCTGCCAAACTCTAAAACTGGGAAAAGGCTAAGTTTTTAATTGGTCAAGTAGTCTAATCATCCCCCTCTAGACATACTTCAAGGTCCTACAACACTTCTTCAGTTGTGATACGTGGAACACATCGTGAACTCCTGACAATACTTCAAGTAACTCCAGCTTGTAGGCAACTTCTCCCATTCGTTCCAAAACGCGATATGGTCCTACAAATCTTGGAGCTAGTTTTCCCTTAACTCCAAAACGTTTCACTCCTCGCAAGGGTGATACTCGCAGATAGGCTCTGTCTCCAATTTCATAGGTTACCTCCTTGCGTTTTGAGTCTGCATAACTCTTCTGCCTGGACTGGGCAATCTTCAGTCTATCACGGATCAATTTAACCTTCTCCTCAGACTCCTTGATCAAGTCTGGTCCAAACAACTGACGATCTCCTACCTCATCCCACATCAGTGGTGTTCTACATCTGCGTCCATACAGAGCTTCGAACGGTACCATCTTCAAACTGGCCTGGTAGCTATTGTTGTATGAGAACTCTGCGTAAGGCAAATTGTCATCCCAACTAGATCCATAGTCTAGCGCAAAGGCTCTCAACATGTCCTCCAGAATCTGGTTGACTCTCTCTCTCTGTCCATCTGTCTGTGGGTGAAATGTTGTACTGAACTCCAATCTTGTTCCCAAAGTCTGGTGTAGCTGATGCCAAAGCTTTGAAGTAAACTGTGTTCCTCTATCTGATACGATGGTCCTCGGAACTCCATGCAGACATACGATCCTGGACATATATATCTTGGCCAACTTTGCACTTGTATAAGTAGTTTTCATTGGAATGAAGTGAGCCACTTTGGTCAAGCGATCCACTACTACCCATATTGAGTCATATCCTGCTTTGGTTCTGGGCAATCCAGTGATAAAGTCCATGCCGAGTTTATCCCACTTCCATTCGGGTATCGGCATAGGATGTAATAGTCCTGCTGGCTTCTGATGCTCTGCCTTCACTCTCTGACATACATCACATACGGCTACATACTCGGCAATATCCTTCTTCATAACAGTCCACCAGAAACGTTCTTTCAGATCCAAATACATCTTGGTGTTTCCGGGGTGTATCGAGTATGGTGAGTCATGGGTCTCCTGAAGTATTAACTTCCTGATCTCAGGGTTATTGGGCACATAAACTCGGTCCTCAAACCATAAGGTATCGTGCTCATCCTCACGAAAACCTTTGGCCTTTCCTTTCCTCATCTTCTCCTTTATCTCCGCAATCTCTTTGTCATCCTTCTGAGCTTCTCGAATCTTGTCCAACAATGTGGACTGAACCTCCATTGTTGCAATGAATCCTCTTGGAACAATCTCCAACCGGAGTTCCATGATATCTTCTGCTAACTCCTTAGGCAATCCCTTACTTTCAAGGATATTAGCGTAACTCTTCCAGCTCAAAGCGTCTGCTACGACATTGGCCTTTCCTGGATGATAGTGCAGCTTCATATCGTAATCCTTTATAAGCTCCAGCCATCTCCTTTGTCTAAGGTTGAACTCCTTCTGTGTGAAAATGTACTTCAAACTCTTATGATCCGTGTACACATCACAACGGTTCCCAATAAGGTAATGTCTCCAGGTCTTCAATGCATGTACTACGGCTGCTAGCTCCAAATCATGCATGGCATATTTCAACTCATGAGGCTTCAGTTGTCGTGAGGCATACGAAACAACCTTTCCGTCCTGCATAAGCACACATCCAAGTCCCAAGCGAGAGGCGTCGCAATAAACTTGGAACTCCTTATGTATATCTGGCA
>LR880967.1:713720651-713732853 GCA_904067115.1 Aegilops sharonensis | reverse complement strand
CACCGTGACCAAGGAGGAGGGGAAAACGAGAGACATTAATGTTTATTTGCTAATTAATAGTATTGCATGCAATGAACTAACCACTGCATGTCATGTTTGATAGTCTCAGGTCATTAAAAGCATGCACACCCTCATCTCTTATTGGTTCATATGTCAAGAAACAAGAAACGAGGTAGAAGTTAATGCACCGCGCCTACGTGTTTTGGGATTATTTGGTTTTCGTAAGATGACTTACACACCTAGACGGAGGGAGTACATGAGATGTATAATGTGAAAATTATATCATTGGAAACTCCTTTCACATACGAAATTGACCATATGCTTTGTGTAAGTTGCATGTCATATATTAGTACTCTAACATTTGGTCAAAGTTAGCCTCGAAAAATGCATTAGACCCTGTATGCTTTGTGTAAGTTGCATGTCATATATTATTACTCTAACATTTGTGTAAGTTGCATGTCATATATTATTACTCTAATATTTGGTCAGAGTATAGTGGAAGTGGATCCTCTGACGTAGGTATCCCTGCCTTACCCTCCCTTCCGGTCACTTACTAGCGGACCCCATGCTTGCTAGGCCATGCATGTCAGTTACTCAATGGGTTCGTCCACGTCAGGGGATCCTCATCTGTAATATACTCCCTCTGTTTTTATTTACTCCGCATAAAGCGGAGGGAGTAGTGGCATAATAAATGACGCAGGCGGGGGAGGGGGAGGGACGTCGGTTTGCTCTCAACTGCGGTCCCACAAGCGAGCGAAAACGCAAGACGAAGCGCGTTCCATTCGGTGAGCGACGTGGAGGGTCCAACGTGCCGGGCTGCAACACGAACGCGACAAGAGCGATGTACTGTCAAAACCGATTGACGGTCGACACCGGAACCACTATTCACACCAGAACCTTCGCTGCTCGGCCTACGCCAGCCACTGCCCTAAAACCACACCAAATCTCCAGCCCATTCCCCCACCTTTCGATCCCCTAGCCCGCATCAAGCGTCCCCTAGTTCGCCGGAAAGCCATGGTGCACCGCAAGATCACTTACTACAAGATGCTGACGCCGGAGTGCCGCGCAGAAATCGCGGCGGCGGTCGGCGCCACAGACCTCCGTTCCCAAGCTCGCTTTGCGGCGGGCCAATCCCCGAGTTCTCTGGAGCCAAGCTACGAGGAGGAGGAAGCCGATCCAATGTTCACTGCGGAGGTCGCGGCGCAGAAGCCCCCCGATGGGTATTAGACGATGGACGTCGACTTCGTGCCGGCGTCCGAGTCCCCCATGGTGCAGGCGGACCAGCGGTTCAACATGGCGATACTAAAGGAGGACCGGGAGGCAGAGGCTCAACTCGACGTGGAGCGCGCGCATGCCACTGCCATCGAGGCTCTCTTGCAGGCGGAACCGGATGTCGTGGATGTGAACCGAGCGGCGGAGGTTCAACTTGAGGTGGAGCGCGCGGATGCCGCTGCCATCGAGGCCCTCTTGCAGGCGGAACCGGACGTCCTGGACATGAACCGGGCGGCAGAGGCTCGACTCGACGCAGAGGGCGCGGATGCCGCTCTCATCGACGCCCTCCTGCGGGCGGAACTGGAAGTCTTGGACTTGAACCGGGCGGCATAGGCTCGACTCGACGCGGAGCGCGCGGATGCCGCTCTCATCGATGCCCTCCTGCAGGCGGAACCGGAAGTCCTGGAATTGAACCGGGCGGCGGAGGCTCGACTCAACGCGGAGCACGCGGATGCCGCTGCCATCGAGGCCCTCCTGCAGGTGGAACCAGACGTCCTTGACTTGAACCGGGTTGTGCTCTCGTCCGTGCATAGCGCCCGCACGCTCCGCTTGAACGAGTAGCTGGAGGCCGAGGACAACCACGGTGCGGAGACACACGTCGGCTGGTTCGCGCCGGCAGCCAAAGACGACGAGGCCGTCTCTTTCCGTGAGCAGTGATAGTTTTTCTTTATGTTGTTGTTTTTATTATTATGGATCTTTTGCTGCGTAAAAACATACTATTTGTTATGCAAGTCGCCTGAGTCTACCATTTCAGGCGGTTGGATGAATATTCTATGTTTCCTAACCCTTCTTTCCTTCTTCCTCACCTCTTCTTCTTCCCCAACAGACCACCGCACGGGCCGTACGGATACTCCGGTTGGATAAACATACTCTATGAACGAAAATTATGTGTCAGCGATAGGATGGCTGAGTTTGGATTGTTCACATGCGACAACACGTGTCAGTGAGGGTGCGTTCCCTTGGTTGGGTTTGCGGCGTGCAGGAGCGAAGTGTGACGGTGCGGTGCGACCATGACAGCCATGCGCAGGTGTACCTCCTTCTCATTTTGAAAACTTTAGGCACGCTTGGCAAAAATGTGTGGCGAAGTTTGGCAATGCAAGGCCTAGACCCAAACAGGATAAGTGCGTACTACCTCTGTCCGGGTTTATTGGTCCCCATTGTATTTCGTGCCAAATTTTGACCATAGATTAAACTAAGAAAATGTTCACGCATGTCACCAAACATTATATTTTTCAAAAATATGTTCAAATACGAATCCAATGAGATAATTTTTCTTGACATGAATTAACATTTTGTTAGTTAAATCTTTAGTCAAAATTTGGCACAAACTATAAAAGGGACCTATAAACCAGGACGGAGGTAGTACGTACTAGGAGTACTAGTGTTAAAAAAGAAAGGCGGGGGTTTCCTTCGATACAAATCCTCGTTTAACGTGTCAATTAATGCGTATTTTTTTTTCTTGAAAGACCAAAGAGCTAACCATCTCACTCCTCATCGCTTGATTAATGCAGCGCCATGCAAACGAACCTTCTCACTTCCGCATGCATGCAGGGGATATTAATGTCCTTGGTTGCTAACCCCATCAATTTTGCCTCTATTAGTGTTAGTGGCCCTTTGCAAATTGTAATTTTGATATACTGGCCTTGTGTGCAAAAAAATGGAGGTAGTAACTATATTTGAATTCCTTGCCCATTGCGGTGACGTCGACGACTTTTTTTGTGGTTTGGCGAAGTGCGTTCGACGGAGAACACCATTGAGGGAGACCACGGTAAGTCGTTCGCAAGTGCCGCATACAAGCCGAGACAACCGCCTTATTTGCATCCAGGAAGTCCTTTACTAGTACTACTACTAGGAGTACTAGTGCGGTGAGATGGTTTCTCGAAGAAGACGATGGACAAGCGGAGTCAGCGAAGAGTGAAATGATAGTTGCTTCGTCCGTGCTTTGTGATTTGACACCTCACTGCTTTGTGATTTGTGATAGAAGGGACATGGGAGTAGACTCTATGCTCTATACTGTACTACTCCTACATGCGTCCAAGCATGGGAGAAAGAGGAGAGACGTTGCATTTTTCTATTCCTTCAATCAATCAATCAGGGAGCTTCGGTTCCATCTTTTTGGCTTTGGCAACGCCATCCACAATGGTTCCCACGATGCCAAAAGCTATTTTCACATTTGGCTACACATTGTGGATGCCCTTAACCGTACCACTTGGTTTTGCTCCTGTGTGCTATCTATACAAATCTCAATTATATTGATCTAAAAAATTATAGAATCAAAGATTAGTAAAAAGGATGTGATTTTGCCGCGCGGATGGCGGGGGAGGTTTCTTATTTTCGGAGGACGTTGTCCTGGCGGTTTGCTAATATGCGGTCCCACGTGTCAGTGCTTTACCAAGCTGATCCGCGTCCCACATGAGGCAGAACAACGGCAAAAGCAACACGTGGTTAAGTTGAAGAAGATGAGGGAGAAGCGACCAAGCTGATCCGCGTCCCACATGAGGCAGAACAACGGCAGAAGCAACACGTGGTTAAGTTGAAGAAGATGATGGAGAAGCGGATTCAGCAACGAGTGAAATGATGGTTGCTTCGTCCCTCCAACTTCTTTTTTTAGCATTATTACTTCGTCCCTCCAACTTAACTGCGGGAAATGTGCAGCTTTGTGATTTGACGCCTCATTGCTCATTACTACGTCGGCACCATGACTGGGGTGCTTCACCCCGGCTGCTCTGCATTGTATTCCGGTATGGCACGTGGACCCGGTAGCTTGATCTCCCACATGTCGGCGAAAGGGACTAGAAGATTTATGAAAGAGAGCGCTCCACTCTTACGACGGAGGAGTAGACGACACGACGGCCCAGTGAACTGTCACTTGTACTGTATAGTACTATAGTTTTGTTGTTTCGCACGATCCATCGATACAAACCCGATTAAACAGGAAAGGGCGGCATTTTTCCCGCGCGGTAGATGATACTGGCCATACATTTCAAAGGCAATTTTAATGTATGCAAACTGAATAATTACAAGTAACAATATGATATCTAGTAAAACTAAAAACACATATGATTTATTGTGTTAGAGTGTAGTAGTAGTGCTGTATTGCATAGTTGTTAGATGTAACATGCGAGAACGTGTAGAGATGTAGTTTTGGAGGGCCTACAGAGAGAAAAGCGTAGTACGGTCACCGAATTTCAGAATAAGCTGATTACGGTCACTATATACGTTTTGCGGTGATTATCCGGTCACTTGCTCACAGTTCAGCATCGGATTGCAGTCTATTGACCGGCCAAATAGTCTGTGTGGCGCCATGTTGACTAGTTAAATTGACCACGTTCCTTATGGGTCCCACCTGTCAGTTCGCATAGGGAAAAGGTCAGATAAACACAAATTTACGTAGGCGCGACAAGGCTCCAACCCGTGCGCGGGAATCACCTGGTTGTGTATGTGTCTGTCAGGGCTTGATGTGTGCGCATGCACGTGTAGGTTGAGCACTTGAGCGTGAGAGTGTGTGTTGGTCATGTGGTGTACTGGTGTGTGCATGCATGCGTGCGTGTGTGCGTGTGAGTGTTGCGTGCGTGTGTGGCTGCGTGTGTACGTGTGAGTGTTGCGTGCGTGCGTGGGTGCATGTGTTTGTGTGAGTGTTGCGTGGATGGAGTTCGTGTGCATGCGTTGTGTGTATAATCACCACACCAACTCCTGTGTGTTAAAACAGACGACTCAGCATACCAAAACAAGGCCACCTTGTCTGCTGTGCCCGCGGTCATGACTTCGCACCACCGTCAAAATATTTTTTTGTCGTTTGTTTTCATTCTTACTAGCAAGATGCCCGTGCGTTGCACGTAACATCAAGATGCATTTGCATGACTTGTTTATCTTGTGAGAGAAAAGGATGAACGAGGGAAGGCCTTATTTGCAAATGTGGAGAGGTGTGTGGGTACCTTTTTGCAAAACTGCCATAGTTTCTTTCCTATCCGTCAGATATAAATCGGACGGCCTATATTGCAGGATGGCAGGCACACCATCATCACCAACTCTATTTTTTATAAGAGTGTATTTTATGTATTTTATAATAGTGTAGATGTAGAGTAGATACAAGTCGACATGTGGGCACGATGTTAGTGAGATAATGTGATTCTACACTAGATTAGGTGCCACGTGGAGTGAGGGAGTCCTGGATTAGGGGGTGTCCGGATAGCCGGACTACTATCATCAGCCGGACTATCATTTGCCGGACTATCATCATCGGCTGGACTCCAAGACTATGAAGATAGAAGATTGAAGACTTCCCCCCGTGTCCGGATGGGACTTTCCTTGGCGTGGAAGGCAAGCTTGGCGATAAGGATATGTAGATCTCCTACCATTGTAACCGACTCTATGTAACCCTAGCCCTCTCCGGTGTCTATATAAACCGGAGGGCTTTAGTCCGTAGGACTACAATGACAACAACCCTTACAATCATACCATAGGCTAGCTTCTAGGGTTTAGCCTCCTCGATCTCGTGGTAGATATACTCTTGTACTACCCATATCATCAATATTAATCAAGCAGGAGTAGGGTATTACCTCCATCGAGAGGGCCCGAACCTGGGTAAAAACATTGTGTCCCTTGTCTCCTGTTACCATCCGCCTAGACGCACAGTTCGGGACCCCCTACCCGAGATCCGCCGGTTTTGACACCGACATTGGTGCTTTCATTGAGAGTTCCTCTGTGTCGTCACCGATAGGCCCGATGGCTTCTTCGATCATCAACAACGACACGGTCCAGGGTGAGAATTTTCTCCCCGGACAGATCTTCGTATTCGGCGGCTTTGCACTGCGGGCCAATTCGCTTGCCATCTGGAGCAGATCGAAAGCTACGCCCCTGGCCATCAGGTCAGATTTAGAAGTTTGAACCATACGGCCGATGTCCGCAGAGACTTGATCTTCGACGGATTCGAGCCACAGCCGAGCGTGCCGCACTGTCTCGATGGGTATGATCTAGCTCTGTCGCCGAACAGTGCCCTGGAGGCCGCACCAGCATCCACTCCGACCATTAATGCGGAGCCGGATTCCCCGATCGAGGACGAGTGGTTGGACGCCGCCTCGGGGGCTACGGTCTCTACGGCGATTGAGCCGAAATCCATCCCTGTCCTTTGCGAAGACCTTGACTCCAGGGTGCCGGACTCCGAACCCTCCGCGCCCCTGCCAATCGAATCCAATTGGGCCCTGGTCATGGAGTTCACTGCCGCGGACATCATTCAGCACTCGCCCTTTGGCGACATCCTGAATTCACTAAAGTCTCCCTCTTTATCCGGAGAGCCCTGGCCGTACTACGGACAGGAAGGTTGGGATACGGACGACGAAGAAATTCAACGCCCACCCACCACCCACTTTGTAGCCACTGTCGATGATTTAAGCGACATGCTCGACTTCGACTCCGAAGACATCGACGGTATGGACGACGATGCCAGAGACGACCAAGACCTAGCGCCTACAGGGCACTGGAAGGCCACCTCGTCATACGACAGATACATGGTGGACATCCCAAAAGATGGGAACGGCGATGGAATAACGGAGGACGACCCCTCCAAGAAGCAACCGAAGCGCCGACGTCAGCGACGCCGCTCTAAATCCCGCCACAGCAATAACGGTGATTCCGGCACGGGAGATAATAACACCCTGGACAGTGCCGAAGACAACCCCCTCTAGCAGGACTCAGCGCAGGAGAAGGGAGGAGCAAGTCCGCACGACAGTGCGGCAGAAAGAGAGGTAGAGGACGATAATTATGTGCCTCCCTCCGAAGATGCGGCAAGCCTCGACGACGACGAATTTGTCGTGCCCGAGGATCCCGCCGAACAGGAGCGCTTCAAACGCAGGCTTATGGCCACGGCAAGCAGCCTCAAGAAAAAGCAGCAACAGCTTAGAGCTAACCAAGACCTGCTAGCTGACAGATGGACCGAAGTCCTTGCAGCCGAAGAGTATGAACTCGAACGCCCCTCCAAAAGCTACCCCAAACGCAGGCCGTTGCCTCGATCAGAGGAGGAAGCACCCAAGTCACCAGCGCACGACATGGCAGACCGGCCACCCCGTGGCCGCGACAGAGAAGCCTCTCGGCCCTCCGCTCAAGCCACACCCCGACGCCGCTCAAAAAATACCAAGACACGGGAAAACGCGCCGGACTTGCGAGATATATTGGAGGATAAGGCAAAACATACAAGATCGATCTACGGATCGCGTGGGCGCCCCATGACACGTGATGATAACCGTCACGCCGGATACAGCAAACCCTGTCGGGCCGAACACAGTACACAAAGCTCATATAAGCTACGTCGTGATATAGCCCAATACAGAGGCGCCGCACACCCACTATGCTTCACAGATGAAGTAATGGATCATCAAATCCCTTAGGGCTTCAAACCCGTAAACAATGAATCATACGATGGTACCACAGATCCCGCGGTCTGGATCGAGGATTATCTCCTCCATATCCACATGGCCTGCGGTGATGATCTACATGCCATCAAATACCTCCCACTCAAGCTTAAAGGACCAGCTCGGCATTGGCTCAATAGCTTGCCAGCAGAATCAATTGGTTGTTGGGAGGACCTGGAAGCCTCATTCCTTGATAACTTCCAGGGCACATATGTGCGACCACCAGACGCCGATGACCTCAGCCATATAATTCAGCAGCCAGAAGAATCGGCCAGACAATTCTGGACACGGTTCCTAACAAAGAAAAACCAAATCGTTGACTGTCTGGATGCAGAGGCCCTTGCAGCCTTCAAACATAACATCCGCGACGAGTGGCTTGCCCGACACCTAGGACAGGAAAAGCCGAAATCCATGGCAGCCCTCACAACACTCATGACCCGCTTTTGCGCGGGAGAGGACAGCTGGCTAGCTCGAAGCAACAACTTGGCCAAACACCCTAACAGTTCGGATACCAAGGACAGCAATGGCAGGTCGCGTCGCAACAAGAACAAGCGCCGCATTAACGGTGATAATGCTGAAGATACGGCAGTCAATGCCGGATTCAGAGGCTCTAAACCCGGTTAGCGAAAAAAGCCATTCAAAAGAAATACCCAGGGCCAGTCCAACTTGGACCGAATACTCGATCGCTTGTGCCAGATACATGGCACCCCCGAAAAACCCAGCCAACCACACCAACAGGGATTGTTGGGTGTTCAAGCAAGTAGGCAAGTTAAGTGCCGAACTCAATGACAAGGGGCTGCATAGCGATGACGAGGAAGAGCCCCGGCCGCCGAACAATAGAGGACAGAAGGGCTTTCCCACACAAGTGCGGACGGTGAACATGATATACGCAACCCACATACCCAAAAGGGAGCGGAAGCATGCACTAAGGGACGTATATGCGATGGAGCCAGTTGCCCCAAAGTTCAACCCATGGTCTTCCTGCCCGATCACCTTCGATCGAAGGGACCACCCCACTAACATTCGTCATGGCGGTTTCGCCGCATTGGTTCTTGACCCAATTATTGACGGATTTCACCTCACCAGAGTCCTGATGGACGGCGGTAGCAGCCTGAACCTGCTTTATCAGGATACAGTGCACAAAATGGGCATAGACCCCTCAAGGATTAAACCTACAAAGACGACCTTCAAAGGCGTCATACCGGGTGTAGAGGCCAATTGTACGGGCTCAGTTACACTCGAAGCGAAAAGTTAATCTTTGACATAGTCCCGTTCCGCAGCGGCTATCATGCACTGCTCGGACGAACCGCATTTGCAAAGTTGAATGCAGTGCCGCACTACGCATACCTCAAGCTCAAGATGCCAGGCCCTCGAGGAGTAATCATGGTCAATGGAAACACCGAACGCTCTCTCCGAACGGAGGAGCACACGGCGGCCCTCGTGGTGGAGGTGCAAAGCAGCCTCTCACAGCAATTCTCGAGTCCGGCCACTAAGCATCCGGACACTGTCAAGCGCGCCCGGAGTAACCTACAACAAGACCGCCTGGCACGATTCAAGCACGTGTAGCAATCCGGCCCCAACCCCAGCCCTCGTGAAATTGTGAAGCCAGTACTACGTGTACATAACTATGCTCTGGAGATATCATGGGCATAAGGGGAGGGGCACGACCACGGCACACCCAGAATGCGGCTCAACCGCACCAGGGGCTCCCGATTGGGTCATTATTTTTCTTTTTTCTTTTTCTTTTCTTTTTCCTTACATTCAGGACTCCGTTTTCTAGAAGTCCTGTCTGGCACTAGAATCGCCGAACTCACGATGCAACAGCCAGGGAAGCAAAAAGCTACGTCGAGTGTTCAAGTGGTCTCTATTATGAGCATTATACCTATTTTACATACCATCCCGCAGCTTACCCCTGGAGGGGGACATGTTAGATAGTCCCATCCCTTGCTTATCGCACTATTTGTATCATTCTGCTTTCATTGCAGTACCTTTTTGAATAAACAATACATAGTTTTTGCCTATTATTGCACTCCTTTCTTTATATATATATATATATATATATATATATATATATATGTTCATTTCATGACATGTTGCACCTGTACACTTTGGTACGGCCAATACACCAGGGGCTTAAGTACCCCAAAAGTATGGTGTGATAAGTGTGAACACTTTCACAAGTGCGGCGCGTCGAACTTATAACATTATATGCATCGGCTCTGAATCATGTCTTGGGTCAATAGTTGGGTTTGCCCGGCTCCTATGTTTTGGTACCTTACGTTCCGTTATATCGGCTAAGGTAGCACTAGGAGAACCACTGCGATTGTGCCCCGGTTGAGCTGGGTTGAGCACCTCAGTGGAGAAAGCTAAAACTGACCGTCATGATAGGGCGAGAGCTGGTCGCTGTTCGAAGAGGTTTTTTGGGTCCCTAAAGACTTATGCCGCTTAGAGCGAGGAACCGGAATTGTCCGGCCAAGGCGTGGATAGCGCCCCGAACTCGGTCTTCCGAATAATAGGGGCTTCACCGAAATTTAAAATTATAGAATTCTATGGCTAAGTGAGAGTGTTCAAGCATTATAAGTCCGGTTGCCTTGTTCGTTGCGTTGAGCGCCTCCCTAGATGGACCCAAGAATGGGAACAAGAGTGCTCAAGTTTATCCCGAACACCCCAGCACTCGTGGCATGGGGGCTGAAGACAACGACTTGCCATCTCTCAAATTTGATAAGCGGCTGCACAGAAGGTAATATTTTAAATTAACAAGCGTTGCTTAGCGCATATGAACAAGTTTTCAGTGTACAGGATAACAAATGCGAGTCTATTCAAAAATTACATCTTTGGAGCACTCATCCGCCATTCGGCGGGCACCCTTCAGGAGGCCCTCATTGTAACACCCCGGAAGTAACTTTCCATATTTGTAACTCCAACTCTTGCCATTTTCGGCATTGATATATGATATTCCCTCCGTGGTTGGGTTTTCTTCTTTTTGCATTTTGTCCATGTCATGCATTTTATATTATGTCATCATGTGCATCGCATTTGCATACGTGTTCGTCTCTTGATTCCGAGCATTTTTCCCGTTGTCCGTTTTGCAATCCGGCACTCCTATCTCCCCCGGCGGTCGCTTTTACGTTTTTCCGTGTGCGGGTACTAAACCTTCTCGAAATGTATCGAGGTTTGTCTAGTGGCCTTGGTATACCACCCGTAGACCACCGGTCAAGTTTCGGGTCATTTGGAGCTCGTTTGGTACTCCAACGGTTAACCGCACTCTCGCAAAGGCCTATTTTAAGTTGCAGCCCAACACCCCTTCAAAACAGCCCATTAACCCATCTAAGTCACTTCCATGCTCTCCGTCGTTCGATCACGATCGTGTGGGCGAAAACTACACCTCATTTGGACTCTCCTAGCTCCCTCTATGCCTATTTAAACACCTCCCCCGAAATTCGCGGTCCAATCCACCCCTAACCCTAGCAGTTTTTCCCCTCGCGCCGCCGGACGCGTCCGTCCGCGCCGGACACGTCCGCCGGCCACGTCGCCCGGACCAATCCCGTGACGCCATGAAACCCGCGCCGCCGCCCGTAGCGAGCCCGCGCCTACCACGTGGGGGTCGCCGCCGCGCGCCGCCGCGGGCCCGCGAGGCCCACGGCCGGCCCGCCCCCGGGCCGACCCGGGCCGCCTCCGCCTCCCGCGCGCCCGGCCGGACGCCGCCGCGCGCCTCCGCCGCCACCTCGCCCCGACCGGCCGGCCCCGCCGCCGCCGCCACCGGCCGGCGCCGTCGCCGCCCGGCCTCCGGGGCTCCCCGCCGCCCGCGCCTCCCGCGGATCCGGCCTCCGCGCCCGGTCCCGCCGGCCGCCGCCGCCTCCGGCGCCCGCTCCGGCGCCCCGCGCCCGGCCGCCCCGCCGGCGCCTCCTCCTTCCCCGCCGGAGCTCACCACCGCCGCCGCCGATCCAGATCGAGCCCCGATCCGGCCTCGGTTCCCGCGCCGTTGACCTCTCTCCCCTCCCCTTTTTTTTCCTAAGTCTTGCGATATTTGATATTTTGTGCAATTTTCAAAGTGGTATATCTTTGCATCTGTAGATCCATTTTGCGCGTATTATATGTCAAAATGTTCGTCTCGAAGAGTAGATCATTTCATTCCATTGCATCATTTTCATTTGAGCTCATCTTGATGCCCGAAATGCTGTTGGAAGAGTGCTATGTGGTGTTAGTTTCTGTTTCGTAACAGAAGTTGCACTTTTGTTATTTTTGCCATGATTAATGTGTGCACCCTATGAATTAGAGTCCTACATGTGTTTTGTAATATGCCATGCCATCTTTCCAGGGGTGTATGCCATGTATTTTTGTGATCTATGTGGTGACTAGCACAAGCATGCAAAGTAGGTGTCCTGATGTTGCTGATTTCAGCCCTGTTTTAGCTGATTTTGATGCCATGTTAACTTGATGATACCGAGAGATCTATGCATATTTTGAGATACTTCAGTAAGGGTGTTTTGTAAAACATGTCTTGCTCTATCCATCCATGCCTT
>LR880967.1:713691386-713704531 GCA_904067115.1 Aegilops sharonensis | reverse complement strand
GACTCAACCGAGCTCAAGTGGGAGTTCGACGAGGAACGTGGTCATTACTATGTGTCTTTTCCTGATGATCAGTAGTGGTGCCCAGTTGGGACGATTCGGGGATCTGTGTAGCATTTGGGGTATCTTCTTTTATTTTGGTTCCGTAGTCGGACCTTGAGTGTACTCTGAATGATGGATGTTTATTTATGTACTGTGTGAAGTGGCGACTGTAAGCCAACTATGTATCTCTTTCCCTTATTTATTACATGGGTTGTGTGAAGATTACCTCACTTGCGACATTGCTTTCAATGCGGTTATGCCTCTAAGTCGTGCCTCGACACGTGGGAGATATAGCCGCATCGGGGGCGTTACACTCATACTACATTTCGGGCGTGCGATGCTCCTTGCCCTTCGGTGGCCCGTCCGTCACAAGCTTCTCCGCATCCAGCTTGCCCCAATGCACTTTAGCACGGGCAAGGGCCCGACGGGCACCTTCAATGCAGACGGAGCGCTTGATGACTTCAACCCGTGGACAGGCGTCCACTAGCCGCCGCACTAGCTCAAAGTAGCTCCCATGCATGGCTTCCAATTGCCACAGCCGAACTATGAGGCCCCTTATGGCCTGTTCGGCGACCTTGTGGAGCTCGACCAGCTGCTTCAGCTGGTCGCTTAGGGGCACCGGATGTCCGGCCTCAGCATACTAAGACCAGAACACCTTCTCCGTCGAGCTCCCCTCCTTGGCGCGGTAGAATGCGGCAGCATCAGACACACTACGGGGCAGATATGCGAACGCTCCTGGAGAGCTCCGAATCCGGGTAAGTAATAGGTAATTCACTTTCACATGCTTGGTTTGCATAAAGAATGCCTTACCCGCCGCTATCTTCTTTAATGATTCAATTTCTTGGAGGGCTTTTTGGGCCTCGGCCTTAGCAGCTTTGGCACTCTCAAGAGCCGAGGCAAGCACGGACATCCGGTGCGGCTTAGACAAAGCTCATATAAGCTACGTCGTGATATAGCCCAATACAGAGGCGCCGCACACCCACTATGCTTCACAGATGAAGTAATGGATCATCAAATCCCTTAGGGCTTCAAACCCGTAAACAACGAATCATACGATGGTACCACAGATCCCGTGGTCTGGATCGAGGATTATCTCCTCCATATCCACATGGCCCGCGGTGATGATCTACATGCCATCAAATACCTCCCACTCAAGCTTAAAGGACCAGCTCGGCATTGGCTCAACAGCTTGCTAGAAGAATCAATTGGTTGTTGGGAGGACCTGGAAGCCGCATTCCTTGATAACTTCCAGGGCACATATGTGCGACCACCAGACGCCGATGACCTCAGCCATATAATTCAGCAGCCAGAAGAATCGGCCAGACAATTCTGGACACGGTTCCTAACAAAGAAAAACCAAATCATTGACTGTCTGGATGCAGAGGCCCTTGCAGCCTTCAAACATAACATCCGCGACGAGTGGCTTCCCCGGCACCTAGGACAGGAAAAGCCGAAATCCATGGCAGCCCTCACAACACTCATGACCCGCTTTTGCGTGGGAGAGGACAGCTGGCTAGCTCGAAGCAACAACTTGGCCAAACAACCTAACAGTTCGGATACCAAGGACATCAATGGCAGGTCGCGTCGCAACAAGAACAAGCGCCGCATTAACGGTGATAATGCTGAAGATACGGCAGTCAATGCCGGATTCAGAGGCTCTAAACCCGGTCAGCGGAAAAAGCCATTCAAAATAAATACCCAGGGCCCGTCCAACTTGGACCGAATACTCGATCGCTTGTGCCAGATACATGGCACCCCCGAAAACCCCAGCCAACCACACCAACAGGGATTGTTGGGTGTTCAAGCAAGCAGGCAAGTTAAGTGCTGAACTCAATGACAAGGGGCTGCATAGCGATGACGAGGAAGAGCCCCGGCCGCCGAACAATAGAGGACAGAAGGGCTTTCCCACACAAGTGCGGACAGTGAACATGATATACGCAACCCACATACCCAAAAGGGAGCGGAAGCATGCACTAAGGGACGTATATGCGATGGAGCCAGTTGCCCCAAAGTTCAACCCATGGTCTTCCTGCCCGATCACCTTCGATCGAAGGGACCACCCCACTAACATTCGTCATGGCGGTTTCGCCGCATTGGTTCTTGACCCAATTATTGACGGATTTCACCTCACCAGAGTCCTGATGGACGGCGGTAGCAGCCTGAACCTGCTTTATCAGGATACAGTGCGCAAAATGGGCATAGACCCCTCAAGGATTAAACCTACAAAGACGACCTTCAAAGGCGTCATACCGGGTGTAGAGGCCAATTGTACGGGCTCAGTTACACTCGAAGTGGTCTTCGGATCCCCGGATAACTTCCGAAGCGAAAAGTTAATCTTTGACACAGTCCCGTTCCGCAGCGGCTATCATGCACTGCTCGGACGAACCGCATTTGCAAAGTTGAATGCAGTGCCGCACTACGCATACCTCAAGCTCAAGATGCCAGGCCCTCGAGGAGTAATCACGGTCAATGGAAACACCGAACGCTCTCTCCGAACGGAGGAGCACACGGCGGCCCTCGTGGCGGAGGTGCAAAGCAGCCTCTCACAGCAATTCTCTAGTCTGGCCACTAAGCGTCCGGACACTGTCAAGCGCGCCCGGAGTAACCTACAACAAGACCGCCTCGCACGATTCAAGCACGTGTAGCTATCCGGCCCCAACCCCGGCCCTCATGAAATTGTGAAGCCAGTACTACGTGTACATAACTACGCTCTGGAGATATCATGGGCATAAGGGGAGGGGCACGACCACGGCACACCCAGAATGCGGCTCAACCGCACCAGGGGCTCCCGATTGGGTCATTCTTTTTCTTTTTTCTTTTTCTTTTCTTTTTCCTTACTTTCAGGACTCCGTTTTCTAGAAGTCCTGTCTGGCACTAGAATCGCCGAACTCACGATGCAACAGCCAGGGAAGCAAAAAGCTACGTCGAGTGTTCAGGTGGTCTCTATTATGAGCATTATACCTATTTTACATACCATCCCGCAGCTTACCCCTGGAGGGGGACATGTTAGATAGTCCCATCCCTTGCTTATCGCACTATTTGTATCATTCTGCTTTCATTGCAGTACCTTTTTGAATAAACAATACATAGTTTTTGCCTATTATTGCACTCCTTTCTTTATCTATATATATATATATATATATATATATATATATATATATATGTTCATTTCATGACATGTTGCACCCTTACACTTTGGTACGGCCAATACACCAGGGGCTTAAGTACCCCAAAAGTATGGTGTGATAAGTCTGAACACTTTCACAAGTGCGGCACGTCGAACTTATAACATTATATGCATCGGCTCCGAATCACGTCTTGGGTCAATAGTTGGGTTTGCCCGGCTCCTATGTTTTGGTACCTTACGTTCCGTTATATCGGCTAAGGTAGCACTAGGAGAACCACTGCGATTGTGCCCCGGTTGAGCTGGGTTGAGCACCTCAGTGGAGAAAGCTAAAACTGACCGTCATGATAGGGCGAGAGCCGGTCGCTGTTCGAAGAGGTTTTTTGGGTCCCTAAAGACTTATGCCGCTTAGAGCGAGGAACCGGAATTGTCCGGCCAAGGCGTGGATAGCGCCCCGAACTCGGTCTTCCGAATAATAGGGGCTTCACCGAAATTTAAAATTATAGAATTCTATGGCTAAGTGAGAGTGTTCAAGCATTATAAGTCCGGTTGCCTTGTTCGTTGCGTTGAGCGCCTCCCTAGATGGACCCAAGAATGGGAACAAGAGTGCTCAAGTTTATCCCGAACACCCCAGCACTCGTGGCATGGGGGCTGAAGACAACGACTTGCCATCTCTCAAATTTGATAAACGGCCGCACAGAAGGTAATATTTTAAATTAACAAGCGTTGCTTAGCGCATATGAACAAGTTTTCAGCGTACAGGATAACAAATGCGAGTCTATTGAAAAATTACATCTTTGGAGCACTCATCCGCCATTCGGCGGGTACCCTTCAGGAGGCCCTCATACTACATTTCGGGCGTGCGATGCTCCTTGCCCTTCGGTGGCCCGTCCGTCACAAGCTTCTACGCATCCAGCTTGCCCCAGTGCACTTTAGCACGGGCAAGGGCCCGACGGGCACCTTCAATGCAGACGGAGCGCTTGATGACTTCAACCCGTGGACAGGCGTCCACCAGCCGCCGCACTAGCCCAAAGTAGCTCCCATGCATGGCTTCCAATTGCCACAGCCGAACTATGAGGCCCCTTATGGCCTGTTCGGCGACCTTGTGGAGCTCGACCAGCTGCTTCAGCTGGTCGCTTAGGGGCACCGGATGTCCGGCCTCAGCATACTGAGACCAGAACACCTTCTCCGTCGAGCTCCCCTCCTTGGCACGGTAGAATGCGGCAGCATCAGACACACTACGGGGCAGATATGCGAACGCTCCTGGAGAGCTCCGAATCCGGGTAAGTAATAGGTAATTCACTTTCACATGCTTGCTTTGCATAAAGAATACCTTACCCGCCGCTATCTTCTTTAATGATTCAATTTCTTGGAGGGCTTTTTGGGCCTCGGCCTTAGCAGCTTTGGCACTCTCAAGAGCCGAGGCAAGCACGGACTCTCGGGTCTTCGAGTCACGCTCGAAACCCTCGTGTTTTTTCACGAGAGCCTGGAGCTCTTGCCGCACCTCCGCCAGCTGCGCCTCCCCCTTCTCTCGCTCGGTACGCTCCGCGGCCGCTTTGCTTTCGTCCACGGACACCGCTTCCTTCAGGGTTGCCACCTCGTTCGTGGCCCCTGCGGTACCCATGTTATTCCTGTTAGTTTTTGCAAATGAAACCTTTCTATAAGGTATTTCTTTAATAAGGTATTACTTACCTTCCTTGTCCTCGAGCTGCTTCTTGGCAAGGCCAAGCTCGTTCTCTGACCGCTTGAGGCTCTGCTTCAATGCATTGACCTCCGCAGTCAATGCGGCAGAGGTCAGCAGCGCAGCCTGCATTCCCATATTGACACACTTATGTTAGACTCCTGCGTATATCTTTTTAGATCCTTAGTCCGACTTTTCTTTCCGAACACCGAACTAAGCATCAGGGGCTACTGTCTATGCGGTAATATTTTTACATATTCTAAACTTACCTCAAAGCCTGTTAGAAGGCTGGTACAGGCTTCAGTCAGCCCGCTCTTGGCGGACTGAACTTTCTGGATCACCACACTCATAACAGTGTGGTGCTCCTCCTCCGGTTGGACGGAAGAAACCGGCGTCTTACCCTTCTTACGAAGGGGCCGCTTGCCGGACTCCAGAATCGCTGAAGGTTCCGGCATGGAGTCCGGACGAGGGTCGGGCTTAGAGCCCCTGGGGGTCTCGTCCCCCACGCGCCTGGAGTCCGAGAGGTTTCCTTGCGGCGCCTCCTGCGCCACCTCCTCTTGACCAGGCCCCCCTTGGGGCACCACCTCGGTGTCGTCTGCAGCGTGAGGCGATGAGGCGGCCGGAAGTGAAGTACTCTCCATTTCCGACAAACTCAGGGACCCGCTCGACGAAGCGGCGAACTCGCCCTTGGGCGGGCTGCATGATTGTTCGGCATTAGAGAACATTATGCAATAAAAAAGCCATGGGTATCCGGACACTTACGATCTCGCCAGGGGCTTGGCCCTTGTTGGCCAATCCTCCTCATCATTGTCGACGTTGGTGGAGAAGTCCGGAGGAAGGGTTCTTCCCTTCTTGGACCCTCCGGCCTCCCCAGTTGGGGCGGCCTTCCTTTTCCTCTCCTCCCCCGCTGGGGGAGAGGCTTCTTTTTCCTCCTCCTTGTTCTCAGGAGAAGATTCTGCTTCAGAATCGGACAACACCAGGCGTCGGGAGCTCCTTCGAGTTCCTGTTGCCTCCTTCTTGGCCATCTTCTCTGGCACCACATGAGGTACCGGAGCCAGCAGCCCCGTCAATCGGGCGTCCGCTGGGTCTTCTGGCAAAGGAGCCGGACAGTTAACCTGTACGGACGTCTTCAGCCAGTCCTGTTAAAGGTTAGGGAGTTTTAGATCCCGCATAGAGTCAAACTACGAAAAAAGAGTCCCATAAAGGGTAAAATAACTCACCTCGCTGGCTTGACGCTGCGAGCTGAATCCGCGATCTTCGGTAGCTGATGTGGGAGCCTCGGCGCCCTTGAACAGAACCTTCCAGGCATCTTCATACGTAGTGTCGAAGAGCCTTGTCAGAGTTGGGTGCTGTGCCGGATCGAACTCCCACATTTTGAAGGCCTGTTGTTGGCATGGGAGAATCCGGCGGATGAGCATCACCTGGATTACGTTGACAAGCCTGAGATTCTTATTCACCAGGTTTCAGATGCATGTTTGGAGTCCGGATAGCTCGTCCGAATTCCCCCACGTCTGGCCCGTCTCTTTCCATGATGAGAGCCGTGTGGGGAAGCCAGATCTGAATTCGGGGGCCGCCGCCAATTTGGAGTCGCGCGACTAGGTGATATAGAACCACCCCGATTGCCACCCCTTTATTGTCTCCACGAAGGAGCCCTCGAGCCATAGGACTTTGGCCATCTTGCCAACCATGGCGCCTCCGCACTCCGCTTGACGGCCGCCCACTACCTTCGGCCTGACATTGAAGATCTTCAGCCATAAGCCGAAGTGGGGCTGGATGCAGAGGAAGGCTCGCACACGACGATGAACGCCGAGATGTTGAGGATGAAATTCGGGGCCAGATCGTAGAAGTCCAGGCCGTAGTAGAACATGAGCCCCCGGAAAAATGGGTGAAGTGGAAAACCTAGTCCACGGAGGAAGTGGGGGAGAAACACCACCCTCTCATGGGGCCTGGGGGTTGGAATGAGCTGCCCTGCGTCGGGCAGCCGGTGCGCGATGTTGCTGGACAAGTATCCGGCCTCCCGCAGCTTTGTGATGTGCCCCTCCGTGACGGAGGAGGCCATCCACCTACCTCCCGCTCCGGACATAGTTGGATACGGTTGAGGTGGGGTGTGCGGACTTGGGCGCTGGAGCTCGAGTGCGCAAAAATGGATGAGCAAAGGAGGAAGAAGGCATAGGTGAAAAGGCGAATCCTTATCCCCTTATATGGACGGACGGAGCTATGCGTCCCCCACCAGCCAGGTAAAACTCGCTTATCTCCCAAGCTCCGTAATCAATGGCGCGGATGGTTTACCCACGTTCGTATTGAGAATCCCGGAATAAGGGGGCACGATCTATGCTTTGATAAGGCGTGCCAAAGAAACCGCCTCGCTAAACGCGCTGAGGTGGGACAGTAAAAAAACAATTCATATAAAGGCCTGGCCGTGGTGTGATGTCACGCCGCGGAATACGTCAGCAGATCTGTGCAAAAGTTATTCTCTCTACGGTGGTATGTGGAAATTGTTTTGCAGAGCCAGACACTATCCTTGTGTTCAAAACCTTCAATGAAGTATTCGGAGGAGGAACAAGCCTTGCAATGCCGAAGACAATATGCGCGCCGGACTCGTCGTCATTGAAGCCTGGTTCAGGGGCTACTGAGGGAGTCCTGGACTACGGGGTGTCCGGATAGCCAAACTATCATCACGGCCGGACTCCAAGACTATGAAGATACAAGATTGAAGACTTCGTCCCGTGTCCGGATGGGACTTTCCTTGGCGTGGAAGGCAAGCTTGGCGATACGGATATGTATATCTCCTACCATTGTAACCGACTCTGTGTAACCCTAACCTATCCGGTGTCTATATAAACCGGAGGGTTTTAGTCCGTAGGACGAACAACAATCATACCATAGGCTAGCTTCTAGGGTTTAGCCTCCTCGATCTCATGGTAGATCTACTCTTGTACTACCCATATCATCAATATTAAAAAAGCAGGAGTAGGGTATTACCTCCATAGAGAGGGCCCGAACCTGGGTAAAAACATCGTGTCCCTTGTCTCCTGTTACCATCCGCCTAGACGCACAGTTCGGGACCCCCTACCCGAGATCCGCCGGTTTTGACACCGACAGCCGTCCTTCGCCACCTCGGATCTGCTTCCCCTCCGCCGACATACAACCACGGCAACACAGTCAACAATTTGTGTCGGATTTCGGGTTCCGGCAGACCCTTGAGGTTCGAACACTGGGGTGCACGCGGAATCTCGCCCTCCACCTACCTGCACCCCGCCGCCTCGCTAGGATCTAAACTACGAAAGGAACAGCACAAGAGACACAGGGTTTATACTAGTTCGGGCCACCATTGTGGTGTAATACCCTACTCTAGTTTGTGGTGTGGTGGATTGCCTCTTGGGCTGATGGTGATGAACAATACAAGGAAGAACAGCCTCACGAGGGTCTGTTCTTGGCTGGTGCGATGAACTGCTAGGGGGAGTTCAGTCGCCTTTCTCTTTCTCTCTCGCTTGTTCTCTTGCTATCTTTCTGCGTTCAACCTCTCCCTACCCTGTGGGTGGCTAGCCCTATTTATAGGCAAAGGCCCTGGGCCTCTTCCCAAATATTGAGCGGGAAGGGCGCCAACAATTGGACATTTTGAAGGGGAACATATGGTACACTTATCCTGACTAAAGTTGGTCCTCGCCTGTCAAAGGCTCTGGTGGTGATGCCGGCTTGGGATCCACAATGACTTCCTCCCTGCCGTTGGACTGGTCTTGGTCTTGTTGCACCGAAATGGACGCCTTTGCTTGATGCCCTCGCCTGTGCTTGCTCCCTTTGCACAAAAGAGGAAAGGAGGAAACTGCGCGGGCTGGCGCCCGCCTGGCGCCCTTGGTCGTCATGGCTTGCGTCATGGGCAGCTCGTGAGGTACCCCGCCTTGATCTCTCTGCCTCCTCGCGAGCCAGCCTGGTGAGGCCGCGCCTGATGAAGCTCCCCGTCGTCCGCCCCGCGAGGCTTGGCCCCTCGGGAGGGTCTTGAGCTCGTGTTGATGAAGATGGGCCGAGATGGGCCCCCCTTTGAGCCACGCCACAGGCCGCAGGCAGGCAAGTCTGGGGACCCCCGTTCCCAGAACGCCGACAGTAGCCCCCGGGCCCAAGGCGCACCCGGACTTGGCCGAGCAGAGAGGCGAAGGGCCAAGTGCGAAGCGCTGCAGGCCCTAACAGCCTGCGGCCTTTGGCACCGCATGGCGGTTGATTGGACGTGGGTGCCTCAGCAACCGCGCGAGTCGATAAAGGAGCGGCGTCTGCCTAGGCTTTGCTTCCCTTGCTTTCTGTGGTTACTGCTCAGATCCCCTTTCTTGCGCCTCTCCTTCCTGCCTCCTAAATCTTCAGATCCACCTCGACCGCACGCCCCAGCAAGGCATGGCGCCTCGCCAGACCCCGGCCAGAGCTTGGTATGCGCCTTCCCTGGACTTGCCGAACGTGTCGGAGGCGAGCCTTGCACGGGTGCGCCAGATGGCGGCGGCGCAGGGCATCGACGGGGCGAAGGTGTTCAAGGCCGGCTCCGCCCTCCCTGAGGGCCAAGGGAGCACCTTCTATCCGCTCTTTGTAAGTGCCATCGTTGCCGGTCTGATGCCTGCCTTTTCCGAGTTCTTCTTCTCCGTCCTCCGCCATTACAAGCTACAAGCTCTGCACCTCCACCCCAACTCCGTTCTCCTCCTGGCTATCTTCGCCTACTACTGTGAGGCTCACGTTGGGGTGCAGCTCTCGGTGGCCCTGCTGCGCCACTATTTCTCCCTCCAGACCTCTCGTGGTTCCTCCTCTGCGTGTGCGAGCTTCGTCGCATACGGTAGCTCCATCACCATTTCGAACCCCGGGAAGAGGATTGAGGGCTTCAGGAGCAAGTGGGTCTTGGTGGATGTTGGGCGCATCCACCCTCGGCTAATCTTGCCCACGGAACAGCCCGTACACTCCGACGACTGGTCTCGAGTGGAGCTCGTGGATCCCCGCGCGAGGCAGGTGTTGGAGAGGATGGACATGGATCTGAGGCCGGCCAGCATGGCGGCGGCGAAGCTGACCGGCGTGTCGCTGCTGAGGGAATTCCTGGAGCACCAGCTGGCTCCGCTTCGTCAGTACCCACTTCCGATGTGGAGGCCCCACCCGAGCCCTGCGGTCTTGGCCGATGAAGACCTGGCTGCGGTTCTTCAATCTTTGATTGGGGGCGACGTGGCGAGGTTGGAGGGCGCTCCTACACCCCTGTTCCTCCACGACGACTGGGAGCAGGTAGTGCAGTCCATGCCCGTCTTCAACGGGGACGGGCCCGTGCCCACGGAGCCTCCCGAGGAACCGGTGGATGTGTCCTCCGGCGACTCTAGCGAGGAGAAGGGAGAAGGGGAGCGGGAAGGAGGGCCCGACTCCGAGGCGACCAACGGAGAGTCGAGGGCTCCTCTCCCTCGACGCAAGTCCCGCGTTCTCCGCCTCTCACCGAGCGACGACGACGAGGATGATGATGAGCAGGGCCGCGGGAGCTTGCCCTCAATCCCGAAGAAGGACAGGACCGGGCTGGTCCCCCGCGGGTTGGCCCCGGCATCGAGGCGATCCGCAGGCGCGCCTCCTTCTCCCGAGCTCCTTGAGGCTGATCCTAGCAGCCGGCTCTCGGGCTTCAAGTATGGCCGGAGGTTGCTCGAGCTCGCGAGCGACGACCAGTAAGTGCTCGACTCCTGTCTTATTTCCTATTTTGTCGCTGAGGCTTCACATCTGTATCTCTTGGTTAGGCTAGCGCCCGCGGCAAAGAAGCTGAATGGATCTCCTGAGGTTCCGTCTGGGGCAGCGCCTCTGACCCTGAAAGAAGGTGGCCGTGATGCACGGGCCTCTCCTGCCCGGTCATCCTTGTGAGGCCTGGTGGAGCTGGCTGGGGCGAGCTCAGCCCCCATGGCCCAAGCGACTCCTGAGGTGTCCCTGCCTGATGCCACCGCCACAGCTGTTGGGGCGCAGCAGGTCCCGCCTCAGGACACCGTGGTTACGCTGCCGTCCTCTCCTCCTACTCCACTGACTGTTGTCTCTCCGACTCCTCCTACCGTTCTGGATCGTGCTGCTGCCGAACTGGACCGGCTGCGGCAGGATCTTTCGGGCGCCGACCATCGTCTAGTGGCCGGGCGCCTGGAGCTGGCTTCCGGCTGGATTTGCTCCGATGCTTCAATCCGGGCGGCGTTGGTCTAGGCCTCGACGGCTTGCGACGAGGAGAAGCAAGCTGTCCTTGGGGCGAAAGCTGCTCGCGACGCTGCCTTGGGGGAGGTAGCCGAGGTCCGAGGTCGCTGCAAGGCGCTAGAGAGCGAGGTGCAGGGCCTGGGGGACCAGCTCACCAAGGAGGCCCGCCTTCGCCAAGAGCAGGAGGAAGGCATGAAGGCTCGCGAGGTGGCCGTCAAGGATTGGGACGCCAAGCTCAAGAGGCTCCGTGAACGCTTGGGCATGCTGGAGCAAGAGTTGGAGGCGAGTAAGGTCGAGCTGGACGGCAAGGCACGGGTCCTTGCCGAGGATCGCGTGGCCTTCACAGATATGGAGGTGAAGGCTCGCACCTTGCTGAGAGAGCTTTATGATAACGGCATGGAGAGCCCACTAGCCGGCGCAGAAGACGGCCCCGCGAAGCTGCTTCCTTTCCTGGTTCGCGCTCTTGAAGATGTCGCCATTGGCCTTGGCCCTAGGTTGAGGCCGAGGCGCGTGTCTTGTCTTCTGCAGCGTTGACGTGGGTCCTCACCCACGTCTACCTTCGCGATCCCAACGTCAACCTCGACAGCCTGCTTGAGCCAGCGAGCGGCGAGCTTGCCGCTGTCGCTGCTGAAGCCGTGAAGGGTCGTGCAGAGGCTCTGTTGGGGAAGTTTCGGGCCTTCAGCACCAAGCCGAAGCGGGGTGCTGCCAACCCTGCGGCTCCGCAAGGTGAACCCGCTCCGTGTAGCTCCACCGCCGACAAGTGACTCCGCTGCGACTCCTGTTCTGCTTTCGATTCCTGCACATGTATCATGCCTCGGGGAGGCGTTTAAACTTGCATTTGGCGTTGTGATAACAGTTATGGACTGTAATATTTGCTTTTGAATTCCTTGAAATTTGCGCTTCCTACTTGCTTATGTTCTACGCCGGCAGAGCCCGGCCCCGCGCATACCTCAGCCGCTGTTAGCCCCGACCGGAAACCAGGACAGGACCAAGGAGTGAGGGGCTACGTGACAAGTTAGGCTCCTGAGTCACGATGCTCAGGAGTCCCCCTTGGCGCACGAACAACAAGTAGGGAGGTGAGATGTGGGTGCATCTACCGTTCTACGTCTGCAGAGCCCGGCCCCGCGCATACCTCAACTGCCATTAGCCTTTCGGAACTAAGGAGCGAGGGGCTACGTGACCAGTTAGGCTCCTGAGTCGCGATGCTCAGGAGTCCCCCTTGACGCTCAAACGGCCTTCGTACCTTGGCTCCGCTCGGGGAGGGACGCGCGATGAACCAGGCCCAAGGGGCCTGGCTGGGTGGCGTGCGCCTGGGCGTGACCCGGGCGCAGCCCCCGTGCCCAGCCCCCTCGCGCGGCACTCCCGAGGGGAGGCGTTGCGACGAGGCCAGACACTGAGCTCTGGGCTCCCTGAGCTTGATGTAGCCCGGGGGCCACCCTCCGTTGTTTATCACCAGCGCAGAGCATAGCGCTTCCGTATGTGTATGGGCATAGCCGCTCCTCGGTAGTGTCGTTAGCCAGCGTGGAGCATGGTCCTTCCACTGGTGCGTGGGAGGGGGCTCCCCTCCGGGAGGAGCCCCAGGGGCGTGTACAGCCCCGCCCTGACACGTGGCTGGCATGATAGGACCTGGCGAGGTGTATCTGGGCACCCGTGAGCCAGCGCGGGACTCACGGGGCCCTACCTCAAGGTCGGTTGTGCCTGGCACTAGGCCTTATCTTGTGATGTGTTCCTGCAGATTTGGTTAGATGCCGGCGCTCTACGTCCTCGGGTCCCGGCCCTCGAGCTGGTCTCAGCCGTCGCTGGTATGCCAGGTCGCGATGCCGTGGACAAGGCCACAGGGTGAGGGCTGGAGAGCCAGTAGGAGCCCTGAGTCGCGATGCTCAGGTACCCCCCCTTTAACGTGCAAGCGGTCCGCATGAACGAAGCGAAGGTGCCATGGATTGGCATCAAATAACAAGCATCATGGGTCGAACGCATGACCCGAAATAAACGCTAGAGGGATACATGCCGCCGGGCCTGGCCCAAGCGACTTGGGGATGATGCAGCCCGAAGGGCGCCCCCAATAAGGTAATCTAAGAACAGCAAGTAAAAGGGATACACGCCGCAGGGACGGACCCACGCGGCCTGGGAATA
>LR880967.1:713656164-713672559 GCA_904067115.1 Aegilops sharonensis | reverse complement strand
CGATGCTGGTGGTGGGTGGTGGGGGGGCGGCGGTAATTAAGAGAGGGGGGGTCCGGTGCCTTAGGGAAGGGGACAGGCGGCGGCGGGAGGCGGAGTCCGAGTCGGACTCTGCGGCGGCGGAGGGCGCGGGAGGAAGGCGGCGGCGGCGGCTTGGGCCGGCCTGGCCTGGCTGGGCTTCGGCCCAGTCGGGTGCGGGCGCGCGCGGATTTTTTTTTTTTGAAAATAGTTCCGCTGACAGAAAAACTCCTATAAAATAATAAAAAAAATCTAAAAATTCCAAAACAATTTTCACCGTCTAAATGAAATATTTAGAACGAGATGAACATTTTCTTGGCCCTAAAATGCAATTTTCAAAAACATGCAATTTTTCTAACGCAAATAAAATCCAAATAATGATTCTAACATTTTTCCTCTAATATTTCAATTGTTTTGGAGAAGTCATATTATCTCCCCTCATTTATTTTTTAATATGAAATATTTTTCCGGAGAGAAAAATAAGTAAAATCAAAAATCCTCATTTTCACTCCGAGGGTCCTTGAGTTGCTTAGGATTTCGGGGATTGCGGAACGAAGATGCAATAAATATGATATGCATGGATGACCTATGTATAACATTCCAAATAGAAAATTTGGGATGTTACAGGTGTCTACCTTCCATTGCATTGCTTCTAATTTGGTGAAATGTCTTCTTCTTAGTTTACACATCATAGTTCTGGTTATCTCTTCTGTCCTGTTTTTCATACATATTACATCCTCCTATCATGTGGTTGTCTAACATCAAAGTTTTATTTGTCTGCATCACACATCAATTTGTTCTGAAGAACTAAATTTTATTCGTTTTTCTTGTCGGCTTGACTTAACATGGCACAGAGAAAGAGGAAGAAACAGAGAATGGCAGGGAATGAGAAGCGGATGAATCCTGCAGATTCTGCTGGTACTGATGGTGCAATAGAAGGTGAAAGTCCAGTGGAAAATTCTACAAACACGGCATCCCATGCTACACGAACTGCAAAAAAAGCCAAACATAAACAAATAGCTGCCACCAAACAAGCAGAGACAACCCTAGTTCTTGTAACACCTACCACAATACTACCAGTTGCACGACATACTCGTGCGTCAACTGAGCTAGCAACACGTTCCCAAGCTCCCTTGCCACCTGACACTACTTCCCAAGCACTCTTGACACAAGACGAGTTGGCAATATCAGATGAACCTTGTGAGCTTCAACATCAAGAAGGTAGTTGCTGGAGTCAAGTTACAGTTGCATGCTTCTTTATATGTAGTCTCACAGTTTGATGTACACTAACACTTCCTATGTTTGTTGTTGGACTAGCACCTAGGCGCAAGAGGAAACAAACATCAGGGATAATGCTTGATAGGTTAACTAAATCTAGAGGAGGAAGAACGGAGATCCCTTTTGAGGTAGGTTTAAAAAGGCCACGTGATGCTACAGAGTCAGCCAAGTTAGTATCAGAGGCAGCGGTTGCCGTTAGGTGTCATGTACGTATCCTCCCAACATGGATTCAGTACAGGAATGACAAAGACGAAACCCAGTCCAACACCTTCCTCGACCATTTATCTGTAAGTATGGTTATGTATGGAAATTAGTAATATCGTCTTGCTCTGTCCCATACTTTCTAGGTTGCTGATAATGAGACTCCCATAATTTTCAACAGATAAGGTTCAATTTGGATAGCCAAGATGATGCAACCAGACAAGCTTGCACCTATGTTTTCATGTCTGCTCTGCGACAGTATCGGTATAACTTGAGGAAAACTCACTTTGAAGGCAAGGCTAACAGTGAACTTTCCCAAACATCTCCAGTGGAAAATATATCGGATGAAGACTGGAGAGGCCTTGTTAAACACTGGTCTGATCCGAAGTATCAGGTACATTATATATATGTCATCAGATCACATGTTGAAGTCCTATTGACGCATGTGCCACACAAATCTATCTTCTTGTAGGTGAACTGTTCAAAGAAGAAGGCCAACCGTAAGGAAGTGAAATTCCAACAGACGACAGGATCTCGTAGCTATATTAGACACTGCGAGGCTCTTGTAATTAGTTGTTGTTTCACTCTTTTCGCTGTACCATATTATCAGATCTATATTGACTTGTTCGAAATGCAGAGGAAAGCCCGCAAGGACCAAAAAGTACCTGAACCAAATGTTGTGGAAATCTTCAAGGACTGTCACACCAGCAAGAAGAAGGGCATGACTACACCAGTCAAAGCCGTTGTTGTAAGTCCTTAATCCTCATGCCTTTTAACTACTACTTACTCTGACTTGTGCCTTGAACTGCATGGTTTGCAGCCAATGTCTATTACTCTTTTCAATTTTATACACAATTGTCTTAGCGTATCATTGCACCTTACAAGGTTTAAAAGGGAGGAGTGATGTTCCTTTGATCTTGACCCGTAATCTAGTTCCGTGCTGGACTTGCCAACACAATGTTACAATTGCATGTTTGTCTGTTCTCAGTTGTTTTGTGATATGAATGATGCCATACTATGCTTACCGTATTATAAACTTCGTCTCTTTATCCTTAGCCCTCAATACAATGTGAAGAAATAGACAATACATTAGCGATGGTACATGGTCATATGTTTGGAACCTGGTTTTATTATGTACTTTGCAATAAAATACAACTAGTATTTTACATGGGTTCACCAGAATAAGTTCTGTATATAGACCAAAACTATTTTGTTTGGTTTTGCTGCCTCCTTAATATCTTCTGTTATGGTACTACTAATGTAAAACCTCAACTTTTCAGTGAGCTATGGAAAAAATGGTGGAACCGCCACCTTCTGAAGGTGGCGAGGCAACTATAACCGCAATGTCAGCTCTTGCTGCAGAGGGTCAGTACCTGTCCACTAACAGTGCCAAAAGCACGTTCCTGCGTAATACTGGGTTGGTTGTTAAGGCAATATCATCCAAACTGCCTCATGATCAAGATATGCTAGCTCAAAGCAATGTTGTATCTGCGCTCCAGACACAAGTCCATTCCCTAACAGAGGCCCTTTGTGAAACAAGGAGAAACATTGCTCAATGTCGTCAAGATATGCATGGTTTTGAAACCAGACTATCAGACATTCACTATGTTTTTCAGGAGCCTAGGGGAAATGAAGGCGAGGGTTATGGTGTTCCATCGGACAATACAGCATGAAAATGTAACAGTCAGGTCAAATGAACCGAGCTTCTGAACTTCTGGTGGTGCATTTATCTGCTAGACTGTTAAGTTTTATGCAAACCTTCCTTTTGTTATATAGTTGTAGTTTGTTTTTGTGCGATACAAAATTTATTCTTAACGTGCAGCCACCGGCTGAAGAAAATAGCAAGCCATTTTTGTATAGTGTAGGGTGTTCCCTATATTTGCACTGGTGGCGATCTTTGATGCCGAGTGGATGTAATCTGTGCAATCGCCTTAATAGCCTAGCGTTAGTTTGGGCCTTATTTATTTCCTAGTCTTCTTTTTCCCTGGTTTGCTAGTGGCCGCAACTACCCATGGGCCATATACGGGCCGTAGGATCCATGGGTCTCCTACGGGCCGTCGATAAATGGGCCTATAATCGGTGGGCCACGGGCCGTCGATAAATGGGCCTAGGGCCGTCGGATAAATGGGTCTACATGGGCCGTAATCGGGCGTAATTGGTATCGGCCCAGCACGGTAACAGGCCGTTAACAGGCCGTAGGACTGCAAAAGCTTAATTCTGTCACAGGCATAACGGGTAGTTAATGGGCCAAAATATAGGACGGGCTGGCCAGAAACAGGCCGACTCTTGCCATGGGCCGAATTTGGCCCAGTAGGGTAATAGGCCAGTAACGGGCCGACTCTTGCCATGGGCCGAATTTGGCCCATTTGGGGAACATGCCAATAACGGGCCGACTCTTGCCATGGGCCGAATTTGGCCCATTAGGGGAACAGGCCAGTAACGGGCCGGAAGTAATCGAGGGCCGAAAAGGAGCCCAAGAACGTATGGGCCGTCAATAGGCCGAAAGCTAACACGGGCTGGAAACGGCCCATGTAAATCACGGGCCGTTAACGGGTACAAAGAAAATTACTGTTCATTATGGGCTAGAGTCACCGTGGGCCTGTAAAGGGCCGAAACATACGAAGGCCCCATATGGGCCGAAAGACGTCGTGGGCCATACATGGGCCGAAAGTGAAATGGGCTGGTGTTATATTCGACGGGCCACATGACGTTGTTGGGCCGATTTCCTTTAGTGACTAACGGGCCGTAAAATGGGCTATTTGCAAAGAGACCGTTAACAGGCTTTTCATGGGCCAGCCCGTTAACTTTTGACCAAGTCAAATGGGCCGGCTTTGTAAGCTAAATGGGCCTGTGGTGGGCCGTGGCACGTGTCGACATATCATAGGCGCCTATCTGACCCACTGACGAGCTGACACGTGTTTCGTCCGGCCAATAAGAATTTTACACGTGGAAATTTCCCATTGGTCGGGGCTGTTAACGGGTTATCGGATCCAAAACCCGACCCGATAGCTTAACGGCGTTCCGTTACGGTGGATGCCACGTGTCGGTCACCCTTGACGAAAGCACTTCTGTGACGTGCGATTTATCGTCATGGAAGTGGACACTTCCGTGATGATAATTTTGGTAATGTCATGGAACACTTCTATGACAGCACAGGTATGACTATCTTAATTCTGTCATAAATTTGTCATGGATGTACATGCATGACAAAAAACGCGACCTATTGTGACAAACACGTATCATCATGGAAGTGCATTTTTTTGTAGTGGTTCCACACATTCCAAGCTTCATACGGAAATGCATAACAGGGGATAGGAAAACTTATCTGGAACTGCAGCCCCCGGCAACCCTAGCTTGTCGTGGGTGGACCTTTGTGTCTTCAGCCCCTGGCAAGCTTGGCCTGCCGGGTCCGGAGCGCTGACCTGTTCTCTTCCTTCCTCTCAGCTTGGCGAAAACACTTATGTACCCTGCGAACCAAAGAGGATGGATAGGAGCAAAGAGACGCAAACTCGACCTGCGCCCCCTACCTGGCGCACCAAAGATGTCAGTGGAAAATGACACCTATGGGATCACAAGAATCCCTACTACGGTTGCGGGGCACTGGGTCATGAGGAGAGCGGGATCAGTAGTCAGTACGAGCACGCGGGTCGTTTACCCAGATTCGGGCCGCAAGGATGCGTAATTTCCTAGTCCTGCTTTGATGTGTATATCGGTGTTCTTGGAGTTCTTGAGCGAGCTACACTGAGCGTAACTTGTCCAAGGGTCCGAATACTTCTCCTGGATGCCTTGGGCCTCCTTTTATATGCAAGGGGTTCACCACAGTGGCACACATGAGGTGGCATCGGGGTGCTGTGGCTAAGCCTATTACTTGCCATTACAGGACAAGACGCATTTAATGTGCCTCTGACGTGTCCCCTTCACTTTACCGCCGCCTCGCCCTGCCTTGACACACACCTAGGACAGCGAGGCGGTTAGCGCCATGTAGGCTGACAGGCTGCTGAGGTGTTGCGGTGGTAGGGCCTTCACGAAGATTTGCATGCCACCACGTAGGCATGCGCTGAATTGGCCGAGAAGCCTCATGCCGACACGCATGCGCCTGCCCAGCTGGTGGGCTAGCAGCTGCATGGGAGCGATGGTAGAAACTTGGCGGGTGCGGGCCTGGCTGTGGCCTCACGGGCGTCCTTGGCAAGGGCCTTGCCGGGGCCCCGGCAAGGGTCTTTCCGCGGTGTTGCGGTCGTCCCTGGCAAGGATCTTGCCGGGGGTCTTGTGGGTTTCCTAGGCAAGGATCTCGCCGAGGTTCGTCGTCTTCTAACCCTCTTCTGATTTCGAGTGTTTCTTGTCTTCACAAAGATCTGCATGCCATTATGGAGGCGCCTCCCGAGCCCAGGTCCCAACGTGGTTGGCGGTGTTGGAAAAACTGGGGCTCAAGGGTGGCGCGCTCCATTGGCGTCGGGTAAGCTGCCCCGGCAAGGTCCTTGTCGAGGCCGTGGGGGTCGCCCCGGCAAGGGTCTTGCCGGGGGAAACCACCTCGCCTCCTTGCTCTTTATGCCTCCGTCTCGGCATTGCTTTGGCCATCTTGCGGCTTTGATTTCCTGTCTCTGCCCTGCTTAAGTGTGGCCGTGGGCGCGGCTCTGGCTGCCCACGCACAAATAAGGGGTACAAAGGAGTGCCCCTACTTTAGTACGCCGACACCCACCATAGTGGGAGGCTGACTTGTGGGCCTACTAAGTTGACGCGGACGGAGGACTTTGTCAACTTAGTCAATATGAACGATTCTAGCTCCAGTGACCATACGATGTCCATCCAACGGCCGTAGTGCTTCTTCAACCTCTGGTCTTCTTGCTCCAGCTGCCCAAACCAGCGTCGGTCGTGCCGCATGCTCCTGCCTCCGGTGGCCGGCTCTGCTGCCGCGCAGGCGTGACCGCCCCACCCTACTCCAACCTCTGGTCAGGCCATCCCACTACTCAGACACAACCCATGTTATTCTGCGGCTACAGCAGCCTCACACCGCAGTCGAACCCGTCAACCCTCGTCTCCTCTCTGTGTGGGCATCCACTGTCGCGTATTCCCTGGCTCCGTGTCGTCCCCTTCCTAGGCCTCGTCATCATCCACCGACTTGGTGCTCTCGGCGCGGCGTGGTCAATGTGGTCAAGGAACGACTTCCATCGGAAGAGTACTGTACGTGGAGAGGCTGACAACTGGGTCCACGGCCGTAGCAAGGAAGTGCAATCTTATTACGCGTAAAATAATTATTCCTTCACCTGACAGCAGGGACCACTACTACAAAAAGGGCTGTAGATGGAATGGCCACTAATGGCGCACCTGTTATGTGGTGCGCCATTACTATATTCTAATGGTGCACCATGTCTCGGTGGGCCATTAGTAATATATTACTAATGGCGCACCTGGTGTGTGGTGCGCCATTAGTAGTTTTGAAAAAAACATAAAAAAATTCTGTTACTAATGAAGCACCATGTCCGCCGTGCGCCATTAGTAGTTGACATAGTAATGGCGCACCACTTCCGCCGTGCGCCATTAGTAGTTTTGAAAAAAAAGTAAAAAAAATTAAAAAAATATTTGTTACTAAGGGCGCACCATGTCTCGGTGCGCCATTACTAGTTTTAACTAGTAATGGCGCACCACATCCGCCGTGCGCCATTAGTAGTTTCGAAAAAAAAGTAAAAAAAAATAAAAAAAATTTGTTACTAATGGCGCACCACGTCTCGGTGCGCCATTACTAGTTTTAACTAGTAATGGCACACCACCCCATGGTGCGCCATTACTAACTTGCCCCAACACCGAATGCACCCCCCCCCCCTGTGGATCGCCTTTTCAGTTTTAAAAAAATAAAAGAAAATGATGGAAATATCAAAAAAATAAAAGAAAATAAGTTTCTCATGTGATATGTGGTCTAGTTGTTGGGAAAGTTTACAAATATGAATTTCGACTTTATTTGCAAAATCTCTCTGGAAATTTGTAAAATGGGCATAACTTTTGCATACGAACTCGGATGAAAAAGTTTAATATATGAAAAATCATCTACTCGAAAAGTTACATCCAAATTTAACCGGGGGAACCCCCGTTAAACATTTTCAAAATCCCCAAAAACCTAACAGGAAAAAAGTTACGGGGCTTTCAAGATCTAGAGGCAAAAAATTCAAAAAAATTCAAACTTACTAGTGGCGCACCATGGATGTGGTGCACCACTAGTAACAGAAAAAAAATTGGTTTTGAATTTTTTTTGAATTTTTTTTCAAAAAATGATACGTATTATGACCGGGAAGTTTGAAATAGTTTTCAAAATTTCATCATAGTCATGAACATGAACAAAGTCCTAGACATCAATAAGGTATAATAGGATTGATATGCTAGATATATCAACAAGTGCGTGTGAAGTGAGCTGTTGCTGGTGTTGGATAGAACTCTGAAGTTAAGCGTGCTTGGGCTGGAGTAGTGTGAGGATGGGTGACCTTTCGGGAAGTTTGACCATGGAGTGCGATTTGACATGAGATTAAGCATATTGACCCGAGATTAAGCCATAGTGAATTGAGATTAAGAAAAAATTTGAAAAAAAAATTCTGAATTTTTTTTCAAAAAATATTGTTACTAATGGCGCACTTCTATGTGGTGCGCCATTAGTATACCAGATACTAATGGCGCACCGTGGGCTATTCTAATATTTGTAAATAAAGTTCCCCCCGGCCTCTGTAAAAAAATTTTGCACCGTGGGCCTCTGTATTTCGTGTAAAAAAAGTTCCCCCCGCTGACAGCCCGGACCCACCAGCTACATCTTTGCACGCAAGGAAGTGCAGCCATATTACGGGCAAAAAAAAGAAGACTCCCCCTGCTAGCCACCATAGTGGGAGGCTGACTTTTGGGCTTACTAAGTTGACGCGAATGGAGGGCTTTGTCAACTTAGTCAATCTGAACGATTCTAGCTCCAGTGACCGTACGATGGCCATCCAACGGTCGTAGTGCTTCTTCAACCTCTAGTCTTCTTGCTCCAGCCGCCCAAACGAGTGCCAGTCGTGCCACCTGCTCCTGCCTCTGGTGGCCAACTCTACTACTGCGCAGGCCTGACTGCCCCACCCTACTCCAACCTCTGGCCAGGCCAGCCATCTACTCACTCACAACCCCAGTTATTCTACGCCGACATCAGCCTCACACCGCAGCCGAACCCGTCAACCCTCGTACTCCTCTCCGCGTGGGAATCCGCTGCCACGTCTTCCCCGGCTCCGCTTCGTCCCCTTCCTAGGCCTCACCATCGTCCACCGCCTTGGTGCTCTCGGCACGACGTGGTCAATATGGTCAAGGAACGACTTCCATCGGAAGAGCACTATACGTGGAGAGGCTGACAGCTTGCTCCACGACTGCAGCAAGGAAGTGCAACCTTATTACGCGTAAAATAATTATTACTCCACCTGACAGCGGGGACCCACCAGACGGGCCAACGTATTTCGTGAAAAACAACATTTCCCCCTGACTGCTGGGACCCACCAGCTACATCTTCGCATGCAAGGAAGTGCGACCATATTAGGGCAAAAAATGATTCTTTCCCTGATAGCTGGGACACACCAGCAATAACTTCACATGCAAGGAACTACCTTCTTATCCTCCCTGATAGTCGAGACCCATCTGGTCGAAGCGTACGTAGCGTTGTCATTTTGGTCGCGAATGTGTACACACATACTGGTCGATCGATCTGTCTGCAGGCTGCAGCGATGAACCGTGGCCGAGTAAGGAAGGGCGGGTGTTGTAGTAGAGGCGCGAGCGTAGCATGTCACGCAGTCCCGTCAACATCGTGTACACATACGTACATCCAGGGTGCAACAAAGTAAATATGGCCACGTACATACATGCGGGCGGGGTCTCGAACGCCTACTCGCGCATATGTATGGCCAAGCCTCGTGTACATGGAGAGGCGGCAGAGAGCAGTGACGGCATCCTGTTCATCGGCAGCCAACCGGCTGGCGACGCCATAGACCTAGGGTAGGGTCATAGGCCTGACCTATACACCCCACCCAAGGTCACTACCCTAGAAGCAAAGACATTGAAAGCACAACAGGAAGTATCAACTGAAGCCACTGAGTGCAATCCACTCGACCAGTCACCTCACTCGGATATCCCCACTTGACCTGGATGGAGTCATTCGACCATACAGGAATCCACTTGGAGTACAGAAGATATGGAGTCACACAGGAGGATAATGGTCAGACGTTCACTCCATAGTCTTAAAGATCATTGAATACACTTTATAGCTAGCGTTACCAGTAACGCCATGTCTTAATGTACATTGAACCCCTATAACGGAGGTGGGCTGGGGTCCTGGCGCACTCTATATAAGCCACCCCCTCCTCTGGGACAAGGGTTCGCACCCCTTATAACACACACCCATATTCCAGTCGACCGCCTTAGGGCACCGAGACATAGGGCTTTTACCTCCTCCGAGAGGGTCCTGAACTCGTAAACTCGTGTGTACAACCTCGCTGTAGCTAGGGCCTCGCCTCCTCATACGTACCCCCTATTCTTATTGTCAGACTTAGTACCACGATAGTTGGCGCTCACCATGGGGCAAAGCGTCTTAGCGACTTCTGGCGAGGTTGCGTTCTCTCCGATCTTCATCAACATGGTTTCCGGCGGCGGTTTGTTCATGGGCCACGAGTTCTGACTCAGCGCTCTCACTTTCGTCGCAGACGACTCCGCCTGGCTCCAGGAAGCCCCCTCAACGTCGAGGCTCTCCCGATCTGTGGCGCGTCGCACTTCCACGCAAGTGCCTGCGGCGTCCTCCTTTGGCAGCCATCGACCCCATATCGGGCGGCCCTCACGTCACCTTCTCACTCCGCTAGACGCTGCCGCAAGCGATTTGGCCGGTCGCGGCTCCAGCGATGTGTGAAGCATGCGGTGGCTCGTCAGACGGCCACCCCCCAAGTCGCGGCAATCGAGCCCGACGTATTTCTCTGCGGTCTAGTCGACCTGTCGACTCACTTTGCAGACACATTTTCGGAGAGCGGGAGCTGTGACCCCATGGCAGAAGTCCTTATGGTTGACTCCTATCACAGCCCGCCTGGTTTCCGTCGCAACAGCGGTAACGGTGGTGGCGATGGCCCGTCATTCAGCCACGAGGAGTATCAGCACCAACCTCCCAATTCGTAGCAGAGGGAGGAGCTGCACCGCCGCAACGTGGAGGCCCTCCAGACCCCCATCATAGGGGAGAACACCGAGGCTCGGGCCTTGGAGGCAGTGCGCCTGGCCATGCTGGCGGAGCGCACTCGTTTGGAGAATCTCCAACATCCTCTTGACGAGCATGCCTGTCGAATGATTCCCGAATCCAGTCGACGTCCACGATAGTTGTTTCCCCGAAATTTTGCAACTGCTGCGTGTATCGCAGAGTCTATTCAGCCGTCCCGTTCAGAAGCTGGAAGAGGTTTGGAACATATCAGAATGCTGCTCCGAGCAGCAGGAGACCTGAACTCCGCCGTTTCTTAGTTGTGGAACAGGATCCACAGCAGATCGGTAAGGGCAGATACTGTTCAGTCGGCACACAACCCTGGGTCTCCTTTGCAATGTGAAGATCATGATCACCGCGAAGATCGGCACCTTGGAAGAGCTCATGGAGAGTATGATCATGAGTACGCCCGCGACAACCACCGTCAAGCGCCTTCGCCCCTTCCGAGGGGCGGGTCATATGCGCCCCCGCGGTATGATGATAGGCGTCCATATGGAAATGAATGCAGAGTTCCAGTCGATCCAAGAGAGCCTGGCTTCGACGCAAGGTCAGTCCTTGTTCAGGGTTTGTTCGGCCGGAACAGAGCATATAGAGAGGGGCTGGATAGAGACACGCCCAGTGGAAGCAGGGTCCACGTTTCTGGCCCTGAGTGTTTCGGAAGAGCCATCAGAGCCGCTGAGATCCCTCGCAACTTCAGATTGGCGACTAGCGTCAGTAAGTTCATAGGGGAATCAAAGCCCGATACTTGGCTTGAAGACTACCGAGTGGCTATGCACATTGGTGACGGCAGTGATGAGGCGGCCATGAAGCACCTCCCTCTGATGCTCGAAGGTTCTGTCAGGGCCTGGCTGAATCAGCTGGCCCCTAGGAGCATTTTGAGTTGGGAGGAGTTGGCCTGAGTGTTTACCAGAACATTTGAGGGCACCTGCAAGAGACCTGTTGGTTTGCCAGAATTGCAACATTGCGTGCAGAAACCGAATGAGACCTTGAGAGATTATATCCAGAGAAGGATCACTTTGCATCACACAGTGGAGAATGTATCACATCACCAAGCAGTTTGTTCCTTTAAAGAAGGCGTTCGCTGCAGAGAGCTCAATCTGAAGTTCAGTCGGGCCGGAGATATGTCTCTGGCTCGGATGATGGAGATTGCCACCAAGTACGCTAATGGCAAAGAAGAAGGCCGACTCTGGTGTGGCAAGAAAAGACCAGTCGCCCAGGACACTGGAGGAGGAAATTCCAGTCGGAAGCAGAAGCGAAAGGCTGAGGCAGCAGGCCCCGCTGAGGCGGCAGTGTTGAACCAAGGAAAGTTCAAGGGGAAGCCCAAAGGGCCTTGGATCCCTAAGAAAGTGAAGGATCAAGCAGGAAATGATGTGATGGATTTGCCGTGTCATATACACACCAAAAAGGATGAGGAGGGGAACCTGATTCTCTCCAAGCATATGACTCGACAATGTCGACTCCTAATCCAGAGCTTCCGAGAAAGCCAACCCAGTGAAAAGGACAAAGAGTCCGATAAGGAGGAAGACAAATATGATGATGGTGGTTACCCCAATGTTAATGCCACCTTGGTGATATTTGCTGATCTTGAGAGCAAAAGTCGACTGAAAGTTATTTACAGAGAGGTGAACATGGTTGCTCCGGCAACACCAAAGTATTTGAAGTGGTCAAAAACCCCTATTACATTCGACCAGTCTGACCACCCACCATGCGTTGCTACCCCTGGGTGGCAAGCGTTGGTGGTCGATGATGAAGTCATGTACCTGTGGTAGGGTCATAGACCTGCCCAAAGGTACCTTCCACAAGGACACTCACAAGAGAAGCAGCCTTCCAGTCGACTTGGTAAACTCCCACTCGACAGATTCAAAGACACTCGACTATGAAGACCCACTCGACCACCAAGAGTCCAAGAGCCACTCGGTGTCCAAACGGTCTGTAGTTAAATAGTCTTTATGACCTTAATGACACTTTATGTAGGGCGTTACCAGTAATGTCTAGCCTTAACGTACCTTAAACCCTCTGCTGCGTGGGCTGGCTGGGGTCCTGGCGCACTCTATATAAGCCACCCCCCTCCACAGGTAGAAGGGTTCGCACCCCTGTAACACATACGCAAATAATCCAGTCGACTGCCTCAGGGCTCCGAGACGTAGGGCTGTTACTTCCTCCGAGAAGGGCCTGAACTCGTAAATATCTTGTGTATACAACTACTCCATAGCTAGGATCTTGCCTCTCCATACCTAACCCCCATTCTACTGTCAGACTTAGAACCACGACAGTTGGCGCCCACCGTGGGGCCGGTGTTCTAGCGAATTGTTGGAGAAGTTGGGATTCTCTCGATCTCCGGCATCATGGTTTCAGGTGGAGTTCTGGTCGACGGCCACGAGATCCGTCTCGGTGCGCTCACGTTCGTCGCCGACGACTCCGCTTGGCTTCAGGAGGCTCCACTCGACGTGGACGCGCTCCCCATCCGCGGGGCGACGCACTTTCACGCATGTGTCCGCGGCGTCCTCCTGCGGCAACCGTCGACCCAGTATGGGTCGGCTCATGTGCCGTCTTCACTCCCAGTCTCCCACCGGCGCAAGCGTTCTGGTCGGTCGAGGCTTCAGCGGTGGGCGAGGCATGCGGTGGCCCGCCAGTCGGCCATCCCCCAAGTCGCGGCAATCGAGCCCGACGAATCTCTCTACGGCCTGTTCGACTGGCTCCGTAGAGACCGCGTCCGAATGCGATAGCAGTGACCCGGCGGCAGAGGTTCTGATGGTCGATGGACCACGCAGTCCCCCTGGATTCACACGCACCAACGAAGGTGGCGGTGGAGGTGATCCGGCACAAGCCCATGAAGAGTACTTGCCCGAGCCCCTCACTTCGCTCCAGAGGGAAGAACTTCGTCGTCGGAACATGGATGCACTTCACACTCCTATCGTTGGAGAAACCCCTGAGGCTCGCGCCTTGGAGGATGCGCGCTTGGCCAACCTGGCTGAGCGCACTTGACTGGAGAATCTTCAGCGAGTACTGGACGAGCGTATGCGACCAAGGATTCCAGAATCCAGTCGACGCCAGCTCTTTCAACCACCAACCCAGGTATATCGAACTCCGATTCAGAATTTAGCAGCTGCCGCCCGTAAAGCGGAATCAATTCAGCCTTCCCAGTCGGTGGCAGGTAGAGGTTTGCAGCAAATCTGGGATTTGCTCCAGGCGGCAGGAGATCAAAACTCAGTTGTGTGCCAGTCGCGGAACAGGGTTCACAGCCGATCCGTCGCTGCGAATTCATTCCAGTCGGCCCATAGTCCAAGATCGCCCCCGAGGCGTGAGGAACGTGGAGGCCGGCGTGACGATCAATACAAGGGCCGCGAGCAGTATGAGCACCGATTCGATCGCAATGATCGACGTCGAGTGCCCACTCCTCCCCCAAGGGGTGGATCATACGCTCCTCGGCAGCAGGATGACAGACGCCAAAACAGTGCTGGACGAAGAGTTCCAGTCAACCCCAGGGAGCCAGGCTTTGATGCGAGATCCATTATCGTTCAAGGTTTGGTCGACAGGAACAGAGCTCACCGAGATGGCCATGATAGAGATGTTCCTTCCAGTAGTAGAGTCCATGTCTCGGGACCAGAGTGTTTCAGCAGAGCCATCAGGGCTGCAGTGATTCCCCCCAATTTCAGGTTGGCGACTGGAGTCAGCAAGTTCACTAGAGAATCTAAGCCTGACACCTGGCTTGAAGATTACCGAGTGGCGGTTCAGATCGGCGGTGGCAACGATGAGGTAGCCATGAAGCATTTACCTCTTATGTTGGTGGGTTCAGCTAGGGCGTGGTTGAATCAGTTAGCACCCATCAGTATTTACACTTGGGAAGATCTCGCCCGAGTGTTTGTCAGGACATTTGAAGGAACTTGCAAACGACCAGCGGGTTTGACAGAGTTGCAGTCGTGCGTGCAAAAGTCGAGTGAAACCTTGAGAGATTATATCCAGAGGTGGATCACTTTGCACCACACAGTGGAGAATGTATCTGATCACCAGGCAGTCTGTGCCTTCAAGGAAGGTGTCAAGAACAGAGAACTGAGTTTGAAATACGGTCGAACCGGAGATATGACCCTGAGCCGGATGATGGAGATTGCCACCAAATATGCCAATGGTGAAGAAGAGGATCAACTTCGGAGTGGTAAGTATAAATCTGCCGCCAATGAGGCCAGCGGAGGAAATTCCAGTCGGAAGCAGAAGCGCAAAGCCGAACCAGCGGCTCCCGGAGAGGCCTTGGCAGTGAACCCAGGAAAGTTCAAGGGGAAACCCAAGGGTCCTTGGAACCCTAAGAAGGTGAAAGACCAGGATGGGAATGACGTGTTAGATTTACCATGTCATATTCATACAAAGAAGGATGAAGAGGGTAAACTCATTTACCCGAAACATACCACTCGACAGTGTTGGCTCTTGATTCAGCAGTTCCAAGGGAAACAGCCCAAAGATAAGGATAAGGAGACAGACAAAGTTGAGGATAAAGATGACAGTGATGGTGGATATCCCAGGCAATTCCACCCTGATGATTTTTGCTGACGTCGAAAGCAAAAGTCGATTGAAGGTTATCAATCGGGAAGTAAACTTGGTTGCTCCGGCGACTCCCCATTATCTGAAATGGTCCCAGACTGCCATCACATTCGACTAGTCTGATCACCCGACGCACATTGCCACCCCTGGGAGGCAAGCATTGGTGGTCGACCCAGTTGTCGAAGGCACTTGACTGACCAAAGTCCTGATGGATGGTGGTAGTGGTTTGAATATATTATACGCGGAGACGTTGAAAGGGATGGGCATTCCGATGTCCAGACTCAGTACCAGTAACATGAGCTTCCACGGAGTCATTCCTGGAAAGAAGGCTGAGTCACTCGGCCAAATTGCTCTTGACGTAGTTTTTGGTGATTCAAAGCATTTCCGGAAAGAAAAGTTGACTTTTGAGGTGGTGGATTTCCAGAGCGCTTATCACGCTATTCTAGTGTAACGCCCCGGATTCGATGCGCCAGGTGTCTGCCAGTTATTCGCCGTCCTTGCCATGTCATTTGCTTGCGTGTTGCACTTTTCCATGTAATCATCTGCATTTCATATCATGTCATCATGTGCATCTCATTTTGCATACGTGTTCGTCTCATGCGTCCGAGCATTTTCTCCGTTGTCCGTTTTCCAATCCGGCACTCCTATGTCTCCCGGCGCTCCCTTTTACCTCTTTTCGTGTGTGGGTGTTAAACGTTCTCGGCATGGACCGAGGTTTGCCAAGCGGCCTTGGTATAGCACCGGTAGACCGCCGGTCAAGTTTCAGGTCATTTGGAGGTCGTTTGGTACTCCAATGGTTAACCGGGTAACCGCAAAAGCCCTCTTTGTGTTGCAGCCCAACACCCCTTTCAAAGTGGCCAAAAACCCAGCAAACTCCCCTCCATGCTCTCGGTCATTCGATCACGATCGCGTGGCCGAAAACCGCACCTCATTTGGACTCTCCTAGCTCCCTCTACCTATAAATATGTGATCCCCTCCGGATTTTCGCGCAGTCCAACCCTAGCCCAGCTCCCCGCGCGCCGCCGGACATTTCGTCCCCGCCGTCCGGACGTGTCCGCCCCATCCGCCGCCGCGCCCCAGCCAGTCCGGAGCCGTGACGTGGCGAGCGCCTCCGCGCGCCGCCGCGGGCCCGCGAGCCCACG
>LR880967.1:713605774-713617034 GCA_904067115.1 Aegilops sharonensis | reverse complement strand
CAGGTGGTGGTGGTGGTGGGTTGTTGTTGTTGTTGTTGCCCTGGTTCTGCACCAATGTTTGAATCAAGGTGTTCTGCTGCTGAATCAATTGGGTGATCTCTGGCGGGAAAACAAACCCGGGGTCGCGTCTCGGAGGCATCTGATGGTTTAGAAAAGACGAGAATTTAAGAATAGAATGGGGTCTAAGGAGAAACACTACCCAATGCACATGAGCAAATGCACACAAAATCACTTCATTCAATCAAACAAAGGGCTTACAACGATCTAACTATCGCAAAAGTGCGTGTACTATAATGTTTACATGGAGGTAATACTACTAATATGTGGGGGACTTCTACTAATTTGAACCGGTGGAAGACTCCATGATGTCTGCTCCAGCTTCATCTTCAAAGTCGGGTTCACTTGGATCCGAATTGGTGTCGTCGATGATGATGTAGTTGCTTGGACAGCCGCCGTACTTGTCTTCATTCTTGAGCGCCAATTTCTTCTTGAGTTCTTCAATCTCATACTTAAGATCGTTATTATGTCTTGCCAGAGCTATGATCTCGTCCATGTAGTCCTTGCGGGTAGTCTTTAATTCCTCTTCAAGTTCGATGATCCTTCCCTTTGCATTCTGCAACTCTAACATATCATTGCACATCTGGTTCTCCTGGCGTCGAATGTGCTGGTTTAACTCCTGGATGAAAGCTGCAATGGATCTATCCTTCTTGGTGCTGACTATGTCCCATTGTTCATCTCGGCGTCCGCAAATCTGATAGATAGTGTCCTTGAGGTCTTCTTGATAAACTTCTCCAATGCGTCCCATGGTGATATGGGCTGCCATGCTCTTTCCCAGACTCCAAGTTGGTGCACTGAAAACACTATCTATAGGCTTGGTGATTGGGGCGAATGTCCTTCCCGGAACATGAGCTTGAATCTTCCAGCGCTCCTCTTCAGGCAGAGTGGCGTTGAAAGTCCCGGTGAAGCTTGGTAGTCCAATGTTCAGGTACTTGGTGACTTCCTTCAAGTGAAATCCAAAAGGTGTGCCTTCATCTGGTTGGGCGTACTTGATCTTCGCGTCCGTCATCCTAAAGAGTAGAAAAGATGAGGAGTTAGAAAATGAGAAGAGAGTAGTGATCTATGGCTTTAACTTAGTGGTCGTGTCCTACAGTCAGCGTGTGCTCTGATACCATCTCTGTAGCGACCAGACCCAAATGGATCAAGTCTCTGTGCTCAGTGTCATCCCTGGATCAGTAATGCTGACACCACACAGTACTTCGAAGGATTTATAGCAGAGTAGCAATCACACACTTATTACAGCGTTGTCCACAAGGGAACTTATTACAATTATATGACTTAAGGCCATCTAATAATAACAGCGGAAGGCTTGGAAGATAAGTGAGTCCATCAACTCCATCGGCATCACTGAGTATAGAACCACGACCTAACACCTTACTCGTCGCCTGGAGCGTCTGCAACATGAAAATTGCAGCCCGAAAACGGGTCAGCACATGGAATATGCTGGCAATGTAACACATAGAGAACAATGAAGCGATAAGCCTGTACTACATGCATATATGGCTGGTGGAAAAGCTCTACGGTTACAGTTTTGCATAAAGCTAATTTTTCCCTACAACAAAGGAATAATTTTATTTAACTATCATGGTGGTTGTTAAACATTGAGAATGGTTGACAGCATCCTCAATCCCAATTAAAAAGTACTCATCAAATCCCAATAACATTTATTAGAAGTAACATGTTGAGATTCACATGATATTCAAATACTAGATACTCAAGATGTCCATAACCGGGGACACGGCTAATCATGATTAGTTTATACACTCTGCAGAGGTTTGTGCACTTTTCCCCACAAGACTCAATCGCCTCCGTTTCGTTCTCGCACTACAGGGTGTTTGAGAGACGGATGACCGCGACACAATCTTTCAGAAGCACTAGCACCTTACATGTGGGTAGACCGTACCAACCTACATCCCCTACATCAGCTAGCCTACCCGTAAGAGTTTGCACAACTTACTCAACTATGCCAGAGCCCATATTGGCTTGTGGCTGCACACGGAAGTTTCTAGTTTAAATAATCTCATGATCCCTTAGAGCCTGGGTGGCGGTCCGAAGAAATACAGGCAAGTCCTGATAGAAACCAGGTGCCTCAATCCAGCCAGATGTGTGTTTAGGTTGCCACCTTAGATAAACCATTAATTAACAATCTCACATCTGTCATGGATATTCACTCACCCAATCCACGTCTACTGGCATAGCATAGCATAATAAGCAAACGTAGAAGTAACTCCCAAGGTTTCATAAGAAAAACAGGTAATAGTTACTACCTCAATCTACTTCCCATCCCACAATTTCAGTTGATCCTAAACATGCAAGTGTTTGTGGAATAAGGCTAATGCATAAAACTGGGTAGTAGAAAGGTATGATCAAGTGTTACTTGCCTTGCTGATGATCCGCGAAACCTAGAGACTCGAAGTAACAAGCGGCGCACTCCGGGTGATCTAACGCAGACAAACAACAAGCATACAATAAGTACTCATCTAATGCATAGGGAAATCTCTAATAAAAGATCTAACCAGAGAGTTCAACTTAAGAACCCTGGTTGCAAAAGAATCGAATCAAATAAAGCATCGAAAGTCGAAAGTCGAGAGAGAGCGACTCGGTTTTAGAAATTTGATACTAGGTCAAAATTTACAGTAGCAAAACTTTGTTTAAGTAAGTTAGTCGGAACGGCGGTTTCGAAACGAAACTCCAGGCGCTTGAATCACCTGATTCCGATAAACGAGCGAGAAAATAAACTGATTTGAAGATAGGATCTGAAATCAAATTCGGAAAATAACGGGTCGGTGAACGTTCACTAATTAATAAAACCGAAAAAAATAAACCAATCTAGGTTTATTTTTTAAACCGAACAACGAAAGAAAAACCAGAATGTTTTTTTAAAAAAAACCGGACTGGGGAGAGGTGGCACGGCGAGGTGGCTACCTCCGGCGCGGTCGCCGGCGGGGCTCCGGGGCTCCGGCGGGGCGGCGGGCTTCGGCGGGTGGCGGCGGGCGGCTCGGTTGGGGGCGGCGGCGACGCGGGGTGAGGAGGAGAGAGGGGGGGGCTCGGGTTATAAAGGAGGGGTGGGGGGTGGTGCCTTGGGAGAGGGGGCTCGGCGGCGGCGCGGCGTGGCCGAGCCGGACTCGGCGGCGGCGGCGGCGGGGACTCCTCCCGGCGGGTGCGCGCGAGGGGGAGGGGCGGCTGGGCCGGCGGCGGTGGGCTTCGGCTGGGCCCTTGGCCCAGGCGGGGCGCGGCATTTTTTTTAAAGTAAAACGAAACGATTCAAAAATAAAACCAAACAAACTCCAAATTAAATAAAATTAATTTTCCCCGACTCTTAAAAATGAGTCGAACAAAATGAACTTTAAAACGGGGCAAAAATGCATATTTTTAAAATACTCTTTTTTTTCCCTAAAGCAAATAAACTTTCAAAAGCCAAAATTTGATTTATTTATTAAATCTTCATTTTTCCTAAATGTTGGGAAAGTCATATTATTCCCTCTCTTATTTTTTTTATTGGAAAAATATTTGAAGATAATTAAATAAATCCAAATGATCCTATTTTCAAAATTTGAGAGAACTCAAATATGAAAATAATGAAATCTCCAACTCTCTCCGAGGGTCCTTGAGTTGCGTGAAATTTTCTAGGATCGGGGAAATGCAAGAAATATGATATGCATGATGACTTAATGTATAACATTCCAAATTGAAAATTTGGGATGTTACAAAAACATTCGACAGTAGTCTAGGGGACTACACCCAACGGGTGCACTCAGCGTGCCCCCACTGGTTTACCAATTTGGTTCGATCAGTCGACCAAAGGAAGCAAAAAGGCTATGATTCTAAAAACATGGCTAGTCGTCAGCGGTCAGCCGCAGTAAAAAAAACAGTTCTTTAGACTATAGTCAACTGCACGTAGTCGACCATAGTCTCGGGGACTACACCCAGTGGGTGCACTTAGCGTGCCCCCACCGGTTTTACAGTTCCATTAAACTTGGTCCGTCCAAGTCGAGTGAAGAAGATCACAGCATAAAGACCATAGCCGACTGCACGCAGTCGACCATGGCCTCGGGGACTACACCCAGTGGGTGCACTCAGCGTGCCCCCACAAAAGTTCAAACGACACATACACCCAGTGGGTGTACAGATATGGAAATCTCCAGAAGAAAGCAGTTTCAGATAGTATATCCTAACAAAGCAAGCGACGACTGACTTACTTGGACATTGCTCTGGAGAGCTGAACTGGCGTCATAGGCCGCCTGACTTGCCTCTCGCACCGCTTTCACCTGCTCCATCATGATCCCTGCCTGGCGTATGGCCTCCTTAGCAGCACTTACTTGGTCTTCCGGGACGTGGTGTGTGGCAATGAGAGACGGTGGATCAGCAGTCGACGAAGTGGGTCGGGCACTCGTCAGTGGTACAGCAAAAGATACAGAAGTCCGAGTGGGATTGCCTCCCTCGGAAATCAACGTCTCAGGAGTCGCCGCGACTTGAGCAGCCTTGCCAGCAGGCACTTTCTTGTTCCTCCTCTTCCTCAATGGCGCTTCCTCGTCATCATCAGGAAGATCAATGACGTGAGGCGGAACTGCAAGAGAGGTCCAGAAGTAAACATGGAAGCCCAATCGACTAAAAAGCTCCAGTTGGCTAAAAGTGAAATCTCAGAGATCTTACCAAGATTGGAAGTGGCCGCATCCTCCATTTCCTGGTCATCGTGCTTGGATGAAGTCTCGGAGGTAGCGGCGCTATAGATTTCATTAGTCGGCTGATCAGTCATCGAGTCGACTAAAAATTCACTCATGTTGAAAAAGGAAATACAAGGTTCTGTTGGTTACCCGGAGATGGTGGGGATGACCATTCGCATCTTGGGCAGGGCCTTCGCCGGCTTCGACGACGTCGCTCGAGGTTGCTTCGGCGGCTTCTCAGTCGACGCGGGAGAAGTTGTCCTAGGTCGCTTCGTCGACTGACCGGTGGGCACAACAGCTTTACCGCGCCCGGCCACCGGGTCGTGCGTCGACTTGGACCTTCCTTCTGAGCGAGGAGGGTCGACGTCTTCCTCCTCTTCTTCCTCCTCCTCATCATCAGATTCGTCATCCTCCTCATCCTCTTCGCCATTGGACTCCCATTCCTCCGGACTTTCACCTCCACTTCCTTCTTCTTCTTCGGCTGCTTCCTGCGCCCCGTTGGGCATCGAGTACATCTCGGTGGTGACCTAGAAGACAACAAAACAAGGTGACAGTCAGTCGACGAAATTGACATCAAAACAGAATGAATGCATCAGAATCAAAGTCGAAGATAAATAATGATACCTTGTCTGGTTGGTAACTCTGGTCGAGTGGTGGAATCCTCCTAGCTCCGCGAGGGTTGTCTTTATTTCCTGTGATGGCAGTCATCCACTTCTCCAGTATGGCGTCGTCAACCTCCTCCGGATGGACCCGAGTGGTATCATCCGTACCGGAGTACATCCACATCGGATGACCTCGGTATTGGAGTGGCTGGATACGCCGTCGGAGAAAAACCTCCAGGAGATCCATGCCGGTCACCCCTTCGCGAATAAGCTGGACTACACGCTCCATTAGAAGCTTCACTTGGGCCTTTTCCTCTGGCAACACCTTCAGGGAAGACGGCTTGTTCACTCGACTCATGGAGAAAGGAGGGAGCCCAGTCGACTGCCCCGGCGTCGGCTGGTCTTGGCAGTAAAACCAAGTCGACTGCCACCCTCTAACCGAGTCGGGGAGAGTCATAGCTGGAAAAGCGTTCTCCCCCCTCATCTGGACTCCGAGTCCCCCACACATTTGGATTACTTGGGTCTTTTCGTCATTCGGGCTCATTTTCTTCACCGTCTGAGAGCGACAGGTGAATATATGCTTGAAAAGACCCCAATGCGGTCGACAACCCAGGAAATTCTCGCAGAGCGAAACGAAAGCAGCCAGATACACAATGGAGTTCGGGGTGAAGTGGTGGAGTTGCGCTCCAAAAAAGTTTAGAAACCCACCGAAAAAAGGATTTGGCGGCAGAGAAAACCCCCTATCTACGTGGGTGGCCAAGAGGACGCACTCACCCTCTTCTGGCTGCGGTTGCCACTCCGCGCCCGGAAGCCTCGCCGACCCGTGGGGGATCAGTCCTTCATTGGCCAGATCGGTGAGGTCTTTTTCGGTGATGGTCGACCGGATCCAGTCTCCTTGGACCCAGCCCTGCGGCAGCTTGGACCGCGAAGAGGAGCCGCCTCGACTCGGCGCTCTCCCCTTGGCCTTCGCCGCCGTCTTCTTCACCCGTTCCAGGGCGGCAGTCTTGTCCTTCACCATGGTCGCCGGCGAAAAAGGAACCGAGCTGCGGCGCTGGGCGGACGAAGAGCGTGGCGAGAAAGTTTTGGAGGCGGAGAGAGGAGAAATCTGAGGGCGCACTGTTCAAAATGCCCGGTCCAACGCCTTATATGGGGTCGCTTCTGAGTGGTTAACCGGTAGGCCCAGGCAATCCTGTCACGATCCCGCAACAGGCACGCACGCGATACATGGAGAAAAAGGCGGCGCGAGGATCGAGGCATCATCGTCTTATCCCATCAGAGTGCCGCGGTTTTTTCCGCTTCGTGCGCTTCCCAAAATTCGGATCCCGTGAAATCCGCTAACCACAGAGCGACTCGTCAGATAACAGATTTCCTCAGATCCGTTGCTCGGAAGTCTTCAGGTTCACAAAGTTCACTCGACAAACGTGAAGAATGGATCAAGGCGACTGAAAGAAAGGTTGATGCCATCACCACAGTAAGACACACTCACAACACGAAGAACAGGTCGGAAAGATTATCAACTCCTTCCTCACTCAAACCTCGATCCATTCGGGGGCTAATGATGAAGTCATGTACCTGGGGTAGGGTCATAGACCTGCCCAAAGGTACCTTCCACAAGGACACTCACAAGAGAAGCAGCCTTCCAGTCGACTTGGTAGACTCCCACTCGATAGATTCAAAGACACTCGACTATGAAGACCCACTCGACCACCAAGAGTCCAAGAGCCACTCGGTGTCCAAACGGTCTGTAGTTAAATAGTCTTTATGACCTTAATGACACTTTATGTAGGGCGTTACCAGTAACGTCTAGCCTTAACGTACCTTAAACCCTCTGCTACGTGGGTTGGCTGGGGTCCTGGCGCACTCTATGTAAGCCACCCCCCTCCACAGGTAGAAGGGTTCGCACCCCTGTAACACATACGCAAATAATCCAGTCGACCGCCTCAGGGCTCCGAGACGTAGGGCTGTTACTTCCTCTGAGAAGGGCCTGAACTCGTAAATCTCTTGCGTATACAACTACTCCATAGCTAGGATCTTGCCTCTCCATACCTACCCCCATTCTACTGTCAGACTTAGAACCACGACAGTCGACCTAGTTGTTGGGGGAACCAGACTGACCAAGGTTTTGATGGATGGTGGCAGTGGTCTGGATATTCTATACGTTGAGGCCCTCAAAGGGATGGGCATTCCGAAGTCCAAGATCAGTGAGAGCAACATGCGATTCCACGGAGGCATCCCAGGAAAGAAAGCCGACTCGCTCGGTCAGATCACTCTTGACGTGGTTTTCGGTGATGAGAAGAATTACCGCAAGGAAAATTGACGTTTGAGGTAGTAGATTTCGAAAATGCCTATCATGCCGTTTTGGGCAGACCTGCCTATGCTAGTTTCATGGCTCGACCGTGGTATGTGTACCTCAAGATGAAGATGCTTGGCCCCAAAGGCATGATAACGGTCGCCAGTAACCGGCAAAGAGCAGAAGATTGTCTTCAGGACGGTGCAAAGATAACAGATGAGCAGATGGCAGCAGTGGAGTTTCAAGAGTACCAGAAGACTGCAGATCCGAGTGAATTGCTGCGTGCCAAGAGGCCTGCCTCGGAGTCCGCATTTCAGACGGCTGGTGAGACCAAGCCAGTCCACATTCACCCGACCGATCCCAATGTTGCTCCGACCCATATCTCAACGACACTCGACAGCAAATAGGAAGAAGCGCTCATCCAGTTCCTCCGTGAGAACTGGGACATCTTTGCAAATAAGCCATCTGACATGCCAGGTGTACCCAGGGGACTGGCTGAGCACCGTTTGCGAGTCAACCCAAAGGAAAACCCCGTTAAGGAGCATCTTCGTCGGTCCGCCGCAGAGAAAATAAAGGCGATTGGCGAGGAGGTGGCTCGACTTCTGGCTGCCGATTTCATCTGCGAGATATGCCACTCTGAGTGGCTCGCCAATGTCGTTATGGTCCCCAAGAAAGATAAATCACTTAGAATGTGTATTGACTTCAAGCACATCAATCAGGCCTTCCCAAAAGATCATTTTCCTCTACCCGCATCGACCAGATAGTCGACTCAACTGCACGATGTGAGCGACTGTCCTTTTTGGATGCTTATTCCGGGTACCATCAGATCTGACTGTATGGACCCGACGAGATAAAGACAGCTTTCATCACTTAGGGAGTCCCGGATTAGGGGGTGTCCGGATAGCCGGACTACCATCATCGGCCGGACTATCATCGGCCGGACTATCATCATCAACCGGACTCCAAGACTATGAAGATACAAGATTGAAGACTTCGCCCCGTGTCCGGATGGGACTTTCCTTGGCGTGGAAGGCAAGCTTGGCGATACGGATATGTAGATCTCCTACCATTGTAACCGACTCTATGTAACCCTAGCCCTCTCCGGTGTATATATAAACCGGATGGCTCTAGTCCGTAGGACAGAACAACAACAACCCTTACAATCATACCATAGGCTAGCTTCTAGGGTTTAGCCTCCTTGATCTCGTGGTAGATCCACTCTTGTAAACATCCACAATATCAATATCAATCAAGCAGGACGTAGGGTTTTACCTCCATCAAGAGGGCCCGAACCTGGGTAAAACATCGTGTCCCTTGTCTCCTATTACCATCCGCCTAGACGCACAGTTCGGGACCCCCTACCCGAGATCCGCCGGTTTTGACACCGACATTGGTGCTTTCATTGAGAGTTCCTCTGTGTCGTCACCGATAGGCTTGATGGCCTCTTCAATCGACAACGACGCCATCCTGGGTGAGAGTTTTCTCCCCGGACAGATCTTCGTATTCGGCGGCTTCGCACTGCGGGCCAACTCACTTGGCCATCTGGAGCAGATCGAAAGCTACGCCCCTGGCCGTCAGGTCAGGTTTGGAAGCCTAAACTTCACGGCCGATATCCGCGGGGACTTGATCTTCGATGGATCTGAGCCACAGCCGAGCGTGCCGCGCTGTCACGATGGGCATGACCTAACTCTGCCGCCGGACAGCACCTTGGAGGCCGCACACGAATCCGCTCCGACCCATAGTCCGGAGCCGATCGCTCGGATCGAGGACGGATGGCTGGACACCGCCTCGGGAGCTGCAACTTCTATGGCGATGGAGCCGAACACTTACCTTGTCCCGCATAAAACTCATGACTCCGAGGTGCCGGACTCTCTGCCGGACTCCGAACCTCCTGCGCCCCTGCCAGTCGAATCCGATTGGGTGCCGATCATGGAATTCACCGCTGCGGACATCTTTCAGCACTCGCCCTTCGGCGATATCATAAATTCACTGAAGCATCTCTCGCTATCTGGAGAGCCTTGGCCGAACTACGGCCAGGATGGTTGGGACGCGGACGACGAAGAAATTCAGAGCCCACCCACCACCCACTTCGTAGCCACCGTCGACGATTTAACCAACGTACTCGACTACGACGATGCCGGAGACTACCAAGAACCAGTGCCTGCAGGACACTGGAAGACCACCTCGTCATACGACATATACATGGTGGATACCCCAAAAGATGGGGACGGCGAAGAAGCAACGGAGGCCGATTCCTTAAAGAAACAGCCCAAGCGTCGACGCCGCTCTAAATCCCGGCACGGCAAGAATGGAGATTCCGACACAGGAGATAATAACACCCCAGAAAGTGCCGAAGACAACCCCCTCCAGCACGATCCAGCGCAGGAGGAGGCAGAAGCAAGCCCTCACGAGAGGGCGGCCGACGAAGAGGTCGAGTATGACAATTACTTACCTCCCTCCGGTGACGAGGCAAGCCTCGACGACGACGAATTCGTCGTGCCTGAGGTTCCCGTCGAACAAGAGCGTTTCAGACGCAGGCTAATGGCCACGTCAAACAACCTAACGAAAAAGCAGCAACAGCTTCAAGCTGATCAAGACCTACTGGCCGACAGATGGACCGAGGTCCTCGCGGCCGAAGAGTATGAATGCCCCTCCAAAAGTTACCCAAAACGCAAGTTGCTCCCCCGACTAGAGGAGAAAGCGTACAAACCTGCATCACCAGCGCACAATACGGAAGACCGACCACCTCGTGGCCGCGACAGAGAGGCGTGCAAGCCCTCCACCAAAACCGTACCCCGGCATCGCTCAAAAAGCATGAAGCTACGGGGGAACGCGCCGGACTTGCGGGATATATTGGAGCACAAGGCAAGACAATCCACATCTATCTATGGATCACGCGAGCGCCCCAAGACCCACGACGAATACCGTCGCGCCGGATACAACTACTCCGGCCGGGCCGAACACAGCAGACAACGCTCTCTCGAGCTACGTCGCGATATTGCTCAATATAGAGGCGCCGCACACCCACTATGCTTCACTAACGAAGTAATGGATCATCAAATCCCTGAAGGGTTTAAACCCGTTAATATCGAATCCTACGATGGCACAACAGACCCCGCGGTTTGGATTGAGGATTATCTCCTCCATATACATATGGCCTGCGGCGACGATCTTCACGACATCAAATATCTCCCGCTCAAGCTTAAAGGACCAGCTCGGCATTGGCTTAACAGCCTGCCCGCAGAGTCAATTGGATGCTGGGAAGACCTGGAAGCCGCATTCCTCGACAACTTCCAGGGCACGTATGTGCGACCACCGGACGCAGATGACCTAAGCCACATAATCCAGCAGCCAGACGAATCGTCCAGGCAATTCTGGACACGGTTCTTAACAAAGAAAAATCAAATCGTCGACTGTCCGGATGCAGAGGCACTCGCTGCCTTCAAACATAACATCCGCGACGAGTGGCTGGCCCGGCACCTAGGACAGGAGAAGCCGAAATCCATGGCAGACCTCACATCCCTCATGACCCGCTTCTGTGCGGGAGAGGATAGCTGGCTCGCTCGCAGTAACAACCTCAGCAAAAACGCTGGCAGTCCGGATACCAAGGACCGCAATGGCAGGTTGCGTCGAAACAAAAACAAACG
>LR880967.1:713591405-713602481 GCA_904067115.1 Aegilops sharonensis | reverse complement strand
GCACTGATAGCATATCTTCTCGAATAAAATGCAGCACTTTTTTCTATAATTGCATTACTTTATATATATATATATATATATATGTTCATTTACGACATGTTGCACCCGTACATTTTGGTACGGCCAAATACACCAGGGGCTTATGTTCTCCGCATTTTGGTGTGATAATGTTCGAACACTTTCACAAGTGCGGCACCCCGAACTTATAGCATTATATGAATCGGCTCCGAATCATGTCTTGGGTCAATAGTTGGGTTTGCCCGGCTCCCATGTTTGGCACCTTACGTTCCGTTCTATCGGCTAAGGTAGCACTGGGAGAACCACTGCGATTGTGCCCCGGTTGAGCCGGGTTAACGCCTCAGTGGAGAAAGCTAAAACTGACTATCATGATAAGGCGAGAGACTGGTCGCTGTTCGAGAGGTCCTTTCGGGTCCTTAAAGACCTACGCCGCTTCGAGTGAAGTTCCGGATAATGTCCGACGAAGGCGTGGATAGCGCCCTTAATTCGGTCCTCCAAATACTAGAGGCTTCGTCGAAATTTAAAATTATAGAATTCTATGGCTAAGTGAGAGTGTTCAAGCACTATAAGTCCGGTTGCCTGGTTCGTTGTGTTGAGCGCCTCCCTAGATGGACCCAAAAATGGGAACAAGAGTGCTCAAGTTTATCCCGAACACCCCAGCACTCGTGGCATGGGGGCTGAAGCCGACGACTTGCCATCTCTCAGATTTAATAAACGGCCGCACAGAAGGTAATATTTTAAATTAACAAGCATTTCTTAGCGCATATGAACAAAGTTTTCAGCGCACAGGATAACACATTGCGAATTTACTCAATAATTACATCCCTGGGGCACTCATCCGCAATCTTGCGGGCACCCTTCAGGACAGTCTTATAGTACATTTCGGGCGTACGATATTCCTTGCCCGCTGGTGGCGCGTCAGTGATTAGCTTCTCCGCATCCAGCTTGCCCCAATGCACCTTTGCGCGGGCAAGGGCCCGACGAGCACCTTCAATACAGGCGGAGCGCTTGATAACCTCCACCCAGGGGCACGCATACACCAACCGTCGCACGAGGCCGAAGTAGCTCCCAGGCATGGCCTCTCCAGGCCACAGCCGGACTATGAGGCCCTTCATGGCCTGCTCGGCCACCTTGTGGAGCTCGACCAGCTGCTTCAGCTGGTCGCTAGGGGGCACCGGATGGCCGGCCTCAGCATACTGAGACCAGAAGACCTTCTCCGTTGAGCTCCCCTCCTCGGCTCGGTAGAATGTGGCGGCATCAGACACGCTGCGAGGCAGATCTGCAAACGCCCCTGGAGAGCTCCGAATTCGGGTAAGTAACACGTAATTCACATTCACATGCTTGCTTTGCATGAAAAATGCCTTACCCGCCGCTATCTTCCTCACCAACTCAATCTCCTGAAGGGACTTATGGGCATCGGTCTTGGCAGTTTTGGCACTTTCGAGAGCCGAGGCAAGCTCGCACTCTCGAGTCTTTGAGTCACGCTCCAAACTCTCATGCTTTTCCATGAGAGCCTGGAGCTCTTGCTGAACCACCGCCACCCGCGCCTCCTGCTTTTCTCGCTCTGCCCGTTCCGTGGCCGCGTTGCGTTCGGCCGCGGACACGGCCTCCTTCAGGGTCGCCACCTCGTTCGTGGCCCCTGCAGTACCCATGTTATCCTTGTTATTTTTTGTCGCAACCTAAATCCTTTTCTGTAAGGTACAAGTTCAAAGTGGTGTTACTCACCTTCTTTGTCCTGGAGCTGCTTCCTGGCGCGGCCGAGCTCTTGCTCGGACCGCTCGAGCTCCTGCTTCAAAGCACCGACCTCCGCAGTCAGTGCGGCAGAGGTCAGCAGCGCAGCCTGCAACCCATATTGACATAATTTTTTAGCAACCCTGCGTATAGCTTCTTTTTTTCAGATCCTCAGTCCGGATTTTCTTCCCGAACACTGAACCGAGCATCAGGGGCTACTGTCTATGCGGTATTACATTGCATATTTTAACTTCTTACCTCAAAGCCTGATAGAAGGCTACCGCAGGCTTCGGTCAGCCCGCTCTTAGCAAGCTGCACCTTCTGAATCACCGCACTCATAGTAGTGCGGTGTTCTTCCTTGATGGAAGCGCTCTGCAGCGCCTCCAACAAATTGCCCGGCGCCTCCGGTTGGACGGAAGCCGCCGGCGTCACGGTCTTGCCCTTCATTCGAAGGGGCCGCCGTCCGGACCCCGGAACCACTGCGGGTTCTGATATGGAGTCCGACGCAAAGTCCGAGAGGACGCCTTGTGGCGCCTCCGGAGCCTCCCCATGATGGGTCCCTTCCTGGGATCCCACCTCGGCGTACTCGATGTCGCGAGGGGTGGAGGCGGTCGGGATGGAGTCTACATCCGATGGAGCCAACGACCCGCTCGATGAAGCGGGGAGATTATCACTGGCCGGACTACAGGCAGCATGCGGCATCAGAATGACACTTTGTGACGCATAAAAAGAAATTATAAATCATTCAGGAATCCGGATACTTACGATCTCGCCGGAGGCCTGGCCCTTGAAGGCCATTCTTCCTCGCCAACGTTGATGTTGGCGGAGCTGTCCGGGGGAATAGTCCTTCCCCTCTTGGACCCTTCGGCCTCCCCTGTTGGAGAAGCCTTCCTCTTCCTCTCTCCCTCCTCTGGGAGAGAGTCCTCTTTCTCCTCCTCGTTTCCGGGGGAGGAGTCCACCCCGGAGTCGTCGGACACCTGAAAACGGGAACTCTTTCGAGCACCCATGGCCTCCTTCTTGGCCTTCTTCTCCGGCACCACGTGCGGTGCCGGAACCAGCAGACTCGCTAGACGGGCGTCTACTGGATTTTCTGGCATAGGAGCCGGGCAGATAATCTGCTCCACCTTCCTCATCCAGTCCTGTCAAAGGAAAAGGGGAAATTAAAACCCGCATAGAGTCAAACTATGAAAAGCAAGTGTCCCGTAAAGGGGTAGAATCACTTACCTCGTTGGCTTGGCGCTGCGAGCGAAATCCGCGATCTTCAGTCGCGGATGCGGGGGCTTCGGCGCCCTTGAACAGCACCCTCCAGGCGCCTTCATACGTCGTGTCGAAGAGCCCGCTCAGCGCCTGGTGTTGTTCCGGATCGAACTCCCACAGATTGAATGCCCGCTCTTGGCATGGGAGAATCCGGCGGACGAGCATGACTTGGACCACGTTAACCAGCCTGAGCTTCTTCACCAGCTTCTGGATACAGGCTTGGAGTCCCGTCAGCTCCTCCGAACTACCCCACAGCAAGCCCTTCTCTTTCCAGGAGGTGAGCTGCGTAGGGATACCAGATCTGAACTCGGGGGCCGCCGCCCATGTAGGGTCACGCGGCTCGGTGATATAGAACCAACCCGATTGCCACCCCATGATGGATTCCACGAAGGCCCCTTCGAACCAAAGGACATTGGGCATATTGCCCAACATGGCGCCTCCGCACTCCGCTTGAGTGCCCTTCACTACCTTCGGCTTGACATTGAAGGTCTTGAGCCACAAGCCGATGTGGGGCTGGATGCAGAGGAAGGCCTCGCACACGATGATAAACGCCGAGATGTTGAGGATGAAGTTCGGCGCCAGATCATGGAAATCCAGGCCGTAGTAGAACATGAGCCCCCGGACAAAGGGGTGAAGTGGAAAGCCCAGTCCGCGGAGGAAGTGGGGAAGGAAAACGACCCTCTCATGGGGCCTGGGGGTGGGGATGAGCTGCCCCTCGTCGGGCAGCCGGTGCGCGATGTCGCCGGAGAGGTATCCGGCGCCTCGCAGTTTGGCGATGTGCTCCTCCTTAACGGTGGAGGCCAACCATTTACCTCCCGCTTCGGACATGGTCGGAGAAGGTTGAGACGAGATGCGCGTACTTGGGCGCTGGAGCTCGAGTGCGCGGAGATGGATAAGCAAAGGAGGAAGAAGGCGTAGGTGAAAAGGCGAATCCTTATCCCTTATATAGGCGGACGAAGCCTATGCGTCCCCCACCTGCCTGGTAAAACTCGCTTATCCCCCAAGCGTCACCATCAATGGCGCGGTTGGGTTACCCACGTCCGTATTGATGAGAATCCCGGATTAAGGGGAAACACGATCTCTGCTTCGACAAGACGTGCCAAGGAAACCGCTTCGCTAAATGCGCTGAGGTGGTAAAGTAAAAAAAATTCAAGTAATGGCTTGGTAGTGGTGTGACGTCATGCCACAAAAAACGTCAGCAGATTGAACTTGTGTATATGTTATTCTCTCTACGGTGGAATGTGGAATTTATTTTGCAGAGCCGGACACTATCCTGGTGTTCACAATCTTCTATCATTCGGAGGAGGAACCCGCCTTGCAATGCCAAGCAATATACGCGCCGGACTTATCGTCGTTGAAGCCTGGTTCAGGGGCTACTGAGGGAGTCCCGGATTAGGGGGTGTCCGGATAGCCGGACTACCATCATCGGCCGGACTATCATCGGCCGGACTATCATCATCAACCGGACTCCAAGACTATGAAGATACAAGATTGAAGACTTCGCCCCGTGCCCGGATGGGACTTTCCTTGGTGTGGAAGGCAAGCTTGGCGATACAGATTTGTAGATCTCCTACCATTGTAACCGACTCTATGTAACCCTAGCCCTCTCCGGTGTCTATATAAACCGGATGGCTCTAGTCCGTAGGACAGAACAACAACCCTTACAATCATACCATAGGCTAGCTTCTAGGGTTTAGCCTCCTTGATCCCGTGGTAGATCCACTCTTGTAAACATCCACAATATCAATATCAATCAAGCAGGACGTAGGGTTTTACCTCCATCAAGAGGGCCCGAACCTGGGTAAAACATCGTGTCCCTAGTCTCATGTTACCATCCGCCTAGACGCACAGTTCGGGACCCCCTACCCGAGATCCGCCGGTTTTGACACCGACAATCACCATGTTCGGGTGTTTTTGCTATATTACTATGCCCTTTGGCCTCAAGAATGTTGGGCCACGTTCATGCACATGATTCAGAAGTGCCTGCTCACTCAAATCAGTCGGAATGTGGAAGCATACATGGATGACATAGTGGTTAAGTCACGCAAAGGTTCTGACCTGCTGACTGACCTCGCTGAAACCTTTGCCAACTTCAGAAAATATGATATCAAGCTCAATCCATCAAAATGCACATTCAGAGTCCCTGGTGGAAAGTTTCTCGGTTTCCTTGTTTCCGAACGAGGGATCGATGCGAACCCAGAAAAGATTGGCACAATCCTCCGAATGAAGCGCCCTGTGCGTGCGCATGATGTTCAGAAGCTTACTTGTTGTTTGGCCGCGTTGAGTCGATTCATCTCACTCCTCAGTGAAAAGGCACTGCCTCTTTACCAACTGACGAAGAAGTCTGACAAGTTCGAGTGGAACGATGAAGCCGAAGCAGCGTTTGAAGAGCTCAAAGACCTACTTTCCACCCTGTCGGTGCTTGCCACTCCAGTCAGCAAGGAGCCCTTACTACTTTACATCATAGCCACTCGACAGGTTGTTAGCACAGTGCTCACGGTCGAGCGGGAAGAAGAGGGCAAAGCCTTCAAAGTTCAGCACCTTGTGTATTACATTTCAGAAGTCTTGACCCCGTCCAAGCAGAGATACCCTCATTATCAAAAGCTTGTTTATGGGATTTACCTAACCACGAAGAAAGTTGCACACTATTTCTCTGACCACTCAGTTTCAGTCATCAGCGATGCTCCATTATCAGAAATTCTGAATAACAGAGATGCAACTAGTCGAGTGGCAAAATGGGTGATTGAACTCCTTCCTTTAGATATCAAGTTTGAGGCAAAGAAGGCCACCAAGTCTCAAGCAATTGCAGATTTCCTCGCTGAGTGGATAGAACAACAGCAGCCGACTCAGATTTAGTCGGAACATTGGACCATGTTCTTTGATGGATCCAAGATGTTGAATGGCTCTGGTGCAGGAGTGGTTTTAGTGTCCCCATAAGGAGACAAGCTCAGTTATGTCCTCCGGATCCACTTCGGTTCTTCAAACAATGAAGCTGAGTATGAGGCACTATTGTATGGGTTGCGTATGGCCATTTCACTCGGCGTTCGACGCTTGATGGTCTACGGTGACTCGGACTTAGTGGTTAATCAAGTAATGAAGGAATGGGATGTCAGGAGTCCATCAATGACCGGTTATTGCAATGCAGTGAGAAAGCTAGAGAAGAAGTTCGAGGGGTTAGAGCTCCACCACATACCACGAATCAAGAATCAAGATGCTGATGATCTGGCGAAGATAGGTTCCACTCGGAAGCCTATCCCCAGCAATGTGTTCCTGGAGCATCTCCACACCCCGTCAGTACAAGAAGATCCCTTCAAAGAAGAGCCCCCGCAACCAATAAGTTCAACCAACCCGACTGAGATTGAGGTTCCAGCTGTGGTCGACTTGACCATGGAAGTCTTGGTGATCACGCCCGATTGGATAGTTCCGTACATCGCGTACATTCTCAGGCAGGAGCTCCCAAAGGATGAGGATGAGGCTCGCCAGATAGTCCGTCGATCGAAAGCTTTCACCGTGATAAAAGGGCAACTTTACAGAGAAAGTGTCACAGGAGTGGCTCAACGTTGCATCACCCCGGAAGAAGGTCGAATGATCCTAAACGATATCCACTTGGGGAACTGTGGTCACCATGTGTCTTCTCGGACCATCATGGCCAAAGCATACCGAGCAAGGTTCTATTGGCCTCGGGCAAATGAGATGGAAAAATATATAGTCGACAAGTGCGCAGGTTGCCAGTTCTACTCCAACATATCCCACAAGCCTGCGTCTGCCTTGAAGACTATTCCACTCGTCTAGCCATTTGTAGTCTGGGCTGAGATATGGTTGGACCCTTCAGGACTGGCAGAAGTGGTTTCACTCATTTGCTCGTAGCAGTCGACAAGTTCACTAAGTGGATCGAAGCCAAGCCCATCAAAAACCTTGACTCAAGCAATGCCGTCAGTTTCATCAAAGGGTTGATATTCAAATATGCCGTTCCTCACAGCATTATCATGGATAACGGCTCCAATTTTGATTCTGATGAGTTCAAGGCTTCTGTGCATCCCAAGGCACTCGGGTCAACTATGCGTCCGTTGCACACCCGCAGTCGAATGGACAAGCAGAAAGGGCGAATGGTTTGATCCTTCAAGGGTTAAAACCCCGACTGATGCGCGACCTCAAGCACGCTGCTGAATCTTGGGTGACTGAGTTACCATCTGTGCTATGGGGGCTGAGAACGACGCTGAACCGTTCGACTGACCGAACCCCTTTCTTCTGGGTGTACGGCGCCCAGGCTGTGCTTCCGAGTGACTTGCTGCACAATGCTCCCCGGGTGGAACTCTTCTCAGAAGCTGACGCAAAGCAGGCACGCGAAGACGCAGTCGATCTCCTGGAAGAGGAACGCGAGATGGCTCTGATCCGGTCAACCATCTATCAGCAAGATCTGCGTCGATTCCATGCCCGTAATGTCAGAGGTCGAGCATTCCAGGAAGGAGACTATCGGTGTCAAAACCGGCGGATCTCGGGTAGGGGGTCCCGAACTGTGCGTCTAGGCGGATGGTAACAGGAGACAAGGGACACGATGTTTACCCAGGTTCGGGCCCTCTTGATGGAGGTAAAACCCTACGTCCTGCTTGATTGATATTGATATTGTGGATGTTTACAAGAGTGGATCTACCACGAGATCAAGGAGGCTAAACCCTAGAAGCTAGCCTATGGTATGATTGTGAGGGTTGTTGTCATTGTAGTCCTACGGACTAAAGCCCTCTGGTTTATATAGACACCGGAAAGGGCTAGGGTTACATAGAGTCGGTTACAATGGTAGGAGATCTACATATCCGTATCACCAAGCTTGCCTTCCACGCCAAGGAAAGTCCCATCCGGACACGGGGGGAAGTCTTCAATCTTCTATCTTCATAGTCTTGGAGTCCGGCCGATGATGATAGTCCGGCTGATGATAGTAGTCCGGCTATCGGGACACCCCCTAATCCATGACTCCCTCAGTAGCCCCCGAACCAGGCTTCAATGACGATAAGTCCAGCATGTGTGTAGTCTTCGGCGTTGCAAGGCGGGTTCTCCCTTAAGTTCCATGTACCTGCCGAACAGTGTCCGACTTCCTCATCAATGTCGCGTGTCTTGGCTTCCATGCCCAATAATGGTCTTCTTCCACGCGTCGTGCAAATGTGAAAAGCCAGGGTGTCTTTTCTGTTTTACCCCTAGTTGTGCGAACAATCTGCCTATAAGGGAGGCAGGAACCCAGATCCAAATCACCATCTTCCTCCCGCAAATACTCATCGGAGCGCTTTCGACCAAGAATCCATTCCATCATGGACCGTCAACGCGGCTCCTCTTCTCGCGCTCTCAGCCCTTTGCCAGGAGATTGGAGGAGATGCTCTGTTTCGCACAACGAGCTGGTAAAGCTCCAAATGGGGGGATATCTCCCTCCGGCCTTCATGGTTCCGGTCCGAGCCGGGCTCGCCACCTACAAAGGTGGGAAGCAAGCGGAGGTTACCCCTAATCCCAACAAAGGGGAGCGGGTATGCTTCGTCCCCTATCTGATAAGGGGGCTCGGATTTCCTGTACATCCATTCCTCCGCGGGCTCCTGGAGTTCTACGGACTCCAGCTCCATCACCTCACGCCCGCCTCAATCCTGCATATTGCGGGTTACGTAGCTCTTTGCGAGCTTTTCCTGGGCATCGTGCTGTGGAAGAGGTTGTTTTGCCTTGTACCCCGCTCTCACGAGGGGTCCATTTATCAAGTGGGCGGCGCCGAAATATGGCGCATTGCCGGGACCGGATATCCATCCGGTACCCCTAAGAAGGCGTCCGAAGACTGGCCTTCGGAATGGTTTTATATAGAAGACGCTCCGCTGCCGGACCCTGTTCGGATCGGCCTCCCGGAGTTCAGCAATGCTCCTCTGAAGAAACGCCCCAGTTGGCGTCCACGGAGCCCCCGACTTGAGGAAGACAAGAGCGTCCATTATTTAATGGCCCGAATAAGGTTACTGGCCCATGCCGGGTTGACCATGATTGGAATCATGGCAACATGCATTACGTGGGGGGTGTAGCCACTACAATACAGGGGCCACCCCATGTGGGATTTCAACGGGGAAGACGATGCCACCCGTCATGGCCGCAAGGGGCCGGATTCGGCCGAAGACCTGGTGACGATCTTGTCCGGCCTGTATAAGGGGGAGAAGGAGGATTTCCTTCGGACGAACCCGTTAAATGGGTTTTCCATGAACAATCCCCGGCCTTGGGTAAGCGAACACTCAGCGTGTCCGACCCGTGCCTTTTGAAGCTTAAGTTTCTTACATTGTTTTCTTCTTTCGACGCAGGAACTGCGCCGGACTGTGGAGGGAATGCTGAATCCGGCTCCGCAGCCTGAGGATCCAGAGAGATCCCGGGATCCGGCCTCCGAAGAGGATCCGGACATAAAGGTGGAGCTAATCGACGGGGTGTTCCACCAGCTCAGCATGGACAATGCCTTAGTCGCCATTACGGCCGACTATCCCGGACTGTATCCGGCTTCCCAGGTGATTGCGGCCGAAGCCCTGACACCGTCATTCCCTCCTTGCTTATTTCTGACCACCGTATATGACGGCACTGTGCAGGAGGTGCCCCTAGGGCGAGAAGCCGAGCCCGCGGTTGCTGACCAACATGGGCCAGTTCAGACCAGTAGGCGGAAGAGGAGCGCGGCGCGGACTGAAACGTCGCTGCAAAGGTATAGCTCACAATTCAGTATTTAGAGCAACGTTCCTAGGAAGCGTTTGAGTGCTCATGACCTTTATAGGGAAAAAAGCGTCCGCCGGACTGTAGGCGTGAAAGTTGTCCATCCAATCTCTACCAGCCGGGCTCCCGCACCTAGTCAGGAGGGGGAGGCGAGCGCAAGGCGCGAGCCGGACGTTCCTCCGACAGAGGATGCCGACAGACTATCTGCCACCAAGTCTGAGGTGGAGAGTGCCCTGAATCACAGGCGCCGCCGGACAGTATTTCGTGACGCGTGCTTCTCCCCCGAGGCGTTGAATGCCTTTAACACGGGGGACACGCACCTTCGTGCTGCTCAAGATAGTTTCACCAGAGCCACGGAGCAGTATGTAAAAGACATACGGGTGAGAGAATTAATATTTGTATATGCCAGTAGCCCCCGAGACTTAAAGTAGTTATATTAACTGATTTAAGGATCATATGAACTGCAGGATCTTACCGAGAAGAATACCCAACTGTCTCAGGAGCTGCAAGAGTGCAAGGCCCAACTTGAGGCCGCATTGTCTGGCGCAATAGGAAACGCAAGGACCTCTCCTGGTAACGCATTATTTTAGAAGGATAAGTAGCGTTTGGCCTTTGCGCAAGTCTAAAAAACGACGTTGCAGGTGCTGCCGGACAAGATCCGGACAGGCAAGAACTTCTGCGCCGACTAAAGGCCGGCGAGAGGGTGCTGCATAAGGTGCAGCATGAAAGGAACAAGCTCCAGGATGCCCATGCCCAGCTTGGAGAAGAGCTGAAAGGCGTTCGGGCCGAGCTGTCGGGCTCCGTTAAGGAGAATCAGCGGCTTCGTCACGGCATATATAGTAAGTGCTTGAGCGAACTCCTTTGAAAAGAAGAGTTCGGCGAGGAAGTCAATTTGACAGAATATGTATGTAGGTATGCTCACAGGTCGCCCTGCGGAGGAGATGCCCGTAACAACGGGTGATCAACTTCCCGAATTGTTGCAACTGATCGAACGAGTTCGGCAGGCTATGAGAGGCGTCATCCAGGCATTATGGCCGGCCTTCTCCATACCCGAAGGTCTTGGGGAGCTTGCGGAGAAGCTACAGGGATTGCGGCAGCGCTTCCATTTATGGAAGATTTCGTCCTGCCGCCAAGGTGCCAGGGAAGCCTGGGCCATGGTAAAGACGCGGTACAAGAAGGCGGATCCCAACCACATGGCCGAAGTCGGACCTGTGGGGCCCGATGGGAAGGAGATCCCTGTGAGTTTAGTATACGGCCAAGTGGAGTTGGCCGCAAAATTTTCCCAACAGGACTGTAAATTAGACAACCTGTTAGACGGGATTGAGGAAGAATACAATCAGTCGATTTGACAATGTATTATAAAAT
>LR880967.1:713542718-713561668 GCA_904067115.1 Aegilops sharonensis | reverse complement strand
GAGGCAATAATAAAGTATTATTATTATATTTCCTTGTTCATGATAATTGTCTTTTATTCATGCTATAATTGTATTATCCGGAAATCGTAATACACGTGTGAATACATAGACCACAATATGTCCCTAGTGAGCCTCTAGTTGACTAGCTCGTTGATCAACTGATAGTCATGGTTTCCTGACTATGGACATTGGATGTCGTTGATAACGGGATCACATCATTAGGAGAATGATGTGATGGACAAGACCCAATCCTAAGCATAGCACAAGATCGTGTAGTTCGTTTTGCTAGAGCTTTTCCAATGTCAAGTATATTTTCCTTTGACCATGAGATCATGTAACTCCCGGATACCGTAAGAGTGCTTTGGGTGTACCAAATGTCACAACTTAACTGGGTGACTATGAAGGTGCACTACAGGTATCTCCGAAAGTATCTGTTGGGCTGACACGGATCGAGACTGGGATTTGTCACTCCGTATGACGGAGAGGTATCTCTGGGCCCACTCGGTAATGCATCATCATAATGAGCTCAAAGGGACCATGTGTCCGGTCACGGGATCATGCATTACGGTACGAGTAAAGTGACTTGCCGGTAACGAGATTAAACGAGGTATTGGGATACCGACGATCGAATCTCGGGCAAGTAAAATACCGATTGACAAAGGGAATAGTATACGGGGTTGATTGAATCCTCGACATCATGGTTCATCCGATGACATCATCGAGGAGCATGTGGGAGCCAACATGGGTATCCAGATCCCGCTGTTGGTTATTCCTCGAGAGCCGTCTCGGTCATGTCTGCATGTCTCCCGAACCCGTAGGGTCTACACACTTAAGGTTCGGTGACGCTAGGGTTGTATGAATATGAGTATGCAGCAAACCGAATGTTGTCCGGAGTCCCGGATGAGATCCTGGACGTCACGAGGAGTTCCGGAATGGTCCGGAGGTAAAGATTTATATATGGGAAGTCTTATTTTGGTCGCCGGAAAAGTTTCGCACTTTATCGGTATTGTACCGGGAGTGCCGAAAGGGGTCCGGGGGTCCACCGGGGGGTTCCACCTGCCCCGGGGGGCCACATGGGCTGTAGGGGGGTGCACCTTGGCCTATATGGGCCAAGGGCACCAGCCCCAAGAGGCCCATGCGCCAAGGAGACTTGGGGAGGGGAGAGTCCTAAAGGGGGAAGGCACCTCCGAGGTGCCTTGGGGAGGATGGACTCCTCCCCACCTTGGCCGCACCCCTTCCTTGGAGGAAGGGACAAGGCTGCGCCTTCCCCCTCTCTCTTGCACCTATATAAAGGGAGGGGAGGGAGGGGTGGCCGCACCCATAAGCCCTGGTGCCTCCCTCCTCCCTGCAACACCTCCTCCTCCTCCCGTAGTTGCTTAGCGAAGCCCTGCCGGAGTTCTGCTGCATCCACCACCACGCCGTCGTGCTGCTGGATCATCGTCAACCTCTCCTTCCCCCTTGCTGGATCAAGAAGGAGGAGACGGCATCCGCTCCGTACGTGTGTTGAACGCGGAGGTGCTGTCCGTTCAGCACTAGGTCATCGGTGATCTGAATCACGGCGAGTACGACTCCATTATCCCCGTTCCATTGAACGCTTCCGCACGCGATCTACAAGTGGTATGTAGATGCAATCACTCTCCCATGACTCGTTGCTTAGATGAACTCATAGATGGATCTTGGTGAAACCGTAGGAAAAATTTTAAGTTTCTGCAACGTTCCCCAACATAACGTACCGTAAGTAATCTAGGGCCGAAAATGAGCCCGAGAATATATGGGCCTTAGAAGGCCGAAAGATAACACGAGCTGGAAACGGCCCAACTGAAGCATGGGACGTTAATGGGTCGAAAGCAGTTTACTGTTTATGGGCCAGGGTCACCACGGGCCGTTAAAGGGCCCAAAGATACAAAAGGCCCATTATGGTCTGAAAGACATCATGGGCCATACATGGGCCGAAAGTGACAAGGGGCTGGAATTTATTAGACTGCACACATGACACTAATTGGCCGAATTAAAAACCCATAATGGGGTGTGAGTTAATGGGACGTAAATGGGCTATACGCGAATAGGCCGTTAACAAGCTTTTGACGGGTGGACTCGTTAACTTTGGACCAAGTCAAACGGGCCGGCCTTTTTAACCTAAATGCGCTACTGTTGGGCCGTGCCATGTGTCGGCGTATCATAGGCGCCTCCTATCAATTGGATGGTTGACATCTGCCCAACGCGGAGCAGACACGTGGTTCCTTCGCCCAATGAGAGTTTTAAATGTAGAAAATCACAATTGGCTGCGGCTGTTAATGGGTTACCGGATCCAAAACCAAACCCGATAGCTTAACGGCGACCCATTACGGTGGATGCCACGTGTCGGTTACCCTTGGCGAAAGCACTTCCATGATGTGGCATTTATCTTCATGTAAGTGCCCACTTCACGATGATAATTTGAGTATTGTCATGGAACACTTCTACGATAGCACATGTATAATTATCTTGATTCTATCATAAAATCGTCATGGATGTACATGCATGATAAAAAACGTGACCTACTGTGACAAACACGTATCAACACGGAAGTGCTTTTTTTGTAGTGAAGAATGTGATCTTCCAGCCGGTTAGGCGTCGCATACTGAGCATCCGAGAGTCACTGTGGATTGCCAGTGAATGAACTCTATAAAGGTTTGGATAAAGACTTAACTGAGTGATTGAGCGAATATGCGGATCTCAGCTCAAGGGGGATAAGGTGAAGACTAGGTCTTCCAAGTTCAATCTCAACCTCCCTAACCAGACGTACAATTGTCACAGCAAATGGAACCGGTCAAACAAATCACTTGTCTTCTTCGAGCGACTGGTTCTTTCACTTCACTTCTTTACTTACTATTTAGTTTCATGAAGCCTTTGATTGTTCATTTCGTTTGAAGACTTTATGTGAAGACATACCCCTGACTGTATCTTTGTCTCTCATTAACTATTCCTATTGTTTGCATCTTTTTTCGCTTCTCACTTTAATCGAGTTATCTTACCGGCATGCCTAGTATAGATTATCTTCCGTTGTATCATGCTTAGTTACTGTTTATCTTCCAAGTCTTCGAACACATTGCCTATTTCGAAGACATTCATAAAAATCGCCTATTCACCTCCTCTAGTCGATGACTAGCACATTCAGACTTCTTCTTTTTCATGCGGAGATGCTTAACAGAAGGATCCTTCGAATTAGGGTCAAATCTCACATGATTTTCGAATGCATTAATGGTGGGCTCATGTCATTTCGGTTTGTAAGGTTCCACTTAGGTTGGTCACAATGAAAGTATCACAACTAGTATCATGCATGCCAACTAGGCATTTTGGTTGAGATGACACACAATTAAATGAGGAGAGAGGAGATTGAATATCATGTTATGATGCTATATTATATTAAATAATGTACTACTCCCTCCATCATGGTTTAGAAGGTGCACTGGAAAATTCTCTGTGACCAAGGTGGTTAGTGATTGGTTGTACCACGTACTAGAAAATAGCATTGATTGTTAACTACAGTGTCAAATTAGTGGAGAAATTAATGCGCAGTGTGCCCCACAGCCAGTAAACAAGCAGTCCTAATGCATGTAGTGGTGGAGACCGACCGCATGCAGCCCACGCGCACTCAAAACAGCTTAATTAACTCTGCATGAATTGCCAACACACCTTAATCCTCTTCCATTCTGAAAATGCATGAAAACTGAAGTGCGCCTTCTAAACCGTGAAGAGGGGAGTAGTACGTGTCATGGATGACAATAAATGATGCCAATATGTTACCAAATTAGGATACTATGCATTGTGGAAGCAGTATCATGCAAGTATCGTAGGCATCATAAGTAGTATACGATACTCCCTCCATTTCAAAATATAGCACTTCCTCTATTTCCGTGCTTCAACTTTGACCATAAATTTAACCAACGAGACCGACTGCGGCGGGAGAAAAAATATATAATTGAAAACTTCTTTTGAATACGAATTCACTGGTATAACTTTTGCTCCCGTCGCAGTCGGTCTCGTTGGTTAAATTTATGGTTAAAGTTGAAGCACGGAAATAGAGGAAGTGCTATATTTTGGAACGGAGGGAGTAAGTACTAGTACTTCTCATTGTGACTATATCCTTATAATAGTCAAATTACGACGTGATGATCATCTTTCAAAATCTCCGTACAACCAGATACGCTAGGAGCCCCGCAAATAAAAAAGATATTACATCCCTTCCGGTTTATATGGCTCATCACAATGTTTAAGTTTTCCATTTTATAAGTCTCATTTTTATTATTTCCCATCACATGTTCTGATTTCAAGGTGCATTAATTTTTTGCATGCAAGGATTGAGATAAAACTCACCAATGCATGTAAAGCTTCTTATCATTTAATTAGGCAGTCATGCATGCATTTACAACTAATGCATTGATAAAAACACTTTTTCAAGGAAAACAAGCGCATTAATTGAATATTTGCAAACTACAAAAAATTATTTCACCATTCAATATTTACCTTGATTGATGAGATTATTGAATTGAGCCCTAAGTACTACTCCCTTCATTTCTTTTTAGTCTGCATATAAGATTTGATCAAAGTCAAACTTTGTAAAGTTTGACCAACTTTGTAGAAAAAACATCAACATCTAAAACGGTAAAACTACATGGTATGAAAATTAATTTCATGATGCATTTAACAATATTGATTTCATATTGTGAATCTCGATATTTTTTCTATAAACTTAATTAAAGTTAACAAGGTTTGATTTTGATCAAATCTTATATGCAGACTAAAAATAAAAGGAGAAAGTACTATCTTTGTCCTGGTTTATTAGTCCCCTTTGTATTTCGTGTCAAATTTGACCTTAAATTTAACTAACAAAATGTTAATGCATGTTATAAAAATAATATAATTGAAAACTATGGTCGAATACGAATCCAATGATATAATTTTTGTGAGATGCATTAATATTTTGTAATTTAAATCTCTAGTCAAATTTTGGCACAAAATACAAAGGAAACTTATGACCAGGACGGACGAAGTAGCTAAGAAACTGTAAAATGAATTTACCTAAAAACTAAAAAGTGCGCGCGCTATTTAGGCTTTTCGAGCGGCCGCTCTGTCACACACATGCATGTGTATTTTTTTTGTTTCGTACTCATGTTGGTGTTGGCATTAAATGTGTTCACACTAGTCCCATCAGTTAGAGAAAACAGATCCATGTACTTTTATTTCGGGATTTCAAATTCTTTTAAAGCCTTATCTTTTAAACCACATGTCGGAATTCAGTCCCGTTTTCACTGTTGGATTCATCGCGACGAGATCTTTGAAACTAGATCCCGCATGGATATGTTTTAACGAATTTTTTTATGCCAACTTTGATGCTATATGGTGCAACTAAAATACTGCATTGTGCAATTTTAGTACTACATGGTGTAACTTTTTTTAAAATCAGTTGGCTTGTAATTTATTCTAGTTAAACACACATTGATGTTTAGTTGACTTATAATGTAGTCTAGTTGCATGTTTAGCTGCCAGAAGGACCAATTGCACACACATATGCTCAGTTGGCTTGTAATTTAGTCTAGTTGCACACACATATGCGCAATTGACGCGGCGATGTAGTATAGTTGCACATACATTGATATTTAGTTGACAGGACTACTTACACATATATGCTCAGTTGGCGCGACAATGTAGTCTAGTTGTACACACATTAATGTTTATATAGAAGGACTATTGGCACACACATATACTCAGTTGGCGCGGAAATGTAGTCTAGTTGCACACACATTGATGTTTAGTTGACAGAAAGACTATTGACACACACATATGTTCAGTTGGCACGACATGTAGTCTAGTTACACACATATTGATGTTTAGTTGGTAGGAAGACTAGTTTGTCGAAACATACCCATGCGGGATCTAGTTTTGAAGAGCATGTCGCGAAGATTCCAACGGTGAAAACAGATCGCAATTCCGATATACGGATTAAAAGTTATGCCTTTTTAAAATTATGAAACCACAAATAAATGTATAGGAGAACAAAATGCATACAACGAAAAGTATGTTTGTGTTGTTATTTAATACGTCATGGGAAAATGGATTAAATGAGAAAGATTTCCTGATTATAAAAGGGGACAATTATTTTTCTTAAATAACCGACGGCTTGCTAGCGGCTGGGCGCCGGCTAAACGCGTCCATGAATTTAATACTAGCGAATCAGTTTCACGGCCTTCTAAATACGGCACAGTGGGATCTATTTCCTCCGGTCCTTTTTATTCTACACATTGGATTTGTCAAAAGTCAAACTGTGCTAAGTTTGACCAAATTTATATTAAAAATTATTAACATATATAATATCTAATAAATATAATACGAAAATACATTCTGAGATGAATCCAATTATATTGGTGTTGTTATGTGAATATCAATAATATTTTATATAAACTTGGTCAAAGTTAGATGAAATTGACTTCAGACAAAGATAATATGCAGAGTAAAAGGGACAAAAATACGACATGGTGGGCCGACCTACACTCTGCGACACACGCTGACTGGAGAAACGACATATTCCCAGGAATACCGGGGCCCAGTCACAGCCACAAGAGGAGAAATGAAATGGCGGCTCATACCCCGAGTTCCACCATAAAATTGGCCGCCCACTGCCCAAAACCTAGAGTCTTCCCCATTCCACCGCGCCGCCGACATGCAAAACCCTCGCTCTCTCCTACTTGTTCTCGGCGAGAACATGTCGCTCGCCCACCTCGCCGCTCGCCGTGGCAGCAGCCTCGCGGGCTCCCTCGACAACGGAGGCCGCCTCTCCCGCCCCCTCGTACGCGGGCTCCCGCTCCCCCGTCGGCGGTCCCCGCCTCACCCGGTCCATCGGCTCCGGCGGCAGCCCTCCAGACTCCTCGTCTTCACCTTACATGTTAGTCTTCTCGTTTCACCTATTCTCTGCGTTGATCGAAGTCTTTTTTATGGCTATACCCGCAATATTTTATTTCCGGTCTTGATTCGAGTTCCTGGTTTGGTTATGGAAGGCATCAGGTGTTTCGTTGTGCGTATCGTGAGATGTTATTGGCAGAACCATCATAGTTTTTTTTCTGGTCTGTTCCTTGGGGCATCTCCAACGCCCGGCGCGTAGCACAGGCCCCATGATATACTCCGTATTTCCTTGTTAATTTGCAGTTGCTCCTTGAGATCTTGGCGTCAGACGCCATGTTGGCGCAAAGAAAGGGCGTCGGACGCCAGATCTTTTTTCTTCCCCACAAGGAGCGTAGGTTGTTTAATTAGCGACTGTTGTTAGCGTCTGGCCTTGAGGAGTAGGGGCTTAGATGGGTTTTAATTCAATACTTTTTATTTCTCTGCAAGCGCATATTCAAGAGTCTGCCATTGTAGTGCATCTGAGAATTCTGTTAGACCCCGGCTATATTTAGTTTTGTCATAAATTACTACTCCGTAGATTTTAGTTAGTCCCAACTCCTGTTTACATGTTGAGTTTTGCTTTTCCTGCAATAATCTTACTTTGCCTGTAATAATCTTGTTTTGCCTGCAATAATCTTGCTTTTCCTGCTAGTATAATCTTAAGTTTCTACTCCTATGATTTCAGTTAGGCTTAAATCTAGTTACTAACCAATAATTCGTGTGATTTTGTCATCTGTGAAATCAACGAAAGATTTCTTCGTCTGCATATTGTGAGTCTAGCTTTGCCTGCAGTAATCTTCATAACAAGTTTATCTAAGTATTAATGGTCATCTCATTTGGCCAGTATTTTACCTATGTGCATGTTATTTTAACCGTAGCATGTTATCTTCCACCTCCTCTTTGATCTTTGCATGCTCAAGATTTGAGGCCATCTGATTATGTTGCAGTTGAAATCTAATGAAATCATTTAATTACAAGACTAAAATTTCTGCAACTATAAACCTTCTTGGAATAATAAACATTTTAGTGCATCTAGTTCTTTGTTCCTCTTATGGACAATGTTTTCAGTCCTCTACATGCCATGTTTTAGTTGTCAAGTTAGGAAAATAGAAGTAGGAAATTGCTATTACTGGAGGTCGGTCCCATATGCATATACCAGTTGGATGATAATTCAATCTATCAGAACATCTGTGGATTTATTTTGCATCATGACATTATTACAGCATAATGTTACTATGTTGTGGTTTGCTGATAAGATGCATTAAATTACAGTGTGGCATGTTTATAACTCCCGTTGTTCTTTGCAGTGTTCTTATTGTATAACCTCTCTTCCCTTCTGTTTTTATTAGGAAGGCGGCTAAGCAGCTCCTGAGCAAGGTAAAACCAAGCTAGGGGGTACCGTTCTGGTGATTGGTCTTCTTGGGGGTACTGGGACAATCCTATCAGGAGTTTACATTGGGTATACTTACCTGGAGGATCGTGTCGCAGCCAGAGCCATGGCCCATTTTGACAAGGTCTTTGACGAGGAGAAGGAAGAGCGACAACGTTTCCAGAATGTTGCTATTGGTGCGCATCACAACTTCATGAGCAAGTCGAATGAGTCCACTGCTCTGATCCACAGGGAGGTGGCTCAGCTTCGATCGGAGATGGCAGATCTTCGATCAGAGATGTTGGCCCTCAAGCAGAAGGAGTTCAAGCACCGGCAGGAGCTCCTCACTGCTGCTGACCTGCTCTAAAGGCACGGTGTGGAAGGACCGAAGCTTACCGACAAGTAGAGTATGGGAGTAGGGGGAGACAATAGGGAATACAGGGGAGACACTGGTGAATTGAGTAGGGGAGACACTGGTGAATTGAGTAGGGGGCGACACTGGTGAACTGGAAGTAGGAATTGGAAATAGGGGGGAGACTGTCGGATTTTGGGTTCCGGCAGACCCTTGAGGTTCGAACACTAGGGTGCACGCGGAGATCCAACCTTCCACCGTATCGCACCTCGCCGAATCGCAGGGACCTAAACTACTAAACAGAACAGCACAAGAGACACGAGATTTATACTAGTTCGGGCCACCGTTGTGGTGTAATACCCTACTCTAGTATGTGGTGTGGTGGATTGCCTCTTGGGCTAATGAGGAACAGTACATGGAAGAACAGCCTCGTGAGGGTCTGTTCTTGGTGGATGCGAAGAACTGCCAGGTGGTGTTCAGTTGCTCTAACTACTGGTTCCTTGGTGAGGATTCCGATCTCAGACCGGGGGGCCGATCCCCCTACTCTGAGTGTGGCTACTCCTATTTATAGGCGAAGGCCCTGGGCCTCTTCCCAAATATTGAGCGGGAAGGGCGCCAACAACTGGTCATTTTGATGGGGAACAGCGGGTACACTTATCCTGACTAAAGTTGGTCCTTGCCTGCCAAAGGCTCTGGTGATGACGCCTGCTTGGGCTCCACGATGACTCCCTTCCAGCCGTTGGGGCTGGTCTTGGTCTTGTTGCACCGAAACGGATGCCTTTGCTTGATGCTCTCGCCTGCGCTTTCTCTCTTTGCACCAAAGAGGAAAGGAGGACCCTGCGCGGAATGGCGCCCGACTGGCGCCTTTGGTCGTCATGGCTTGCGTCATGGGCACCTCGCGAGGTACCCTGCCTTGAACTCTTTGCCTCTTCATGAGCTAGCCTGACGAGGCCGTGCCTGAAGAAGCTCCTGGTCGTCCGCCCCGCGAGGCTTGGCCTCTCGCGAGGGTCTTGCGCTTCTGTTGATGAAGATGGGTTATCCTGGGCCTCCTTTGAGCCACGCCGCAGGCCGCAGGCAGGCAAGTCTGGGACCCCCGTTCCCAGGACGCCGACAGTAGCCCCCGGGCCCACGACGCGCCCGGACTTGGCCGAGCAGTGAGGCGAAAGGGCAAGTGCGAAGCGTCGCGGGCCCTAACAGCCTGCGGCCTTGGGCGCCGCGTGGCGGTTGATTGGACGTGGACGGCACTGTTTCCCACGCCTCCTTATTTCGTGCCTTGCTAGGCGGACACGCTGCTGTACACATCCGTTCCCCTCTCTGCTGCTCGTGCGCCCCTGTCCTTCCCCCTCTCGAACTCCAGCTTCCATTTTCAATCCAATCTCAAATCTCCCCCTCCCCCTTTCAATCGCCATGGCTCCGACGAAGAAGGGGAAAGGGAATAAACCTGTGCCTCCGCCTCGCTCGCCGCCGCCGGCGGCCTCCGCTGTTGACCCGTCGATCATACTCAATCTAGAGGGCTTGGGCAAGGTTAGTTCGGCTCTGGCCACCTCCTTCAACGAATGCGGGAGGACGACGGCTTGGCCCGCGTCCCACTTCTCTGTCGACAGGATCGTCACTGAGGTCCGGTATTTTGTTGACGCCCTGTGGGCGGGGCTGGTTCCCCCCTTTTCTGATTTCTTCAATGACGTGCTCTCCCACTATCAGATCCACATGATGCATCTGGGTCCTGAGTCCATCACTCTCCTCTCGGTCTTCGCCTTCATTTGTGAGGCAATGATGGGCATCCTTCCTTCGGTTGCCTTGCTGCGCCACTTCTTCTCTCTACGCCTTGTCGACCCCACCCAATGCTCGGCGTGCGTGAGCTTCGTCGCCGCGCCCGAGACAGCGGCCTCAGGGATCGACTTCTGCCTGCCCCCGCCCGTGGCTGAGTTCCGCGAGAGGTGGTTGTACGTGGATGTGGGGGTGCCCAGCCCCCTGCTATCTGAGCCAACCTCGCCTGCTGTCCCCAATTCAGGCTGGGGCCAGGAGACGCTTTCAAGCCCTCGGCTCATCTTTGTCTGGCGCCGCTTCGCGTCCTGAGGTCGCTTGCTCTGACAGCGCCCAAGGTGGTGAAGGAGTTCCTGATGCGCCGCATTGCTCCTCTCCAACGCCACTCCCATCGGATGTGGGCCTTCAGCGGGTCTGGTGATCGTATGAGGCTTCAGGAAATAGATCTGACGCCTGAAGCGCTAAGGAAAGTGCTCCTGGTCCTGACTGGCGACCCCAACCCCGGTAGCATCCGGCATGGAGGGGCCTTGCTGTACCTCTGCCAGAATAGGGGTGATTTTGTGAACCAGATGCCTATCTTCGATGAATGGGGGCCGCGCCCCACTGGTCTCCAGGGGCCTCGCGAGAATCCAGTGATGGTGACAGCCCTTCCAGTCGGCCCAGGCGGCTCCTCCTCAAGTGGCGGAGCAGGGAGGCACGAGCCGCCAAAGGCCGAAGGGACCCCCGCCGGGGTGACAGCGCCGGGCGACGCTCATGAGGGAGCAGCTCCTGAGGCTCGTGCCGCCGCGGCTGGCAGCCGCCCGCAGCGCCTGCGGATGGAGCCCCCGAGGCCCCTGCTACTTCTCTTGGTGAGGCGACCGGCAGCGCGCGTCAGGCGGACGCCCCTGACGCAGGTCGCCTTGATGCTTCTCCCTCGCCGCAGGCTGACCCCTGCACTCAAATCTTGGGTCGTTTCCACATGAACTTCGAGGCCCTCCGGAAGAGAAGGGAGGCCCTGGGCGATGATTACCCCTGTCGCCTGCTGAAGCGTAGGAAGTACTTCGCCACTGATGAGTAAGCCTTCTCCTTCTCCAGCTCCTGATTCTTCTGCTGCTTGTACTGATCCTTGCCCTGCAGGCCCCTTCCTGCCGAGTTCACGGAGACGGGTGAGGAGCCGTCCTCCCCGACTTCGCCCCCTCCCCCGTCCTTGAGTGCTCCAAGCAGTGGAGCCCTTGTGGTGAGGGCGGCCGGGGAGGTGAACCGTCCCGAGGCGCGTCGTGGCCCTGTGCGCCTCGCGACCCTTCCTCGCGAGCCTTCCCATGGCATAGCTAGCCTGCCGTGGGCTTCTCGCCTGGTCGTGGACGGCGATTGGCTGAGGCGCTTCCTGCGCCCATCGTCTGGGGACGGGCTGGCTCCAGGCCGGGCTTCTGGCGCGGCGTGCCCGGCCGTCGCGAGGGTGCCAGCCCCCAGCCCCCTGCCCGGAGGGGGAGTGCTGATTCGCGGCTCCCAGCGCCCGCCTAGGGCGGTTGATGGTGTGGAGGACGTGCGCGAGCGCGCCCAGGAGCGCCGCGCCCTTCGCCAAGGATTTCTTCGAAGGGCGGCTGACGCAGTGAGCCTTCTTGGTGAAGAGCTCGCTGACGAAGACGTGCGCCTTGAGGCCGAGGGCCTGTGCCTAGCCGCAGAGAGGCGTGAGCTGGAGGGCGCTGCCGCCCTTGCGCGCCACCAGCACGATCTCGATGATGAAGAAGCCAAGGCGTCGCTGGCAGCCTCTCGGGAGGCCTGTTCTCGGGCCGTCGAGGAGGCCCGGGCAGCTAACAGGCGGCGGAGGAGCGGGCACGGGAACTCCTGGCCCGATGTCACTCATTGGAGGAGCCGGCAGGAGACGAAGGCGAGCGCCTCCTCCTCGTTCACGACGGCGCGCATTGGCACGGGGCAGTATCCGAGCGGGCCGGCAGCCTCGGCGGCGGGCGTTGGCGTCGACGGGGCGAGCCACGCGGCCGGCGGAGGAGGTGGTGGAGGCGGAGATCCAGGGGGCGGTGCAGGCGCGGCTGCAGCCCTGTGTACCATGGAGGCGCTCGGGCCGGCCACTAGCCAGGGGTCGAACCCCATGGGCGCGTGGCCACGGGCGCAGGGAGCACCATCGTGGGCGCGTCCAGCGGCGAAGGGAGCACCGCGGGGGGCGCGTCCACCGGCGGGGTGGCGGCCAGGAGCGCCACGTCCAGCGGCGCTGCGGCCGAATCGACGGATGGCTTTCATCCGGCGACGGAAACGGCGGTGGCCACCGACTCCATGGCGGCGAAGGGCAATGAAGCGGTAGCGGCGACCGTCCTCGCGGATCAGACGGAGGAAGAAGGAGACGAGGCCTATCATCTCACCGGCGGCGAGTGCTTCCTCTCTTCTCCTTTTCTCTGTTGCCTTTCGCTCACGCTGACTGTTCTACGTGCATGATAACGTCTTTTGAATCAGAATGATCGAATCAATTGATCGATGGTTACAGGCCCCCTTTTATATGTCCCGAGGAGACACGACGATCCCTCGAGGAGGCGTCGGTTGCAGGATAAACCGCAACGACGGTTTGGGCAAGGGGAGATTTTCCCCTAATTACAGAATTATTTTTAACAGTATTTTGGTGAACCTGTTGCATTGAGAGAGTTGGCACACATTTTGGTGAACCAATTTGAATGGCTTAATCATTGTCGTTTATGCTTGCTAGCAAGCTTTGCTCTTTCGTTTAGTGCGTAAATGCATAAATTTCTGCCCATATTTTCCTCTAGAGGAGGCTGCCATTTCTGACAGTAATCCTGATTCAGCTTCGGTGGGGGTGGCGCTGCTGTTCTTGTATCCCCTTCATGCCAGTTGAGCCGAGATGTGAAAGTTCCGGTGGTGATGGTGGGTCGGCTATGTTTTTTTTCCTTTTTCTTTTTGCAGGGTCTCAGCATATGCATGTGGCAATGAAATCTCCGTTTTTGGTACATGCAGCACTTCCCTTCCCCCGTTTACACTTGGCAATGTTCTTGTAGTCCCTCCGGTCCTTTTTACTCTGCACATTGGATTTGCCGAAAGTCAAACTTGGCTAAGTTTGACCAAATTTATATTAGAAATTATTAGCATCTATAATATCTAATAAATATAATATGAAAATATATTCCGAGATGAATCTAATGATGTTGGTGTTGTTATGTAAATGACAATAATTTTTTATATAAACTTGGTCAATACAATATAAAGTGCAAATTTATACAATCTTTATTATATCAAATGTGCTGATACAATACAATATAAAGACAACAATAAACTTATGTTCTTATTACAATCATCACAAATGGACATAATTAAGTAGATCACTAAGGAGATTGAGGGACTAGTAGAAGTTGCCAAACACATTGTTTGTAGTGTACTCAATCAACGTGTTCTCCATTTCAGCAGTAGCCTCAGGCAGATAAGGAACCACGGCGTTGCTCGGTACAGGAGGAACATCGTGCGAACCACCAACTCCTTTTGCTCTATCCGGATGAAGGTTGAAGTTAGCTTCAAACCTTTTCCCTTGAGGTGCTTTGCGTCCCTGAGATTGCTGGTACAGCATAATCAGATGCTTGGGCATTGTGCACTTTTCAGTAGAATGCGTGGAGCATCCACACTTGTTGCAAAGCTTAGATTTATCAAACCTGGGCTTTGAAGTGCCTTTTCCCTTGCCTGGGTGTCTAGATCTCCTGTTCCCATTGCGCTTTCGCTTATGCTCGAAATTGGATTGTTTACCCCGAGGGGTACCATTAAACTTTTGTCTATTTGCAACATTCAGATGGACTTCAGGTAAAGGTTGTGCCCCAACTGGGCGTTGAGAGCCATTCTTAGCGAGTAGCTCATCATGCTTCTTAGCCTGAAGTAACATGTGAATAAGCTCGGAATAGACAGTGTAGTTTCGAGCACGGTATTGCTGTTGGAGGATTCTATCTGAAGGGAGCATAGTAGACAAAGTTTTCTCTATCTTCTCCCCCTCAGTAGGTTCCTTCTCACAAAAGCGCAGTTTGGAACATATCTTATGAATAGCATGATTGTACTCACCAATGGACTTGAAATCCTGAAGACGGAGATGAGTCCAATCATGAAGTGCTTCTGGCAGGACTACCGCCTTCTGCTGTTCATACCTCGTTTTGAGGGCCAGAAACAGAGTACTAGGAGATTCCTCCTGTAATTACTCAGACTTGAGATCTGGATGAATATGGTGCCTTATGATGAATATGGCTGCATAGTTCTGATGTTCTGTCAGCGGCGTGGCCCCATCCGGGAGAGGAGTCTCCGGGGGTTTTATTGCACGCGCTATCCCACGGGACGCGAGACTGATCTTGATGTCCATAGCCCATGTAGGGTAATTGTGGCCATTGAGGGAAAGCTCCTCAAACTCTTTGGCAGTCATCTTTGCCTACATGGGAAAAACCAGAGATAATTAATTTACAGGTGGTAAATTAAAAACCATCATGGTTCTGTAATAAGAATGCAAAAATTTGATACTCAAGTGTAAACTTGAAAAATTCTCAATCTCAATTGTGTGAATATAACACTTTGAAGATCATTTAGATCTCACAGTAATTGGCTATATCGCCATTACCTTGTGTATGCTACAATTCAGATATAAGGAATACACGTTGGAGGTAATCGCTTGTCGAGAATGACAAAGCGTAGACCTCACAGTAAGAGGGGATAATCTGCAAATGAGCAGTAGATCCCAACTCATTGCCTTATGATTCCAAATATAATGAGGAAGAAATATTCAAAAATTTGCAAGTTTGGTGTGCGAGAGAAGATGATCTCGATCGCTAAAACATGTTCAAGAGAACTTGATATGTGGTGAACACATGGAACATGTCATACTTCCCAGATGAAATCCGGTACTTTATTTATATTATCAATCCATTACATAATATAAACACACTAATAACACAAGTCCTATATTGTAATCTAGAACATGACTAGAATGTAAGTAGTAGTCAAACTAGGTACTAAACAGTACTAAACATAGTCTAAAACTGCACTAATACAATAATTAGTACTAATGATCAATGAAACAGATAAAAAAAATCGTAGCCACCACGAGGACCCGTATGCGCCTGGGCCTAGGCTTGTGCGACCTTTGGCCAGCCCATCCGCCGCCGCACCGCATAAAGCAGAGAGGGGAGAGCGGTTACGGATACGGGTCGGAGTATCCGACCCCCCGCACCACAACTCGATCCCCACCTCTGGTCACAGCGCCGCCGCGAGGAGGAGTGGCCGCCGGCGCATCCCTTCTTCTCCATTGGTTACCGGCGCAGCCCCGCCGAGCTCTCCTTGTCCGAAGAAGAAGCAACGACGACGGGGTCCAGGCGGACTCCTGGAGGCACGGCGCTGGCGAGGCCGAGGCTCGCCGGAGCCCACGAGCCGGCGTGGCGGCCGGGACGGCGGTCGAGGGCTGCGACGGCGCACCCGAATAGGCGGCCAAAGCGCTGCTCAGTACGGCTGCTTGAGCCCGCGGCCGTGTCCTGTTGAGGCGTGGCGATGGCGGCACCGTCCTCCATGCCTGCTCCAAGGCGGACGACTCCGGAGGCACCGGTCGGCCCGGAGACGAAGGCGAGCGCCTCCTCGTTCACGACGGCGCGCATCGGCACGGGGCAGTATCCGGGCAGGCCGGCAGCCTCGGCGGCGGGAGTTGGCGTCGACGGCGCGAGCCACGCGGCCGGCGGAGGAGGTGGTGGAGGCGGAGATCCAGGGGGCAGTGCAGGCGCGGCTGCAGCCCTGTGTACCATGGAGGCGCTCGGGCCGGCCACTAGCCAGGGGTCGAACCCCATGGGCGCGTGGCCACGGGCGCAGGGAGCACCATCGTGGGCGCGTCCAGCGGCGAAGGGAGCACCGCGGGGGGCGCGTCCAGCGGCGGGGTGGCGGCCAGGAGCGCCACGTCCAGCGGCGCTGCGGCCGAATCAACGGATGGCTTGCATCCGGCGACGAAAACGGCGGTGGCCACCGACTCCATGGCGGCGAAGGGCAATGAGGCGGTAGCGGCGACCGTCCTCGCGGATCAGACGGAGGAAGAAGGAGACGAGGCCTATCATCTCACCGACGGCGAGTGCTTCCTCTCTTCTCCTTTTCTCTGTTGCCTTTCGCTCATGCTGGTTGTTCTACGTGCATGATAACGTGTTTTGAATCAGAATGATCGAATCAATTGATAGATGGTTACAGGCCCCCTTTTATATGTCCCAAGGAGACACGGCGATCCCTCGAGGAGGCGTCGGTTCCAGGAGATCGAAGGGAGGCGTCGGTTGCGGGACAAACCGCAACGACGGTTTGGGCAAGGGGAGATTTTCCCCTAATTACAGAATTATTTTTAACAGTATTTTGGTGAACCTGTTGCATTGAGAGAGTTGGCACACATTTTGGTGAACCAATTTGAATGGCTTAATCATTGTCGTTTATGCTTGCTAGCAAGCTTTGCTCTTTCGTTTAGTGCGTAAATGCATAAATTTCGGCCCATATTTTCCTCCAGAGGAGGCTGCCATTTCTGACAGTAATCCTGATTCAGCTTCGGTGGGGGTGGCGCTGCTGTTCTTGTATCCCCTTCATGCCAATTGAGCCGAGATGTGAAAGTTCCGGTGGTGATGGTGGGTCGGCCATGTTTTTTTCCCTTTTTCTTTTTGCGGGGTCTCAGCATATGCATGTGGCAATGAAATCTCCGTTTTTGGTACATGCAGCACTTCCCTTCCCCCGTTTACACTTGGCAATGTTCTTGTACTCCCTCCGGTCCTTTTTACTCTGCACATTGGATTTGCCGAAAGTCAAACTTAGCTAAGTTTGACCAAATTTATATTAGAAATTATTAGCATCTATAATATCTAATAAATATAATATGAAAATATATTCCGAGATGAATCTAATGATGTTGGTGTTGTTATGTAAATGACAATAATTTTTTATATAAATGTCGGGGGTTGGGTGCGGTATATGCCAAAGGATGGCTTATCATGGAGGGGGCGAGTAGAACTTCGCCGGTGCCTAGAAACGGGATGAGGTGAAGATATGCACGCCGGCGAATCTCACCCAGCTTCAGGGCTCTCCGAGGAGATAACACCCCTACTGCTGCTCTGCGGGGTCTCTGCATGATCACTATGGCAAAGTGAGTACAATATGCTCCTTGAGCTGTTCGGACTGAGGAAGGAGAAGGGCACGGCTAGCTCTTCTCTCCCTCTATGCGTCTGTCTAAAGCTACTAGATTCCAACCCTTTGCATGGATGCCCCGGGGGGTTTATATAGGCCTAACCCCCGGGGGTACAACCGTAATCCGGCTGGGTGCGGGTCCAAGCCGTCAGTCTCTAAGTCGCTGTCTTCTCCGCCGACTTCTGGGGCCCGCCGACTAGTTTGCCCCGTTGACGGCCCAGCATGGGGCCGACAGCCCTTCTCCGCCGCGGGCAGGTCTTGCCGGCTGCAGATTACTGTAGCCGTGCTTCTAATGACGCGAGCTTGGTCATGGGGTCATGGCAACAGTGTCGCCGCCGGGCGGGCGATCACTGTTGCCATTCCCCGTCTTGTCTGGTTAATGGCGCGTGGAGTCCATGGGAGGGGCCGGCCGACTCCATCGGGTCCGTCTTTGGGGCGCTCTCGCCTTTTTCGGTTCTCCCGCCGTCTTCGGGTCGTACAGACAAGCCATCGTGGGTACATGAATCTGCCCACGGGGCTGATGTCAGGGCCGGCGTGGCAACAGTGCTGCGCCGGACGGAGATCTCCGTCGGTACGGCGCTCTGTGGCCATACCTGCCCTTTATGGGCGGGGCAGGGATGGGCCGCGAGGCGGCTTTATCCCATCCCGCCCGTAGTCGCTCAGACAGGAGGTGGTTGGGGTCGCGGGCCGACTCCCTGTAGCCGGCCTCGCCTGAGGTCGCCGGCTTGGAGTCGGCTTGTCCTGAGGTCGCCGGTTTAAAGTCGGCTCTTCTTGAGGCCGCCTCTGGGACTCGGCCCAGAGGGGTAGTCGCCGACTCTGTTGCCGACTTTCTGAAGGCGGCTTTTCGTCTTGGCGTCTTGAGGGGCACAGTCTGCCCCGATGTTTTGAAAGGTTCAGGGGCTCGGGTTTGCCTACCCGTGGCCCATTACTCCGACAGTAATCCCCGAAGCTGGTGAGGCGCCGAGGGCGGCCTGTCGAGGAGCCTCGACAGCTTCATCCCTTTGGTAGAAGAATCTGGACTCGGCCCGCCGTCTCCATCTTGAGCCGTCTTGCCCTTCAAAGGTTTCGAAGGTCGCAGCGGGATCTGGGCGGCGTGCCTCATAAGCTTCCCGGCAGCCGCCCGCTGCGGGCCCGCCACGCGACGCCACGCCGCAGGGCCAGTCTGCCAGCCCACGCGTGTGACAAGACAGGCCCGTCAGGCGGGGCCCGCCACTACCGTGCCCCGGCGCGCAGTGGATCCATTGCGGTCGTGCGGGCGGTTGGGCTCCCCACGCCGTTACTGCACGCAGTAACGTCGTGGGTTAAATCGTGGGGCGTGGGGACGTGGGCGCAGTTAATCCCACGCCCGCCCCCTCGGCTTCGCAGCCTAGGCGCCTATAAGTAGGCGGG
>LR880967.1:713529249-713542637 GCA_904067115.1 Aegilops sharonensis | reverse complement strand
CGGCCCAGAGGGGTAGTCGCCGACTCTGTTGCCGACTTTCTGAAGGCGGCTTTTCGTCTTGGCGTCTTGAGGGGCACAGTCTGCCCCGATGTTTTGAAAGGTTCAGGGGCTCGGGTTTGCCTACCCGTGGCCCATTACTCCGACAGTAATCCCCGAAGCTGGTGAGGCGCCGAGGGCGGCCTGTCGAGGAGCCTCGACAGCTTCATCCCTTTGGTAGAAGAATCTGGACTCGGCCCGCCGTCTCCATCTTGAGCCGTCTTGCCCTTCAAAGGTTTCGAAGGTCGCAGCGGGATCTGGGCGGCGTGCCTCATAAGCTTCCCGGCAGCCGCCCGCTGCGGGCCCGCCACGCGACGCCACGCCGCAGGGCCAGTCTGCCAGCCCACGCGTGTGACAAGACAGGCCCGTCAGGCGGGGCCCGCCACTACCGTGCCCCGGCGCGCAGTGGATCCATTGCGGTCGTGCGGGCGGTTGGGCTCCCCACGCCGTTACTGCACGCAGTAACGTCGTGGGTTAAATCGTGGGGCGTGGGGACGTGGGCGCAGTTAATCCCACGCCCGCCCCCTCGGCTTCGCAGCCTAGGCGCCTATAAGTAGGCGGGGGGAGGGAGGGGGCGGTGACGCACGCGCACTCTCTCGTCCCCGCTCCCTGCCTCGTCTTCTTCCTCGCTCCACCGCGCCGAGCCTCGTTTTCTTCCTCGCTCCACCGCGCCGAGCCTCGCCGCGCCGCGGAGATGAGCTCCTCATCCGCCGCCGCGCCTTCCGCCACGCGCTCCGGCATGTGGGACGGCTCCATCATCGACAACGACATCATCGAATTCCTTCGTGAAACGTGCCGCATCCCCGGCAGCCACCTAGTGCGGACCCGCGCCGCGCCGGAGGGCGAAATCACGCCGGTGCCGGAGGAGGGCGAGCGGGTGATTTTCCGCTTGCACCTCATGCGCGGGCTAGGGCTGCCGGCGAGCGGCTTCTTCCGCGCGTTCTTGGAGTTCTTCGGGCTCCAGCCGCACCACCTCACCCCCAACACGGTGGTGCTGCTGGCCGCCTTCGCATCCTTATGCGAAGGTTTTCTCGGAGTTCTCCCCACCATCGAGCTGTGGGGGTAATTCTTCCAAGCGAAGCTCGGGACCCACGTCGCTCGCGTGCCAGCTCTGTGCGGCACGTTCATCGCCAAGAGGAGGCCGGTGCCCGAGAACCCTTTCCCTGCCATCCCCCTCATCAAGTCGGTGAAGATGTGGCAGTGTTCATACTTCTACGTCAAGAACGTCGCCCCCGAAGGCGACTGGGTCAACTTGCCGCCCTACGTGGGCGGCGAGCTGGCGGGCCGACCCACCAGCTGGTCCTACAGGGCCCGGACGCTGACTCCCGCAGGCAACGCCGCCGTCGCGCGGCTCCACGTAATGATACAGTCGGAGAGCCTGACTGAGGCAGACTTGCTGGCCGCCTTCGTGGCGCGCCGAGTTCTCCCTCTTCAAGGCCGACCTCATCTGATCTGCCAGATGAGCGGCCGCCGAGACCCCAGCCGGCTGTGCTCCAAGGACATGCCCCACGCGGAGGTGGTGGACACGGTGAACTTCTTGGCGAACTGCGACCTCATGGAGGAATGGCATTTCGGCAAGGAGCCATACTCGCGCGCCAATCCCCCGCCGTTGGTAAGTCGTCTCTTGCTTCTCCGTTTCCTTCTTTAGCCGGATCCGGCTCTTACTTTCCTTGGTCCTGTCTGACTCAGAATCCTCTCATGCCGCCCTCGACCGGCGCCGGGGGCCGGCTCATGAATTCGTCCCCGACCGGGCGAAGAGCGACGCCGACGACCCTGACTTGGGTGTGGCGGCAATGGAGGCCGACACCGAGGGAGGGGGAGGGGCCGACGACCTCAGGCCTTCGGCCACCTTCGCCGACTGGCCCGATGATGACGGTGAGAAGGAAGTCGCCCCCCGCCGCCAGCAGAAAGCCGGCCATCCAGGCGCGAGCTCCTCCGCCGCCTTGGGGGGTCGAGGCGGCGCGAAGAGGCGCCGGGCCGGGCCGAGTCAGCCAAGCGGCCAGGCCAAGAAATTCAGGGGAGCGGCCGCCGCGACTCAGCGCGAAGAAGTGGTCGCGAAGGCTAACCGCTTCCGCAAGGAGGTGAAGAAGCCACCGCTGGTCTCCGCGTAAGTATTTTTTTAATCTGTCTTGTTTTCTTTTGGTCCGTCTTGCCCGAGTCTTCTCATGTCCTTTTTTCTCATCAGGGCTCCCCTTACCTTGGAGAGGGTCGCCGCCGCCTCCGTCATGGGGTCGGCGGAGACGTCCGCCAATAGTCGGTGGGTTGACCCTGCGGCCGCCCTCCGGGAGGCGACAGAGCGGAATGCGCAGGAGAAGCGTGACGAGGAGGAAGCCGCCCGTCGGGAGAAGGCGGAGGCCGAGAAGGCGATCGAAGACGCCGCTGCAGCAAAAAGGCGGGCTGAGGAGGCCGCGCGCCTTCAGTCGGCGCTGCTCGTTACTCCGCTGTGCTCAGCACCACCACCGCCGGAGTTCACGGGGCAGTCGGAGGGAGTCGGCGGGGAGGTCCCCGTCGCAGGGAGGGAAACCGGCGAGGTCTCTCCACCAGGCGCGGCCACGCCACCTCCGCCGCCTCGGCCGCAGTCCGAGATCGCACGAGGCAAACAGCCGACGGACCCGCCTGTGCCGCCGACCGACGATGAGGCCGTGGCGCAGCTGCTTCTTCAAGTCGCCTCGCCAGCGCGGCGCCGTCTTGAGAAGGCGACCTCGGCGCCGCGCCCCTTGGAGACCGGCGCCGCCAGCTCGGCCATCCCTGACGCTGAGGCGACAAGCGCCGCGCCCGTTGGGTGGGTGCGAGGAGGTGGCACGGGCCCGCTGAACACGACGCTCCTCGACGTCCAAGCGAAGCTGCGGGCCGAAGGCGACGCCATCCAGAACCTCTCCAAGGCTCACCTGGCATCGCGATCCGCCGTGCGGGTATGTTTCATTTCCGAATTTTCTCTTGATCTTCTCCGTGGGGGCGCGCCAGCGCACCCACTGGGTGTAGTCCCCGAGTTTCGGGCCGGCTGCTGAGCAGGCGGCCCGGAACTTTATTTGCTTACTTCCAAGTTTTTTTTACCTATGTCTGGAATTCTTGTTACAGGAGTATCACAACCTCCGCGCTACTGCCTTCAACCGCAACGTTGAAGAACTGAACAAGCGGGCTGCTGACCTGGCGAGGAGCCGAGGTGATTTTTCTTCTTCGCGGGGGCGCGCTGGCGCACCCGCGGGCTGTAGTCCCCGAGATTCGGGCCGACTGCTGCGCAGTCGGGCCGGATCTTCCTGGCGACCTTCTTAACAGACGACTTCGCGTCCTTCTTCTTTTTATTCTTCAGATTCCAACGCCGCTCTGCGGGGGCAGCTGGGCACGGCTGAGACCGCTTTGCGCGCCAAAGAGGAGGAGTGCGGCAAGCTCGCCGCAGCGCGCGACCTACTGGCTACGCAGCTGGCGGAGCAGAGGGAGCTGCTCAAGGCGGCGCGGGCTGAGGCGGAGAAGAAAGAGGCAGCTCTCCTGGCCGAATTTGAGAGCGAGCGCTCCACCTGGACCGACAGGGAAGCGCAGTTGACCTCCGGCTTCCATGAAATCGAAGATATCGTCGATGGTAAGTTGGCTTTTACTTTCTCTTTTGGGTTGCTGACTATGGGTTAAGCCGGCTCCTGTTTTTTTTCTGACTTGCTTTTTCTTCTTCTTGGCAGACTTCTTCCCTGGTCACACGCAGGCGGCCAATCAGGCCATCGAGGCCGAGCGCGAGGCGCGGAGGGCGGGTGGCGCTGAGATCGCAGCCAACGCCCCCCGGACCCTTGACGAGCAGCTCCTGAGCATTGAGGCTCGTCTGCGGCCGGCACATCGGATGTTGCGCCGTCTTCAACGTGTCGGGGCCCAGACGATTGCTGCCCTGTGGTCGGACATGCCGGTTCTGCGCACTCCCAGCCGGACCGCCGACTGGCTGGAGGTCGCGGCTGGGCGTCTTGAGGCTTGGAAGGGCTCCGCGGCTTGGGCTGGAGCTCGCTGAGCCCTGGAGTTCGTCAAGGCGTGGTATCTAGGGCTCGACCTGGACCGGCTGGCCGAGTTCCGGTCAGAAGCCCAGGCGGAGCTGCGGGCCGCGGAAGGCGCCCTCGTCGAGCATGCGGCGGCGATCGCCGACTACACGGACACCAGTGTCTTCGGCCCTGAGCGGGCTGAAGACGGTGGGGAAGCACCGCCGGAGTGGTTCGGGATGAACCCGGACTACGGCGAGGACTCGGCGGAAGTGATCGACTCCAGCGCCGAGGATGAGGACGAGGCGGAGGACGGAGACGGCATGGAGGCGCCAGAAGACGGAGCGGCCGACCAGCCTCAGCTCGACCGCGCCTCCAGCAACGAGCCGCGCCCATCTGAGCCAGCTGCTACCAGAGACGATCAAACCGAGACTGCCCAGCCAGCCGCCCCGGCGCCTGACGCCGCCGCCGCCTCCGGCCTTCCAACCCCATCCGCTGCTTCTTAGGCCGCTGCCTTGTCTTTATTTTATCAGTTTGCTAGTCTTTTGAAAGAACTTTGTTAATTTGCACAATTCCACCCGCGGGGTGTATTCTGAACCTCTGTTCGAAGATCCGGCCAAGGGCCTAAGTTTGTGTAAATATTATTCTAATTTTATGTTTCCTTGCTTATTGCTCTTGTGGCTTTTTCCTTTGCCGCCTTCCCTTAGATGCCGCCTTGCCCGTCGGGCAACTGCTCTGCGGATTGCCGTCTAGGTCAAGTGCTTGGCTACTTTGAGAAGGCAAGTACTTGGCCATTTTTTAGAGTCGTTTAAGCAAGTTGGGTAGTAAACGGCAAGCCGGCTTCTTAAGAATCGGTTTCACGAAACAGGCTGGAAGCCGATTTAAACTATGTTTATGCTTTGGGTCCTTAGCCATTTTTTCGTGTGGGCGCCCGCTCTACCTTACTTCTGCCCACCAAACAGTCGCTCTGCGAGCTGCGGCTTCTGACAGGAGATGGCTTAGGCACCGAACGCTACTTGTCTGACTTCAGGAAGCACTTCATAGCTCAAAGGCGGCGAGTCCCCGGGCCGACTAGTCGAGCCCGGTGCCAAACAGCATAATCAAAGGGTAACATACTCAAAGGCATAATTCTTATCATACAGATAACAAAAGAGGGCAGTCCCCGAGCTCGTCTCGGGGGGCCCGGAGTCTTGGTATTTCAAACACAAAAGGGTAGCGTGGTACATACTACATCAACTGTAAAATCTTCGGAGGAGATTCACATTCCATGGCTGCTCCGTCTCCTTGCCGGAGTCGTCCCTCTTGCGTGCTCGGGGCTTCTGAGCGTCGATCAGGTAGTAGGAGTCGTTGCCCAGCACTTTACTGATGATGAATGGTCCTTCCCAAGGCGCCGACAGCTTGTGCTGGCCGGCTGTTCGCTGGATCAGCCGGAGCACAAGGTCGCCCTCTAGGAATGATCTTGGCTTGACCTTCTTGTTGTAGTAGCGGCGCAGGCTCTGCTGGTAGATGCTGGACCGGTTGAGTGCCAACAGCCGACCCTCTTCCAGCAGATCGACGCCGTCTTGACGTGCTTCTTCTGCTTCCTCCTCGGTGTACATGGTGACTCGCGGGGAGTCAAACTCTATATCCGTTGGGATGACGGCTTCGGCACCGTAGACGAGGAAGAAGGGTGTGAAGCCAGTTGACTTGTTTGGAGTCGTACGCAGACTCCAGAGGACGGCTGACAACTCCTCAAGCCAGCAGCCGGCCGAACGCTCCAGTGGTTCGACCAGTCGAGGCTTGATGCCAGACAGGATGAGGCCGTTCGCTCGCTCCACCTGGCCGTTTGACTGCGGATGGGCAACGGACGCTAAGTCCAGTCGGATGCCCTGCGTCGCACAGAAATGGGCCAGGGCGCCTTTGGCGAAATTTGGGCCATTGTCGGTGATGATGATGTGTGGTACGCCGTACCGAGTCGTGATGTCGGCGATGAAAGTCACTGCCGTAGGACCATTCAACTTCTTGATGGGTTTTGCTTCTATCCATTTGGTGAACTTGTCCACCGCGACAAGTAAGTGAGTTAGGCCACCTCGTGCCGTCTTGAATGGTCCCACCATGTCCAGGCCCCAGACAGCAAAGGGCCAGGCGATGGGGATAGTCTTGAGCGCTGAAGCCGGCTGAAGCGGCTTGGAGCGGAACACCTGGCACCCCTTGCATTTTTGAACTAATTCCTTGGCCTCTTCCAGGGCAGTTGGCCAGAAGAAACCGTGTCGGAAGGCTTTGGCGACGAGTGCTCTTGAGGCTGCATGATGGCCGCACTCGCCCTGATGGATGTCTTCAAGGATTGCTTGGCCTTGCTCTGATTCGACACAGCGCTGGTAGACACCGGTGACGCTACGCCTGACCAGCTCTCTATTGACTATAGTGTAGGCTGCCGCTTGGCGTTGCACTTGCCGAGCCAAGGTTTCATCAGTTGGCAGCTCTCCGCTTACTAAGAACTTCAGGATGGGCTGGGCCCATGAGGGTGCTACTATTTCTTCGACTGCCAGTACTGCAACTTGGACGAGGGCGGCTGGGCTGGGAGGCGGCGGGTTGGAGTCTGCAGCAGCTTGCTAGGTTGAAGAAGTCCCCGGGTCGATTGGCGCAGTCCTCGGGCCGAGTACTAGAGTCTTCGCAATGGTCGCCGCAGTCCCCGGGCCGGGTTCTGAAGTCCCCGGGCCGGCTTCGACTGCCGCGTTCTTGGGGGCGTCTGCAAGGATTCTTGTGTCGTCTGCTGAGGCTCTGGAGTCGGATCCGGCTTCTTCAGGGGGAACCGGCACAAAAATGGAGTCTGACTCTGGTGACGGTTTGACAGATGGCTTGAGAAGGCGCTGAAGGGCGACGCCGGATGGTATTGCCTGACGGGTGGAGCCGATTCTTGCAAGGGCATCTGCTTGGTCGTTGTCGTTTCTTGGCACGTGGAGGAATTCGCATCCCTCAAAATATCCACTCAGCTGCTGTACCAGAAAGCGGCAGCTCGCCATATTTGCATCTTTGGCGTCCCAGTCGCCGGATGACTGTTGGACCACCAAGTCGGAGTCGCCATAGCACAGGATCCGGCGAATGCCGAGCTCTTTGGCAAGCCGGAGCCCGTGGATGAGCGCCTCGTATTCGGCGATGTTGTTGGAGGCAGCGAAATGGATCTGCAGCGCGTACTTGAGCTTGTCGCCCTTATGGGAAGTGAGGACCACGCCGGCTCCCAAGCCGGTGCGCGTCTTGGAGCCATCAAAGTGCATCCGCCAATGGGTGGAGTCGGGCGCTGGCGGCAGGTACTGGGTCTCGGCCCAATCGACGAGGAAGTCGGCCAGTGCTTGCGACTTGATGGCGGTGCGGGGCTGGTAAAAGATGGTGTAGGGGGCCAACTCTATGGCCCATTTGGCCACTCGGCCTGAAGCATCTCGGCTTCCGATGATCTCTGCTAGTGGGGCCGTGCAAACCACTGTGATTGGATGCTCTTGAAAGTAAGGCTTCAACTTCTTGGCGGCAAAGTCCACGCCGTAACACATCTTCTGGTAGTGGGGGTAGTTCTGCTTGGAGGTCGACAGTACCTCGCTCAGGTAATACACTGGTCTCTGGACAGGTAGCGCCTTGCCTTCCTCCTTGCGTTCAACTACAATGACTGTGCTGACTACCCTGCTGGTGGCGGCTATATACAGGAGCATGGGCTCCTTTGGAGTCGGAGCCGCCAGCACTGGGGGAGTAGTCAGCATTCTCTTCAACTGGAGAAAAGCTTCGTCCGCCTTGGAGTTCCATTCGAAGAAGGTGGTCTTCTTCATAAGCTGGTACAGAGGAAGAGCTTTCTCGCCCAGCCGACTGATGAATCGGCTGATAGACGCCAAGCAGCCGGTGAACTTCTGCACATCTAGCAGTCGGCGGGGTACTTCCATCCTTTCGATCGCCTTGATCTTCACGGGGTTGCACTCTATGCCGCGTTCAGATACCAGGAAGCCAAGGAGCTGGCCGGCTGGTACTCCAAAGACGCATTTCTCTGGGTTGAGCTTGATCTGGAATCGGCGCAGGTTTTCAAAGGTCTCTTTGAGGTCTTCCAACAGCGTTCCTCGCTTCTCCATCTTCATCACCACGTCGTCCACGTAAACGTGGGCGTTTCTGCCAAGCTGCTTGAGGAGGCACTTCTGCATGCAACGCTGAAAGGTGGCGCCGGTGTTCCTCAAGCCGAACGTCATGGTCAGGTAGCAGAAGGCTCCAAATGGCGTGATGAAGGCGGTCTTCAATCTGTCGGCCGGGTTCAGCTTGATCTGGTGATATCCTGAATATGCATCTAAGAAGCTCAACAGCTCGCATCCGGCTGTGGAGTCTATCACCTGATCAATTCTTGGCAGAGCGAATGGGTCCTTGGGGCAGGCTTTGTTGAGGCTTGTGTAGTCAATACACATCCGCCACTGCTTGTTCTTCTTTAGTACCAAGACCGGGTTCGCCAACCATTCTGGAAATAAAACTTCCATGATGAAACCGGCTGCGAGGAGCCGGGCTATCTCTTCTCAAACAACTCTTCTTTTCTCTTCTGACAGGCGGCGCAAGGGCTGCCTGACGGGCTTCACATCAGATCGGACATGTAACTTGTGCTCGGCGAAATCCGTCGGTACACCTGGCATGTCTTTGGGGGACCATGCGAAGATGTCCCGATTCTCACGGAGGAAATCGACGAGCTCGCCTTCCTATTTGCTGTCGAGGTTCGCACCTATGACAGCGTATCTCTCCGGGTGCTCCGGGTCCAAGGGTATCTTCTTGGTCTCTTTGGCCGGCTTGAACGAGCCCTCAGCTTTTGACTTCTTGGGGTCGGGCGATATCTCTGGCTGCTTGCCGGTCATTGCCACAACCCGATCCAGGAGCCACTTCTCAGCTGCGATCACCAGGGACTCGGCTAGCCGGCTGCTTTCAGCTGCACAGGTGGACGACTTTCTGTAGTCGCCGGCTACGGTCAGAATCCCCTTGGAGCTTGCCATCTTCATCTTGAGGTAGGCGTAGTGGGGGACCGCCATGAACTTGGCCAAGGGAGGTCGGCCAAGCAGGGCATGGTAGGGGCTTTCGAGGTCCACCACTTCGAACCAGACTGGCTCTCGGCGAAAGTGATCCTTGTCCCCAAAGAGGACGTCTATCAGAATCTTGCCAATCGGTGAGCAGGAAAGGTCGGGTACAATTCCGTGGAACACAGTCCGACTATGTTGAAGCTATCTTTGCTTGATTCCTAGCTTCTCCATCGTATCCTTGTACAGGATGTTGATGCTGCTGCCTCCGTCTATCAGCACTCGCGAGAAGCGAGCGGCCCGCCTATCCGTGGCAAGGGTGGCTCCCAAGACCAGGGCATAGGAGCCCGGGTTCGGAATCACCTCTGGGTGATCAGCACGGCTCCAGCTAATGGGTTTCTCGGACCAGTTCATGAATTCTGGGGTGTCTGATGCTACCGCATTCACTTCTTGCTGCTGTTGTCGCCTGCTGCGGCGATAATCAGCCACACTGGTAAACACGACATAGGCGCCGTGCTCTTCTGGGCAATCGTCTTGTACTGCGCCGACTGGCCTGACAGCCGGCTGCTGGGGCGGTGGTGGAGGCGGCGGCCCAACAGGCGCAGGAGGGGCAAGGCCGTCTCCCTTGGCGATCCTGGTGAGCCAGTGGCACTTCCGGGTGGTGTGATTTGTCGGCTTTGCGCCGCTGTGGAACTTGCAGGGTCCGTCCAGAGTCTGCTCGTAAGAGAAGGCCAGCAACCAGTTGGACTTGCCGCCTTTCTGCCGCTTGGCAAGAGGCTGCCCCTCTGGCCGCTGGTCTTCGACTGTCGCCACCTGCCGGCTATTGGAAGCCGGCTGCGGGGCCTTGCGCTTATGATCATTCTGCTACTGCCGCCGACTGGTGTTGCCAGCCGGAGTTCTGGGAGCATGAGGAGCTACTTTGCCAGTCGCACTGACTTCGATCTCGGACTTCATGGAGGAGTCGACAGTGGCGTACTTGTCTGCTATGACCAGCAGCTCGTTGAGGGTCTCCGGCTCGTCGCAAAGGAGCTTGTGCTTGAGGAGGGTGCCTTCTCTGCACCCGGCGGTGAAGTACTCCATTGCCTGCACCTCGTGCACTCCTTCGCAGGAGTTCCGGAGCTCGGCCCAGCGCGTGAGGTAGTCGCGAGTAGACTCGTTGGGGCCTTGCACGCACAAGGACAGCTGACGAGGCTTGGGAGGTCGCTTGTATGTGCTCGTGAAGTTGCGGACGAAGGCCTCGGTGAAGTCGACCCAGCTGTTGATGTTGCGGGGCTTCAAGCTGTTCAACCATGTCCGGGCCGTGCCCTGGAGCATGAGGGGAAGATACTTTACGGCAACGCGCTTGTTGCCGTTTGCTATGCTGACGGCCGTGGAGTAGTCCACCAGCCAGTCCTCCGGCTTCACGGAGCCGGTGTATTTGGGTGTGTCTCGGGGGAGTGTGAATCCTCGGGGGAAGGGCTCGTCTCGGATGCGAGGTCCGAAACAGGGCGGGCCCAACTCGTCTTCTTCTTCTAGTGCCAGGGATCGGTGGAGTCGCTCGATCCGGTGGCGGGCGTCATTTTCTCCGACTCCCTCTCGGCGGCCAAGGCGGTCGCCGAGAGTCGGATGCTCGACGGGTGGTGGGGAGACTCGCCTTTCTCTGCGGGGAGGAGGAGGCTGATAGTCATCCCGCCGCTCCACTGCTCTTGGGCGGCCGTCTTCGTCGCGCTCGATGGAGATGTGAGTCCGGCTATGGCTGACAGCCGGATCCTTGTTCTTTCTTCCGCGGGCGCTTCCAGTCGGCGTCCGAGATGTCGCGCCCTGATCTCGGCGAGGAGGCAAGTCGCCGTGTTGTCGTCGTGGCGCCTCCGTGCGGCAGCCGGCTTCGTCTTGCGCGGCGGCCGCGTCGAGGAGCTGCTGGACTCGCTCCGTCATCAGGCGGCGCTCCTCGCCCTCGAAGTTATCTAGCTCGTCCGCCGCCGCCTGGGCAGCGCGAATGTTCTCCGCGGTCGTGGCGTACACAGGGCGACTGGCCCCAAACAGACTGGCGATGGCCACGCCGCACTGCTGGACCACGCCTAGGCGGCTAGGCCCAGTCGGAGCCGGCGAGCCGCCCACAGCGCGATCCATCTCGCGCTGGTAGGCTTCCGACAAGCGTCTCATGCTTGCCAGCTTCTGTGCGCCCATGAGGAGCTGGAGGCGGCGTGCCTCCAGCGTCCCAGCGTCGGCGTCCTCCGGAATGGAGGCGGTCAGGTCTTGCAGAACAGCGTCAAGAGGGTCACGAGCCCCCTCGCCGGAAGGCTCGCCATGACCGATGACGAGTACCTCTGTGACGGTGCTCCCGCCGCTCTCCGCGCGAGGGAGAGGCTCGTCGTAGACCACCACGTTGGTGGGGAACGCGTCGAGTGACGCGGTGTCGGAGTCGACCAGCATCGGGTCGGTGGAGCCTACGGACTCCAGGTCGGCGGCAGGCTCGCCGGCAACGTGGAGCTTCTCAAGGAGGCCCGCGAGGAGGCTTTCGGGGCCGTCCGTGCCTGCGTCAGATGCAGGCTCGTCGGAGAGGCAAACCTCGCCGACAAGTTCGGCGAGGCAGCTCGCCGCGCAGGCGACCTCGGCGCCATGCAGCGCATCGGCGCAGACTCCGTCTGGCGTGTCGGGCTGGCTGCGCTCGCCAGATAGGAAGAAGGTTCCCGTCCAGAGCAGGTCTCCGGACGACGGTGCACCAGGCCCCAAGGTGGGCGCCAAATGTCGGGGGTTGGGTGCGACATATGCCCTTATCATGGAGGGGGCGAGTAGAACATCGCCGGTGCCTGGAAACGGGATGAGGCGAAGACATGCACGCCCGCGAATCTTACCCAGCTTCAGGGCTCTCCGAGGAGATAACACCCCTACTGCTGCTCTGCGGGGTCTCCGCATGATCACTATGGCAAAGTGAGTACAATATGCTCCTTGAGCTGTTCGGGGTGAGGAAGGAGAAGGGCACGGCTAGCTCTTCTCTCCCTCTATGCGTGTGTCTAAAGCTACTAGATTCCAACCCTTTGCATGGATGCCCCAGGGGGTTTATATAGGCCTACCCCCCGGGGGTACAACGGTAATCCGGCTGTGTGCGGGTCCAAGCCGTCAGTCTCTAAGTCGCCGTCTTCTCCGCCGACTTCTGGGGCCCGCCGACTAGTGGGCCCCGTTGACGGCCCAGCATGGGGCCGACAGCCCTTGTCCGCCGCGGGCGGGTCTTGCCGGCTGCAGATTACTGTAGCCGTGCTTCTAATGACGCGAGCTTGGTCATGGGGTCATGGCAACAGTGCCGCCGCCGGGCGGGCAATCACTGTTGCCATTCCCCGTCTTGTCTGGTTAATGGCGCGTGGAGCCCACGGGAGGGGCCGGCCGACTCCCGGAGGCCGACTCCATCAGGTCCGTCTTTGGGGCGCTCTCGCCGTCTTCGGTTCTCCCGCCGACAGGCGGGTCCCGCCGTCTTCGGGTCGTACAGACAGGCCATCGTGGGTACAGGAATCTGCCCACGGGGCTGATGTCAGGGCCGGAGTGGCAACAATGCCGCGCCGGACGGAGATCTCCGTCGGTACGGCGCTCTGTGGCCATACCTGCCGTTTATGGGCGGGGCAGGGATGGGCCGCGAGGCGGCTTTATCCCATCCCGCCCGTAGTCGCTCAGACAGGAGGTGGTTGGGGTCGCGGGCCGACTCCCTGTAGCCGGCCTCGCCTGAGGTCGCCGGCTTGGAGTCGGCTTGTCCTGAGGTCGCCGGTTTAAAGTCGGCTCGTCTTGAGGCCGCCTCTGGGACTCGGCCCAGAGGGGTAGTCGCGGACTCTGTTGCCGACTTTCTGAAGGCGGCTTTTCGTCTTGGCATCTTGAGGGGCGCAGTCTGCCCCGATGTTTTGAAAGGTTCAGGGGCTCGGGTTTGTCTACCCGTGGCCCATTACTCCGACAATAAACTTGGTCAAAGTTGGATGAGATTAACTTTAGACAAACCTAATATGTAGAGTAAAAAGGACCGGAGGGAGTATCTCCTCACATTGATAACAATCTAATCGGCGCTCCGTTGAATATGATCCGTTTGGCTTTAGTGAGACTCGACTTCTGCTAGTACTCTAAATCATTCCACAAAGTGTAAGCATATTGGGAAGACCTCTAAGGCCAACTTCAATGCGCGACCCAAAATGGAAGTCCGTTTTATCCGGATTTTGTCCGTTTGTGTAGGGCAATGGGGCGGCATTCGGCTGTTTTTTTTTATGTGCCGGCCGTGCTCGTCCGGCCGCCTGGAAAATTCATGCTGGCAACAAAGCCAGCGACCGGTAAACATATGCCAACCTGCAAAATGATCATCCGGAAGTTTTCATGCCAGCAACAAAGACAACATGTAGCACACCAGCCAACCTTTAAAATGAACAACCCCAAGTTCTCTCGC
>LR880967.1:713511359-713525470 GCA_904067115.1 Aegilops sharonensis | reverse complement strand
CCGCGACGTCCCTGCGCCCGACATGAACGCCCTCTGGAACACGACGTTCCCCTGGGTCAGCCCTGCGCCAACGGTCATCGAACTCACGGACCTCGAGGATGATGACGCCTAGGGCAGAGCGCCGCCTTGTAGCTTAGTTTGTTTTTATTTTTCTTTAATGCAAATGTGGACGCGTGGACTCTCACCAGCCTTCGTGGTCGGCTTTAATGTTTAATTAATGTTGTTTTTATTTTAAATATGCATGAATTGTTTTTTCTTGCACCGTCAATATGGGTCAGGCCAGCGTTGGGCGCATGCGCCGACCCAAACGCGGAAGTGGAGGTTCGTGTCCGCCTGACCGACCCAAACGGACAAAAAGCGGACAAAATCGTCGTCCGTTTGGGTCAGCCCGTTGGAGCTGCTCTAAGGGCCTGTTCTTTTAGCAGCTTAAAAAATAAGCCGCCTCTTCTCCACCTTTTTTCATAAGCCGTCTTTCTTATTCATTGGGGCTTCTAAACTAGTTATGAGATAACTAATTTAGAAGTCTCAATAAATTTAAGTGGCGGCTTAATTTTTAAACTGGGGAGAGGCAACTTATTTTTTAAGCGGCCCAAAAGAACTGACCCTAACTATGGCGTGGACTAAGACGCTGCCAGCGTCGGGAGGGCCAGGCAGAACCAGCATGCGAGGACGACATCCATGAGCCGCTCGGCCAAAAGCTTCGGTCTTCCCGTTGAGCCGCGAGAGGTACCCTAAGAAGATGAGATCGGGTGTGCTCCGATGAGGCAACCAAGGAGGCCGCCAACGTAGGCCTAGAAGCACGTTTTGCCGTGATGCAGACTTCTGCTTAAAAAGGGAGAGCAAATACATCGGTTACCTCTGCAAGTAGATGAAGATTCAGCCATAAAATCCCATACATGGGTTACTTCTTTAGAAAAACATTAATAGGTGGTAGAAGAATGGGATTTGATGGAGGAAGTGGAGAGGGAATTAATTAGGAGGCTAATTTGCCGTGGAGAAGATTTGGAGACGCTGCCTGGATCGGAGCTCTAGGAAAAAGGTGACCTCGGCGGATGTCGTGGTTTCACGTTAGTGGGATGCTAAAAACGTTGCATAAATCCATGGAAAGGGTGCAGAGTAATTAAGGGAGACGATCGGACCACAACACTGTAACCGGAGATCCAAAGTTTTAGCGGATAGAAACTGATTGCATTGTCTAGTTGCCTGGTGATGAAAGAAAGAAAATAAGTTAGTGGGAATGCTCATGTGGCACATTGGTGAGGTGGATAGGCTGCATTTCAAGAGAAATAGGATCGTGAGAAATTTTAAATATGCATGTGTTCTTTTTTTTCTCGAGCCATCAAAATGGATCGGGCCAGCGTTGAGCGCATGCGCCGACCCAAACGCGAGAGCGGATGTTTATGTCCGCATGGCCGACCAAACGGACAAAAAGCAGACAAAATCGCCGTTCATTTAGGTTGGCCCGTTGGAGTTGCTCTAACTACGATGTGGAGTAACACGTTGCCAGCGTCGGGAGGGCCAGGCAGAGCCGGCATGCGAGGAGGACATCCACGAGCCGCACGGCCAAGAGCTTCGGTCTTCCCGTTGAGTCGCGAGAGGTGCCCTAAGAAGATGAGATCGGGTATGCTCCAATGAGGCAACCAAGGACGCCGCCAACACAGGCCGAGAAGAACGTTTTGCCGTGATGCAGACTTCTGCTTAAAAAGGGAGAGCAAGTACACCGGTTACCACTGCAAGTAGATGAAGATTCAACCATCAAATCCCATACATCGGTTACTTTTTTAGAAAAACATTAATAGGTGGTAGAAGAATGGGATTTGATGGACAAAGTGGAGAGGGAATTAATTAGGAGACTAATTTGCCGTGGAGAAGATTTGGAGGCGCTGCCTGGAACGAAGCTCTAGGAAAAAGGTGACCTGTCGTGGTTTCACGGTAGTGGGATGCTAAAAACATGCCGCATAAAGCCATAGAAAGGGTGCAGAGTAATTAAGGCCGACGATCGGACCACAACACTGTAACTGGAGGTCCAAAGTTTCAGCGGATAGAAACTGATTGCATTGTCTAGTTGCCTGGTGATGAAAGAAAGAAAATAAGTTAGTGGGAATGATCATATTTCACATTGGTCAGGTGGATATGCTGCATGTCAAGAGAAATAGGATAGTGGGGAATTCTAAATATGCATGTATTTCTTTTTTTTCTTGCATCGTCAAAATGGGTTGGGCCAGCGTTGGGCGCATGCGCGGACCCAAGCGCGAAAGCGGAAGTTCGTGTCCGCCTGTCCGACCAAATGGACAAAAGCGGACAAAATCGCCGTTCGTTTGGGTCGGTCCGTTGAAATTGCTCTAACTACGGCATGAAGTAACACACTGCCAGCATCGGGAGGGCCATGCAGAACCAGCACGCGAGGAGGACATCCACGAGCCGCTCGGCCAAGAGCTTCGGTCTTCCCGTTGAGCCGCGAGAGGTATCCTAAAAAGATAAGACCGGGTGTGCTCTGATGAGGCAACCAAAGAGGCTGCCAACGCAGGACGAGAAACACATTTTTCCGTGATGCAGACTTCTTCTTCAAAAAGGGAGAGCAAGTACATCGGTTACCTCGGCAAGCAAATGAAGATTCAGCCATCAAATCTCATACGTCGGTTACTTCTTTATAAAAAAATAATAGGTGGTAGAAGGATGCGATCTAATGAAGAAAGTGGAGAGGGAATTAATTAGTTGACTAATTTGCCATGGAGAAGATTTGGAGGCGCTGCTCGGAACGGAGTTCTAGGAAAAAGGTGACCTCGGCGGATGTCATGGTTTCACGGTAGTGGGAATGCTGCATAAAGCAATGGAAAGGATGTAGAGTAATTAAGGGAGACGATCGGACCACAACACTGTAACTGGAGGTCCAAAGTTTCAATGGATAGAAACTGATTGCATTGTCTAGTTGCCTGGTGATGAAAGAAAGAAAATAAGTTAGTGGGAATGCTCATGTGGCACAAAGCTGAGGTGGATAGGTTGCATGTCAAGAGAAATAGGATAGTAGGGAAATTTAAATATGCATGTATTCTTTTTCTTTCACGCGCCGTCAAAATGGGTCGGGCCAGCTTTGGGCGCATACACCGACAAAACGCGAAAGTGGATGTTCGTGTCCATCTGGCCAACCAAACGGACAAAATCGCCGTTCGTTTGGGTTGGCCCGTTGGAGTTGCTTTAACTACAGTGTGGAGTAACACACTTCCAGCGTTGGAAGGGCCAGGCAGAACCGGCATGCAAGGAGGACATCCACGAGCCGCTCGGCCAAGAGCTTCGGTCTTTCCATTGAGGTGCGAGAGGTACCCTAAGAAGATGAGATCGGGTGTGGTCCGATGAGGCAACCAAGGAGGCCGCCAATGCAGGCCGAGAAGCACGTTTCGCCGTGATGCAGACTTCTGCTTAAAAAGGGAGAGAAAGTACATTGGTTACCTCTGCAAGTAGATGAAGATTCAACCATCAAATCCCATACATCGGTTACTTCTTTACAAAAACATTAATAGGTGGTAGAAGAATGGGATTTGATGCAGAAAGTGGAGAGGGAACTAATTAGGAGACTAATTTGCCATGGAGAAGGTTTGGAGGCGCTGCCTGGAACGGAGCTATAGGAAAAAGGTGACCTCGGCGGATGTCGTGGTTTAACGGTAGTGGGATGCTAAAAAAATGTTGCATAAAGCCATGGAAAGGGTGCAGACTAATTAAGGGAGACGACCGGACCACAACACTGTAACTGGAGGTCCGAAGTTTCAGCAGATAGAAACTGATTGCATTGTCTATGTAACGCCCCGGATCCGATGCGCCAGGTGTCTGCCAGTTATTCGCCGTCGTTGCCATGTCATTTGCTTGCGTGTTGCATTTTGCCATGTCATCATCTGCATTTCATATCATGTCATCATGTGCATCTCATTTTGCATACGTGTTCGTCTCATGCATCCGAGCATTTTCCCCGTTGTCCGTTTTGCAATCCGGCACTCCTATGTCTCCCGGCGCCCCCTTTTGCCTCTTTTCGTGTGCGGGTGTTAAACGGTCTCGGAATGGACCGAGGTTTGTCAAGCGGCCTTGGTATAGCACCGGTAGACCGCCTGTCAAGTTTCGGATCATTTGGAGGTCGTTTGATACTCCAACGGTTAACCGGGTAACCGCAAAAGCCTCTTTTGTGTTGCAGCCCAACACCCCTTCCAAACTGGCCCAAAACCCACCAAACTCCCCTCCATGCTCTCGGTCGTTCGATCACGATCGCGTGGCCAAAAACCGCACCTCATTTGGACTCTCCTAGCTCCCTCTACCTATAAATACACCTCCCCCTCCGAAATTCGCGGTCTAACTCTCCCGAAACCCTAGCTTTCGTCCTCCTCCCGCCGCCGGACATGTCCGCGTCGCGCCGGACATGTCCAGCCGCCGCGCCCCGGCGAATCCGCCCCTGCCACGTGGCCCCGGCCACCGCACGCCACCGCCGGCCTGCCCGGGCCCGAGGCCGGCCCGCGCCCCGCGGCCCGTCTCCCCGTCGCCCGGCGCCTCCGCGGCCGCGCCGCCCGTGCGCCGCGCCGCCCCCGGCCGGAGTGCCGTCTCCCCACCGCCGGCGCCACCCGATGCCGCCCCGCCCCGCCCCGACCGGCGCCGCCCGCCGGGATCCTCCGCCGCCGTCGCCTCCCGTGGCCCCGCGCCCTTCGCCTCCCCGCGCCCCTTCAACTCCGGCCGGAGCCCTCGCCGGAGCTCTCGCCGGAGCCGCCGGACCCGTCGCCCCGGATCGGGACGAGATCCACCAGGAGCTCATCAAAACGCCCGTGCCCGATCCGGATCTCTCCGTCCCGCACGACCGCATCCAGTTTCGGAGGTTGAAATTTCCACTAAGTCCCCGATTTCTGCAGTAATTTTCATGCATTTTCATCGCGTCATAACTTTGCATCTGTAGCTCTGTTTCGTGCGTGTAATATGTCAAATTGTTCGCCTCGATGAGTAGATCATTGCATATCAGTGTTTCATTTTCATTTGAGCTCATCTTGATGCCCTAAATGCTGTTAGAAGAGTGCTATGTGATGTTAGTTTCAGATTCTTATCAGAACATGCAGTTTTGTTATTTTTGCCATGATTGATGTGTGCACCCTATGAGGTTGATGTATACATGTGTTTTGTAATATGCCATGCCATCTTTACAGGGGTGTATGTCATGTATTTTTGTGATCTCTGTGGTGACTAGCACAAGCATGCAAATTAAGCTTCATGATGTTGCTGATTTCAGCCCCTGTTTTGCTGATATTTTTATGCCATGTTAACTTGATGCTACAGAGAGTTCTATGCTTATTTTGAGATACTTCAGTAAGGATGTTTTGTTAAACATGTCTTGCTCTATCCATCCATGCCCTTATTTGCAATTATGGAGTGCCATAGCTTGAGTCAATCGAGCTCTACTTTTGCTATAAAATGTTTCCTGGCAGATTGTTTACATGTTATTCAATTTTGCCAAGGTTGTCGTAGTTGATCCTTGCATGCTATGATGTTGTTCTTGCCATTTATAGCTTCTATGCCATGTTTTCTTACTGTTGGTTGCCTTGCCATGTCATGTATTGCTCTGTGGTGAGTGGTTCAAGCTCACCAACATGCCTACTTATCATTGTTCCTGCCATGTTCAAATCTGTAATATAACTTGTCATGTTTACATGGGTGCCATCATATTTTCTAATCCTTTTTGGCTCATGGTCAGTAAAAGACATTTGTTCTATGCGTTGAGTAGATTCATGCCATGCCTTTGTTTGCCATGATAAGTTCCTGTAACATGTTGTTTGATAGCTCTAAACATGGCAACCTGATGTTATTTCTGCCAATGCCTGAATCTGTTATTATTTGCAATCTTGCCATGTGTGTTTGAGCATGTTCTAGTGATTTCTGGAGATAGCTCAGTGTTCATGTTTTGTAATGCTTTACCTTTACATCATGCCCATGCCTTTTGTTTTCTTGTTGAGGTCCTGTAGCATGTTATTTTGATGCTTGCAATATGCCTACTTGCTGTTATGGACAGATTGTTGCTATGACTTGTATAGAGTGTATGTGTTGAACCGTTGCTCCGTTTTGAGTGTGCTCTATATGAAACTTGCTTTATTTTGCATGTTGTCTCATATTATCATGTTGCATCCTTATTTTGAGGTGTTTTCTTGATGTTTGTATGCATTTTGCATCAATGCCATGCTTATCTTGTTTTGCTCATATCTTCTAGGCCGTAGCTCCGAATTAAATGAACTTTATATGTAACTTGACTAGAATTTCGTGTAGATCATCGTGGTGCATCTTAACTTGCTGTTTAACATCTTGAACATAAGTTTTATTCAGGTCTGGACCAATTTCGAAATTTGCATATGAGGACTTACCGGAATTGTTCTATGTTGTTTCCGGCCTCATTTAAACTTGCTTTAATGTGTTGTTCTTGTTTGCATCATCTCTTGCCATGAGTAGCTTCATGTAGTCTTGTCATGCATCATGCTTGTTGTGCATCATGCCTTGTTCATGTGTGGTGTGTTTACCCATGTTGTGTGCTTCTTCTTGTTAGTTTCCGTTTCGTTGCGATCGTGAGGATTCGTTCGTCTATGCTTGGTTCGGCTTCATCCGTTCGTCTTCTTCATGGACTCGTTCTTCTTCCTAGCGGGATTTCAGGCAAGATGACCACTACCCTGGATCTCACTACTATCATTGCTATGCTAGTTGTTCAGTTCTATCGCTATGCTGCGCTACCTATCACTTGTTCCTCAAGCCTCCCAAATTGCCATGTCAGCCTCTAACCTTTGACACCTCCTTAGCAAACCATTGTTTGGCTATGTTACCGCTTTGCTCAGCCCCTCTTATAGCGTTGTTAGTTGCAGGTGAAGATGAAGTTTGTTCCTTGTTGGAACATGGAGATGTTGTTCCTTGTTGGAACATGTTTACTTGTTGGGATATCACAATATCTATTGTTTAACTAATGCATCTATATACTTGGTAAAGGGTGGAAGGCTCGGCCTTATGCCTGGTGTTTTGTTCCACTTTTGCCGCCCTAGTTTCCGTCATATCGGTGTTATGTTCCCGATTTTGCGTCCCTAACGCGGTCGGGTGATTTATGGGACCCCCTTGACAGTTCGCTTTGAATAAGACTCCTCCAGCAAGGCCCAACATTGGTTTTACCATTTGCCTCACCACCACCTACATTTCCCTTGGGAGTAATTAACCCAAGGGTCATCTTTATTCAGCCCCCCGGGCCAATGCTTGTCTAAGTGTTGGTCCAAACTAGAGTGCTTTGCAGCGCCCCCTCAAGGAAACTTGAGGTTTAGTTTTAGTTGTACGGACTGCTCATCCGGTCGTGGCCTGAGAAGAGATACGCGCGGCTACTATCAGGGTGTCGGCACGCCGGGAGGTCTTGCTGGTCTTGTTTTATTGCTGTCGAAATGTCTTGTAGCCGGGATTCCGAGACTGATCGGGTCTTTCCGGGGAGAAGGAATATCCTTCGTTGATCGCGAGAGCTTATCATGGGCTAAGTTGGGACACCCCTGCAGGGTTTGAACTTTCGAAAGCCGTGCCCGCGGTTATGTGGCAGATGGGAATTTGTTGATATCCGGTTGTAGTAAACTTGAAGCAAACTCTTCTAAAATACACCAACCGTGTGCGTAACCGTGAGTGTCTCTTTTCAGGTTTGATCGAGAGGAGAACACGGTTTCTGGGTTATTTCTGACGTAAGTAGGCGTTCAGGATCACTTCTTGATCATTACTAGTTGACGACCGTTCCTTTGTTTCTCTTCTCGCTCTCATTTGCGTTGGTTAGCCACCATATATGCTTAGTCGCTGCTGCAACCTCACCACTTTACCCCTTCCTTTCCCTTTAAGCTTTGCTAGTCTTGATACCCATGGTAATGGGATTGCTGAGTCCGCGTGGCTCACAGATTACTACACCACCAGTTGCAGGTACAGGTTTGCGATGATCATGACGTGAGAGCGATGTTTGCTTATGTTGGAGTTCTTCTTCTGCTTCTTCGATCAGGGATAGGTTCCAGGTCGGCAGCCTGGGCTAGCTGGGTGGATGTCGTTTGAGTTTCTGTTTATGTTTCATCCGTAGATGGATGTTGATCTTGTATGATGTTGATGTATTCTTGTGGCATTTGTGCCTTATGTATGTATCCCCATCTATTATGTAAATGTTGATGTTATGATATCCACCTCGCAAAAGCGTTTCAATATGCGGGTCTATCCTTGGTGGGACCTTCGAGTTCCTTTTGGATAGGGTCGCATATTGGGCGTGACAGTCTAGTTGCCTGGTGATGAAAGAAAGAAAATAAGTTAGTGGGTACGCTCATGTGGCACATTGGTGAGGTGGATATGCTGCATGTCAAGAGAAATATGATAGTGGGGAAATTTAAGTATGCATGTATTCTTTTTTCTCGCGCCATCAAAATGGGTGGGGCCAATGTTGGGCGCATGTGCCGACCCAAACGCGAAAGCGGATGTTCGTGTCAGCCTGGCCAACCAAACGGATAAAAAGCGGACAAAATCGATGTTCGCTTAGGTCGGCCTATTGGAGTTTCTCTAACTACGGCGTGGAGTAACACGCTGCCAGCGTCAGGAGAGCCAGGCTGAACCAGCATGCGAGGAGGACATCCACGAGCGCTCGCCTAAAATCTTCGGTCTTCCCTTTGAGCCGCGAGAGGTACCCTAAGAAGATGAGATCGGGTGTGCTCCGATGAGGCAACCAAGGAGGCCGCCAACGCAGGCCGAGAAGCACGTTTTGCCGTGACGCAAACTTCTGCTTAAAAAGGGAGAGCAAGTACATCAGTTACCTCTGCAAGTAGATGAAGATTCAGCCATGAAATCCCATACATCGGTTACTTCTTCAGAAAAAACATTAATAGGTGTAGAAGAATGGGATTTGATGGAGAAAGTGGAGAGGGAATTAATTAGGAGACAAATTTGCCATGGAGAAGATTTGGAGGCGCTGCCTGGAACAGAGCTCTAGGAAAAAGGTGACCTCGGCGGATGCCGTGGTTTCACGGTAGTGGGATGCTAAAAAACGCGGCATAAAGCCATGGACAGGGTTCAGAGTAATTAAGGGAGACGATCAGACCACAACACTGTAACTGGAGGTCTGAAGTTTCAGCGGATAGAAACTGATTGCATTGTCTAGTTGCCCGGTGATGAAAGAAAGAAAATAAGTTAGTGGGAATGCTCATGTGGCCCATTGGTGAGGTGGACAGGCTGCATGTTAAGAGAAATAGGATAGTGGGGTAATTTAAATATGGATGTATTCTTTTTTTTCTCACGCCGTCAAAATGGGTCGGGCCAGCGTTGGGTGCATGCGCCGACCCAAACGCGAGCGGATGTTTGTGTCCGCCTGGCGGACCAAACAGACAAAAAGCGGAGAAAATCTCCGTTCGTTTGGGTCGGCCCATTGGAGTTACTCTAACTACGGCGTGGAGTAACACGGTGCCAGCATCGGGAGGGCCAGGCAGAACCGGCATGTGAGGAGAACATCCACGAGCCGCTCAGCCAAGAGCTTCGGTCTTCTCGTTGAGCCGCCAGAGGTACCCTAAGAAGATGAGATCGGGTGTGCTCCAATGAGGCCACCAAGGAGGACGCTAACGCAGGCTGAGAAGCACGTTTTGTCGTGATGCAGACTTCTGCTTAAAAAGGGAGAGTAAGTACAAGAGTTACCTCTTCAAGTAGATAAAGATTCAACCATCAAATTCCATACATTGGTTACTTCTTTAGAAAAGCAATAATAGGTGGTAGAACAATAGGATTTGATGGAGAAAGGTGAGAGGGAATTAATTAGGAGACTAGTTTGCCGTGGAGAAGATTTGGAGGCGCTACCTGTAACGGAGCTCTAGGAAAAAGGTGACCTCGGCGGATGTCGTGGTTTCACGGTAGTGGGATGCTAAAAAAGTTCTGCATAAAGCCATGGAAAGGGTGCGGAGTAATTAAGGGAGACGATCGGAACACAACGCTGTAACTGGAGGTCCGAAGTTTTAGCGGATAGAAACTGATTGCATTGTCTAGTTACCTCGTGATGAAAGAAAGAAAATAAGTTAGTGGGAATGCTCATGTGGCACATTAGTGAGGTGGATATGTTGCATGTCAAGTGAAATAGGATAGTGGGGAATTTTAAATATGCATGTATTCTTTTTTTTCTTGCATCGCCAAAATGGGTCTGGTCAGCGTTGGGCGCATGCGCCGACCCAAACGCAAAAGCGGATGTTCGTGTCCGCATGGCCAACCAAATGAACGAAAAGCGGAGAAAATCGCCGTTCATTTGTGTCGGCTCATTGGAGTTGCTCTAATTACGGCGTGGAGTAACACGCTGCCAGCTGTCACATCCCCAGTTCTGGTCTGCTCTGGGTTAGCCAGCCTTGTGTTGCATCATGTTTTAATTTCTCTTAAGTTGAAATGGGGATTTCTCAAACCCTAGCACCAGATCAAATCAACTAGGTTCAAATAAAAATATTCTCAATGAACCCAAAATGCTCTTCAGAAAAGTTCATTATTTTTGGATTGGTCTAGAACCTCCCAAAAATGGTGCACATTTTTCTAGGCCATTCTGGATTTTGAATTAAATCATATGGTATTTGCATTTGGGCATTTAATTGCTAAATAATATTTTAAATGCTTAAATAATCACAAACTGAAATGTTTGCTATTGGAAATATTCCAAACAGTGACATTGAGCAGTTTCATGATTTTTGGAAATGCCCTGGCATTTTTATTAAAGCCAAACACAATTACAGATAATAGAAAATGAAAATAAAAGAGAGAGAGAGAGTTAGTACCTGGCCTCACTCGTGCAGTCCACCTGGCCGGCCCAGCTGGCGGCCCAGCCCACCACCGCCTCCTCCCATGTCGTCTTCCTCCTCCGCCAGGAGGACGAGCGCGTGGACGACACGCGCGCACGGCCGTGCTGCCACGCCACCTGCCTGCCTGCATCCCCGGGACAGCGCAACGCCTCGGGCCTTCTCTTCGGCGCCGCCCCGACCCCCTGGACGTTTCTCTCTCCCCCTCTGTCCACCCTCTTGCCCTCTCCTCGCCATGGCCGCAACCGTCAAGCGCTCGCCGCCGTGAAACCGCAGCCACCGTGCTCCCCTCGCCTCGCCGACTCGCCCTGAAGAACCGCAACGTTGTCCTTGTCATCTACGTAGAGCCACGCGATGCCTGCCACCCTGCATCGATGCCATCTTCATCACCTTCGTCGCCGGCCACCGGAGATCCCTCTCGCCGCCCGCTCGCTCCGGTGCTTCCCCGAGCACGCCCAGGACATCTTTGCACTCGCCGTGAGCTCCTGCCCCTTCTCCCCCTCTCCGTTCTCGCTCTCACACGCCGTAGCCGTTGCCCCCTTGTTGACCGAAACCCGCCGCCGCCCGCGCTCGTCGCCGGTGATGCTCCGGTGACCATTTGGTCCTGGGCATGCACCCATCGTACTCACCGCACCCCGTACACGCTGTAGGTGCTAAACACACATCACCACGGCCACCGCAACTGCGTCCCCGCTTGTGTCCGAACTCCAGCGCCGCGCCGAGCTCGTTTCCGACGAGCTCCGGCCGCCCTACCTGCTGCTGCTTGCAGCGCTGGATGCGGGCGAGCTCCAGCTCCTTGTGGACGCTCTCCGCTACTCCTCTGGATGCCGTAGGAGCGAGCCCGAGACCCTCGGCCGCGTTTTGAGGTCGCCGCCGGCCATACTCCGACGAGCCGACGTGGCCGCGTGATTAACGACTAAACCCCCACTAAACAACCCCCTGAGCCAATGACACATGGGCCCCACGCCCTTAATTAACATTAGTTTAGTTCCTGTTTAGGTTTAACTAACCACAGTGGCCCACGCGTCAGCTTTGACCGCGCTGACCTGGCTGTTGACTGGGCCACATGACTGGTTGACTTGATGACGTGTCAGTTGACTCGGCCCGACCTGTCAACGACACTGACCGGCACTTTGTCCCTGACCAGTGGACCCCACTAGTCAGGTTTAACCCGGGGCAGCTTAGTTGACCTGCTGACATCACAATGACGTCACCCTGACGCAATAAAGCATTTTCTGGATTTAAGTTTATTCAGGAAATTCCAGAAAATGTCCTAAACTTCTAAAATTCATAGTAATTCAACCGTAACTCCAACTGATATAAATTATATATGAAAAATGATCAGAAAAATCCAATCTATCCATCTGTACTGGTTTCATGCATGTTAGAACAACTTATGTCTACTTTTTAGGACAAATGGTATGAATGGCATTTAAATAACCATATGTGGAGTTTGAATTTGAACCTAGGGACCAACTTCATTTAATCTGCTGCTAGTTGCATTAGCTCAAACCATAGCATATTGCTATGTCATGATCATGCATCATATTGTGCATTGCATTGATAGTGTTTCCTTCTGTGTTGCCGGTGTTTGTCCCCTCTCAGTAGACGATGTACCGACGATGAGTTCGATGACACCGATGAAGAGCTATACTATCTTCAAAAGTGCCAGGCAAGCTAAACCCCCTTGTTCATTCTGATACAATCCCACTCTCTCGCTCCTGCTCTCTTTTACTGCATTAGGACAACAACGATTCAACTGTTACATGCTGCAGTAGTTGAACCCCTTTATCCTCTGCATGACCTGTCATTGCCACAGTAAATAGATGAAACCCACTAGCATGAGTAGGAGTTGTTTGAGCCCTGATGTGCCTACTCATTCATGCTTGTTTGTCATGCCTGCTACTACTTAGAGTTGAGTCAGGTCTGATTCACCGGGGATGAATTGGAGGTGTGTGAACATGTCCTATTGTTGAGAGCTAAGTGTGTGAACACGATTTGGTAAAGGTAGCGGTGAGAGGCCATGTAGGAGTACATGGTGGGTTGTCTCATTGAAACCGTCCTCAGGAACTGAGTTCTGTGTTTGTGATCCATGAACAGTTACTACCATTCATTGGGTTCCGGTAACTCGACCCCTCTCGACTTATTAATCAACATGATCTCTGTCCAGGAGTTGCAACTAGTTTCTGGTGTTTGTAGGTAGTGTTAGTAGTCTACCAAGTGGCACCCGGTACAGATGGGCTTGGGACAGACTAGGCATCGTGGCTCGGTGTACCAAGCGTAGAACCACCCGTCGAGGTGGGCTTGGGAACCCTGCACACATCGTTTGGGGCCGTGAGCGACACCCCGGCCGGATCTCCTTGCGGATGGAACCCGAATAGGCAATAAACCTGGACTAGAGACTTGTGTGGTTAGTCAGGTCGTGGCCGACTCCCTGGCCAGGCTTCCGCTTGAAGGTTGCCGAGATACACAAGGTGTACATGGCGGTAAGTGGCGAGAGCGTGTGTGAAGAAGTACACCACTGCAGGGTTAATATGATCTATTTGAATAGCCGTGTCCGCGGTAAAGGACTTATGGCTTGCCTGTACAGTTCATAGACAAGTGAAAGTGGATACTCTAAAATACGCAATATAAGCGTGAGTGCTATGGATGGCGCTCTCGTAGGGACACGGAAGCGGATCCATAGTGGTGTATTGAAATGGTGAATATGTGGACTTGTGTGCGCCACCTCAAAAGAGTTACTTGCAGTCGTAGTGTAGGATAGCCACTGAGTCAACGCTGGCTTGCTGCAGTCATACTCCACCACCCCCTTTGTTGATACTGATGCATATGTAGATAGTTCTGATGTAAGTCTTGCTGGGTACATTTGTACTCACGTTTGCTTAATTTATGTTTTGCAGAGAGACTTCCATCTCGCTAGTAGTTCCGCGTGGACTTCGACGTTTAGCCTGTTACCTCAGCTACGATCTTGTGCCCTCGGCAGGATCTGGTAGTTAGTTAGGCTTATCAGCCCTTTTCATTTGTAGATGTCTGTACTCAGACATGTTAAGCTTCCGCTTGTGCTTGTTGCTTGTATGCTCTGTATGTTGGGTCATGAGACCCATGTTTGTAATATCTCGCTCCTCGGAGCCTAATGAATAAATACTTGAGTCGTAGAGTTATGTTGTGATGCCATGTTGTATTTACACATATCGAGCATATTGTGTGTATGTTTGAAATGCTTGGTATGTGTGGGATCCGACAATCTAGTTGTTTATCCTTGGCAGCCTCTCATATGGGGAAATGTAGTCTAGTGCTTCC
>LR880967.1:713458202-713510975 GCA_904067115.1 Aegilops sharonensis | reverse complement strand
TAAGCTTCCGCTTGTGCTTGTTGCTTGTATGCTCTGTATGTTGGGTCATGAGACCCATGTTTGTAATATCTCGCTCCTCGGAGCCTAATGAATAAATACTTGAGTCGTAGAGTTATGTTGTGATGCCATGTTGTATTTACACATATCGAGCATATTGTGTGTATGTTTGAAATGCTTGGTATGTGTGGGATCCGACAATCTAGTTGTTTATCCTTGGCAGCCTCTCATATGGGGAAATGTAGTCTAGTGCTTCCTGAGCGATAGTAGTCCGCTACAGCCCGGTTCACCGGAGTCCTGCTAGCCCAGCACTACTGCTCTGGACACTTGACTGGCCGGCATGTGTTTCACTTCGTTCCTATGTCTGTCCCTTCGGGGAAATGTCACGCGGTGACATCCGGAGTCCTGCCTAGCCTTCTACAGCCCGGGTTACCGGAGTCCTATTAGCCCTGTGCTACAGCCCGGATTCATACGTTGATGACCGACATGCTCGATGTGATTCATGTATGCCTGTCCCCATGGGTTAGTGCCGCTTTGGGTTCATGACTAGCCATGTCGGCCCGGGTTCTCTGTCATGTAGATGGTAGCGACACTATCATATACGTGAGCCAAAAGGCGTAAACGGTCCCGGGCCATGGTAAGGCGACACCCGTGGGAATACCGTGCGTGAGGCCGCAAAGTGATATGAGGTGTTACCGGCTAGATCGATGTGACTTGGAATCGGGGTCCTGACAGCTTTGGTATCAGAGCCTGACTGCCTGTAGGATTACCAAGCCAAACCGGTCGAAGTTCTGTCTAGAAATGCTTTATTTATGTAAGGGAATTGATTGTGGGAGGGAACGTAAGGCTCTTTTTACTCCTTATACCTCATGGCCTTCTGATCTGAGTCATCCTCTTCTCTTCTACGGGGATTAAGAACTAGGCCTTCTCATCTATCTATCAGGATGACGTGTTTCTAATCCATAGACTTTTAAGATTGTTGGTCTTAAGCCCCAGTTCAGTTTCTACTACTTCCGTGTGTTCATAGTTGGTCTCTGCACCTTCATATTGTGATGTTGAGTGGTCATGCCACCATTTTTGCAGGATGTCTCAAATCTTTTTGAGCATTTACAGCCGTTATGCTGTCCGAGTCATCCCGGGTTTCTAAACTATCTGATGCATTTGCAAATTCTTCCTTCCTGTTCAGGGTGTCCTTTTGGTCAGAATAAGCACACTAATCATCTGTTGAGGTACTCCTTGCCTTGACATATATGTTGGAGCTATTATTATGATCCTAGGTGTCTAGAGTATCACCTAGTAATTTAGCCATGCTTTGTGTTCCCAGTGTGATGATTCTGGCCATCATTCTCGAAAGCATCCCGTGATGCCATTTAGTAGTAGGTATTCTACTCCTGTGTTCTTGACCCAAGATTCACTCTACTTACCTCATGTTGATAGTGTTGCTCGTACCTTTAGGATATTATTAACCTTTGCGATAGTCCTCGAGGTCCGTGGTATTTCCTTCTTCCAAATATCATGAACTACTTATGGCAGAAGTTCCTCATTGAACCAAAAGATCGCAACCAGAGTGCTCTTGATGAGTCCTCCATTCATAGTTGTGAATCTGCCAGTCCTTTCTCTTCAGCATGGGTTATCCGGAAGAAATATGTTGAACTTGTTCGACATACTAATCTATGCATCCACAACCCAGAAAATCATATGTTCTTTTAAGTTGTCCGATTTTAGTTGTCTTCCGACCCTCGTCTATCAATTGATAGTCAAGAGCATGCATGCATCCGTTAATCGATGCCTACTACTCTTGTGGTCCGTCAAGCCATTCTATTCGGGAATGACTAGGAGAAACAAAATCCAGCACCTCATCCATTTCTTGGATTGGGTCAAAGCAATTGTACTCCGCAGATCAAAATGCCAATCCAGCTTCTGGTCTGTTCTACCTTGAAGTATTAACTTCTTTATGTCCGGATTGTCATGAGAATTGCACACCATTCTATGAATTCTTGACGCAGTGATACTTCTCACCATCATTATTCATTCCTCGGTCCCGTGTTGTTGTAACTGGAATGCCGACAAGTGAACTGTGATGTGTGAAATCAATAATCCTAGCAAGTCCGTTGCTTGGTAGTTAATGGACAATATTCTCATTCTTAGCGTGTTGGTTATTAAACCATCATCCTAAGAATGATCGTGCTACCTAGTCCTTATTTCCGGTGCACTCTTCGATCAATGAGTTAGGATTGTGTCAATCCCTCGCTCTTTTGATCATATCGTCTTGCCCTGAAAAGCAAGATTATTCTCGAGCTTAGTAGCATATTGGTGGTTCGTGATTTTCCGAATATCTTCTCGGAAGTATTACCAGGTTGTCACCTGACCGCTATGTTGAGTTCGTGATCAAGTTGGTTTTCTTGTAACCACCCTTTCTCCAAGAATCTGTGCTGGATACCCCTGAGCTAGTTGGCTAAGTTGGACGACAACTTGGAGAGTTGGAAGATAAAAGCTTACCTAACTTAGTTCATTTCAAAGGGATATCCTGGTGTTGGTGTGTGTTGAAGAAAGATGATATGTTCATCGATTGGTTCCCGTGATCAGTTGTTGAACCTATTGTTTTATCAAAACTTTGATTTGAGTGTGGGCTATCGTCAAATCAAATCAGAACCAACGTTATTCGTAATGTTGTCTTACTCGTGGTTGATTCCTCGAGCATACATCATTATATTCTTTGGGTCTGACCAATGCTATCACCTTGTTCACATAGTTGTGGAACTCCATCTATATGGAAAACCTGGATGAATTGTTGTTGAGACCATCAGCGACATTGTTATCTTCTCCATGATTTGTGTTGAACATCCAGCTAGTATTGAAAACTTTATAAGCATTGTCTTCATGTCCCGTTCATGAAGCATATGCTTGGATGAAAGGAGCGACTTTCTCTAATTCACGTGCACTTGATGTAAGTTGCCGCCATGAATTTGAGAAAGGTTTGTTTTGCTTCCTTTGGAATCATCCCAAGTCCGTCATGCATTCGTGCGAGGTATTCTATGGTTTGGTAGATTAATTACCTCCACTCCATTCGTATTCCCTAGCACACCAAGCCACTGATTGATTTGTTCAAGGAAAAGAAGTTCCTTCTTAAGAGCATGCCTTATGCAAGGACTTCAGTATCCTCGTTGATGGTTCCCAACCAGAACTCAATAGTGTTTCATTGTAAGACTGCCATGTGGTCATGCTTGTCTGGGACAGCGTGTTCCATCTCCCGTAGTCCATCTCCCGAGTTCATCTCCCGAGAATCTCGCAACGTCTTCTCGTCGATTTATGTTGTAAACTTTAATTTTTTCTTTCTAGACTTGATGAGTCTGGAATACCCTGACACCAACCAGATCTGAATCTCAGGCAGATATGATGGTTGGAACTTCTTCCAAGAACTATGATATAGGTTCTAGTGAAGTGGACGCACCTAGCTGGAAGCACTGTTATTGTAGTATCTTGATTAAGCCATTTGGTCACCTCCCATGAGGATTTCGCATGAACTATTCTAGAAGTTGTTCCTTATGGATTTTGTGTTCCCGAAGTCCGACCTTTACTTGATGACTGAGGGATTCCCGGATTAGGGGGTGTCTGGATAGCCGAACTCTCACCGTTGGCCGGACTCCTGGACTATGAAGATACAAGATTGAAGACTTCGTCCCGTGTCCGGATGGGACTTTCCTTGGCGTGGAAGGCAAGCTTGGCGATACGGATATGTAGATCTCCTACCATTGTAATCGACTCTGTGTAACCCTAACCTATCCGGTGTCTATATAAACCGGAGGGTTTTAGTCCGTAGGACGAACAACAATCATACCATAGGCTAGCTTCTAGGGTTTAGCCTCCTTGATCTCGTGGTAGATCTACTCTTGTACTACCCATATCATCAATATTAATCAAGCAGGAGTAGGGAATTACCTCCATCGAGAGGGCCCGAACCTGGGTAAAAACATCGTGTCCCTTGTCTCCTGTTACCATCCGCCTAGACGCACAGTTCGGGACCCCCTACCCGAGATCCGCCGGTTTTGACACCGACATTGGTGCTTTCATTGAGAGTTCCTCTGTGTCGTCGCCATCAGGTAGGATGCCTCATCTCGTCTTTAAAGACGATACCATCGCCAAAGGAGCCTTGGCCGCTGGCCAGACTCTTCGGCTAGGTGGTTTTCTTATGACCACCAGTCCGGCCACCGCGCCGACGATGACCTCTCGAGTCATCGAAACCAATCTCCATGTCAATTCGGAACTTGCCGAAAAATTAGATCCGATCGAGCTCTCCTCCGTAAACGAGCTCTTGGATCGAATCGCCGCCCTGGGAGTCGCCATAGACTACGACCGTATCGGGCCTAAAACCGATCTGAGAGAGATCAACTCTCCCCAGGCTACCCATCACGTTGCTGTGATAGAGGAACAATGCGGCGATTCTTCTTCTATGTGAAGGACTAGCTACGTCCGGATTCCCGATCCCTCCATGCCGGATTCCCGCGGAGGGACGGATGTCGATCAAGCCCTGAACTTAAAGTCAGGCGGCGGGTCGGACTCATTGGATAACACTCAAAAATCCAAACTTCCGAGTTCGGAAACTTCTCAGCCTCTGAGTCCTAAATTGGATGGGGTTCCGTATCTAGTTCCACCCGCCCACCCAAACATTAGCGATCTCTCTCGAATTCGGCAAGAGCCCGCTGAAGCAGTACATCATTACTGGGCCAGATTCCTCCTGGTTATGAACAAGATAAAAGACTGCCGAGAGGAGGACGCAATCCCAATTTTCTGCAATAATTGCACGGACAAGGGAGTCCTAAACTCCATAAGTCGTCACGAAATTACACGCTTTACTGACTTGGTGACCATAGTACAAAAGTACTGTGCGATGGAGAGCGCCTGGAAAACCGAAAGTAAATTTTGGGATAATCCGGTCCCGAATACATCCCTGGTCCGAAACAAAAGGGTGCACCATTATCAAGCACCTGGGTCAAATACCAAAAAACCAAAACCACATAAAGGGTACGGAACCATACTGGAGGGTTGGTTAAACGGACCCTGCAAAATTCATAGCACAGAGGGCGCCACTCCAACTCATAGCCTTCGAGCATGTTGGATACTACGGCAGGTGGCCAAAAGTGGCGAGGAGCTTCTAGCTCCAGAATCCCAGCCCAGCAACACCAGTACGGTGTTAACAGTCTTCGAGACTTCCGCATCAAATAACATGCGAAAACGAACACTCCGCAACCTTGCCGAAGTCTACCAAGTAGCAACAATAAATCCATGGAGTGACACGCCTATTACCTTTAATGCCAGTGACAAACCTAAATTCCAAACTGCCCGGGCACCAGCCGCATTGGTCCTCAGCCCGATAGTGGACGGCTTTCGCCTTACTAAGGTACTCATGGATGGCGGCAGTGGACTAAACCTCATCTATGAGGAAACCCTCCGAAAAATGGAAATAGACTGGAACCGCATTGAGCGAAGCAGCACAACCTTTAGAGGAATAATCCCTAGTCGGGAAGCATGCTGCACAGGAAAAATCACGCTGGACGTAGTGTTCGTATCGTCGGACAATTACAGGTCCGAGGAGGTCACATTTCAAGTGGCCCCGTTCAACAGCGGATATCATGCTTTATTAGGACGAGGGGCATTCACATTTTTTCAAGCTATACCCCATTATGGGTACATGAAGCTTAAAATGCCCGGACCTAACGGAATCATCACTCTCGCTAGTGATCCGAACATAGCACTCCGCGCCGAAAACAAGACAGCCGCACTAGCCCTCGAGGCACTATCCGAAGCCCTAGCGGCCGAGGAACTCACCGCGATACGCTCCACGGTGAACAGGGACGATGTGATACTTGATAAAAGATCCAAGTCCACTTCTTTTAAACCAGCGGATGAAATAGTCAAATTCCAAGTCCACCCAACGGACCCTGCAAAGACGGCCTCCATTGGGGCACAATTAAACCCTGATGTAGACGCCGCACTACGAGAATTTCTACAAGAAAACTGGGACATCTTTGCCTGGCACCCTTCAGACATGCCAGGTATCCCACGTCAGCTGGCTGAGCACAGCCTAAATATCCTAAAAGGATTCAAGCCAGTCAAACAGGCTCTTCGGCGCTTTTCCGAACCCAAGAGACAGGCCATGGGAGAGGAGGTAGCCAAACTTTTGGAAGCCGGATTCATCAGAGATATAAAACATCCGGACTGGCTAGCAAACCTGGTGATGGTACCAAAGAAGGATAAGTCCTGGCGCCTATGTGTTGATTTTAAAGACCTTAATAAGGCTTGCCCGAAGGATCCCTTCCCCCTCCCTCGAATTGATCAAATTATTGGCGCTACAGCAGGACACGACTCATTGTGCTTCCTCGACGCGTACTCCGGCTACCACCAAATCAAGATGGCGGAGCCAGACCAAGCTGCAACATCATTCATCACCCCATACGGCCCGTTCTGCTTCAATACAATGCCCTTTGGGCTCAAAAACGCCGGCGCAACATATCAGCGCATGATTCAGACATGTCTCGCAAACTAGATCGGCAAAACAGTGGAAGCATATGTAGATGACGTGGTCGTCAAAACCAAGCACGTCGAAACTCTAGTAGACGACTTGAGGCTCACATTCGACAATCTTCGAAAATATGACATCAAGCTCAATCCGGAAAAATGCGTCTTCGGCGTTCCAGCCAGAAAGCTCCTGGGCTTCATTGTGTCCGGTAGAGGAATTGAAGCAAACCCAGCCAAGATCCGAGCTCTGTCACAATTGGACATTCCAAAAGACCTCAAACAAATACAAAAATTGACGGGATGCGTAGCGGCTCTAAGCTGCTTTATTTCCCGATTGGGGGAAAAGGTGTTACCCCTTTACCGCCTCCTCCGCCGCACCGAACACTTCGAGTGGACGGTTGCCGCCACGGCCAGACTCGAAGAAATAAAGGCCATTTTGGTAACAAATCCGGTCCTGGCCGCACCCAACGTGGGCGAACCAATGCTATTATATATCGCCGCAACACATCAAGTTGTCAGCGCGGTGCTCGTTGTCGAACGAGAAACGGACGGACACCGGTTCCCTGTTCAAAAACCGGTTTATTATGTGTCCACTGTCCTAACTCCATGCAAGTCCCGGTACCCACACTATCAAAAGATAGCATACGCGGTGTTCATGGCATCTCGGAAGCTGCGACACTACTTTCAAGAGTGTTCGATAATGGTAGCCTCCGAAGTACCTCTTAACGACATTATAAACAACCGCGACGCGACGGGCCGGATTGCTAAATGGGCCATAGAGCTCCTTCCATTTGATATAACTTATAAACCACGACGAGCTATTAAGTCGCAGGTTTTGGCCGACTTCGTGGCCGAATGGACCGAAGCCGAACTCCCTAAAGAGTACGACGCATACTCCAATTGGATCATGCACTTTGACGGCTCCAAAATGTTGGCCGGCCTGGGGGCTGGCGTCGTCCTGACGTCCCCAACCGGGGACACAGTCCAATACGTCCTTCAGATAATGTATACAGACTCCAACAACGCAGCCGAATACGAGGCCCTTCTGCACGGCCTCCGGATGGCAGTCTCCATGGGCATTCAACGCCTAGAGGTGCGCGGGGATTCGAACCTCGCAATATCTCAAATAAACGGAGACTTTGATGCCAAAGATCCAAAAATGGCAGCATACCGCAATGCGGTCCTAAAAATGTCAGCATGGTTCGAAGGGCTCGAATTTCATCATATAGCCCGGGATAACAACCAGGCGGTGCACATATTGGCACGCATCGGTGCAAAACGCGATGCCGTCCCACCCAATATCTTTCTGGAACGGCTGTTCAAGCCATCCGTACTATGGGAAGGGGAGTCCGGTAATAACAATCCGGACCCAACCGCACTGCCTGACGCCGAACACTCTGACACAACCGGAGGCTCTGCCCCCGAGATAACACCCTCCGCTCACGAAATAATGGCGGTTATCACCCCGTGGACGGAACCATTCCTAGCCTACCTAACTAGGCAGGAACTCCCCGAAGACCAAAACGAGGCTCGCTGCATAGTACGGCGATCTAAGGCCTACAAAGTCCATGAGGGAGAGCTTTATAAGAAAAGCACTACCGGAGTCCTTCAAAGGTGTATCTTCAAAGAGGAAGGGCGAAATCTCCTGGCTGAAATTCATGCCGGACTGGGTGGGCACCACGCTGCAGCCCGGGCCCTTGTAGGCAAGGCCTTCCGTACAGGATTTTATTGGCCGACGGCCCGGGCAGATGCGCAGGACTTAGTCCAACGATGCGTCGGTTGCCAGCTTTTTGCTAACCAAAGCCACATGCCACCCACCGCCCTTAAAACTATACCCATCACCTGGCCGTTCGCGGTCTGGGGGCTTGACATGGTTGGACCCCTCAAGGGAGGAACCCACAAGCAAAAATACCTATTGGTCATGGTGGATAAATTCACCAAATGGATAGAGGCCAAGCCTGTTAAAACGGCCGAATTCGGACCAATGATAGACTTCATATCAGGGGTAGTTCACCGTTACGGTGTCCCCCACAGTATCATCACTGATAACGGCACCAATTTCACGGCCGATGAGGTCAAATCATTGTGCAAAAACATGGGCATCAAGCTCGATTACGCATCAGTCTATCACCCTCAAACCAACGGCCAAGTCGAACGGGCAAATGGTCTAATCATGAGCGGCATTAAACCCAGACTAGTGCGGTCCCTCAAGGAATCTAACACGCACTGGGTTGAGGAGCTCGACTCCGTACTCTAGGGGCTGCGGACCACGCCGAATCATACTACCGGATACACACCATTCTTCATGGTGGACGGCGCATAGGCAGTCTTGCCCTGTGACATAATACATGACTCACCTCGCGTGCGCATGTATGAAGAAAGGGAAGCCGAGCTTGATCGGCAGGACAGTTTGGACGCATTGGATGAGGAGCGTGACGTGGCAAAAGCTCGTTCCGCATTCTATCAACAGCAGGCTCGAAGATAACAAAGCAGGGAAGTACGGGCGAAAGCTTATAACGTTGGCGAACTAGTTCTACGCCTGCCGGACAAGAAAAAGGACAAACTCAAGCCCAAATGGGAAGGTCCCTTCATCATCGACCAGGTCCTGACCGGCGGAGCATACCGTCTACGAAACGCATCGGATAACCGACTTGAGCCGAACCCATGGAACGCAGCCCGTCTTCGAAGATTCTACGCCTAAGTGCCGGACTCCAAGTTCGTCTCCTTCCTCCGTCAACATTTTTTATTTTTGCTGTCTTTTATTTCTCTCCTTCCTCCTTCTTGAAGCATCTAGAGGCTCGTTTGCGCTTTTTTTTCGCACACACTTGATGCGCTATCCGCGCTCATTATACCTGGGGGCTTCTTTAACAGAAGCTTATTTATAAGGGCTTTCATGCCCAACACATGCGTTAAACTTCCGCATGTACCTTTTATTCACCATTATATGCATCGATATGACTTAAGTTTTGGCCAAGCTGGGTTGCCTGGCTCCTGTGCTTACCCCTACGTTCCCGATTGTTAGGCTAGGTGGTAAAGGGAGCACCTCTGCGATTGTTACTGCCGGGCAGCCGGATGTCTACCTCAGACTGGGTGAAGCCGAAAGCTAGCGTTCTTAAGGGAATATTCGGTCGGTGAACTGAAAGATGATTTTTAACTATTTACCCATCTGGCCCCAGATGATTTTCTGCTTTCATAGTAGCTTTGACATGCACTTTAGGGCATGCATCCCAGCGAAAGGAACCTTTAACGGAACTGTTCTCCCTGGAAGATGTTTCTTACTACCCATGTAATATAACATAACTAGTTGGGCACTTGTCTGATACAGCAACAATGACCCCTATGCCTTGTCTCCATGCATACCATGGTTCTTATATAACCACAAAGGTATTCGGACACACTCCGGACTATTGGGTCCAGAGGTCGAAGCGAAAAGGTCCGCTATGACAAACGATCTACAATCCGGCTAGAAGACATTCTTTCATGTCATATTTTTACATAGTCAACTCGACTCATGGTATTCCTCCTCAATGCCATCTAATAGGCTATCTAATTTACAATCTTCCTGGGAATACTTGGCGGCCAATTCTACTTGGCCGTACACTAAGCTTACAGGGATCTCCATCCCATCCGGCCCCACAGGTCCGACCTCGGCCATGTGGTTTGGGTCAGCCTTCGTGTACCGCGTCTTTACCATGGACCAGGCCTCCCTGGCGCCTTGACGGCAGGCCGATATCTTCCATAGCCGGAAGCGCCACCGTGCTCCTTGAAGCCGCTCTGCCAGCTCCCCAATGCCTTCGGGCAGGGAGATAGATGGCCACAAGGCTTGGACGATGCCTTTCATCACCTGCCGGACTCGTTCGTGCAGCTGACGCAGTTCGGGAAGAAGATCACCCGAAGAACTGGGCATCTCCTCCTCAGGACGACCTGTGAGCAAACCTACATACATGTTCATGTTAGTCGCCTTCCTCGCCGAACTCTTTTCAAAGTTTGTTCAAGCACTTACTGAAAATGCCGCGACGAAGCCGTCGATTCTCCTTTACGGAGTCAGACAACTGGGCACGAACATCTTTTAGTTCCTCACCCAGCTTGGTGTTGGCATCCTGGAGGTTATTTTTCTCCTGCCGCACCCTCGTAAGCACGCTCTCGCCGGCCTTTAGCTGGCGCAAGAGCTGTTGCCAGTCCGGATCCAGTCCGGCACCATCTGCAATGTTTTTGTCAGATTTATACACCCGCCGCACTTCATAACCTATTTATCTTTTAAAGTGTATATTACCAGTGGGGGTCTCTGCGGCTCCCCCTGTAGCGGCTAGTGCGGCCTCAAGTTGGGCCTTGCACTCTTCAAGCTCCTGGGACAATCGGGTATTCTTCTCTGTAAGATCCTGCGTAACAAATGATCCTTAAATCAGTTATTCTAACTTTTTTAAGTCTCAGGGGCTACTGGCATATATAACTGTCAAATTTCCTTACCCGTATGTCCTTTACATACTGCTCCGTGGCTCTAGCTAGACCATCTCGAGCGGCACGGAGGTGCGCATCTCCCAAATCGAAGGCATTCAAGGCCTCCTGGGAGAAACATGCGTCACGAAGAACTTTCTGGCAGCGCCTATGATTCAAGGCGCTCACCACCTCGGAGTTGGTGGCGGACAACCTGTCGGCATCCTCTGTCAGAGGAGCATCCGACACACGTCTCGTGCTCGCCTCAGCCTCCGGACCCAGCTTTGAAGCCTGGCCGGTGAAGGTTCGATTAGCAACCTCTCCGGACTTAGTCCGGCGAGCGCTCTTTTTCCTGAAAAGAGCACCAGCATTAGTACGCCTTCCAGGAATCAATCCTGGGAGTATGGTAACACGCCATACCATTGCGGCGGATTTTTGATCCGGACCGCACTTCTTTTTAGCCGGTGGGGCCGCACTGCCCTTTGTTGGCCAGCCGCCGCGGGCTCGGCTTCCTGCCTCGAAGGTACCCTCTGCGAAGCACCATTGGTATACGGTGATAAAAAATAAGCATGGACGGGTCATTATCAGGGTTTTTGGGATCTCGGTCTCATTTACCTGTGAGGCTGGAAGTATTCCGGGGTAATCAGCCGTAATGGCAACCAAAGCATTGTCGATGCTAAGTTGGTGGAATACCCCGTCGATCAACTCCACCTTTATATCCGGACCCTCTTCGGAGGTCGGATCGAGGGATCGTTCCGGATCCTCGGGTTGTGGGGACGGGCTGTGTATCTTCTCCACAGTCCGGCGCAGTTCCTGCGCAGAAACCACGAAATGAGATATTTAGCCATGGGAACATGGATTAGACAGGTCACAAAGATGTTTGCTTACACAGCTTCGAGGATTGTTCGAAGAAAACTCCTTCAGTGGATTGACACGGAGGAAATCCTCCTCCTCCCCTTTGTACATGGCAGACAAGATCTTCACCAGTTCGGTGACCGATCCTGGCCCTTTACGGCCATGACGGGTGGCATCGTCCTCCCCGTTGAAGTCCCACATGGGGTGGCCCCTGTATTGGAGCGGCTGCACTCCCCTCATAATGCAGATTGCCATGACTCCTATCATGGTCAATCCGGCATGAGCCAGTTGTCGTGGTTCTAAGTCTGACAGTAGAATGGGGGGTAGGTGTGGAGAGGCAAGATCCTAGCTATGGAGTAGTTGTATACGCAAGGTATTTACCAGTTCAGGGCCTTCTCGGAGGAAGTAACAACCCTACGTCTCGGAGCCCGGAGGCGGTCGACTGGATTATGTGCGTATGTGTTACAGGGGTGCGAACCCTTCTACTTGTGAAGGGGGTGGCTTATATAGAGTGCGCCAGGACCCCAGCCAGCCCACGTAGTAGAGGGTTTAAGGTGCGTTAAAGCTAGGCGTTACTGGTAACGCCTTACATAAAGTGTCATTAAGGTCATAAAGACTATTTAACTACAGACCGTTTGGATACCGAGTGGCTGTTGGACTCCTGGTGGTCGAGTGGATCTTTGTAGTCGAGTGTCTTTGAATCTGTCGAGTGGATACCTACACGGTCGACTGGAAGGTTGCTTCTCTTGTGAGTCTCCTTGTGGAGGGTACCTTTGGGAAGGTCTATGACCCTACCCCAGGTACATGACTTCATCATTAGCCCCCGAATGGATCGAGGTTTGAGTGAGGAAGGAGTTTATAATCTTTCCGACCTGTTCTTCATGTTGTGAGTGCGTCTCACTCTGGATCAACGACCTTTTAGTGATGGCATCAACTTCTCTTTCAGTCGCCTTGATCCATTCTCCTTGTTTGTCGAGTGAACTTTGTGAACCTGAGGATTTCCGAGCGACGGATCGGAGGAAATCTGTTGTCTGACGAGTTGTTGTGCGGTTAGCGGATTTCGCGGGATCCGAATTTTGGGAAGCGCGCGAAGCGGAGAAAACCGCGGCACTCAGATGGGATAAGACGATGACGCCTCGATCTTCGCGCGGACTTTTTCGCCACGTATCGTGCGCGCGCCTGTTGCGGGATTGTGACGGGATTGCTTGGGCCTACCGGTCAGCCACTCGGAAGCGGCCCCATATAAAGCGCTGGTGAGGGTATTTTGAACAGTGCGACCTCAGACTTCCCTTCTCTCCACCTCCAAACCTTCTCGCCGCGCTCTTCGTCTGTCCAACACTGAAGCTCGGTACTTTTCTCGCCGGCGACCATGGTGAAGGACAAGACTACCGCCCTGGAACGGGTGAAGAAGACGGCGGCGAAGGCCAAGGGGAGAGCGCCCAGTCGGGGCGGTTCCTCTTCGCGGTCCAAGCTGCCGCAGGGCTGGGTCCAAGGAGACTGGATCCGGTCGACCATCACCGAGAAAGATCTCACCGATCTGGCCAACGAAGGACTGATCCCCCATGGGTCGGCGAGGCTTCCGGGCACGGAGTGGCAACCGCAGCCTGAAGAGGGTGAGTGCGTCCTCCTGGCCACCCACGTAGATAGGGGGTTTTCTCTGCCGCCAAATCCTTTTTTCCGGGGGTTTCTAAACTTTTTTGGAGCGCAACTCCACCATTTCACTCCAAACTCCATTGTGTATCTTGCTGCTTTCGTTTCGCTCTGCGAGAATTTCTTGGGTTGTCGACCGCATTGGGGTCTCTTCAAGCACATATTCACCTATCGCTCTCAGACGGTGAAGAAAACGAGCCCGACTGATGAGAGGACCCAAGTAATCCAAATGTGTGGGGAACTCGGGGTCCAGATGAGGGGGAAGAGCGCCTTTCCAGCTATGACTCTTCCCGACTCGGTTAGAGGGTGGCAGTCGACCTGGTTTTACTGCCAAGGCCAGCCGACGCCGGGGCAGTCGACTGGGCTCCCTCCTTTCTCCATGAGTCGAGTGAACAAGCCATCTTCCCTGAAGGTGTTACCAGAGGAGAAGGCCCAAGTAAAGCTGCTGATGGAGCGTGTAGTCCAGCTTATTCGCGATGGGGTGACCGACATGGATCTCCTGGAGGTTTTTCTCCGACGGCGTATTCAGCCACTCCAATACCGAGGACATCTGATGTGGATGTACTCTGGTACGGATGATACCACTCGGGTCCATCCAGAGGAGGTCGATGGTGCCACGCTGGAGAAGTGGATGACTGCTATCACAGGAAACAAGGACAATCCTCGCTGAGCTAGGAGGATTCCACCACTCGACCAGACTTACCAACCAGACATGGTATAGCCGCTTATCTCCGACTGTGATTCTGCTGCATTTATTCTGTTTTGATGCCAATTCGTCGATTGACTTTCACCTTGTTTTGTTGTCTTCTAGGTCACCACTGAGATGTACTCGATGCCCAACGGGGCGCAGGAAACAGTCGAAGAAGAAGAAGGAAGTGGAGGTGAGAGTCCGGAGGAATGGGAGTCCAACGGCGAGGAGGATGATGGCTCTGATGATGAAGAGGAGGAGGTGGAAGAGGAGGAAGACGTCGATCCTCCTCGCTCGGAGGGAAGGTCCAAGTTGACGCACGACCCGGCGGCCGGGCGTGGTAAAGCTGTTGTGCCCACCGGTCAGTCGACGAAGCGACCTAGGACAACTTCTCCCGCGCCGAGTGAGAAACCGCCGAAGCAACCTCGAGCGACGTCGTCAAAGCCGGCGAAGGCCCTGCCCAAGATGTGAATGGTCATCCCCACCATCTCCAAGTAACTAACAGAACCTTGTATTTCCTTATTCAACATGAGTGAACTTTTGGTCGACTTGATGACTGACCAGCCGATTCTTGAAATCTACAGCGCCGCTACCTCCGAGACTTCAGCCAAGCAGGAAGATCAGGAAATGGAGGATGCGGTCACCTCCAACCTTGGTAAGATCTTTGAGGTTTTGCTTTTAGTCGACTAGAGCTTTTAGTCGATTGGACTTCCATGTTTACTTCTGAATCTTTCTTGTAGTTCCGCCTCACGTCATTGATCTCCCCGATGATGACGAGGAAGCGCCATTAAGGAAGAGGAAGGACAAGAAAGCGCTTGCTGGCAAGGCTGCTCAAGTCTCGGCGATTCCTGAGACGCTGATTTCCGAGGGAGGCAACCCCACTCGGACTTCTGTGTCTTTCGCTGTACCGCTGACAAGTGCTCAACCCACTTCATTGACCGCTGATCCACCATCTCTCTTTGCTACCCACCACGTCCCGGAAGACCAAGTAAGTGCTGCTAAGGAGGCCATACGCCAGGCAGGGATCATGATGGAGCAGGTGAAAGCGGCTCGAGAGGCTAGTCAGGCGGCCTATGATGCCAGTTCAGCTCTCCAGAGCAATGTCCAAGTAAGTCAGTCGTCGCTTGCTTCGTTAGGATATACTATCTGAAACTGCTTTCTTCTGGAGATTTCCATATCTGTACACCCACTGGGTGTGTGTGTCGTTTGAACTTTTGTGGGGGCACGCTGAGTGCATCCACTGGGTGTAGTCCCCGAGACTATGGTCGACTGCGTGCAGTCGGCTATAGTCTTTATGTTGTGATCTTCTTCACTCGACCTGGACGGACCAAGTCGAATGGAACTGTAAAACCGGTGGGGGCACGCAAAGTGCACCCACTAGGTGTAGTCCCCGAGACTATGGTCGACTGCGTGCAGTCGACTATAGTCTAAAGAACTGTTTTTTTTACTGCGGCTGACCGCTGATAATTAGCCATGTTTTTAGAATCATAACCTTTTTGCCTCTTTTGGTCGACTGATCGAACCAAATTGGTAAACCAGTGGGGGCACGCTGAGTGCACCCACTGGGTGTAGTCCCCGAGACTACTGTCGAATGTTTTTATTCAACCGTTGTAGATCTCCTACCATTGTAACCGACTCTGTGTAACCCTAACCTATCCGGTGTCTATATAAACCGAAGGGTTTTAGTCCATAGGACGAACAACAATCATACCATAGGCTAGCTTCTAGGGTTTAGCCTCCTTGATCTCGTGGTAGATCTACTCTTGTACTACCCATATCATCAATATTAATCAAGCAGGAGTAGGGTATTACCTCCATCGAGAGGGCCCGAACCTGGGTAAAAACATCGTGTCCCTTGTCTCCTGTTACCATCCGCCTAGACGCACAGTTCGGGACCCCCTACCCGAGATCCACCGGTTTTGACACCGACAATGACCATGTTGATGCCACTTTGAATCATGATAGTGGTATCTTAAACATCAAGGAGAACATTGGAAGCGGAGTGCTAAATGTCTCTTGGTCGATCATCCAGATTTCGTTCTCTTGGCCTTGCTAAGGGGAAGTCTGAGAAGGTGTTATGTTCCTTTGTATCTGCATCATCCATCACTATTCATCATGGTAGTAAGATGTGTTGCCAGGATCCTCGGCACGGATGGTGGTAAAACCTTGATGACTATGGAAATGCCCAAGTTCTTGAGAGCACACTCAGTCACTAGGTTATATCCTCGGTATCAATTGGAATGTGCCTCCCGTCTGCCGAGTTGTTCTATAACCATAGTTTCCTTTCCGAACTGAGTATGCCATTTCCTTGAACCCCTTTCAAACGATCGTTGTGAATTGCCTTAGCCTGGTATGGAGAGTTTCAATGATCCTTTTCGATAGAGTTTCTTTCTAACGTCATCGAGTTGGATGAAGATCTAGAAAGCAAAGACGTCAAGATCAATATGAAGCAATGAATCAACATCCTGAGAAGGACAGTTGGATCGTGAAGATCGTGTTAGCTTGTGACCCCTCTGACTTCTTACCTCACGACTTGAATCTCGGGACAAGATTCTTGTTTAGTAGGGGTGAGCTATCACATCCCCAGTTCTGGTCTGCTCTGGGTTAGCCAGTCTTGTGTTGCATCATGTTTAAATTTCTCTTAAGTTGAAATGGGGATTGCTCAAACCCTAGCACCAGATCAAATCAACTAGGTTCAAATAAAAATATTCTCAATGAACCCAAAATGCTCTTCAGAAAAGTTCATTATTTTTGGATTGGTCTAGAACCTCTCCCAAAAATGGTGCACATTTTTCTAGGCCATTCCGGATTTTGAATTAAATCATATGGTATTTGCATTTGGGCATTTAATTGCTAAATAATATTTTAAATACTCAAATAATCACAAACTGAAATGTTTGCTGTTGAAAATATTCCAAACAGTGACATTGAGCAGTTTCATGATTTTTGGAAATGCCCTGGCATTTTTATTAAAGCCAAACACAATTACAGATAATAGAAAATGAAAATAAAAGAGAGAGAGAGAGAGAGAGAGAGAGTTAGTACTGTTAGGAATCTAATAGTATTAGTATTAGGCTAATTAGGCGATTAGCAGATTCCTTAGAATATTCTAACTGATGGTTAGAATCCTGGCGTTGTCCAGACGCAGTATAGCTAACCGTTGTCGTGTCTTTCCGAACCGTCGCCGCACCTTTTCTAAACGATGTGACGCCTCTTGTAATCGACATTGTAAACATCCGTTTAGGACATATAAAATCCTGGATGAATCAATCAATAAAGATCACTCCATTCACTTCAATCTTTCTTGTTTCTCTTCACGTCATTAGCACTGCTCGAACCAGAGAATAGGCTACAGGAGAGAAAGAAAGGTGAGAAGAGATGGGTTCTCTGCCAGACCTTGCTTTCGCCTTCGCTCGATTTGTGGCCAGGGAACGTCGGGGCTTCCGTTTTCCTCACCGAACTTTTGGTCCGGCTGCTACTCGTCGCCGGAACTTCGGCCACCGCCGTCAGCGTCGCCTAAACAGGAATGGCGGCCTCCGCCGCCGCAATGCACCATATCGTGCTCCTCTTCGTCGCTACGGTTTTGGTGGTGGCCTCCTTCGCCGCCACGCCAATCACCAGCGCCTTCACTGTGGTCATCGCCGGGTGCACCGCATAACTCCCCTGGAGCGCCAGGACCGAGTACCAGTGCGGATGCGCCCAGGCAAGACGTCCTGGTCATGCCCCAAGAGGCTGCTGCCGCACCAAACGCCGTCGACAAACAGGTTGCTGCAGGGGTCGGAATCGAGTACGAGGATGAGGCCTCTGCCTCCAACATCACTACGGATGCCGCGGAACTGCCGCCTCCTCCGCCGGTGTACCCGCCCATGGAGTGGATGCTTGCCGGACCAAGCGCCGGATGGCTCATCGATGACCCAGATCGCTACTTCTCCGATGAGGAACTCGCGGCGCCGCCTCCGCTGATGTACTCATGCCCAGGCTATGGCTACGAGTCGAGGCTCCCGTCCCCGACGCCATCTGACGAGGACCCGGAGCACTTCAACCTGCCGGGCTACGATCCACTGCCGTAGTTCTCCTCCCCACCGGCTGCAGTCCCTCTGGACGCGCTCAAGCCCCGGCTCATCATCAACCTCCTGCCGAAGGTGAAGACGGAGGAGATCGAGGCCGCTGTGCCGACGGTCGCTCTCCCAGCGTTCCCCGACATCAACCTCCCAACACGAGATGTGGAGGAGGAAGAACACCAAGAAGCAGCGCCACCGTCAGCACTCCCGACACCCTCGCCGGAAGCCCGTGTGCTACTCCGCCGCCTTGCATCCGCCATGGCTGCTCGCTCCACAGGAATCTGCGTGGGCACCTGGTCGCCCGAGGCACTCGGTCTCATTGGCCGCGTCGCGGATCCCCGCCCCCACGAGGCCGCCCCTCAACTCCCCTCCTCCTCTGCGGAAGGGCCGCTCCGCTGCTGATGGAGCCGACCGTGGGCACCGGCGAGGAGCAGGGCCAAGAACTGGTGATTTGGGAGTGGAGGCATTTGGTGTCGTACCTTATCTGTCCTCTGGTCGATCCCCTTTTTAACCAGAATGCTCCAAGCGGTGCCGACACAGGCCATGGACCAAAACAGGCCACGTCTCCTGCCACTAGTGATGTGTAGTACTAATATAATCCAATTTGTATTAGACGTACTAATTAGACGTACTTCCAGTTTGTATTTTCCTAGCTGGAGATCTATATGGTGTTGTAAATCTATATCGTAGCCCTTACAACCATTTATATCTGTAATATGACATGTTTATTAATATTTGTTTTAGTATATTATAACATGTTATTTGGTACAACAATTTTATTTTGCATTTTACAAATATTTTTTCATGCAGTATTCTCTCATTAATATTAGATAAAAGGCCAAACAAAAATATATGATTATCTTGAATTATATTTGTGCAATCACACAGTAATGGCATCTCTACTGTATATTACAATTTGCTTATTACTCAGAGGCATTTTTTTATGCCTCCATAGTGCTCTTCCAAATATATCAAAATTCGATGATATACACATATATGGCTTACAAATTATAAATGTTCCTCTAGAACATATTTGTTGTTTACCAAAATAAATTTTACTATCAAGTAAAATTAATCAAATGCATGACAATACATGCAGGAAATATGGCCGACATCAATAAGAAAGAATTCCAAGAACTACAAATAGATGGAAGTAACTATCTATCATGGGCCATGGATATGGAAATATTCTTAAGTGGACGTAGCCTCGGTCCTTGCATTGTTACACCCCCCAAAAATGCTCCAGAAATACCCCAAGTGGTAAAGTATGCAGCATTGCACTACATAAGGCACCATCTCCATCCTGATTTAAAAACTGAATATTTGATGGAGGAGGATCCCTTAGCTTTATGGGACTCCCTCAAGGAGAGATATGACCAACAAAGAGCAGTAATGTTGTCGGAAGCCCAAAGAGAATGGTCTCTTATAAGGTTTCAGGACTTTAAGTCCGTTGCTGCATATAATTCTGCCGTGCATAAAATTAACTCCAAACTAAGATTTTGCAATCAACAAGTTTCAGATGCAGACTTAATAGAGAAAACTTTATGCACTTTCCATCCCTCGATGAGGATATTGCAACAGCAGTATCGTCAACAGAAATACACAAAGTATTCTGAGCTCATATACACATTACTTCAGGCCGAGAAGCATGATGAACTTCTCATGAAGAATCACAATGTTCGCCCAACGGGTGCCATGCCTATCCCTGAAGCACATGCTAATGCTCATTCTACTAGTATTTGGAAACCGTAAAAGGAACTTCCAGAAATTCAAGGGAAAATGGAAAAAGAACAATGGTCAAAAGACTAACGGTCAAACTAAAGGGAAAGGTCATTTCAAGAAAAATGATCAAAATGACAACTCTCAAACTTGTCAAAGGTGTGGATGCATGAATCATCGTACTAATCAATGCCGAATTCCCAAGCACCTTGTGGATCTATACATGAAGTATGGAGGAAAAGGCAAACAAGTTCATGGAAATAAAGCTGAAGCTCACTTCAACGCCATTCAAGATAACCCTCAAGCTGGTCCTTCTCAAAGCGCTATTCAAGTATACAAGCCAAAGGACGATCTCATCCTCGATGAAGACATGCTTGTGGATTACACCCGAGATGTTTTTGGATACCTCAGTTAATCTCCATAAACAAATTGATGTCACTTAGCTATTTAAATATTATAAGACGTTATATATTATATAACAATAAGTAGAATAAAGTATTTCAGACTATGTATATTGCATTATGTGAATCAGACATAATATTGTAATGAATTTATATTTAAGATTGTAATATGAATATTATGTATGTAATTTAATGAATATATGAATAAAAGTAATTTTGTTCTAAAATATTCTTTTTCTATCTATAGAATTTTAACGGGAACAATCCGATGGAAGAAGAGTTATGTTTAGTGGATAGTGCTACCACTAACACAATTCTAAGGGAAGCAAAATATTTCCAAACTCTTACTAAGAGAAAGGAAAATGTTATGACCATAACAGGAAGTAACAAAGCAATTATTGGTTCAGGAAGAGCCACATTCACACTGCCTATGGGTACTACTATCGTAATTCAGAATGCACTCTTGTATCCTGAATCTACACATACCCTTATAAGTTTCAAAGATATCCGATCTAACAATTTCCATCTAAAAACGATAGAGGTGGATAACAAAGAATATTTGCTTTTAACAAAAAGCAACGGATATGAGGAACAAACTCTTGAAAAATTCCCTTCATTTTCATCCGTATTATACTTTACATACATAAAACCCGTACCTTATGTTGCGTACAAAATAATTTTTCAAAATCTTGATAAATTCAAGACTTGGCATGATCGCCTTGGTCATCCTGGAATAGGTATGATGAGAAAAATTATAAGTAATTCTGTTGGTCATAATTTACCAATTAAAAGATTTCCCAAATCATCAGATTTTGTATGCACCGCCTGTGCTACCGGGAAATTAATTATTAAGCCATCTTATCTTAAAGTTAAAAATGAGTCGCTTAATTTTCTTGAAAGAATTCAAGGAGATATATGTGGTCCAATTCAACCTCTATCCGGACCATTTAGGTACTTCATGGTGCTCATCGATGCATCTACTAGATGGTCACATGTGTGTCTATTATCCACACGTAACCATGCCTTTGCCAAATTAATTGCTCAAATTATCAAATTGAGAGCAAATCATCCTGAACATAGGATAAAAACAATAAGAATGGACAATGCTGCTGAATTTAGTTCACGCGCATTTAATGATTATTGTATGGCTTTAGGTGTCCATCTTGAACATTCAGTACCCTATGTGCATACTCAAAATGGAATGCCTGAATCTTTAATCAAAAGAGTAAAATTAATTGCTAGATCACAATTATAGATTTGCAATTTACCAACCTCTTGTTGGGGACATGTGGTTTTACACGCCGCAGATCTGATACAAGTCAGACCAACTGCATATCATGAAACCTCTCCATTTCAAATAGTACGTGGCAATCAGCCAAGTATTTCCCATCTGCGAAAATTCGGTTGCGCTGTATACGTACCGATATCACCACCGCAGCGTACCTCTATGGAACCCCATAGAAAATTAGGAATCTATGTGGGATATAATTCTCTGTCAATTATAAAATATTTAGAACCCCTAACAGGGGACCTGTTCACAGCCCGATACCTGACTCAATTTTTGATGAGGACCATTTCCCGGCATTAGGGGGAGAAACAAACCACAAAGAATGCCAGGAAATAGATTGGAATGCAACAGGCATTCAGTCCTTAGATCCACGTACTAAAGAATCCGAATCCGAAGTTCAGAAAATTATAGATTTGCAACACTTTGCAAATAACCTGCCAGACGCATTTACTGATCACAAAGGTGTCACTAAATCTTATATCCCCGCAGTTAATGCACCAGAACGAGTAGAGGTACCAAATAAAACTACTCAACTCCCAATTACAAATAAAAGGGGGAGAAATCTGGTCACATCGGAAAAGGTTTCTCTAAAGTCTCCGCGAAAACAAAGAAAATCAAAATCTATGACAGTAAATGCAAATCAACCTCAAGTTGATGGACACCAAGTTGATGTTCAACATCAAGAACCCAACATAAATGTGCACACAAATTATAATGTTGGGGTATCGAAACAATCAGACTCTGTTGTTATGGGAAATCATACGGAGCCTGAAGAAATTAATGAAATATCCATAAATTATATTGATTCAGGAGAAACATACAATAGAAGCACTACAGTTGTCGACACAGATTTCTCCTCAAAAATTGCTGAAACCCTTCAACTGGATCCAGAGCCAAAATCTATGAAGAGTGCCTCAAGCGCTCGGAGTGGCCTAAATGGAAGGAAGCGATTGAGGCAGAATTACACTCACTTAACAAAAGAGAGGTATTTTCTAAGATAATGCCCACTCCTCATAAATTCTTCCCCGTGGGAGCTAAATGGGTTTTTGTTCGAAAAAGGAATGAAAACAATGAGGTGGTGAGATATAAAGCGAGACTAGTAGCTCAAGGGTTTACGCAGAGACCCAGTATCGACTACGAAGATACATATTCTCCTGTAATGAATGGAATTACATTTCGATACTTAATATCTTTGGCAGTACAAATGAATCTACCAATGCAGTTAATGGATGTAGTGACCGCTTATCTATATGGGTCACTCGATGCGGAAATTTATATGAAAGTTCCTGATGGACTTAAAATTCTGAATCCAAATATAAATCGCAACATGTATTGTGTAAAACTACAAAAGTCACTGAGGGAGTCCTGGACTAGGGGGTGTCCGGATAGCCGAACTATCATCGCGGCCGGACTCCAAGACTATGAAGATACAAGATTGAAGACTTCGTCCCGTGTCCGGATGGGACTTTCCTTGGCGTGGAAGGCAAGCTTGGCGATACGGATATGTAGATCTCCTACCATTGTAACCGACTCAGTGTAACCCTAACCTATCCGGTGTCTATATAAACCGGAGGGTTTTAGTCCGTAGGACGAACAACAATCATACCATAGGCTAGCTTCTAGGGTTTAGCCTCCTCGATCTCGTGGTAGATCTACTCTTGTACTACCCATATCATCAATATTAATCAAGCAGGAGTAGGGTATTACCTCCACCGAGAGGGCCCGAACCTGGGTAAAAACATCGTGTCCCTTGTCTCCTATTACCATCCGACTAGACGCACAGTTCGGGACCCCCTACCCGAGATCCGCCGGTTTTGACACCGACATTGGTGCTTTCATTGAGAGTTCCTCTGTGTCGTCACCGATAGGCCCGATGGCTCCTTCAATCATCAACAACGACGCGGTCCAGGGTGAGACTTTTCTCCCCGGACAGATCTTCGTATTCGGCGGCTTTGCACTGCGGGCTAATTCGCTTGGCCATTTGGAGCAGATCGAAAGCTACGCCCCTGGCCATCAGGTCAGGTTTGGAAGTTTGAACTATACGGCCGATGTCCGCGGAGACTTGATCTTCGACGGATTCGAGCCACAACCGAGCGTGCCGCACTGTCTCGATGGGTATGATCTAGCTCTGCCGCCGAACAGTGCCCTGGAGGCCGCACCAGCATCCGCTCCGACCCTTAATCCGGAGCCGGATTCCCCGATCGAGGACGAGTGGTTGGACACCGCCTCGGGTGCTACGATGTCTACGGCGATTGAGCCGAACTCCATCCCTGTCCTTTGCGAAGACCTTGACTCCAGGGTGCCGGACTCCTCTCCGGACTCCAAATCCTTCGCGCCCCTGCCAATCGAATCCGATTGGGCGACGGTCATGGAGTTTACTGCCGCAGACATCTTTCAGCACTTGCCCTTTGGCGGCATCCTGAATTCACTGAAGTCTCTCTCTTTATCCGGAGAGCCCTGGCCGGACTACGGACAGGAAAGTTGGGATACGGACGACGAAGAAATTCAACGCCCACCCACCACCCACTTTGTAGCCACTGTCGATGTTAACCGACATGCTCGACTTCGACTCCGAAGACATCGACAGTATGGACGACGATGCCGGAGACGACCAAGACCCAGCGCCTACAGGGCACTGGAAGGCCACCTCGTCATACGCCATATACATGGTGGACATCCCAAAAGATGGGAACGGCGATGGAACAACGGAGGATGACCCCTCCAAGAAGCAAACGAAGCGCCGACGTCAGCAGCGCCGCTCTAAATCCCGCCACAGCAAAAACGGTGATTCCGGCACGGGAGAAAATAACACCCCGGACAGTGCCGAAGACAACCCCCTCCAGCAGGACTCAGCGCAGGAGGAGGGAGAAGCAAGTCCGCACGACAGTGCGGCAGAAAGAGAGGTCGAGTACGATAATTATGCGCCTCCCTCCGAAGATGAGGCAAGCCTCGACGACGATGAATTTGTCGTGCCTGAGGATCCCGCCGAACAGGAGCGTTTCAAACGCAGGCTTATAGCCACGACAAGCAGCCTCAAGAAAAAGCAGCAACAGCTTGGAGCTAACCAAGACCTGCTAGCTGACAGATGGACTGAAGTCCTTGCAGCCCAAAGAATATGAACTCGAACGCCCCTCCAAAAGCTGCCCCAAGCACAGGCCGTTGCCTCGATCAGAGGAGGAAGCACCCAAGTCACCAGCGCACGACATGGTAGACCGGCCACCCCGTGGCCGCGATAGAGAAGCCTCTCGGGCCTCCGCTCAAGTCACACCCTGACGCCGCTCAAAAAATACCAAGGCACGGGAAAACGCGCCGGACTTGCGAGATATATTGGAGGATAAGGCAAAACACACAAGATCGATCTACGGATTGCGTGGGCGCCCAACGACTCGGGATGATTACCGTCGCGCCGGATACAGCAAACCCGGCCGGGCCGAACACAGTAGACAAAGCTCATACGAGCTACGTCGTGATATAGCCAATACAGAGGCGCCGCACACCCACTATGCTTCACAGATGAAGTAGTGGATCCTCAAATCCCCGAGGGCTTCAAACCCGTAAACATCGAATCATACGATGGTACCACAGATCCTGCGGTCTGGATCGAGGACAATCTCCTCCATATCCACATGGCCCGCGGTGATGATCTACATGCCATCAAATACCTCCCACTCAAGCTTAAAGGACCAGCTCGGCATTGGCTCAACAGCTTGCCAGCAGAATCAATTGGTTGTTGGGAGGACCTGGAAGCTGCATTCCTTGATAACTTCCAGGGCACATATGTGCGACCACCAGACGCCGATGACCTTAGCCATATAATTCAGCGGCCAAAAGAATCGGCCAGGCAATTCTGGACACGGTTCCTAACAAAGAAAAATCAAATCGTTGACTATCCGGATGCGGAGGCCCTTGCAGCCTTCAAACAAAACATCCGCGACGAATGTCTTGCCCGGAACCTAGGACAGGAAAAGATGAAATCCATGGCATCCCTCACAACACTCATGACCCGCTTTTGCGCGGGAGAGGACAGCTGGCTAGCTCGAAGCAACAACTTGGCCAAACACCCTGATAGTTCGGATACCAAGGACAGCAATGGCAGGTCGCGTCGCAACAAGAACAAGCGCCGCATTAACGGCGATAATGCTGAAGATACGGCAGCCAATGTCGGATTCAGAGGCTCTAAACCCGGTCAGCGGAAAAAGCCATTCAAAAGAAATACCCAGGGCCCGTCCAACTTGGACCGAATACTCGACCGCTTGTGCCAGATACATGGCACCCCCGAAAAACCAGCCAACCACACCAACAGGGATTGTTGGGTGTTCAAGCAAGCAGGCAAGTTAAGTGCCGAACTCAATGACAAGGGGCTGCATAGCGATGACGAGGAAGAGCCCCGGCCGCCGAACAATAGGGGACAGAAGGGCTTTCCCACACAAGTGCGGACGGTGAACATGATATATGCAACCCACATACCCAAAAGGGAGCGAAAGCGTGCACTAAGGGACGTATATGCGATGGAGCCAGTCGCCCCAAAGTTCAACCCATGGTCTTCCTGCCCGATCACCTTCGATCGACGGGACCACCCCACTAGCATTCCTCATGGCGGTTTCACCGCATTGGTTCTTGACCCAATTATTGACGGATTTCACCTCACCAGAGTCTTGATGGACGGCGGTAGCAGCCTGAACCTGCTTTATCAGGATACAGTGCGCAAAATGGGCATAGACCCCTCAAGGATTAAACCTACAAAGACGACCTTTAAAGGCGTCATACCGGGTGTAGAGGCCAATTGTACAGGCTCAGTTACACTCGAAGTGGTTTTCGGATCCCCGGATAACTTCCGAAGCGAAGAGTTAATCGTCGACATCGTCCCGTTCCGCAGCGGCTATCATGCACTGCTCGGACGAACCGCATTTGCAAAGTTCAATGCGGTGCCGCACTACGCATACCTCAAGCTCAAGATGCCAGGCCCTCGAGGAGTCATCACGGTCAATGGAAATACCGAACGCTCTCTCCGAACGGAGGAGCGCACGGCGGCCCTCACGGCGGAGGTGCAAAGCAGCCTCTCACAGCAATCCTCGAGTCCGGCCACTAAGCGTCCAGACACTGCCAAGCGCGCCCGGAGTAACCTACAACAAGACCGCCTGGCACGATTCAAGCACGCGTAGCAATCCGGCCCCAACCCCAGCCCTCGCGAACTTGCGAAGCCAGTACCACGCGTACATAACTACGCTCTGGAGATACCATGGGCATAAGGGGAGGGGCACGACCACGGCACGCCCAGAATGCGGCTCAACCGCACTAGGGGCTCCCGATTGTGTCATTCTTTTTCTTTTTATTTTTTTTCTTTTTTCTTACTTTCAGGACTCTGTTTTCCAGAAGTCCTGTCCGGCACTAGAATCGCCGAACTCACGATGCAACAGCCAGGGAAGCAGAGAGCTACGTCGAGCGTTCAGGTGGTCTCTACTACGAGCATTATACCTGTTTTACATACCATCCCGTAGCTTACCCCTGGAGGGGGATATGTTAAATAAGTCCCATCCCTTGCTTAACACACTATTTGTATCGTTCTGCTTTTATTTGCAGTTTCTTTCGAATAAACAATACATAGCTTTTGCCTATTATTGCAATCCTTTCCTTATCTATATATATGTTCATTTCATGACATGTTGCACCCGTACACTTTGGTACGGCCAATACACCAGGGGCTTAAGTACCCCAAAATTATGGTTTGATAAGTCCGAACACTTTCACAAGTGCGGCACCCGAACTTATAGCATTATATGCATCGGCTCCGAATCATGTCTTGGGTCAATAGTTGGGTTTGCCCGGCTTCTGTGTTTGGCTGCCTTATGTTCCATTCTATCGGCTAACGCGGCACCAGGAGAACCACTGCGCTTGTGCCCCGGTTGAGCTGGATTGAGCACCTCAGTGGAGAAAGCTAAAACTGACCGTCATGATGGGGCAAGAGCCGGTCGCTGTTCGAGAGGTTTTTTCGGGTCTCTAAAGACTTATGCCGCTTAGAGCGAGGAACCGGAATTGTCCGGCCAAGGCGCGGATAGCGCCCCGAACTCGGTCTTCCAAATACTAGGGGCTTCACCGAAATTTAAAATTATAGAATTCTATGGCTAAGTGAGAGTGTTCAAGCATTATAAGTCCGGTTGCCTTGTTCGTTGCGTTGAGCGCCTCCCTAGATGGACCCAAGAATGGGAACAAGAGTGCTCAAGTTTATCCCGAACACCCCAGCACTCGTGGCATGGGGGCTAAAGCCAACGACTTGCCATCTCTCAAATTTGATAAACGGCCGCACATAAGGTAATATTTTAAATTAACAAGCGTTGCTTAGCGCATATGAACAAGTTTTCAGCGTACAGGATAACAAATGCGAGTCTATTCAAAAATTACATCTTTGGAGCACTCATCCGCTATTCGGCGGGCACCCTTCAGGAGGCCCTCATAGTACATTTCGGGCGTGCGATGCTCCTTGCCCTTCGGTGGCCCGTCCGTCACAAGCTTCTCCGCATCCAGCTTGTCCCAGTGCACTTTAGCACGGGCAAGGGCCCGACGGACACCTTCAATGCAGACGGAGCGCTTGATGACCTCAATCTGCGGACAGGCGTCCACCAGCCGTTGCACTAAGCCAAAGTAGCTCCCGGGCATGGCTTCCAATGGCCACAGCCGAACTATAAGGCCCTTCATGGCCTGTTCGGCGACCTTGTGGAGCTCGACCAGCTGCTTCAGCTGGTCGCTCAGGGGCACCGGACGTTCGGCCTCAGCATACTGAGACTAGAACACCTTCTCCGTCGAGCTCCCCTCCTTGGCGCGGTAGAACGCGGCAGCATCCGATACACTACGAGGCAGATCTGCGAATGCTCCTAGAGAGCTCCGAATCCGGGTAAGTAATAGGTAATTCACTTTCACATTCTAGCTCTGCATAAAGAATGCCTTACCCTCCGCGATCTTCTTTATTGCCTCAATCTCCAGGAGGGCTTTTTTGGCCTCGGCCTTAGCAGCTTTGGCACTCTCAAGAGCCGAAGCAAGCTCGGACTCTCGGGTCTTCGAGTCACGCTCCAAACCCTCGTGTTTTTCCACGAGAGCCTGGAGCTCTTGCCGTACCTCCACCAGCTGCGCCTCCCCCTTCTCTCGCTCAGTGCGCTCCGCGGCCGCTTTGTTTTCGGCCACGGACACCGCTTCCTTCAGGGTCGCCACCTCGTTCGTGGCCCCTGCGGTACCCATGTTATTCCTGTTATTTTTTGCAACCGAAACCTTTCTATAAGGTATTTCTTTAATAAGGTATTACTTACCTTCCTTGTCCTCGAGCTCCTTCTTGGCAAGGCTGAGCTCGTTCTCCGACCGCTCGAGGCTCTGCTTCAATGCATTGACCTCCGCAGTCAGTGCGGCACAGGTCAGCAGCGCAGCCTGCATTCCCATATTGACATACCTATGTTAGACTCCTGCGTATATCTTTTTAGATCCTTAGTCCGGCTTTTCTTTCCGAACACCGAACTAAGCATCAGGGGCTACTGTCTATGCGGTAATATTTTTACACATTCTAAACTTACCTCAAAGCCTGTTAGAAGGCTGGTACAGGCTTCGGTCAGCCCGCTCTTGGCGGACTGAACTGTCCAGATCACCGCACTCAGAACAGTGCGGTGCTCCTCCTCGATGGAGGCGCTGTTAAGCGCCTCCAGTTAGTTATCCGGTGCCTCCGGTTGGACGGAGGACACCGGCGTCTTACCCTTCTTACGAAGGGGCCGCTTGCCGGACTTCGGAGCCGCTGAAGGTTCCGTTATGGAGTCCGGACAAGGGTCGGGCTTAGAGCCCCTGGGGGTCTCGCCCCCCACGCGCCTGGAGTCCGGGAGGTCGCCTTGCGGCGCCTCCTGCACCACCTCCTCTTGACCAGGCCCCCCTTGGGGCCCCACCTCGGCGTCGTCCGTAGCGTGAGGTGAGGAGGCGGCCAGAAGTGAAGTACTCTCCATTTCCGACGAACCCAGGGACCCGCTCGACGAAGCGGCGAACTCGCCCTTGGGCGGGCTGCATGATTGTTCGGCATTAGAGAACACTATGCAATAAAAAAGCCATGGGTATCCGGACACTTACGATCTCGCCAGGGGCTTGGCCCTTGTTATCCAATCGTCCTCGTTGTTGTAGACGTTGGTGGAGAAGTCCGGAGGAAGGGTTCTTCCCTTCTTGGACCCTCCGGCCTCCCCAGTTGGGGCGGTCTTCCTTTTTCGCTCCTCCCCCGCTGGGGGAGAGGCTTCTTTTTCCTCCTCCTCGTTCTCAGGAGAAGATTCTGCTTCAGAATCTGACAGCACCAGGCGTCGGGAGCTCCTTCGAGTTCCCATTGCCTCCTTCTTGGCCTTCTTCTCCGGCACCACATGAGGTACCGGAACCAGCAGCCCCGTCAATCGGGCGTCCGCTGGGTCTTCTGGCAAAGGAGCCGGACAGTTAACCTGTCCGGACATCTTCAGCCAGTCTTGTTGAAGGTTAGAGAGTTTTAGATCTCGCATAGAGTCAAACTATGAAAAAATAGTCCCATAAAGGGTAAAATAACTCACCTCGCTGGCTTGACGCTGCGAGCTGAATCCGCGATCTTCGGTAGTGGATGTGGGAGCCTCGGCACCCTTGAACAGCACCTTCCAGGCATCTTCGTACTTAGTGTCGAAGAGCCTTTTCAGAGTTGGGTGTTGTGCCGGATCGAACTCCCACAATTTGAAGGCCCGTTGTTGGCATGGGAGAATCCGGCGGATGAGCATCACCTGGATTACGTTGACAAGCCTGAGATTCTTGTCCACCAGGTTTCGGACGCATGTTTGGAGTCCGGATAGCTCGTCCGAATTCCCCCACGTCAGGCCCATCTCTTTCCATGACGAGAGCCGTGTGGGGAAGCCAGATCTGAATTCGGGGGCCGCCACCCATTTGGAGTCGCGCGGCTCAGTGATGTAGAACCACCCCGATTGCCACCCCTTTATGGTCTCCACAAAGGAGCCCTCGAGCCATAGGAATTTGGCCATCTTGCCAACCATGGCGCCTCCGCACTCCGCTTGACGGCCGCCCACTACCTTCGGCCTGACATTGAAGATCTTCAGCCATAAGCCGAAGTGGGGCTGGATGCAGAGGAAGGCCTCGCACACGAAGATGAACGCCGAGATGTTGAGGATGAAATTCGAGGCCAGGTCGTGGAAGTCCAGGCAGTAGTAGAACATGAGCCCCCAGACAAATGGGTGAAGTGGAAAACCTAGTCCGCGGAGGAAGTGGGGGAGAAACACCACCCTCTCATGGGGCCTGGGGGTTGGAATGAGCTGCCCCGCGTCGGGCAGCCGGTGCGCGATGTTGTTGGACAAGTATCCGGCCTCCCGCAGCTTTGTGATGTGCCCCTCCGTGACGGAGGAGGCCATCCACCTGCCTCCCGCTCCGGACATAGTTGGAGAAGGTTGATGTGGGGTGTGCGGACTTGGGCACTGGAGCTCATGTGCGCGAAAATGGATGAGCAAAGGAGGAAGAAGGCGTAGGTGAAAAGGTGGATCCTTATCCCCTTATATGGACGGACGAAGCTATGCGTCCCCCACCAGCCTGGTAAAACTCGCTTATCTCCCAAGCGCCGTAATCAATGGCGCGGATGGGTTACCCACGTCCGTATTGATGAGAATCCCGGAATGAGGGGGCACGATCTATGCTTTGATAAGACGTGCCAAGGAAACCACCTCGCTAAACGCGCTGAGGTGGAACAGTAAAAAACGATTCATGTGAAGGCCCGGCCGTGGTGTGATGTCACGCCGCGGAATACGTCAGCAGATCTGTGCAAAAGTTATTCTCTCTACGGTGGTATGTGGAACTTGTTTTGCAGAGCCGAACACTGTCCTTGTGTTCAAAACCTTCTATGAAGTATTCGGAGGAGGAACCCGCCTTGCAATTCCGAAGACAATATGCGCGTCGGACTCGTCGTCATTAAAGCCTGGTTCCGGGGCTACTGAGGGAGTCCTGGACTAGGGGGTGTCCGGATAGCCGAACTATCATCGCGGCCGGACTCCAAGACTATGAAGATACAAGATTGAAGACTTCGTCCCGTGTCCGGATGGGACTTTCCTTGGCGTGGAAGGCAAGCTTGGCGATACGGATATGTAGATCTCCTACCATTTGTAACTGACTCTATGTAACCCTAACCTATCTGGTGTCTATATAAACCGGAGGGTTTTAGTCCGTAGGACGAACAACAATCATACCATAGGCTAGCTTCTAGGGTTTAGCCTCCTCGATCTCGTGGTAGATCTACTCTTGTACTACCCATATCATCAATATTAATCAAGCAGGAGTAGGGTATTACCTCCATCGAGAGGGCCCGAACCTGGGTAAAAACATCGTGTCCCTTGTCTCCTGTTACCATCCGCCTAGATGCACAGTTCGAGACCCCCTACCCGAGATCCGCCGGTTTTGACACCGACAGTCACTCTATGGCTTGAAGCAGTCGGGTAAAATGTGGTATAACCGACTCAGTGAGTTCCTTCTCAGTAAAGGATACCCGAATAACAATGATTGCCCATGCGTATTTATAAAGAAATCCTCAAAGGGATTTTGCATCATCTCAGTATATGTTGATGATCTCAACATCATTGGCAACGCATCAGATATAACTGTAGCACGCAATCATTTAATGACGGAGTTTGAGATGAAAGATTTGGGAAGAACCAAATTCTGCTTAGGTATACAACTTGAGCATTTTCCCTCAGGAATACTCGTTTATCAACCCGCTTACATTCAGAAAATTTTGGAAAAAATCAACATGGATAAATCATAACCATCCAAAACACCGATGGTCGTCAGATCCCTTGATATGAACAAGGATCCTTTTAGACCAAGGGATGATAACGAGGAGGTATTGGGACCTGAGTTTCCATACCTCAGTGCCATAGGAGCACTAATGTACCTTGGAATTTGTACTAGACCAGACATTGCCTTTGCGGTAAATTTACTGGCTCGACATAGTGCAGCTCCAACAAAATGCCATTGGACAGGAGTAAAGAATATCTTCAGATATTTACAAGGTACTAAAGATATTGGTTTATTCTATCGGAAAAATCAAGACATGACCCTGATTGGTTATTGTGACGCTGGATATCTTTCTGATCCTCATAATGCCAGGTCACAAACAGGGTTTGTATTTTTATATGGTGGAACCGTTATTTCATGGAATTCAACAAAACAGACTTTAGTAGCTACTTCCACCAATCACTCTGAAATAATTGCATTATTTGAAGCCTCACGAGAATGTGTTTGGCTCCGTAGAGTAATAAATCATATTCAGACATCATGCGGTATTGGTTCATTACAATCACCAACCGTTATCTATGAAGATAATGCTGCATGTATTGCTCAAATGCATATGGGATATATTAAAAGTAATATCACAAAACATATCTCTCCAAAACTATTTTTTCCTCATGAATAACAAAAAGATGGAGAGATTGATATTTTGCAAATAAAATCTTGTGACAATCTTGCAGATTTGTTCACTAAGTCTTTACCAGCAGCAGCGTTTCAAAAATGCATTCATGGCATTGGTATGAGACGACTACGAAATTTGCAATGCTCAGGGGGAGAAATTTCCTAGAACTAAACTTATGAGCTTTCCAACGGATTTCTCATGTGATTTTAATAAGTGATTAAATATACTAACGATATATCAAATTTCTATAGTTTCTATTATATTTCCTACAGGGACATAAATAGTACGAGATTAAAGATTCTCAAAACTACAAGATCAAGGACTATCAAGAAGACGCAAGGCTTTTGATACTCAAGATATATGTAGATTCTCAAGACACTGAAGATTAAAACAGAGCTGTCCAAGGGGGAGTGTTAGGAATCTAATAGTATTAGTATTAGGCTAATTAGGCGATTAGCATATTCCTTAGAATATTCTAACTGGTGATTAGAATCCTGGCGTTGTCCAGACGCAGTATAGCGAACCGTTGTCGTGTCTTTCCGAACCGTCGCCGCACCTTTTCTAAACGATGCGACACCTCTTGTAATCGACACTGTAAACATCCGTTCAGGAGATATAAAAGCCTGGATGAATCAATCAATAAAGATCACTCCATTCACTTCAATCTTTCTTGTTTCTCTTCAAGTTCCTGGCCTCACTCGTGCAGTCCACCTGGCCGGCCCAGCCCACCACCGCCTCCTCCCCTGTCGTCTTCCTCCTCTGCCAGGACGACGAGCGCGTGGCCGACGCGCGCGCATGGCCATGCTGCCACACCACCTGCCTGCCTGCGTCCCCGGGACAGCGCAACGCCTCAGGCCTTCTCTTCGGCGCCGCCCCGACCCCCTGGACATTTCACTCTCCCCCTCTGCCCACCCTCTTGCCCTCTCCTCGCCATGGCCGCAACCGTCAAGCGCTCGCCGCCGTGAAACCGCAGCCACCGTGCTCCCCTCGCCTCGCCGACCCGCCCTGAAGAACCGCAGCGTCGTCCTCGTCATCTACGTAGAGCCACGCGATGCCTGCCACCCTGCATCGACGCCATCTTCATCACCTTCGTCGCTGGCCGCCGGAGATCCCTCTCGCCGCCCCGCTCGCTCCGGTGCTTCCCCGAGCACGCCGAGGACATCTCTGCACTCGCCGTGAGCTCCTGCCCCTTCTCCCCTCTCCGTTCTCGCTCTCACACGCCGTAGCCGTCGCCCCCTTGTTGACCGAAACCCGCCGCCGCCCGCGCTCGTCGCCGGTGATGCTCCGGTGACCATTTGGTCCCGGGCATGTGCCCATCGTACTCACCGCACCTCGTAGCACTATAGGTGCTAAACACACATCACCACGGCCACCGCAACTGCGTCCCCGCTCGTGTCCGAACTCCGGCGCCGCCCCGAGCTCGTTTCCGACGAGCTCCGGCCGCCCTAGCTGTTGCTGCTTGCAGCGCTGGATGCGGGCGAGCTCCAGCTCCCTGTGGACGCTCTCCACTACTCCTCTGGACGCGCCCGAGACCCTCAGCCACGTTTTGAGGTCGCCGCCGGCCATACTCCAGCGAGCCGACGTGGCCGCGTGATTAACGGCTAAACCCCCACTAAACAACCCCCTGAGCCAATGACACATGGGCCCCACGCCCTTAATTAACATTAGTTTAGTTCCTGTTTACGTTTAACTAACCACAGTGGCCCACGCGTCAGCTTTGACCGTGCTGACCTGGCTGTTGATTGGGCCACATGTCTGGTTGACTTGATGACGTGTCAGTTGACTCGGCCCCACCTGTCAACGATACTGACCGGCACTTTGTCCCTGACCAGTGGACCCCATTGGTCAGGTTTGACCCGGGGCAGCTCAGTTGACCTGCTGACATCATAGTGACGTCACCCTGACGCAATAAAGCATTTTCTGGATTTAAGTTTATTCAGGAAATTCCAGTAAATGTCCTAAACTTCTAAAATTCATAGTAATTCAACCATAAGCCAAATGAAATAAATTATATATGAAAAATGATCAGAAAAATCCAATCTATCCATCTGTACTGGTTTCATGCATGTTAGAACAACTTATGACTACTGTTTAGGACAAATGGTATGAATAGCATTTAAATAACCATATGTGGAGTTTGAATTTGAACCTAGGGTTCAAACCAACTTCATTTAATCTGCTGCTAGTTGCATTAGCTCAAACCACAGCATATTGCTATGTCATGATATCGCATCATATTGTGCATTGCATTGATGGTGTTTCCTTCTATGTTGCCGGTGTTTGTCCCCTCTCAGTAGATGACGTACCGACGATGAGTTCGATGACACCGATGAAGAGTTATACTATCTTCAAAAGTGCGAGGCAAGCAAAACCCCCTTGTTCATTCTGATACAATCCCACTCTCTCGCTCCTGCTCTCTTTTACTGCATTAGGACAACAACGATTCAACTGTTACATGCTGCGGTAGTTGAACCCCTTTATCCTCTGCATGACATGTCATTGCCACAGTAAATAGATGAAACCCACTAGCATGAGTAGGAGTTGTTTGAGCCCTGATGTGCCTACTCATTCATGCTTGTTTGTCATGCCTGCTACTGCTTAGAGTTGAGTCAGGTCTGATTCATCGGGGATGAATTGGAGGTGTGTGATAATGTCCTACTGTTGAGAGCTAAGTGTGTGAACACGATTTGGTAAAGGTAGCGGTGAGAGGCCATGTAGGAGTACATGGTGGGTTGTCTCATTGAAACCGTCCTCAGGAACTGAGTTCTGTGTTTGTGATCCATGAACAGTTACTACCACACATTGGGTTCCGGTAACTCGACCCCTCTCGACTTATTAATCAACATGATCTCTGTCTAGGAGTTGCAACTAGTTTCTGGTGTTTGTAGGTAGTGTTAGTAGTCTACCAAGTGGCACCCGGTACAGGTGGGCTTGGGACAGACTAGGCATCATGGCACGGTGTACCAAACGTAGAACCACCCGTCGAGGTGGGCTTGGGAACCCTGCACACATCGTTTGGGGCCGTGAGCGACACCCCGGCCGGATCTCCTTGCGGATGGAACCCGAATAGGCGATAAACCTGGACTAGAGACTTGTGTGGTTAGTCAGGTCGTGGCCGACTCCCTCGCCAGGCTTCCGCTTGAAGGTTGCCGAGATACACGAGGTGTACATGGCGGTAAATGGCGAGAGAGTGTGTGAAGAAGTACACCCCTGCAGGGTTAATATGATCTATTCGAATAGCCTCGTCCGCGGTAAAGGACTTCTGGGTTGCCTGTACAGTTCATAGCCAAGTGAAAGTGGATACTCTAAAATACACAAGATAAGCGTGAGTGCTATGGATGGCGCTCTCGTAGGGAGACGGAAGCGGATCCATAGTGGTGTATTGAAATGGTGAATATGTGGACTCATGTGCGCCACCTCAAAAGAGTTACTTGTAGTCGTAGTGTAGGATAGCCACCGAGTGAAAGCTGGCTTGCTGCAGTCATACTCCACCACCCCCTTTGTTGATACTGATGCATATGTAGATAGTTCTGATGTAAGTCTTGCTGGGTACATTTGTACTCACGTTTGCTTAATTTATGTTTTGCAGAGAGACTTCTGTCTTGCTAGTAGTTCCGCGTGGACTTCGACCTTTAGCTTGTTATCTCAGCTACGATCTTGTGCCCTCGGCAGGATCTGGTAGTTAGTCAGGCTTATCAGCCCTTTTCATTTGTAGATGTCTGTACTCAGACATGTTAAGCTTCCGCTTGTGCTTGTTGCTTGTATGCTCTGTATGTTGGGTCATGAGACCCATGTTTGTAATATCTCGCTCCTCGGAGCCAAATGAATAAATACTTGAGTCTTAGAGTTATGTTGTGATGCCATGTTGTATTTACACATATCGAGCATATTGTGTGTATGTTTGAAATGCTTGGTATGTGTGGGATACGACAATCTAGTTGTTTATCCTTGGCGGCCTCTCATATGGGGAAATGAAGTCTAGTGCTTCCTGAGCGATAGTAGTCCGCTACAGCCGGTTCACCGGAGTCCTGCTAGCCCAGCACTACTGCTCTGGACACTTGACTGGCCGGCATGTGTTTCACTTCGTTCCGGTGTCTGTCCCTTCGGGGAAATGTCACGCGGTGACATCCGGAGACCTGCCTAGCCTGCTACAGCCCGGGTTACCGGAGTCCTGTTAGCCCAGTGCTACAACCCGGATTCACACGTTGATGACCGACATGCTCGATGTGATTCATGTATGCCTGTCCCCATGGGTTAGTGCCGCTTTGGGTTCACGACTAGCCATGTGGGCCCAGGTTCTCTGTCATGTAGATGCTAGCGACACTATCATATACGTGAGCCAAAAGGCGCAAACGGTCCCGGGCCATGGTAAGGCGACACCCGTGGGAATACCGTGCGTGAGGCCGCAAAGTGATATGAGGTATTACCGGCTAGATCGATGTGACTTGGAATCGGGGTCCTGACACCAGCGTCGGGAGGGCCAGCCAGAACCAGCATGCGAGGAGGACGTCCACGAGCCGCTCGGCCAAGAGCTTCGGTCTTCCTGTTGAGCCGCGAAAGGTACCCTAAGAAAATGAGATCGGGTGTGCTCCGATGAGGCAACCAAGGAGGTCGGCAACGCAGGCCGAGAAGCACGTTTTGCCGTGATGCAGACTTCTGCTTAAAAAGGGAGCAATTACATCGGTTACCTCTACAAGAAGATGAAGATTCAACCACCAAATCCCATACATCTGTTACTTCTTTAGAAAAACATTAATAGGTGGTGTAAGAATGGGATTTGATGGAGGAAGTGGAGAGGGAATTAATTAGGAGGCTAATTTGCCATGGAGAAGATTTGGAGGCGCTGCCTGGAACGGGGCTCTAGGAAAAACGTGACCTCGGAGGATGTCATGGTTTCACGGTAGTGGGCTGCTAAAAAATCGCTGCATAAAGCCATGGAAAGGGTGCAGAGTAATTAATGGAGACGATCGGACCACAACACTGTAACTGGAGGTCCGAGGTTTCAGCGGATAGAAACTGATTGCATTCTCTAGTTGCCCGGTGATGAAAGAAAGAAAATAAGTTAGTGGGAATGCTCATGTGGCACATTGGTGAAGTGGATAGGCTGCATGTCAAGAGAAATAGGATAGTGGGGAATTTTAAATATACATGTATTCATTTTTTTCTCAAGGCATCAAAATGGGTCAGGCCAGCGTTGGCCGCACGCGCCGACCCAAACGCGAAAGCGGATGTTCGTGTCCGCCTGGCCCACCAAACGTACAAAAAGCAGACAAAATCGCCGTTCGTTTCAGTCGGCTCGTTGGAGTTGCTCTAACTACGGCGTGGAGTAACACGCTGCCGACGTCAGGAGAGCCAGGAAGAACAGGCATTCGAGGAGGACATCCACGAGCCGCTCGTCCAAGAGCTTCAGTCTTCTCGTTGAGCTGTGAGAGGTACCCTAAGAATATTTGATCGGGTGTGGTCCGCTGAGGTAACCAAGGAGGCCGCCAACGCAGGCCGAGATGCACGTTTTGCCGTGATGCAGACTTCTGCTTAAAAAGGGAGCAATTACATCGGTTACCTCTGCAAGTAGATGAAGATTCAACCACCAAATCCCATACATCTGTTACTTCTTTAGAAAAACATTAATAGGTGGTGTAAGAATGGGATTTGATGGAGAAAGTGGAGAGGGAATTAATTAGGAGGCTAATTTGCCATGGAGAAGATTTGGAGGCGCTGCCTGGAACGGAGCTCTAGGAAAAAGGTGTTCTCGACGGATGTCGTGGTTTCACGGTAGTGGGATGCTAAAAAAATGCTGCATAAAGCCATGGAAAGGGTGCGGAGTAATTAAGGGAGATGATCCGACCACAACACTGTAACTGGAGGTTCGAAGTTTCAGCGGATAGAAACTGATTGCATTGTCTAGTTGCCTGGTGATGAAGAAAGAAAATAAGTTAGTGGGAATGCTCATGTGGCACAGGGAATGCTCATGTGGCACATTGGTGAGGTGGATAGGCTGCATGTCAAGAGAAATAGGATAGTGGGGAATTTTAAATATGCATGTATTCTTTTTTTCTCGCGCCGTCAAAATGGGTCGGAACAGCGTTGGGCGCATGCGCCGACCCAAACGCGAAAGTGGATGTTCATGTCCGCCTGGCCGACGAAACGGACAAAAAGCAGACAAAATCTCCGTTCGTTTGGGTCGGCCCGTTGGAATTGCTCCAATTATAGCATGGAGTAACACGCTGCCAGCATCGGGAGGGCCAGTCAGAACCATCGTACAAGGAGGACATCCACGAGCCGCTCGGCCAAGAGCTTCGGTCTTCCCATTGAGCCGTGAGAAGTACCCTTAGAAGATGAGATCGGGTGTGCTCCGATGTGGCAACCAAGGAGGCCGCCAACGCAGGCCGAGAAGCACGTTTTGCCGTGATGCAGACTTCTGCTTAAAAAGGGAGAGCAAGTACATGGGTTACCTCTGCAAGTAGATGAAGATTCAACCATCAAATCCCATACATCGGTTACTTCTTTTGAAAAAACATTAATAGGTGGTAGAAGAATGGGTTTGATGGAGAAAGTGGAGAGGAATTAATTAGGAGACTAATTTGCCGTGGAGAAGATTTGGAGGTGCTGCCTGGAACGGAACTCTTGGAAAAAGGTGACCTCGGCGGATGTAGTGGTTTCATGGTAGTGGGATTCTAAAAAATTGTTGCATAAAGCCATGGAAAGGGTGCGGAGTAATTAAGGGGAACGGTCGGACCACGACGCTGTAACTGGAGGTCTGAAGTTTTAGCGGATAGAAACTTATAGCATTGTCTAGTTGCGTGGTGATGAAAGAAACAAAATAAGTTAGTGGGAATGCTTATGTGGCACATTGGTGAGGTGGATATGCTGCATGTCAAGTGAAATAGGTTAGTGGGGAATTTTTAATATGCATGTATTCTTTTTTTTTCTCGCGCCGTCAAAATGAGTCGGGCCAGTGTTGGGTGCATGCGCCGACCCAAACGCAAAAGCGGATGTTCGTGTCCGCCTGGCCGACCAAACGGACAAAAAACGGACAAAATCGCTGTTCGCTTGGGTCGGCCCATTGGAGTTTCTCTAACTACAGCGTGGAGTAACACGCTGCTGGCGTCGAGAGGGCCAGGCAGAACCAGCATGCGAGGAGGACATCCATGAGCTGCTCGGCCAAGAGATTCGGTCTTCCTGTTGAGCCGTGAGAGGTACCCTAAGTAGATGAGATCAGGTGTGCTCCGATGAGAAAACCAAGGAGGCCCCCAACGTAGGCCGAGAAGCACATTTTGCCGTGATGCAGACTTCTGCTTAAAAAGGGAGACCAAGTACATCGGTTACCTTTGCAAGTAGTTGAAGATTGAGCCATCAAATTACCATACATCGGCTACTTCTTTAAAAAAGATTAATAGGTGGTAGAAGAATGGGATTTGATGGAGAAAGTGGAGAGGGAACTAATTAGGAGACTAATTTGCCATGGAGAAGATTTGGAGGCGCTGCCTGGAACAGAGCTCTAGGAAAAAGGTGACCTCGGAGGATGCCATGGTTTCACGGTAGTGGGATGCTAAAAAAACGATGCATAAAACCATGGAAAGGGTACAGAGTACTTAAGGAAGACGATCGGACTATAACACTATAACTGGAGGTCTGAAGTTTCAGCGGATAGAAACTGATTGCATTGTCTAGTTGCCTGGTGATGAAAGAAAGGAAATAAGTTAGTGAGAATGCTCATGTGGCACATTGGTTAAGTGGATAGGATGCATGTCAAGAGAAATAGGATAGAGGGGAATTTTAAATATGCATGTATTCTTTTTCTCTCGCGCCGTCAAAATGGATCGGCCAGCATTGGGCGCATGTGCCAACCCAAACGCGAAAGAGGATGTTCGTGTCCGCCTGGCCGACCAAACGGACAAAAAGCAGACAAAATCACCTTCCGTTTGGGTCGGCCCATTGGAGTTGCTCACACTAAGGCGTGGAGTAACATGCTGCCATCGTTGGGAGGGCCAGGCAGAACCGGCATGCGAGGAGGACATCCACGAGCCGCTCTACAAGAGCTTTATTCTTCTCGTTGAGCCGCGAGAGGTACCCTAATAAGATGAGATCGGGTGTGCACCGATGAGGCAACCAAGGAGGCCGCCAACGCAGGCCGAGAAGCATGTTTTGCCGTGATGCAGACTTCTGCTTAAAAAGGGAGAGCGTGTACATCGGTTACCTCTACAAGTAGATGAAGATTCCGCAATCAAACCCCACACCTCGGTTACTTCTTATAAAAACATTAATAGGTGGTGGAAGAATGGGATTTGATGGGGAAAGTGGAGAGGGAATTAATTAGGAGACTAATTTGCCGTGGAGAAGATTTGAAGGTGCTGCCTGGAACGGAGCTCTAGGAAAAAGGTGACCTCGGCGGATGTCGTGGTTTCATGGTAGTGGGATGCTAAAAAAATGTTGCATAAAGCCATGTAAAGGGTGCAGAGTAATTAAGGGAGACGATTGGACCTCAACACTGTAACTGGAGGTCCGAAGTTTCAGCGGATAGAAACTGATTGCATTGTCTAGTTGCTTGGTGATGAAAGAAAGAAAATAAGTTAGTGGGAATGCTCATGTGGCACATTGGTGAGGTAGATAGGCTGCATGTCGAGAGAAATAGGATACTTGGAATTTTAAATATGCATGTATTCTTTTTTTTCTTGCGCCGTCAAAATGGGTTGGGCCAGCATTGGGCGCATGAAATACCCAAACGCGAAAGCGGATGTTCATGTCCGCCTGGCCGACCAAACGGATAAAAGAAGACAAAATCGCCGTTCATTTCGGTCGGCCCATTGGAGTTGCTTTAACTACGGCGTGGAGTAACATGCTGCCAGCATCGGGAGGGCCAGTCAGAATCAGCATGCGAGGAGGACATCCACGAGCCGCTCGGCCAAGAGCTTCGGTCTTCCTGTTGAGCCACGAGAGGTACCCTAAGAAGATGAGATCGGGTGTGCTCCGATGAGGCAACCAAGGAGGCCGCCAACGCAGGCCGAGAAGCACGTTTTGCCATGATGCAGACTTGTGCTTAAAAAGGGAGAGCAAGTACACAGTTACCTCTGCAAGTAGATGAAGATTCAGCCATGAAATCCCATACATCGGTTACTTCTTTAGAAAAACATTAATAAGTGGTAGAAGTATGGGATTTGATGGAGAAATTGGAGAGGGAATTAATTAGGAGACTAATTTGCCATGGAGAAGATTTGGAGGCGCTGCCTGGAACAGAGCTCTAGGAAAAGGTGACCTCGGTGGATGTCGTGGTTTCACGGTAGTGGGATGCTAAAAAACGCTGAATAAAGCCATGGAAAGGGTACATAGTAATTAAGGGAGACGATCGGACCACAACACTATAACTGGAGGTCCAAAGTTTCAGCGGATAGAAACTAATTGTATTGTATTGTCTAGTTGCCTGGTGATGAAAGAAAGAAAATAAGTTAGTGGGAATGCTCATGTGGCACATTGGTGAGGTGGCTAGGTTGCATGTCAAGAAAAATAGGATAGTGGGGATGAACTATTTAGGTATTATGGATGTGGCATACTACTCAAAATATTAGAGCTCTAGAAGTAATGATACTTCGCAGATGACAACTTCAAAATATACTATGGAAGAACAACTCGACCTGACCTGTCGACCGCAAATGTCTCTGCTACTCTTCCCAATAAGGAACATCCTGTACTTATTAAAAAAGAAGAGAAGAGGATCATATTAAAGAAGAACAGAAGAGCAAGGTGATTGAAGATATTACAAGTCTTTCTATACAATGTCTGTTGCCCACCCATGATGAACCAGAGAGCATAGAGAAATACTATTCCTTACTGTCTCTCCATATGTGGCCTACGTGCATTTTGAAATTAAAGTAGGAACATTTAACTGACCAATTAAACATGTCTCTGTTTTACTAATATCAGGATCATGTCAGATTCGAATTTGTACAAGTAAGCTTGTTTAGCTTGATGGGTGGAGTAGTGCTATTACGATACAAATCACGTAGGCTGATCATGGTCATCATAAAAGGGGGAAATCCTAAGCATGATGAGTATGGTGTTGACCGTGGCAGTGGCATGGCAGATCTGAAGTTGCAAACCACGCAAAGGCTACTTAGCAACCTATGTTTGCTTTCAACTAACAACTAAGATTTGACATGGACAAGAAAGTACAGTCAACAAGTGACAAAGAAATGCAATTCCTACTGTCTTTCTATATGTCGCCACATGCATTTGGAAACTCAAGTGGGATATTTAGTTAACCAACTAATTGTGTTTGTTAACTAATATCAGTATCATATCACATTCATATTTCAACAACTAAGCTTTGGAATTATGAGTGATGTGTTGTTTAGCATGAAGGGTGGAGCTCGTACGACAGAAAGCACATACACAGATCATAGTAGTGTAGATAAAAGGGGAAAACCCTAAGCATCATGAGTAAAGTCGGGAAAGTGTAACTAGCTGGAACATATGGGCTTGTATTGCCGGTACGGCTAGAAAGGCTTCGGCCCCGACAGGTGTAGCTCTATTCAACTGAAGGTAGAAGACGGTTACTATCAGTCTAGACTCTCAAAGGCGACATAGCTCCTAGCATTTCCCAGATATTATGGCAGACCATCTTGAATAGTTGAAAGCATCCATCTGAAGCGACCCAATAGACCTGTTGACTGCAAATGTCCCTGCTCCACTTCCCGACAAGGAACATAATGTACTACCCCATCCATTCCTAAATATAAGTCTTTCAAAGATTCCAATGCGGACTACATACGGAGCAAAATGTGTGAATGTACAATCTAATATGTCTATATACATCTATATGTAGTTCTTATTGGAATATCTAAAAAGACTTATGTTTTACCGAAAAAGGCTTTCACCCCACTTTATAAATAAAGCAATTATGAACAACTCCCGGTACAAACGCGCGCCACCACAATACACGCACACATCCAAGCCAGTTTAGGAACAGAGGAAGTACTATACTTATTAAGAAAAACAGAAGAGGAACATGATAAAGAAGAACAAGCAGATTTTAGATAATATAATGTGTGTTGCCCACCTATGTTGCGCACAAAGAAATACAAATCCCTAATGTCTCTCTATATGTGGCACACATGCTTTTCGACTAATATAGGAACATTGGTTGACCAATTATACATTCTCTGTTTAGTTAATATCAGCATCATATCAGATTCGTATTTCAACAACTAAGCTTTGGAATTATGAGTGACATGTTGTTTTGGTTGATGGGTTGAGGTCTTGAGGAGTAGTGCTAGCACGACATGAAGCACCTAGGATGATTGTAGTCAATATAGAAGGGGAAAACCATAAGCATTGCGAGTATAGTGATCATGCCATGGCGGATCTGAAGGTGCAAACCGGACAAAGGCTACTTCGCAACCAATGTTTGCTTTCAACTAACCACTAAGATTTTTTTGACTGTATACTGCAAGGCAGCAACCTCACAACTCTTTGTTAAAATAATCACCAGAAGTACAAAAGAAACTAAAGTACAGGGGAGAGACTATAAACATGTAAATATAGAACAGAAAGAACTAACATATGGTAGGGAGGTAACCCAAGCTCACAAAAGATCCTTATATTTACTTTTAATCTATGAGAGAGCAGTGTTATGTCATATATAAAGTTCAACCTCCAATCTCTGAATGTAGGGGTCTCATTCGTGAAAACCTTTCCATTTCTCAGAATCCATATGTTCCAAGCTGCCACAAAAACCACTTCATTGAAGAATGGTTTGTTGAACTCCTTTCTAGCCTTCAAGGCCATCTGATAGGTGGTTTGACTAGGCTGGGAAACCCAATCAATACCCAGATAATTCCAAACCCTCTGACTGAAATTGCATGAGAAGAAAAGATGCACCCTGTCCTCATGAATCAATAGTTGACATAAAACACAAGTGTCATCATTAATTGATCAGTGCCTCCTTTGCAGCATGTCTCTGGTATTCAATCGGTCAACCAGAAGTAGCCAGCCAAAAACTTTGAGTTTTAAGGTGCACAAACATCGCCAAATCCATTTGAATATGGGATCAACTGTGATACGAGCATGAGCAAAATTGTAATAAGAATTGGCACTATACTCTCCACTTTTTGTAGGCCAAATCCAATAATCATTGCGGTCTACTAGAGTAAGCGTAGAAAACATCTGTGTCAGCTCTTGGTATGCCTGAGAGGACAGAGGTAAATGAAACAAACCCACAAGGTTATCATAGCCCAGAACATCTCACACAGTGAGCAGGTTCTCGATCACATAGGAGAAGAGGCGTGGAAAGCGCTCCTTCAGAGGCATACTACTCCCCATGAGCTGCCATTTATCTTGCCAAAATAAGATTGAGTCTCTAGATTGAACAATTGAACGGGCTAGAGTCCAAAACTTATCAAATAACTTCATGATGTGACGCCACCAGAAAGAACCACATGGAGATGTGGCTTGTGGTGGGGATGCCACATAGTAGGCATTCCAAGTCAGTTGAACCCATGGGGTATCATATTTGTTGAAAATTTTGAAGAGGTGCTTGATCAGTAGTGCTTCATTTTGAATTTGCAGATTAATGACACCAAGCCCACCATAATTGTTTGGCCAACAAACAAGTTCCCATGAAGCCAGAGACTGTCTAGGATTATCAGTATTTCCACGCTGTCGTGGAATTGTCACGGCAGATGTCCTCGTGAAAGGACTTAGTCGCAGGGCCATCGTACGGGTTAACTTAGAGGGGTTAAAGCGGACACAAAGACACGGGAGTTATACTAGTTCGGCCCCTTCGATGAAGGTAAAGCCTACGTCTAGTTGTGATGGGATTGATGTGATTTCGGCGACTAGGGAGCAATAGCTTCGCCTAAGCCTCGAATTGTCTGTCCCTAAACCGCCGCCGGGTCGTCCCCTTATATACACGGGTTGACGCCCGGCCGGTCTACAGAGTCCCGATCCGGCTCATACAAGTTTCCGGCTCGGTCTCTTCTCTCTTATCTTACAGCACAAGTTACAAGACTAAGGCGGTTTACATTTACGGATCCTAGTCCGCCTCTGGGCTCTGGGCCTCGTACCTTCATGGGCCCGGATAGTAGACGAGGGTAAACCGGCCCCCTCAGGGCGGTTTATATTCAGTAGTTATATCCCCAACATTAGGCCCCAGATTGACTTGAACCGGTTCATGTTAATCTTCAACACCTTCAGGAAACTCTGAATCTCCCTTCGTATTTCGTAAACCGCCATCTGCTTGAACCGCCATGATGTCATCTTCCAACCACAGCAACAGGGCGCCTTTACGTCATCTTTAATAAAGAAATCCAAACAGTAAGATTCCCTTCATTTAATACTATCCCGGAAATCAAGGCGACCGCTGCACCGTCCGCCGCTTTTGAATCCTCGATTCTCGCGCTCGTTAATTGCCCTGTTTCCTTATAAATAGACCGGCAGACCCCTTTCTCTTCTTCTTCCGCGCTTCTTCTTCCTCGCGACGTTCCAGCTCTGAAGCTCTGCCGCCGCCTCCGACCTTCGACCGCCGCGTCAGCGCCAGGCCGCTGCATCAACCTGACTGGACCAGAAGCTCTTTAGCGCTCCTCCGCTGCTCGGCGCATCAGGTAAGGCTCCTCTTCAAGCCCTAGATCCGCATCTGAAGGTCCCTGTTCATCTTGTAGTTCATAGGTGTTCATCGTACTGTCCTCATACCTGCCCTGCCATGGCCGTATGATTCAACCGTAGCATACCTCCTGTGCAGCGACTGTTCAGATCCTCTTGTTTAGAGCGCACGAACCTTCCTGCCCTCTATGAGGCTTGCATAGGTCGCAGAAATATTTCTTACTGAATCTTCGGTAGATCTAAATCACCTCCATTCGCATGTGAAATCTGTTTCTGTCCACACTTAGTAGATTTTCCAGTTCTGTCTCTTTCGGCGGTTTGACTTTTGATAGCTGATCCGTCACTCCATTAGTCCTCAGTTAAACCGGAATTGGAAACTGGCAGCCGAATCGCCGGTTTAACATTGTATAATGTTTCTGAACCGTTTAACGGTGAATCGTTTTTCCTTTCCTTTCGCAGTTTAGTCTTCCGGAATGGCCCCTCAATTCTCAGCTTGCAATTGGGTCCGGTCTAAGGTTACCGAGACGCAACTCAACGGATATGTCACCACTGGCGCTTTAGCTTCTAAAAATGTCCTCAAATGGCGGGTTCCGGATGCCGAATGCCCTCCCAATCCGCAAGAAGGCGAAGTAATTGTGTTTGTGCAGCACTTAGACCGGGGATTCTGCCCGCCCGGATCAAAATTCTTCCGGGATGTCCTTGCGAGTTTTCAACTCCATCCACAGGATATTGGCCCGAACTCTGTGTCAAACATATGCAATTNTCCGCAAGAAGGCGAAGTAATTGTGTTTGTGCAGCACTTAGACCGGGGATTCTGCCCGCCCGGATCAAAATTCTTCCGGGATGTCCTTGCGAGTTTTCAACTCCATCCACAGGATATTGGCCCGAACTCTGTGTCAAACATATGCAATTTCCAAGTTTTCTGCGAAGTCTATCTTCAAGAAGAACCATCTGTGGAGCTGTTCCGGGATTTCTTTCACTTGAACCGCCGTACAGAATTTTCTGATGGTCCTAACACGGAGCTGGGCGGCGTTTCAATCCAGAAAAGGAAGGAAGTGGACTTTCCTCACGCCAAACACCATAGCCATCCAAAAGATTGGAACCAAACCTGGTTCTACTGCCGGAACACTGCTCCTGACAACGAGAATCCTTTGCCGGGTTACCGTCCTCACCGGCTTAGCAATCATCATCCGTTGCCTTTACGCTTGACCGCCGCGGAACGGAAGAATTTTGCACCTCAAATCATTAAACTCTGGGCTCTAATGGCCAATGGACTAACTGGTGTGGACCTTGTGCGATGCTGGGTTTCTTGGGGCATCTTGCCATTAAGCCGCCGGCCCGGATTGATGCACGAATACACTGGCAGCCTCCAAGACCCTCAAAGACGTCACGAGCTACCAATAACAGAGCTTGAAGTCACAGAGACAGTGAAGCGGATGCTGGATGAACCGATCTCTGTCTGTAGCCAAACCGGGTTGGCTCCCTTCTGTGTTGCCAACAAACCGCCTGCGGTAGGCTCTACTCACCGCTTTTCTGACATTAATGCCTTGTTGATATATATTAATTCTTGTTACTTCTCAGGCTAACAGCTCCTTCTGGAAGCGTACCAAACCGGCCCGGGCTCCGCGTGTAAAGTCCAAGGCCACCAAGAAGGCTGGCAAGAGGNACCGGGTTGGCTCCCTTCTGTGTTGCCAACAAACCGCCTGCGGTAGGCTCTACTCACCGCTTTTCTGACATTAATGCCTTGTTGATATATATTAATCCTTGTTACTTCTCAGGCTAACAGCTCCTTCTGGAAGCGTACCAAACCGGCCCGGGCTCCGCGTGTAAAGTCCAAGGCCACCAAGAAGGCTGGCAAGAGGAAAACCGCCGAGTCTTCTGACCCGCCGGAGGACGAAGAATCAGAAGCTGAGGTAAAACTTGATATCCTTACGAGGGAGTCGCCGTAAACCGGCTCTCCTCTTTGTGTTTCTTCTTGCTTGTAATTTGTCCCTTTGTATTCCTTTTACTGACAATTTCAACTCCCAGGATGATGCTGAAGCCAGTCATGCCGACCCTGTTGAGGTAATCTTTCTTTCTTCCGAATCCGACCTCGTGACGGTTAAAAGAATTCGTCGCGCCGTCCGGAAAGTGAAAAAAATCTCATTCCTATGCTTATTTGAATCCAAACCTTTCCTTGAAGACACAGCAGGCTGAAGAGCGCCGTACGACCCGGCACAGTGGTCAACAGATTACCTCATCCGGTTTACCAGATACACCGACCTAGAAGCGTCGTCCAGAGGTGATTTGTTCTCCTGAAAAGCGTTATCCCTTAAAAGGTTTCTTCCGATGTCATCTCAATCCGTCTGACCCGAATTATCAGGCCTCTTCCAACTCTTCTGGCGGTTCATCAACCACGCAACTGCCTCCGCTTAAAGTTGCTGCAGGGTAAGCACCATACTGTTGTCCCGCCAATTCGGTTTACAATTGCCTTGGTCGATTTATCTTAATCTAATTCCGAATATTGCAGCACCAAGGCTCGCTTGACTAAGAAAGCGAAATCCCTTGATCCTACTGCGGATGTTGATCCGGAAAAAACCCCAGAGCAAACCCACGAAAATCCTGAAGTCGCCAAAAATAGCTCTGGCGAGTTGTACAAAGACGACAACGCTGAACTGCCAGAAACTGAACCGGAGGTCCAAGTGGAAACCTCGCATCCTGCTCCACCGAGTCCGGCCACAGAGCGGGTCATAATTGTTGAACCGCCGAGCCAAAGTACGAAGACACCAAGCCCAAAGAAGACCGCCGGTCTGGCCAGCCCAGCCAAAAATGATGATGTTATTGTGACAGGCACTGGCTACACCACTCCTAGCCAACCGGTCGCTTTAGCAAAACACAGCGTCAAGGAAGATTCTACTACTATGAGCAAAGATAAGGGGAAAACTGATCTGTCAGCTTATGACAACCTCTCTGCCCAAGAACTTCACTCCGGCTTTCTGAACTGGCTCTACACAAGCCGTGACTTTGAAGCCGGTCTGGTAAATCGCATGAAGGACCGCTATGAGGTAAGGAGTTATGCCTTTCTTGTACTTTTGCTATATAGTAGCCCCCAAGGGTCGGTTCAACCTAGCATAGTTAAACCGGGACTTAATTTTTGTATCCCCATAGTAAACTGAGATCAACTAGCCATTAGCCCCCAAGTGCCAAGTTGAATATTTGTATTGAGCTTGGGACTTTAGAATGAAACAACTAACGTGCTCCCTTTGTTATCAGAATGAGATATACCAGCAAACCGTGCAACTCAAGGACCTTCGAGCCAATCTGGAAACTCAACAAGCAGAAACCACCAAGGCCAAGGACGAATTGAAAACTGCCTTGGCCACTATGGAACAGCTGAAGGAGTGGTATAAATCCGAGCGGGCCAACTGGGACACCGAGAAGACCGGTTTGAAAAAACGGGCGGAAGATGCTGAATCAGCTCTTAAACCGGTGACTGAGGAGCTTACCACACTAAAGCGCCAAGTTCATGCCATGACCTCTGCCATCTTTGGTAAGCAAATTTGCACTGATTACCTCTGTTTTGATATTTCCGCCGGTTTAACCTGAGCTGCCTGAAACCGGTGCAGGCAAGTGTATTGCTCATCTGGGCTCTGATGTGCGGAAGAAGCTCAAGGCCGCTTACACGCTGATTGAGCAGCTGTATACCGGCGCCCAGCGAGTCATATGTGCCACATCGTACGACAACACAACTCCGTCCTTGATCAAAGATACACTGGACCGGTTGTCCATGGTTCCGGGGCAGCTTGAAGAGTTGAAACGATCCGCGGACCGGGCTGGCACTCTACTGGCTCTAACTCGCGCCAAGGCGTGGATAGCGGATCTTGATCCGGCTGACATAGCCAAGGGCTTCCCCAGTGCTCAAGAGAACGGTGAAGCCTTTGATAATGACGCCCTGAAACGAATAACAAAGGAGATGCGTCCGCTGGCGAGTCAACTGGCAGCAGAAGCCAACCTGGCGGTTCACCGCTCTTTTTATGATGCAAACAACAAGCGGGTGGAGTTTGTCATTCCAGAAGTGCAAAGCCTTGTCCCTCCAATCCGTAAGCACACTTATGCCCCTGACGTTGATCCGGCTGAGCTTATAAGTGAAGAGGTTGTCTTTCAGGCCTTAACCTGGATTGACTGGTCTACCAATGACTTCCGGGCTTTGGGTGATGAAGAGGAAGAAGTTGAACCGACGCCAGGCGCCCCCTCTTCCTCACGTCAACCCGGCGAAGAAGCTTAACCCGTCAAGCCGGGTGATGCATCAGAAACTGCTAGTCATAACGCCATGCGAAACACCGGGCCTTGGAAGGCCTTGTAATAGAATAGCCAGCACTTTTGTTTTTGAACATGCTTTTATGCTCTCAGTCTGTAACCTTCGCGCAGAGGTGCTGATACTTTGGTTTGAACCATTCAATGCATTTTGCCTGCAATCACAAATTCTTAAACCGCCACGGCGGCTTGTGTCGCCAGCCGGCTTGTGATGCCGATATATTTATATAAGAAAATATTGATGTATATGCTCAAACCTTTGTGATACAAAAACAAATACCTGCCAGCGTCGGGCATGCAATTGGCTTAGCCAATCTTGAGGCGGAGGGTGTATAAACCATTACCGTCAAAGGAGAAAACAACTCCTGTGTTTATAATGCTGGTTTACCGTGTAAACCGTATTGGGTCATGACAAGCCCCCTGTTACTCCATAATGGGATGTTTAACAGAAAAAATCAAACCGAAGCAAATATCTCCGGATTAAAAATAGACCAAATTCCATTAATTGACAGATTGAACCGGTTTAAAGAGGTCGTCGGTTTAAAAAGGCCAATAAAAATCAAATAACAGTAACGAAATCAATATGAAAGCAAAGGCAATTATAAAACCGTTTGCAAGAAGAGGCTTTGCTGAGCCTGATCAGATGGTGTTACCATGGTCGGACAGGACCAAACTCCCCATAAGGTGTAGCGATGGTTCAAGTCAGCCAGGCCCCCAACTGAAACCGTGGCATTATGCCGATCAAGTGGCATGGCAATGGTTCGGGTTCGACCAAGCCCCCAAGTGATTCTATGGCCTTAGGCCGACCAAGAGGCGTGACTGGTTCAGATGTGACCATGTCCCCAAGTGATCTGGTGGCTTTCGCCCATCAAAAGGTGTTGCATTGGTTCGGACACGACCAAGCCCCCAAGTGATCTGGTGGCTTTCGCCCATCAAAAGGTGTTGCATTGGTTCGGACACGACCAAGCCCCCAAGTGACATAAAAACTTCTGAAAATCAAGATCAAGGGCTAAACCGGAGGCTGCTTTGCGACAACATCTCCATGTACCCAAACCGGACTTTTTACAGAACGGATACCCCGCTTTAGCCGAGGCTCCGGTTTATTGCTTTTATTCATAATATATACATTGTCTTAATATGTACATAAGTGGAGCCGATGGCTCAGGTATAATAAGGCCGAAGATGAGCTATGTTCCACGGCCTGTTGGTCTCCTCTTCTGACGTGCGTGAGTCTTTTCTCTCTCGAACATCAATCAGATAGTATGACCCGTTGTGCAGATTCTTGCTGACCACAAAGGGCCCTTCCCAAGGTGGGGATAGCTTGTGCATATCTGTCTGGTCTTGAATGAGCCGAAGCACCAAGTCTCCTTCCTGAAAGGTTCTTGTTCTAACCCGCCGACTGTGATACCGACGAAGATCCTGCTGGTAAATCGCCGAACGAGCAGCCGCCATATCTCGCTCTTCATCCAGTCGATCCAAAGCGTCCTGCCGTGCTGCCTCGCTATCGGCCTCAACATAGGCTGCCACGCGGCGCGAGTCATGACGGATATCGCAGGGAAGGACCGCCTTCGCTCCATAGACCATAAAGAACGGTGTGTATCCAGTGGATCTGTTAGGGGTAGTATTGATACTCCATATCACAGATGGTAGCTCTTCTACCCAACAACCCGGCGTCCTCTCTAAAGGGACCATAAGCCGGGGTTTGATACCTCTCAAGATCTCCTGATTAGCTCGTTCTGCTTGACCATTGGACTGCGGGTGGGCCACTGAAGAAACGTCAAGCCGGATGTGCTCTCGTTCACAAAACTCCTTCATGGCTCCCTTGGACAAATTGGTGCCAT
>LR880967.1:713420202-713457577 GCA_904067115.1 Aegilops sharonensis | reverse complement strand
GGGACCATAAGCCGGGGTTTGATACCTCTCAAGATCTCCTGATTAGCTCGTTCTGCTTGACCATTGGACTGCGGGTGGGCCACTGAAGAAACGTCAAGCCGGATGTGCTCTCGTTCACAAAACTCCTTCATGGCTCCCTTGGACAAATTGGTGCCATTGTCCGTGATGATACTGTGTGGAAACCCAAACCGGAAGATCACCCTTTTTATGAACTGAACCGCCGTGGCCGCATCACACTTGCTAACAGGCTCTGCCTCGACCCACTTTGTAAACTTGTCAACTGCGACCAGCAAGTGTGTTTTCTTGTCCTTGGACCTTTTAAAAGGCCCCACCATGTCCAGCCCCCAAGTTGCAAACAGCCAAGTAATTGGAATCATCCTCAATTCCTGAGCCGGTATGTGAGCACGTCTAGAAAACTTCTGGCAACCATCACATCGCCTGACCAGTTCCTCCGCATCAGCATGGGCAGTCAACCAATAAAAACCATGGCGGAACGCTTTGGCCACCAAGGATTTTGAACCGGCGTGGTGACCACAGTCCCCTTCATGGATCTCACGCAATATCTCACGGCCTTCCTCAGGGGACACACAACGCTGAAACGCCCCTGACACGCTGCAATGATGCAACTCGCCATTATATATGGTCATAGACTTAGACCGCTGAATTATCTGTCGGGCCAACGTCTCATCTTCTGGTAACTCGCCCCGGTTCATGTATGCCAAATAAGGGAGCGTCCAATCCGGAATGACATGCAAGGCTGCCACCAACTGAGTCTCCGGATCAGGAATAGCCAAATCTACTTCATCAGGAAGCTTAACTGACGGATTGTGAAGTACGTCAAGGAAGACATTGGGCGGGACCGGTTTACGTTGAGAGACCAGCCGGCTTAGAGCATCCGCCGCTTCGTTCTTCCGACGATCCACATGGTCCACCTGATATCCTTTAAAATGTCCGACAACAACATCCACCTCCAGACGGTATGCAGCCATGAGTGGATCTTTGGAATCCCAAGTACCTGATACTTGCTGGGCCACCAGGTCCGAGTCACAAAAGCATTTAACCCGGCTGAGATTCATCTCCTTAGCCATTCGGAGACCATGGAGCAAAGCTTCATACTCAGCTGCATTGTTAGTACAAGGGAACATTAAGCGGAGAACGTAACAGAACTTGTCACCTCGCGGGGAAGTTAATACGACTCCAGCCCCCGAGCCCTCCAATTGCCTGGAACCATCAAAGTGGATGGTCCAATAGGTATGATCCGGCTTTTCTTCAGGCGCTTGCAAATCCGTCCAATCATTAATGAAATCCACAAGTGCCTGAGACTTTACTGCCGTCCGAGGCACATACCTTAAACCGTGCGGCCCAAGTTCTATAGCCCACTTAGCAATCCGGCCAGTCGCTTCCCGGTTCTGTATGGTATCGCCCAAAGGAGCTGAACTGACCACCGTGATGGGGTGCCCCTGAAAATATTGCTTCAGCTTCCGGCTTGCCATAAAAACTCCATATACCAGCTTCTGCCAATGCGGATATCTTTGCTTAGACTCAATGAGGACCTCGCTGATGTAATAAATCGGCCGCTGAACCGGATACTCCTTCCCTGCCTCCTTCGGTTCCACCACAATGGCTACGCTGACTGCCCTGGCATTAGCAGCAACATATAACAGAAGCGGCTCCTTGTCAATGGGAACGGCGAGAACATGCGGGTTGGCCAACTGCCGCTTTAATTCCTCCAATGCTTCATCAGCGGCTGAACTCCAGACAAACTGATCCGTCTTCTTCAGCATCTGGTACAAAGGAATGGCCTTTTCTCCTAGGCGGCTGATAAACCGGCTTAGCGCGGCAATCCGACCCGCCAATCGCTGGACATCATTGATGCACTTTGGCTTAGCCAAGGAGGTGATAGCTGTAATTTTATCCGGATTAGCTTAAATCCCCCTGTTGGACACAAGAAAACCCAATAACTTGCCTGCCGGAACACCGAAGACACACTTAGCCGGGTTGAGCATCATCTTGTACACCCGCAAGTTGTCAAAAGTTTCCTTTAGATCCTCAATCAACGTTTCCTTCCTCCTTGACTTAACCACAATATCATCCACAAAAGCATGCACATTACGGCCGATCTGCTCATGCAAGCAATTCTGTACGCAACGTTGATAACTTGCTTGGGCGCTCTTGAGCCCAAAGGGCATAGATACATAGCAGAAGGCTCCAAAAGGGGTGATAAACGCTGTCTTCTCCTGGTCCTTAACCGCCATCTTAATCTGATGATATCCGGAATATGCATCTAAAAAGCTCAAACGCTCACAACCCGCCGTAGCGTCAATAATCTGGTCAATGCGGGGGAGGGCGAAAGGATCTACTGGACAAGCCTTGTTAAGATCTGTGTAATCCACACACATGCGCCAAGTGCCATTCTTCTTAAGGACCAACACCGGATTAGCAAGCCACTCTGGATGGAAAACCTCAACGATAAACCCTGCCGCTAAGAGCCTGGCAACCTCCTCTCCAATGGCCTTGTGCCTTTCCTCGTTAAACCGGCGAAGAAACTGCTTTACCGGTCTTTACTTGGGATCAACATTAAGAGTGTGCTCAGCGAGTTCCCTCGGTACACCTGGCATGTCAGAAGGTTTCCATGCAAAAATGTCCCGATTCTCACGGATGAACTCGATGAGCGCGCTTTCCTATTTAGGATCCAAGTTAGCACTGATGGTGAACTGCTTGGACGAATCGCCGGGCACAAAATCAACAAGTTTAGTCTCAGCCGCCGACTTAAACTTCAAATCCGGATCGTGCTCTGTAGTTGGCTTCTTCAACGGGGTCATATCCGCCGGATCAACATTGTCTTTATAGTACTTTAACTCTTCGATGGCACAAACCGACTCTGCATAAGTCGCATCACCTTCCTCGCACTCCAACGCAATCCGGCGGCTCCCATGAACCGTTATCGTCCCTTTGTGACCCGGCATTTTCAGCTGTAAATAAACATAACAAGGCCGTGCCATAAACTTAGCATAAGCCGGCCACCCAAACAGGGCGTGGTAAGGGCTTTGGATTTTCACCACCTCAAACGTCAACGTTTTCGATCTGGAGTCTTGTTCATCTCCAAAGGCTACCTCCAGAGCTATCTTACCGACCGGGTACGCTGACTTGCCAGGCACCACACCGTGAAACACTGTGCTAGACGGCCTGAGATGCTTATCAGTCAACCCCATACGTCGGAAGGTCTCGTAGTACAGGATGTTGATGCTGCTCCCTCCATCCATAAGCACTTTGGTAAACTTGTATCCTCCCACCTGAGGTGCCACCACTAGGGCTAGCTGACCCGGATTGTAAACCCGGGGAGGATGATCCTCTCTGCTCCATACAATAGGCTGCTCTGACCAGCGCAGGTAATGCGGTGCGGCCGGTTCAACAACACTGATCGCCCGCTTCTGAAGTTTTCGGTCTCGTCTGTCCAAGCTGGTGGTAAAGACATGGTACTGTCCACCGTTCAACTGCTTTGGATTACTTTGGTAACCCGACTGCTGCTGTTGTTGATTGTAACCCCCTTGGTTCTGATTGTTCTGATTGTTCTGATTGCTCTGATTGCCTTGCCCACCCGGATTACCACCGAACCCTGGGCCGGAATTTCCTCCACCGTAACCCGGGGCGGACCCTGAACCGCCGCCGGGCCCTTGATCATACCGGAAAGCATTAGAGTTTTTGAACTCCTGCATAATATAACAATCCTTCCAGAGGTGGCTCGCTGGTGCCTCCTTCGTCCCATGCTTCGGACAAGGTTGATTCAATAGGTAATTCAAACGATCCGGATTGTGACCTTGCGCACCGCCCCGGTTTGATTGCTTACCCTTGCGCCGCTGACCCTTGTCCTGCGCGTTGGTGTTGGCTACAAAGCCCATGTTACCATTTGCCTTACGCTTGTTTCCTCCATTACCCGCCGACTGATGCTGCTGGCCTCTAGAGTTGCTGTTCTGTTTTCCCTTCCCTACTTCGTCATCCTCCTCGGACTCGGGATCCTTGGTACTATCAGAATCATCATACTTTACCAAAACACCCATGAGAGTGCCCATGTCATTGCAAAAACGCTTCATGCGACCCAGCTTCAACTTCAACGGTTTGAACCGGCAGTTGGCTTCTAGGGTTAAGATCGCGGAATCAGGGTTGATCCGGTCTGACAAATGTAAAACCTCCGAAACGCGACGCACCCAATGGGTTGTAGATTCGCCCTCTGCCTGGACACAAGCCGCCAAATCCACCACAGACATGGGCTGTTTACAGGTGTCTTTGAAATTTTGAATGAACCGGGTCCGCAACTGGGTCCATGAACTGACTGAGTTGGGCGGCAAGTTCTTCAACCAAGTACGGGTTGTACCTTCCAACATCATGGTGAAATACTTCGCACACGCAGCTTCATCCACATCCAGCATCTCCATGGCCATCTCATAGCTTTCTATCCACGCTTCTGGAGCCAAATCGGCAGTATAATTGGGCACCTTGCGTGGCCCTTTGAAGTCCTTGGGCAAACGCACATTGCATAGAGCGGGGACGAGGCAAGGCACCCCCAATGAGCCAGACGTGACCCCCGGTTCGAAGATGGTCGGACGAACCGGCGTGAGCTGATGATCCTCAGGTTGTGCTGCTAACTCGGCCTCCCTACGTGCCCTGGCCCGGTCCACCACCACTTGAGCGTCTTCGAAGCCACCCGCCGGGTTGTTGCCGCGAGGCGGACCGCGCTGCGCATTGCTTGATACGGCCGGTTCGTCGGCGCGCCGGCTATAACTCCGGCTTGGGCGGGGGGTGGAGTGGATCCGATCCCGTCTGTATGAATACGCTTCCTGTTGAGCCAGGGCCGTCCTGAGGAGCTCCTTTACCCGGCGTGTCTCTATCGCCTGCGGCGAATCACCTTCAATTGGAATCGCCTCCAACCGTTCCGCAGCCGCAACAAGATTATCCATCGGGTTGGAGTAGTGACCCGGAGGTGTCTGCACAACCCGGGGCGCGCCGGTATGATGGCGAGGCAGATCTATCACACGGGGTTGAACCGGCGCGCCCGTCCCAGGTGCTTCCGGCCGGTTCACCACAGGCGGCGGATTACTGGTCCCTGCCCCTGGGGTATTAAAGAGCTCTCTTCCCTCGAAAACCGAAGGCAAACGGGATCTGTACTTCCTTTTCATGACTTCATGTGACGCGCTCTGATCCAGCATGAGCCTATAAGCCTGTGCATCCAAAGCGGCCCGTTCCGCCGCTATCCTCACGTCCGCGGCTGCCAGATCCGCTTTAGCTTTAGTGATCTGTTCCTTCACCTTTGCAATCTCTGCGTTGTGCAGGTCTTGATCCGCTGGATTAGCCTCTGCCAAGAGCGCGGCCAATGCGTCGAATAGCTCTGATAAAACCTGAGCCGGTGGGCGCACAAGGCCTCCTTCCCCGGCTGCCATCACCGCTGTTGAACCGGCGACCATGGGCGCCGCGGTCGAAGAGTGAAGCGTCGCTTGTGTACCGGCCATGAAGATTCCAACCCGGTTGGGTAGATCAAAGGGGTCCGGAATACTCTCACCGTCGGAACAGCCCCCGATCTGGCCATCTTGCAGCTGGTACAGAGACTCGGTTTCTACGGCCGACGACTCGTCGCCAGAGTAGACAACGGTTTCACCGCCAGACGCTGATCCGCCCTCATAGTCTCCGTGGACGACCCCCACGAAAGCACGCTTGACAGCCGGCTTAGCCAGGGCAGGACTCTTCTTCGCCCGCTGAGCCGTCTCGACGAGGTCGGTGCAGATGTCCGGCCCAGGCCCTGGCTCGCCGATCTTGCCGATGAACACATGTATGCCACCAAAGGGGACCCGGTACCCGTACTCAATCGAGCCGGCCTCGGGGCCCCAGCCTGCATCGTCGATGTAGAGCTTGCCGCGACGACTCTTAGTCATTCGGCCCACAGCATAGCCTTCGAGTCCTTCGAACTTGCCCTCTAAGATCATCAAACGATCGTGCGATAGCCCCACGGTGGGCGCCAACTGTCGTGGAATTGTCACGGCAGATGTCCTCGTGAAAGGACTTAGTCGTAGGGCCATCGTACGGGTTAACTTAGAGGGGTTAAAGCGGACACAAAGACACGGGAGTTATACTAGTTCGGCCCCTTCGATGAAGGTAAAGCCTACGTCTAGTTGTGATGGGATTGATGTGATTTCGGCGACTAGGGAGCAATAGCTTCGCCTAAGCCTCGAATTGTCTGTCCCTAAACCGCCGCCGGGTCGTCCCCTTATATACACGGGTTGACGCCCGGCCGGTCTACAGAGTCCCGATCCGGCTCATACAAGTGTCCGGCTCGGTCTCTTCTCTCTTATCTTACAGCACAAGTTACAAGACTAAGGCGGTTTACATTTACGGATCCTAGTCCGCCTCTGGGCTCTGGGCCTCGTACCTTCATGGGCCCGGATAGTAGACGAGGGTAAACCGGCCCCCTCAGGGCGGTTTATATTCAGTAGTTATATCCCCAACACACGCCAAAGATATTGTCTCTCAATCCGTTCAATCTGCTTATGATTCTAGCTGGTATTGACAAGGAGCATAAAAAATATATGGGCATAGAGCTGAGGACAGACTGTAGCAACTGAAGTCGACTGCCTTGATTAAGGAAACATGAAGATGCAGATAACCTTCTTTCAATATGATGAACTAAAGGCATCAGTTCCAAACTGGTTGGCCGAGTAGTTCCCATTGGAAAACCAAGATAAGTGAATGGTAAGGTGCCCACTTGACATCCAAGCATGGAGGCAATCCTAGCAGCTTCTTCTGTTGACATATTGAGAGGTATCATCGATGATTTGGCAAAGTTGACTCTTAAACCTGTTGAAGTTGTAAAAGTGTCCAGCATTTGTTTGAGAGCGAGGAGCTGACTATGAACAACAAGAAGGATGATCAGTGCATCATCCGTGTACTGCACTATCGGGTAATCCTTAGAGTTTGAGGGTATAGGTAAAGATATAATTCCTCTGTCCTTCATATCGTTAACCACTGACTAAACAAGGTCCACAATGATTACAAAAAGAAGAGGGGAGAAAGGATCACCTTGCCGAACCCCAGTTTTGTATTCAAAGTGTCTGCCTGGCACTCCATTAAGCAGTAGGGAGGATGAGCCAGAGGCTAATAATGTTTCAACCCACTGATGTCTACTCGCAACTTTATTCTTGTATACACGCTTTGGGCCTCCAAGCGCAGAGTTTTGTAGGACAGTAGCAATTTTCCCTCAAGTGGATGACCTAAGGTTTATCAATCCGTGGAAGGCATAGGATGAAGATAGTCTCTCTCAAGCAACCCTGCAATCAAATACAAGAAATCTCTTGTGTCCCCAACACACCCAATACAATGGCAAATTGTATAGGTGCACTAGTTCAGCAAAGAGATGGTGATAAAAGTGTAGTATGCATAGTAGATATGAGTTTTTGTAGTGCGAACAATAAAAAACAGCAAGGTAGTAAATAGTAAAACGGAGCACAAACGGTATTGCAATGATGGAAAATGAGGCCTAGGGTGCATACTTTCACTAGTGAAATCTCTCAACAATGCTAACATAGTTGGATCATATGATTATCCCTCAAAGTGCAATAAAGAATCACTCCCGAGTTCCTATTAGCGGAGAACAAAAGATAGAAATTTTTGTAGGGTACGAAACCACCTCAAAGCTATTCTTTCCGATAAATCTATCCTAGAGTTCGTACTAAAATAAAGGAAGCTATTATTTCCGATCGATCTAATCAAGAGTTCATACTAAAATAACACCATATGATACATATCAACCAACTCATGTCACCTAGATACCCCAATGTCACCGCGAGTACCCGTGAGTTAATTATACGATAGGTATCAAACAATTTCAGATTCATAATACTCGATCCACACAAAGAACTACAAGGAGACCCCAAAGTTTCTATTGGAGAAAAGATAATAAAAACATGCATCAACCCCTATGCATAGATTACCCCAAAGTCACCTCGGGAATCCACAAGTTGAGTGCCATAACATGTATCAAGTGAATCAAAATAATACCCCATTGTCCCCACAGGTATTCATATGCAAGACATATATTATGTGTTCTCAGATCTGAACATTCAATCCGACAAGACAAAACTTCAAAGGGTAAAGACTCAATTCATCACAACAAGTGTAGAGAGGGGAGAAACATCATACGATCCATCTACGTTAACAAAGCCCATGATACATCAAGATCATGAACTCTCAGGATCGTGCACGAGAGAGATTAAACACATAGCTACTGGTACAAACCCTCAGCCCCGAGGGTGGACTACTCCCTCGTCATTGTGGTGGCCGCCGAGATGATGAAGATGGCCACCGGAGATGATCCCCCCTCCGGCAGGGTGCCGGAACAGGGTCCCGGTTGGTTTTTGGTGGCTACAGAGGCTTGCGGTGGCGGAACTTCCAATCTAGGATCTCTCCGAGGGTTTTGGGAATATTTGGGAATTTATAGGCGAAGAAGGGGTACGGGAGGCCACCGAGGTGGGCACAACCCACCAGGGCGTGCCTGGGGGCCCAGGCGTGCGCTGGTGGGTTGTGGCCCCCTTGGGGCACCCCCCAGGTGTTGCTTGCCCAATGGTTCTCTTCTGGTCCATAAAAATCCATAAAAAGTTTCGCGGTGTTTGGAGAACTTTCATTTCTGCACACAAAAAACAACACCACAGTAGTTCTGCTAAAAACAGCATTAGTCCGGGTTAGTTCCGTGCAAATCATACCAAAACCATTGTAAACATGGCATGAATACTTAATAAATTATAGATACATTGGAGACGTATCAGCATCCCCAAGCTTAATTCCTACTCGTCCTCGAGTAGGTAAATGATAAAAGAAATAATTTGTGAAGTGTGAATGCTAGCAAAGTGCACAAGTTTGATCAATGACAATTTCAATCACTTTTCCTAGCATCATAACAGCAATCTTTTTCTTATGAAACTTCTCATGTTATAGTAGCAACCAATTCACATGTTAAGGTTCAAATAATGAATTCTCTTGAAACTCAACAACCTATGTTCTCAGTCACCAAGCAATTGCAATTCAACTTATTCAACAGAGTCTAAGTAAGAGCTCCACATACTCAAGCATAATATAGTCTTCTATGATTGCTAACACTCACCGCGTACACATGAGCAAAACATTTCAACTGGACACATAGAAATATAGGGGCTTATAATTTCGCCTCCCAACATATTCACCTCAAGGGTGATGTCAACAATAATAACTCATGCTACCCATATCCAACTGGATATATGTCCCTAGATCTTTCCTCACCACATGATGCTTGCCAAAAGAGAAAAATAAAAAGGAATAGAGAGAAAAACTTTAACTCTTTGCATAAAAATAAATACCGAAAAGTAAAAGATAGGCTCTTCGCAGAGGGAAGCAGAGGTTGCCATGCGCTTATTTGTTTGTATGCTCTTTGTATGCTCAACCCCTTAGTGCAAAAGAACGTCATGTTATATTGCTCCTTATGATAGCAACCTTTATTATGCAGTGTGTCGCTTTTATTCTTTTCCATCACAAGTTCGTACAACGCTCAATTTTCTCTTACACTAAATGATCTAACACTTTTAGTAGCACTTTTTATTGCCTTATTGCACCGATGACAACTTACTTGAAGGATCTTGCTCAATCCATAGGTAGGTATGGTGGACTCTCAAAACAAGATTTGGGTTTTAAGGGCTTTTGGATGCACAAGTAGTATATCTACTTGGTGCGGAATTTTTGGCTAGCAAAGATAGGGGGCAAGCACCACATGTTGAAGGATCTATGACAATATAACTTCTATGTGAATATAAACAAACATAAATCATTATGTTGTCTTCCTTGTCCAACGTCAACAATTTTGACATATAAAATTTTGATGGGGCTCACAATCACAAAAGATTTCCAAGATATTGTATTTGCATGTGAAAGTTCTCTTCCTTATACAAATTATTCATGAATTGCTTGTATGAGCAATATTGTGATTGTCAAGCTTCAAAAGCTTTCACTTTCTAAACCCAATGTGAAGCCACTACTAGGCATGATACGAACATGTAATTTCAACTTCATGATATCCAATTCTTTCAACAATTTACTCATAGGATATAAGTGAAGCACAAGAATAAATGACAAGCTACTCCAAAAAGATATAAGTGAAGATCAAACGAGTAGTTATGTAAATGGGTAGCTATTTGAGGACTCTCTTTTATTAAAACTTTCAGATCTAAGTATTTTATTAAAAAAGCAAGCAAAACAAAACAAAATGATATTCTAAGCATAGCAGAACTCATGCGAAGAAGCACAAACTTAGGCTCAACCGATACTAACTGATAATTGTTGAAGAAGAAAGGTGGGATGCCTACCGGGGCATCCCCAAGCTTAGATGCTTGAGACTTCTTGGAATATTAGCCTGGGATGCCTTGGGCATCCCCAAGCTTGAGCTTTTGTGTCTCCTTAATTCCTCTCATATCACGGTTTCCCTAAATCTTAAAAACTTCATCCACACAAAACTCAACAAGAACTCGTGAGATAAGTTAGTATAAATCAATGCAATAACCTTATCATTCTCTACTGTAGCAAATAACTAAAATTATTATTGAACATTGCATACTAAATGACTCTGCATATTTAATAGTCCTATCCTCAAATAGAATCATCAAACAAGCAAACATATGCAAACGATGCAACCATAACAGCAATCTGCCAAAACAGTACAGTCTGTAAAGAATGCAATATTCATCATACTTACCTAACCCCAAAAATTCTTAAAAAGATACCAAACTTTAGAAAATTTATCAGAGCTTATTTTGCAAAACGTTTCAGCATTTTATCACATTCTGACTTTTCTAGGGAATTTTTGCAACTGCGATAAACTTTCTGTTTTGAAACAGCAACATGTATACTTGCAAAATAAGCATGGCAAAGGCTATCATTTCCACTTTTATTGAAATAAAAGATTCAAAACATTATTCTAAATAACATCAAGCAAGTCCTAACAAAATAAATTGACGCTCCAAGCAAAACACATATCATGTGACGAATGAAAACATAGCTCCAAGTGTGGTTACCGATAATGTTGGAGACGAAAGAGGGGATGCCTTCCGGGGCATCCCCAAGCTTAGATGCTTGGATATTCCTTGAATATTACCTTGGGGTGCCTTGGGCATCCCCAAGCTTAGGATCTTGTCACTCATTATTCTCCTCATATCGACATCTCACCTAAAACTTGAAAACTTCAAACACACAAACTTAACGGAACTTCGTGAGATAGGTTAGTATGATAAAGAGCATACCATTTCACTTTGGTACTGTCGAAGACAAGATTCATAATTGTTTACACACAATTCTTACTGTAGCATATCATTTCCACAATTTATATTGAGCAATATAAGCCATAGAAACAAGGAAACAAGCAAACTATGCATTGAAAACAGAATCTGTCAAAAACAGAACAGTCTGTAGTAATCTGTACTCAAACCATACTTCTGCTACTCCAAAAATTACGAAAAAATAGGACCACGTGAGCAATCTGTATATTAATCTTTTGCAAAAAGAATCAACTCAAAATCACTCTTGTGTCAAAAATGAGAGTCATTTTCGTGAATGCAAAAGTTTCTGTTTTTCAGCAAGATCAAATCAACTATCACCCAACATGATCCAAAAGGCCTTACTTGGCACTTTATTGAAACAAAAGCAATAAAACATGATTATCACAGTAGCCTAATCATGTGAACACATAAAAAAAGTAGGGGTAAATGTTGGGTTGTCTCCCAAAAAGCGCTTTTCTTTAATTCCTTTTAAGCTAGTCATGATGATTTCAATGATGGTCACATAAAAGTAAAGAATTGAAACACAAAGAGAGCATCATGAAGCATATGACTAGCACAATTAAGCCTAACCCACTTCCTATGCATAGGGATTTTGTGATCAAACAACTTATGGGAGCAATAATCAAGTAGCATAGGAAGGCAAAACAAGTGCAACTTCAAAACTTTCAACACACAGAGAGGAGACTTGATATTATTGTAGTATGTAAATGCATATATTCCTCTCTCATAATAATTTTCAGTAGCATCATGAAGAAATTCGAAAATATAACCATCAAATAAAGCATTCCTTTCATGACAGAAAAGCATAGAGAACTTATTACTCTCCACATAAGCAAATTTCTTCTCATCAATAGTTGTGTGAGCAAACTCAACAAAATAACTATCATGAGAGTGAAAATTAAAATCATGATGAAAAGTTTCATGGTTATTGTTATTCAATATTGCATATATGTCATCACCATAGTCATCATAGATAGGAGGCATGCTTTCATCATAGTAAATATTTTCATCAATACTTGGGGGACTAAAAATACCATCTTCATCAAACATAGCATCCCCAAGCTTAGAGATTTGCATGTCATTAGCATCATGGATGCTCATAGAGTTAATACTAACAACATTGCAATAATGCTCATCATTCAAATAATTTGTGCCAAACATTTTATTGACTTCTTCTTCTAACAATTGGGCACAATTTTCCGAACCATCATTTTCAAGAAAGACATTATAAAGATGATCAATAATATGATGCAACCCAATTCCATTTTAGGTAGTTTTCTTTTACGAACCAAACTACTGATAAAACAGGAAACTAAGAGATTAGATTGCAATTTCATGCACTCACCTCCCGGCAATGGCGCCAGAAAAGAGCTTGATGTCTACTATGCAACTTTATTCTTGTAGACACGTGTTGGGCCTCCAAGCGCAGAGTTTTGTAGGACAGTAGCAATTTTCCCTCAAGTGGATGACCTAAGGTTTATCAATCCGTGGGAGGTGTAGGATAAAGATAGTCTCTCTCAAGCAACCCTGCAATCAAATACAAGAAATCTCTTGTGTCCCCAACACACCCAATACAATGGCAAATTGTATAGGTGCACTAGTTCGACGAAGAGATGGTGATAAAAGTGTAGTATGGATAGTAGATATGAGTTTTTGTAGTACGAACAATAAAAAACAGCAAGGTAGTAAATAGTAAACGGAGCACAAACGGTATTGCAATGATGGAAAATGAGGCCTAGGGTGCATAATTTCACTAATGCAATCTCTCAACAATGCTAACATAGTTGGATCACATGATTATCCTTCAAAGTGCAATAAAGAATCACTCCCGAGTTCCTATTAGCATAGGACAAAAGATAGAAATTGTTTGCAGGGTACGAAACCACCTCAAAGCTATTCTTTCCGATCAATCTATCCTGGAGTTTGTACTAAAATAAAGCAAGCTATTCTTTCCGATCGATCTAATCAAGAGTTCGTACTAAAATAACACCATATGATACATATCAACCAACTCTAATGTCACCTAGATACCCCAATGTCACCGTGAGTACCCGTGAGTTAATTATACGATATGTATCAAACAATTTCATATTCATAATACTCAATCCACACAAAGAACTACAAGGAGACCCCAAAGTTATTATCGGAGAAAAGATAATAAAAATATGCATCAACCCCTATGCATAGATTACCCCAAAGTCACCTCGGGAATCCGCAAGTTGAGTGCCATAACATATATCAAGTGAATCGAAATAATACCCCCATTGTCACCACAGGTATTCATATGTAAGACATATATCATGTGTTCTCAGATCTGAACATTCAATCCGACAAGACAAAACTTCAAAGGGTAAAGACTAACTTCATCACAACAAGTGTAGAGAGGGGAGAACATCATATGATCCATCTACGTTAACAAAGCCAACGATACATCAAGATCGTGACATCTCAAGATCGCGCGCGAGAGAGATTAAAACGTAGCTACTAGTACAAACCCTTAGCCCTGAGGGTGGACTACTCCCTCCTCATCGTGGTGGCCGCCAGGATGATGAAGATGGCCAACGGAGATGATTCCCCACTCTGGCAGGGTGCCGGAACCGGGTTCCGATTGGTTTTCGGTGGCTACAGAGGCTTGCGACAGCGAAACTTCTGTTCTAGGGTCTCTTTGAGGGTTTTCAGAATATTTGGGATTTTATAGGGAGAATAAGGGGTATGGGAGGCCACCGAGGTGGGCACAACCCACCAGGGCGTGCCTGGGGGCCCAGGGGGACCCCCAGGTGCTGTTGTGGCCCAATGGTTATCTTCTTGTCCATAAAAATCCACAAAAAGTTTCGTGGTGTTTGGAAAACTTTCATTTCTGCACAAGAAACAACACCACGGTAGTTCTGCTGAAAACAGCGTAAGTTCGGGTTAGTTCCATGCAAATCATACCAAAACCATATAAAATTATTGTATGGCATGAATACTTCATAAATTATAGATACGCTGGAGACGTATCACCCACCCAAGCCATTTAGCATCAAATCCCTTATGTTTGAGTTTTTGCAGTATAGCAGAGTGCTCGATTGTATCAAAAGCCTTAGTAAAATCCAACTTTAGCAGAACAATTGGTTTACCAGAACCTTTGCATTGATGAATATACTCAAAACACCAAGCAACGCAGTCTTGGATTGATCTGCATTTTAGAAACCCGTATTGGTTTTTAGGGATACACTGAAGAATTGTCGTTTGTAGCCTGATGGCGAGCAATTTAGTAAGAAATTTCAGGCAAGTGTTCGTCAGGGAGATATGTCTATAATCTCCAACCACTTCAGGGTTAAGCCTCTTTCGAATCAACGTAATGAGTGAAGTATTTAAGCATACCAGGTCACATTTGCCTTCATAAAATTCATGCAAAAGCTTATAGAAATCCTCCTTGAGGATGTGCCAGCATTTCTTTAGGAACAGTCCAGTGAAACCATCCGGACCCGGTGCTCTGTCACCAGGCATGTGTTTAATGACATATACGATCTCAGAATGAGAGAAAGGTCGTGAAAAATCATCCAGACCATTAACTTTATGTATCAAACGATCGAGGTCAAAACCCATAGTGATGTGTGAAGAATGGCCCATTCTGCCTTTGAAATCAGATGAAAACATCCCTGCAATCTCATGATGATCAGTGACAATGTCACTCATCGTTCCTAAGTGAGGATATATAATTCCTCCTATACCTTTCAGTAGCCATGGCATGAAAAACTTTGAATTTTCTTCTCCAATTTTAATTGATCTTATAGTGCAACGTTGCCACCAATAAATGTATTGCAAACACAATATCTCCTGCAGGTGTAGCTTGACTATTTGCCTAAAATTGAACTCGGGTACAGTAAGCTGACGCAATTCCTCCATTTCATCAAAGAACAGGATAACAGTGTTGCAATCAGTAATGAGCTTCTTGACAGTAGAAAGGTTAGTGTGCCAAATTTTCAGAGCATGCCTTAAGGACTTAATAGCAGAGACACATTCAATAAAACCAGGAAGGTTAACCCAATAATTATCAAAGCGAGAAACCCTAGCTTTTTGGATAGCTGTGGCAATTTTGACGACACAAGGCACATGATCCGAGGCAGTGCGAGCTAAGGGTTTAACCACTGTGTTTGGGTAATCACAAGTCTAGTTAACTGACGTGAAAAACCAGTCAATCTGTTCGAGCAGGGGGTTGGTTTGCATATTGGAGCAAGTATATTGACGCCCTTTGATTGGAAGCTCCATAAGGCCAAGATGCCCAATTATTTCATTGAACAAGAACATGTCATTAACATCTCCCCCTGGGAGATTACTGTTATCCACATATCCCATAAAATTAAAGTATCCTAGAATGATCCAATTCTCATTGATAGGAATATGCAGATTATAAAGCCATTTGATAAAATCATCTCTGGCCGGTCCTTGACATGGCCCATAAACAGAAACAAGCATCCACTTATTGAATTGTGTTAGGAAGTAAACTCAATTATGATACCAAAAGACTGAATCTGAAAAAGCTGTCCAGAGAAGAATGCTGAATTCCAAATGATAATGGTACCCCCTAACGCACCCGAGGACGGCACGTAAACAAAATTATCATATTGCTATGGGCAAAACTTTCTAAGAAGATGCTGATCAATATGGGGGAACTTAGTTTCCTGAAGGGAGATAATTGGGCTACCGCTCTCATCAATTTTCTCACGAACCGCACGCTGATGCGCATCTGAATTAAGCCCGCAAACATTCCAGCAAAGTACTTTCCAATCCCTAACGGAGTTCTGATTCATTACAAGCCAAAATGAAAAGAAATAGCAACCGGGCACACAGTGACACGAGAACAACAGTACCAGCAACTAAACATAAAAGGTTCAACTTGCAAGACAAAATATAAAGATAGGTGGTGTTTTGACAGGCACACCACGAAACCAACTTCACACTTGTCATCAATAGACTTGCTGGAGGCAGAATCAGATGGATTAGCCATAAGCTTAAACACAGAGATCTTCTCTAGCGCAATCCCAAGGTGGACACTTATGCGCCGTAGGTTTTGGATTGATGTAGGGGGTGGAATTCCTTCAGGTATGGCATCATCCATCACAGGTGTATCCAAAGGTGTAGCAGCAGGGATTTTCTTCTTCTTCAGAGGACGTGCTGCTGCCTTTTCTTGGGAGCAACCACTAAGATTTGGTATGGATAAGAAAAGTACAGTAAAGAAGTGACGATCTATTTTTCAAGTGAGATCAACAACTTAAGTATATATGAAAGAGTACCACCTCTCTTGCGACACCGTGTAGGCCTCTGCTCATACGTTGAGGGTGTTGAGGGTGCGATGGCTGTCAGCGACACGGAAGCAGACTTGAGATGACAGACGATGACATCGGGGGATAAGTCCTGTTGCCGTGGATGAGGCGGTCATAGGAGGGCCACGACAAGGTGGACAACGAAGCCAATGAAGCTAGAGAACGCAATGAAAGGATCCTGGTCTGGCGCCATGGATGAGAGACGTCCATCTCTTGCAGTGGACGACGGGGTAGGGGTAGCAGCTCCGGCAAGGTGGAGGATGGAGTGGCGAACGAAGGAGGCTGGCCGGTGTGGGGAGGGAGTTTTGGCGTCGACGGTGTATGAATGGGGAAATGGAAGGGGATGGGGAGGTGGAGGGGATCTCAAACTTTGGGATGCGCTTGTCTGAAATGTGGGAAAGTTACGAGCTTAGCCCTTGCTTAAAATTTCAGACATCTCGTCCGTTGGGAATAGGACAATAATCTCGCATCTCCCCAATATTTGCCAAGAGCGATTTCGGGCGAGGAGAGGGTGCTCGAACGGGGTTGACAAGTTGGGCAGTTGTGTCACGTATGAGTGAAGTTACACACCAGCCTCTATTTAAAATATTTGCCTACATCGATTTAGGCCGAGGAGAGTTTGTTTTGCCGCCAATGTGTATGAATAGGGAAATGGAGGGGGAGAGAGGGGTCTTTCGGACGAGTTTGAATCAAATGTGTGTTTGGTGACCACCGTGTCTGACTGGGGTGAGAGGCGGTCGTGTCATGTCTAATTGAAGTTACTAACCTACTCCTATTGAGAGCAGTGGAAATTGGGCCAATAGGATGTAAAGTGTCAAGGGTAGACAGTAATTTCCATCTCGCAGGTACTGGCTTCGAGCAACCGACAAAATAGAGTGGGTGTTTTGTCGCTTCATTCAAAATTTGGGAGAATAAGCATTCATGTTTACCCTGGCAACTAAATTCAACTCCATTTTGTATTCAATTACGAATATTCATACATCATTCTATGTTTTCTTATATATATATATCTTCAAAACCACAACAAAGACTTATTCCACCTTTATATATGAATATGATTTAGAAATGTCATGATCTTCGAATTCGGTAGGTTGGATACACTTTGAGTCAAACAATTATTTCATCCAATACAATCTGTTCACACGAAAAATAGTTCACCTTATGTCAACTCATACAAGTACTGAGGATTATCTTGCCTGAAAAAACCAGATCATTACAACACATGGACAACAAATATGGGGTCTTACAACATAATCCATTCACACAATGACACAACATGCAAGTATACTAATCTAATGGCAATTTCAACTGGTATCTAAAGAAGAATTGGGATTACCCTGGGCTTCAGATAATAGAAGCAGCAAGACCTCCTCTGTCTTCAAATGCAACATTCTTCCTCCAATTCTTGGTTTGCTTGCATAATGCATGAAGCTAATTGCATAATTTCCAGCCTCAAGATCAGGATTAGCTCATTCATGGCAGCCACACCATCTCTTTCCGCCTCGAGTAGAGCCTCAAGAACTATAATATCTGTGCTCTTCAACGATGTTGCCTCTGAACTGCTACCATCTGGTAACATGGATGGTGCACTGCTTCCACAATAGATCCTGGGGGTGTACATTGTGTCCTAGTTTGAACTGCATCCTGAAAGGTTTCCGCTGGACATAAGTAAGAGATAGTTATCGCACGATCCATGTAGTAAGCTTACATGGTAAACGACATATGAATTATTGCCGAGCATGGCAAGCTATATTCAAATGGTTTGAAGTTGCATCATCCAAAAACAAATTAAAATGGTAAGATGAAAGGCACTGTACCACCGCTATTTTTAAGTTTCCCAGGCATATAAGCAGTTGAAATAATCTGAGAAAGCACTTAAATAGTGTGGCCTCATATAAACTATGAAGATAGTCTTGTGATGAACTTCATAGGAAAAGTTAAGGAGTCAAATGAATTAGGCACGCATTTCTTTACGATAGTACGGCAGACACTACTGACACATTGACCAACTCAGGTATAGCCTAACAAGTAACAAACAAGCATTTGAATCAAGCAATACAACAAAGCAGGCAACTGAACTATTTGTAATTCTGTAGGATACTATTTACCATATGTTGTTGTGAAGCCTTGCTGCTATTGCAATGTTCTTTGAAGATGTCGTCAACATGCCGTGGTTGCAAATCTAGCCGTTGTAGTTTATTCTCCCCCTCTATTTTTGTAAAACTAATTTTAATCACATGCACTGATTCAAATTGATCATCAATGGTTCATCTAAACTAATGAAAGAAGGGTGTGTGCTTACACAATAATATATGTGCTTCACTCTATTTTTATGCTTGTTCACGGTGCCAACCCCAATATAAAAAGCATTTTGCTTGGTGGGCTTGGTAGCTTCATAATGAATAGAAGCATCAAATTAGTCATGCAACTTGGGAAGATCAAGAACACACAAAAAAGGTAATGAGCAGAGGCTCGGAGCAGTGTTATAATAGCTAGCATAAAAAATGTAGGTTAAGACGAACCAAAAGAAGCAAAGCCACAAGCTAGTTTGGTGATGTGTAATTAAGCATAGAGAACATAGAAGCAGTCCGGTACAATAATTGTAACCAACATGTGGCATCAGAACAACACCATTATCATAAATAAAGAATGCAAGAAGTAAAATAGTAGGCAATTATATCTAGGAAGTACAATAATACTTAGGACAAACAAAATCATTGTAGCTACATGTGCACTCATTTGTGATTTAGCACATGTAACCTGTTCACTGCCACACGGACCTACAGGTGCAAGCAAAATAACGCCTCTTATGAAAAATTGAATGATGCCCTGAATTTTTTTGAAGATGTGGTGCTTATGCTCAGAAAATGAACGTGGGCGCTGGTTGTTGGAGAATAGTACCTGATTCTCGGTGGAGTTTTGGTATTGTTGTCTAAGTATCATCGATGGTGCCCGTGTTGCGGTTGATTTTGGCCGGCTGTCACCATTGCTGAAGTGGCTCCAGCGTTTCGGTTGCGGTGCCTATCGACATCCAAGAAAGTTAATCTGTGGTAAGTGAACTATTGGACAATAAAGATGAGAAAAACCAAAGGAGTACAAATCAAAATAACCTGCTGGGGCGGCGGTACTAGTAAAGTAGGGCCGCTGGAGTTGAATATGATGTTCGTGGTACAGATCCGGTGAAGTGTATGAAGGCGTTGGCGAAGCACATCCAGCATGGTGTACAGTGCTTTCGAGGAAGCGGATCTATTGCGGTGAACGAGGGCTTCTATGAAGGGCCAGCGATGTGGCGAATGAGGGAGTCGGTGAAGTGCCTACACTGTGGTGGACGAGGGCAACGATGAAGCAGATTCAGTGCGGTGGACAATGATGCAGTCAAGGAGATCTGGAGCGGTGGACAAGCTAGTTGCTAAAGCGGCTCTGGTACAATTGTGAGTTGGCAATTGGGGGTTCCAAGGTGCGGAAGGTAGATTTGACGGGGTGTGAGGTGCACCGCTGCAGCGGAGGACTAGATTCGACAGCTTGGGGGGAAGGCGGGGAGGGGAAGGGGAGCGGTTCTCGGGAAGATTGTTTGTGGCAAATAGGGAAAAACAATGGATTTACCAAAGCAACCCTTATCCATTGATGTGTCTGGGGTAAAAGAGGAATATCACAGGGCTAAACTTTCGGGCGCGAGATATTTCGATGTGAGCGGGAAGTTTGAAAGCTTTTGGGGGCTGAAATTAAGTGTTCTGCTCTTGTACGACTGACTATGATATCATGGACGAATGTTTATTTGTTATGCACGCAAAAAAGTGCAAGTTTCGAAAATCAATGTCTCCAACTCAAAACTTAGATTGTCCATTCAATTCAAATATGGATCATTGAGCTAGTGGAAGCAAATACCATCATATGCTCCAACTAAAACAAATTTTGAATGTGTTTATCCTAAATATGATGACAAAAAAAATTAGGGGAGGACCTAGAGAGAAAATGACTAGGTGTCCTAGCATATGATCGCTCATATTTTTGTAGCAACTAGACCTCAAACGGTCAAGTCTCTGTGCATCAGTGTCATCCCTGGATCGGTAATGCGGACACGCACATTACTCGAGGAATTATAACAGAGTTTCAATCACACACTTATTACATCGAGTCCTCATAAAGAGTACGATTACAAAAATATCATGGCGGAAGGCCATCTAAACTAGATAACTACGGAAGCTTCGAAGGTAAATGAGTCCATCAACTCCAATGGCATAGATGAGTGCAAAACAACGACCTATCACACCTTATTCATCGTCTGAGTAGTTTGCAACATAAGACGTTGCAGCCCGAAACGGGTCAGCACATGGAATATGCTGGCATAGTTACACTATAAAGCAATGAAATGCAAGAACTAAATCTACATGCAATATTTGGCTGGTGGAGGCTGTAAGTTTCATGGTTTTGCATAAAGATAGTTTTTCCCTACAACAAAGGAATAAATTTGTTTAACTACTCCCATGTTGCCCATTATTTGAGAAGGTAACCCCAACTCAAATCCCAATTAAAAGTATCATCAATAACCCAACTCAGTTAATTAAAGTAACATGATGATATCACATCAATAGATTCAAGTACTAGATACTCAAGAAGTCCATAACCAGGGACACGGCTAACCATGATTAGTTTATACACTCTGCAGAGGTTTGCGCACTTTTCCCCACAAGACTAGACCGCATCCATCATCGGATGATCGAGACATAGCCTTTCTGAAGCATTAAGTCTCTACTCCGGGTAGACAGTACCACCTACAACCCTCTACATCTGCTAGTCTACCTCTTCAAGAGCTCATGCAACTTACTCAACTATGCCAAAGCCCATAATGGCTTGTGGCTGCACACCAAAGTTTCTAGCATGATCCCTTTGAGCCTGGGTGGCATTCCATAAGATAATCACACAGGTACCCCGGGATTTCCAAAAATAGACAACACTGGGTTCCCCAGGTGCCTCAACCAATCCACCCAGATGTATATTAAAGTTGCCACCTTAATGTTATCCATGATTAAAATAACTCTCAAACTTCCATGTGTGAATCATGATCCAATCCCCGTCTACAAGCATGGCTAAGCAGTAATAAGCATAACGTATGTTCCTGGGGTGATCAAAAGGTATTAGGTTCCTAACTCAAGCACTATAACCAAAACCACATGTTCCCAATCCTACTAATACAAATATTTGTGGGGCAATACTAATGCATAGTAAAAATGGGTATAAAAGAGAATGATCAAGGTGTAACTTGCCTTGTTGACGATCTACAAACTCTAGAGATTCGTAGTAACAAGCTTCACATTCCGGGTAATCTAGCGTAGACAAACAATAGCATAAGCAATCACTCAATCGAAACACGACAAAAACCGAGAAAAAAAATCCAAATTGAACACGAAATAAGCAAACGTCTTAAACTAACAAGAGTCAAAACCTAACAGAATTATTAGCATGTGAATTAGATCTTAACAGTAGGTACATGTGATTAGCTACGATTCGCGAAAAGATTCAACTCAAACGGAGCAATGAAACTCAAAATACGAAAGAAACTAGATCGTTTACTAATCTGGACTAAACTCAAATTTTACAGTACCAAAATCATGTTCAAGTTGGTTAACCGGAAAGAACAGAACGATACGAAGATTTTGGCGCTGGTTTCATCTAATTTGGATAAACGAGTAAAAAGATTTTGGCGAGGCGGCGACAGGCGGCGCGGCAAGGCAGCGACGGCGGCGGTGGCGGGGGTGAGGGCGGGCGGGCGGCGGCGACTTGGGCTCCAGGGGGGGCCCGGGTCTGCTTATAATGGGGGAAGGGAGGCGGCGGCTTGCGGGAGGGGGCATGGCCTCGGGATGCGTGTCCGCCTTGGACACGACCGGCGGCGGCGGCCGGGCGGACTCCCGCTGCGGGGAAGGCGGTGGCGCGCGCGGACCCCAGAACTTTTAAAAAAATAATTTCGCCCGAAGAAAAATTCCTAATAAAATATAAAAAAATTCTAAAAATGCCAAAAACAATTTTCACCATCTAAAATTTCTAATAAAACATTTAGAACAAAGTGAACATTTTTCTAGCCTAAAAATGCAATTTTCAAAAATGCATATTTTTCTAATTCAAATAAAATAGCAAATAAAATGCAAATAAAATCATAATTTGATTTTAAAATTCTTTCTCCAATATTTCTCTTAATTTGAAGAAGTCATATTATCTTCTCTCATTTATTTTTAATATTGGAAATAATTGGAGAGAAAAATAATAAAATCAAATTGATCCTTTCTTCAAATTTGAAATAAATTCAAATATGAATTGTTGTGAAACCTCCAACTCTCTCCTTGGGTCCTTGAGTTGCTTAAGATTTCTAGGATCTCACCCAAATGCAAGAATAAAATATGATATGCATATGATGATCTATGTATAACATCCAAATTAAAAATTGGGATGTTACAATTTTTCATCTAAAGATGGGGTGTCACACTATATTTTGCATGAAACTTACGAAGAAAACATGTTGCACTCGGAGTCCTGTACACCCGAGTAGCTCAACTTGAGTACGCCCCTGCAAATGTGTATGTGTATGAATGAAGTGGATGACTATAAGGTTTGAACACGACCGTATGTGTATATCTCTCTAGGTTTGACATAAGAATTTGAAATCAGGAAATCCCGGATTAAAAAATGTACCCCTATTTAAATGAATTACAAAAGCTAATAATGGAGTCGAATTCAAAATTGACAATGTTATGTTTGTAATTCTGATACTTCAAAGTATACCACGCATGTTCAAAAGTATCGCTATCTCATAGTCCAAACTATGAAACAAATTGATGAAGCATGAGTGCACACACTCTTGACCATATATATCTCAATTACGTTGATGTCTCTCAAACATACACACCTCACTCTTTATTTGAAGCCCCCCGACCCGTCTTCCCCCGCCCCCACAAGCCTTTCTCTCCCGTGGACACGAACACGAGAATACATTAACCCCCTCTCTCTTCTAAGTCTGGACCCCAATATATGTCTTTATCACTTTCGTCTCTCGGACATGCACACATCTCTTCCACCACTCTCTAGGTTTCCCGGCATCTCTCTTTCCCAGGCACACACTCTACATAGTCGTGTATCTTTCCCATAACACAAAATACTGCCCCCAGTGTCTGTCTCCTTAGTTATGTGGTTCTCGCACACTCTCCACCATCTCTCTCTCACACACACACATTGATACACACCTCACTCACCATCCTCACTACACACAAACACCCTCTGTCTCCTTGTGCACCTCTCTCCTCTTTCTACCTCTCCCACATGCAGAGTCGACCCTCCTTCCCTATAGTCATATATGCCATGAATCTCTACATAGCTCCCTAGTGTATCATCAATCTCAAAGTCACATGTTGTTCTCTCCACCATCTATTTTAGATCTCTCATGAAGTCTCTCCTCACACACAATGACTCGCTTTCCTCGCGTCTCCCTACATAGGACACTTTCGAACAACACCAACCTTGTCTCCAATCTATAGGCCACTTCCACACACAAACAGACCCCTCTCTCTCCCTCTCCCTCTCTCGCTCTTCCGCACCCCTATCTCACACACACTCAATGTCTCTTCCAAATAGCCCGCTCGATCCCCGACCACACCCATGCCCGCTACTAGACATGCTTTTCTCTCTCTTGGACACATGTGTCATATCATTCCCCCTTCCCTACTAGGTTTACATCATCAATGGTCTCTCTTCTCCACACACACACACCCTCTCTCACACACGCGCGCACACAAACAGACACAGACATACACACACACACACACACCACCCCAGCTATCTACACCCTTCTTTTAAGACACACACCCTTCTATACTCCCTCCAGCTCCAGGTATATATATACATATCCCTCTTTCTCTCTAACTCACATCACACCAAAATTCTCCGTCTCTCTAATTCACACCTCTCTCCCTATATCCGCATGTGTATATCACACACTCACTCTCTGATTATGTCTATCCGTCTCCATGTTACACAAGACAAAGTCCCAGGCACATGTCTCTCTCTATCCTCCACACACATAATCACACAAGGAAACTCTTATCTCTGCCTCAGTCTCTCCATATCACACACACACACGCAATATCTCTCTCGCACACATACACACACACACACACACACACACACACGCTAAACCAAGCTTTTCTTGTGAAAAACTTACCTTCTATTCATCAACAATCGTGGCAGTACGATGAACACGAGACGTGATAAACAATACATCTACACGTCCGTAGACCACCTATTATGACTACGAGCACTAGAGTGAGCCAAAGGCGCGCCGCCGTCACCCCCCTAGTTATTGGAGACGGGAAAACCTTGTTTTACATACTCAGGAAGTCATCATGCTAAGGCCCCACATACGTAACCGTTGAATAGAATGTAGATCCAAGTTTATGGAAACAAGTGTCAATAATACGTTTGTATCTCCATAGTTTTGAGTTTTCCATCAAGATATTAATCACTCTTGGTTGATATTTAGTTTGAATTATGTACAGATAGGTACCATGTAACTAGCCGTGCTTATTGGCTTCCAAAGCTTAACTTCCACTCCTACTTACAATATGTAGAGTATTTAACAAAAAACTACCACTTTCAACCAGCCATAGCAAGAAACTACTATACAAAAACTAGCAAAAACATACCAAAAATTTCTTAATCCGTGCCAAAAAAAGTACTACCAAGTGCTGATTAGGCTCGTTTACATGTGTCTATGATAGGGTTAGCCCACATGTCTGTGCCGATGATGCACCTTAAGTCAACACCGTCTGTTTGATCGTTATGACAGGTGGGACGCACATGTGAGAATCTATCCTCTTCTTCCTCCTCCAATCATTTATTGTTCCTAAACATTACTTGAAACAAGTCGTATGCATGTTCGTCGGTGGCCTCGGTGATGGGCGAGCTGGCCGCCGCTCCGTCGGACGGGCCAGATGCTGCGCTGGCCTCCGCACGGGTTGGCTGGTGGCTCGAGCGCGGCTCAACTGCGAGAAGCCACCGCGCTGGCCTTCGCTCAAGCCAGATGGCTGGCCTTAGTGCGGCACACGTGAGCAAGCCACCGCACCCGCCGTGCCAACCTAGCAACAAGCAGCTGGATGCATCCAGCAGGGTGTGCGCTAGCTTGGCTAGCTACCATTCACGAGTGCCGCGCGGAGCTAGCCTCCGGGCTGCCGCAAGATGGGCTCTGTGTGGCTAGCTCTTTTGACCTCGCCTTATGCCGGTGGCGGTGACTGCCTCACATGGCCGAGGATGATTAGGTGGACGGGCCGAAGGTAGGAGCTGACTGGGGGATTTTTGTCTAGACTGACATGTAGGTCCCATAAGCCAGAACGCCTAACTTGTCAGTCAAATAGACGACGTGGACTTAAGGTGCCACATGGGTTTAAAATTTAAACGAGCCTAATCGGCACTTGGTAGTTTATTGCGACGAATTAAGAAATTTTTGGTATGTTTTTGCTATTTTTTTTAGAGTAGTGGTTTCTTTGCAGGACTAGTTGGAAAGTGGTAGTTTTTTTATTAAATACTCCACTATGTATAAGGAAAAATGTACTAGCGACAAATAGCAATTCTATGTTGCTTTGTACTACTAGTGCTCGTGGAGTATAACTCATTTTGTGGGTTCGATCCCCACCAAACGCATGACGGTCTTTTTTTATATTTTATTAACCTCGCTGCGAGCCAATATTGTGTCGTCCTGCTCGAAAAAAAACCTCTTATAATCCTACCGCCTGCATGAGAGTGTTTGTTTCTACTCCACCTACTGGAGCAAACTTTTCAAAAAAACTGAAGATAATTCACTGGTACAACAAGCTGCTATACAAACGGTTTGTAACCCCTTTTCGTGACAGCATTTTAAACTATTGCCTAGTGAGTGTGGATGATAGGGGGGGTCCTTCCTACACGACCCAGAAACTGTCGGCGATATGGAGTAGCAATGCATACATTTTCGATTACTAAGCCTATGCGTTGTCGGCATGTATCCCAAACGCGAGTCTTCAAACAACAGTTTGTGATATCTCGCATATCCCGAACGCTCCGTCCTTGCTAATCGTTTGTGCTCGCATTACCATCACAGTCGGACTTTTGTGGTTTTACCTTACCAGGCGCAGTCCAGGCACAGTCCAGGCACATACCCAAACTGGCTCTCTACGTTTATGATGCGCGCCACATCACAAACAGTTCATGATTGTAAACTGTGTATGATAAGGTGACAATCCCACACATTTAGTTTTCTTGCACCGTTTATGATATTGTCTGACATCACACACGCTTTGCAAAGGGCAACGGTGTGCATGGTTACACATGTTTCCTCTCCGTGAACCATGTCAAATTTTGATGTATATCACACACGCTGTGCTTTATAGATCGTGTGCACCGTAATGACCTGCAGAGCATATTTTCACCCTAGTTTAATTGCCTATATTTAAAATTGTACCAAATTTCAATTTGAAAGTAGGCTATAACTTCATTCATATCCATCAGGTTGAACAACCAATGCATTATTCGATTCACAGGTACATATGTTCAAGAATTACATCAAAAAAAGAATTACATAAGCACCCAATAAAGAATGATGAACCAGGGTTATATACTTGTACTATTGAAGATGGTAAAGAAAGAGGCGAGAGGCATTCTGGTTGCTGAACAAGGTGAAACGGAAAGCCCCTATTGTGCTCTCCTCCATGCAGAAGATACACACAACTCTGGTCCAACCCCTCGGGAACCACTGCAAAGGAAAAAGATTCAGACATTGTCATCTAACACAACTCATTATGGGTATCAAAAAGAAGGCTACATAGTTCTTACTTACCATCCTGCAGTTCACTGTTTTCTTACATAAGTGTAAACAAATAGTTCGATTGACATCTTTTGACACATTTTAATAACAATCTTTATCAAGCCTCACTTGATGCTGGTTCATGAATATCTCATTGCCCCATACGCAGAAATGGGCGAAACATGGATCTTTGCCAATGACATATGTACCTAAAAGCAGCAAGTTTATATTAGAAACTAAACAACAATTGCACAATGATGTAGTACTACACTACCTCCGTCCCATTATATAAGATCTTGTTACATCCAATATACTCACATATTGGATGAATTAACATCTTATATTACGGGGCAGATGGAGTTTATTACATTGTTACAAATATCGAGTGATTAAATACAGTTAAATGCTATTGTGTTGTTGTTGATGCTGCTGCTCTTCCATGTATATCTAGACATCACCATAACATCAAGGTAACACTCTTCCTTCACTACTGCAGGATGCTGCTAACGCGACACTATAGTGAGAGACCCTTCGACGAAACTGTGTGTGATGCATGAATCACAAACGGTGATGTAAAAACCGTCAAAAAAGATGCAAAACATTTGCGATGGTGGATTGTGACACCCTGGTTTTTGCCATTCTCCCTTTCTTGAGTTTTATTGAATATTTAGTTTGAATTTGAGTTTTTAAATTGACTCATTTGGGCATAGCACTTGGGTATTCTTTTGATTTCCCCCCAAGTGACTCCTAGCACTCTCAAAAACATCTCTTGACATCATCCCTCTCAAACTAATGCCAAAGATTTTTTTCTCAAGGGCATAATATTTATTGTCTTTCTGAAAATGAATAGTTTTCACTGGTTCTCCAAAGCAACCCTCATTTACTTGCTCAGGAAAATATGAGAAAATTCATTAATGTTCTTTAGGCCATGCCTCACCTTCCTATGCAAAAATATCTCATGGTCATGTGAAGAATTTTGGCTCAAGAAAATCTTTTCTCTTCTTGACAGAAAAGTCACTTTGTGAAGGAAGTGCATTTTGACTGGCCAATTTGAGCTGAAATTTTTATAGCATGGCTACCTTCCAACCTAAACCTTAGCCTCCAAGTTTCAGCTCTTAACTCTTTGTACTTCTATCACAAATGGCTGCAATAGTTTCTGTCCAGAAACTTGCCATCTCCCTCACATCTTTTCTTCCCACTCTGATGACAAACTAAGACCACAAACCAACCTAGACTTGAAGGGACTTGAGCCTAGACACGGTCTAGTAGCCCTAGTGCACCGTGTTGCACCGGTGCACGCGGTGACCGCATGTGTCCATGGCACCTAGCATGTGTTCGGCACGCTCTACACGTTGGCAAGTCCTCTGCCTCGCCCGTGCGGCCACCCCAAGCCAACCCATTGTGTCCTCTACCTTCTGCTACCTTGAATTCTTCCTCCCAGCCCCTCTCTATCGCTCCCTGATGCTAGTAGCAGGCACGACGGACACGGACATGGCGGCGCAGAACGAATAGAGCACCGCGTGATCGAGCCGTCCCTCTCTCGCGCCCTGTGCTTGGCTCCGTGTTGTCACTGTGTTTGTATGCTCCTCCTTGACCTCTCCCATCAAGTCTGAGCCCCTCTCGTCGCCTCCCGCTGCTCCAGAGACTTTGCCAGCGGCTTCGGCCTTTGCCCCGCCCTACCCTATAAGTGCAGCCCCTTCCGAGCCAGTCTAGCCATCCCACTTGACTCCTCTGTCCACCAAATCAGTAGCTTAGCACCGCGGCAAGGCCGGGCGGGCCTCCAGCCACCGATCATCGTCGAAGTTAGCTGCGGGTCCCTTTCTGCCACCCGCTTGCTCTGGTGTTCTCCGTCCTCCTTCAACTCCCTAGGCGTGTTCGTAAACTTCCCTGTAGCGCGGTGGTCACTACAAAAAAAATACACATCCGTGACATTTTGGGCCGAACGAATTTTTTTGTCATGCTTATGACACTTCTATGACGGTAATTGTGACAAAACCCGATATCATCATAGATGTGGTGAGCTCCTACTTCTATGACAAAAAATCATGACAGAAAATGGGCTTTTCGTCCTCGGTGGACCGGAGACGCACCTGCATGACATTCTTTGGGCCATCCATGACAGAAAAAATCATGGTAGAAGCGAGGGCGAGGAAACTTTCGGGGAGTTCCTGGTTACGGTGGGTGGTCGGGGCCGAGCGATGCATGGAGGTTTGCGCATTTCTCTCATACACGTACGCGTGTGTGTGGGAGGCATTGCGCTCTAACTGAACCTGAGCGAGGCATTGGACTCTAACTAAACCCAAGAGATTGCACTAGCTACGTTACTGAACCCCGATCGATGGCTTGCTGTTAACTGAACCCGATCGAGGGATTCCTTCGCTACTTCTGCTAACTTAAGCCGATCGAACCTACTGCCTCTTAATGAACAGTGAATGTGGGGGTTGGTTGAACGAGTCGAGACGTACGTGGTTGGGGTTGGATGAACAGTTTCCTATGGGGGTTAGATGAACAGGACCCCGTGGTAGTAGTAGGCCATTACCGCTGGATGAACAGGACCCCGGTCAAGGAGGCCGGTGGAGGGTTGATGGACAGGACCACGTGGAGGGCTGGTTGAACAGTAGCCGGTGGAGGCTGGATGAACAGGACCCTGTGGATAAACAGTAGCTGGTGGAGGCTGGAGGAGGTCGATGGTGGATGAACAGTAGCAAGTGGAGGCCGGAGGAATTCGATGGTTGATGAACAGTAGCAGGTGGAGGCTGGAGCGAGGCAGTAGATGGTGGATGAACATGACCCCATTTCGATCGTAGGCGCTCCAACACAACACTACAAAAAAAATACACTTCCGTGATGATACGTGTCTGTCACAGTAGGTCACGTTTTTTGTCATGCATGTACATCCATTACGATTTTATGACAGAATCGAGATAGTCATACGTGTGATGTCGTAGAAGTGTTCCATGACATTACCAAAATTATCATCACGGAAGTGTCCACATCCATGACGATAAATCACACGTCATAGAAGTGCTTTCATCAAGGGTGACCGACATGTGGCATCCACCATAACGGGTCGCCATTAAGCTATTGGGTTCTGGTTTGGATCAGATAACCCGTTAACAGCCCCGACTAATGGGGACTTTCCACGTGTAAAATTCTCATTCGCCAGAGGATCCACGTGTCGACTCAGCATTGGGACAGATGTCATCCACTCATAGTACGGGAGGCTCCTATGATACGCCAGCACGTGGCAAAGCCCACCAGTGGCCCATTCTGGTGAAAAAGACCGGCCTTGTAAAAATTAACAGGCCGACCCATATAAGGCTTACTTGTGTCAGGTCCATTTAAGCCCCCCTCCCATACGAGAGTGACAATTCGGCCCGTCAACGGCCCATTAACGATTTGACACCATTGCATCCCATTGTCAGTCCGAGCCTGTTAACAGCCTGCTATATATTTGGGCTCAATATCGACCCGATGTGGTTTTGTCCTGTTAACGGCCCATCCAAGGGATGGGCCAATTTTTAGGATGTATGACTTTCGGTCTTTTAGAGACCCATTTAAGTGTTGGGCCAATTTCCGGCCCAGTGTGTCTTTTAACCTGTTAGCGGCCCATAAATGGGCTGGGCCACTTGCAGTCAGACCTGAGTTTTGGCCTTTTAACGGCCCATGCTCTTCATGGTCCAACACCAGCCCGGTTTCTCTTTCGGCCTGCTAAAGGCCCACAACACAGTTGGGCCATATACAATATAACCTGACTTTCGGCCTCTTAGCGGCCCATGCTCTTCATGGCCCAGTATGAGCCCGCTTTATCTTTTGGCCTGCTAAAGGCCCAAAGTGTAGTTGGGCCATATCTAGGCCGACCTTAGTATCGGCCTATTAACAGCCCGTGAATTCAAATGGGCCCACCTGTTGCCCGCTTCGAGGTCGGCCTGTTAATGACCCGAGAGGTAATAGGGCCGAGCATTAACTGTCGGCCTGATAGAGCTTTTGGCCTGGTTATGGCCCATTAGCTTAATGGTCCCACTAAAGTTCAAACATGTCTGTAGGCCTAATTAGATAATTTGAGCCCATTACGACGAGCAATTATGCACAAGGAGAATTTTGGCACCTGAGAGCCCATTAGGGAAGCCCATTAAGGGCAGTGGGCTGCTTCCTTCATATAGGGCCCATGACTGTTCATGCTAACTATTAATTTCACTGCTTTTTTAGCTTCCTAGCGACCAGTTAGCTCGAATGGGAGGCGCGCTAAGCAAAGGTACGACATACAAGGAAAAACGTTGCACATTCAGCATATATTACAGGAAATTACATCCACTAGACAATCAAAGATTGATTCTAGTGCAAATAAATGAACAAAACCTAACGATCTACAATGTCACAATCAGCAACCTCAACACGGTGGTAGGGCTACGGCCTGGAGGACGTGCACGGGCAAGGGAGAAGGGGGAGATGAAATAGGAGCTCACAGCGGACGTGAGGGTGCGGTTAGCAGGCTAGGGGACGACTGGACGACGATGAATCTGTCAATGGAGTCCGGTGGCCGGTCAGCAAAGACGAGCTGATGGCAATGAATCAGAGCTCCAGGGCTTGTGTGCATAGGCGTGGAGATGCAACGGAGCTTGGTGGAGCGTCTAGACATTCTGGAGCGGCGACCCGGTGTCTTTGGCTCCGCTGATGAACGATGACGATCGGCGGGTGCTCTCGGTGGTCGTGAAATCAAACACTAGAGGGAGGGAGAGAGTGTTGCGACAGAGGGGAGAGGTCCAGGGGGTCTTCGGTGTCTCCATGGCGCGGTGGATGGGACGAGGGGCAAGCGGGAGGTGGAGCTCGGTTGCGCGCACGTCGAAACATCGTCGTCCTCCTGGTAGAATTTAGGAGACGACTTGTCGGGGGGATGAACCCCGGGCAGGCAACGGAACCCGGATCCTTTTCAAAAACAGCGAGGCCCGCATCACCCCGCGAGCCGGCACACGCCTGGCCAGGTCGCTCGACCCGGCAAGGCCCGCAACCCGGCCAAACCCTCCGACCCGGCAAGGTACGTCGACCCGGCCACAGCAACTGGCGCAAGACGACTCAACCCAACGCAACCAAGGCTTCCCCAGCAAGCCAACCCCACCCGTGGCGTCCACGGCAACCCAGCCACGGGTCAGCTCCCGCCCCATCCAGGCCGTACGATGGGACGACACATCAACCACCGATGACCAAGACAACAGAGTTTCCGCCCATGCCTGTGGTCAGCCGGAGCGTGGCAACAGCGCCCCTCACCTACCTGCTGACCGGTGCTGGTGTGGCAACAGTGCTCCCACCCTCACCGCTGACGACAGCAAGCGGCAGCCTGACGGAGAGCACTATACACGACTCGACTCGGCCACGCCCTGACGATCGACAAGACGGCTCACAATTCTCGCCCAACGCTGCTACACCAACAATCGGCGTCAGCGTCGCCCGCACCGCGACATGATCAACAATCCGAGACAAATAAAGAGAGAAGAATTCAGGACTCACCCGCGCGATGCCCAGCGCCGGCGTCAGACTCGGCCACCTCCTCGCCGCCTTGGGCTCCTTTGGTGCCACCGGTGCCACCTGCGACGGAGCCCGGGCGTGAGGATGCCGAATCGCGTTCAAGAGTATCTCCTGCATCGTATCGGGACAGATGAGGAGATGCGCAGCAGCAAAGTAAGGAGACCAGACGCTCACCTGTGGTGCCGGGTTCGCCTGGCTGTACGGCGCCTTGCCGAATCGCGAGTCCTCTCCAAGGTTGGCCATGGAGATGTCGTTCACGCCAACGCGCGACCTGCTCCGCGGACAGCCGCGTCGACCCCATGCGGTTGGGATCCTGAAGGCCGATCATTTCGCCGATGAGGCAGGAGCGCCTATGAAGCGGAAGGACCCGGCGAGTGATGAACGCGGAAAGGAGGTCGGTGCCGGTGAGCCCCTCCTGCATCCTCATCACCGTCACCCGCTCGCAGAGGTTGACAATCTCCTGCGACGGGCGCCGGAGCGAGTAGCCCCAGTTCATTTTCGCCCGCAGCGGCGCGATGGCAAAGAGCGGGAGGTTGATGTGGTCCGCACCGAGGTTGCGGACGTAGAAGATGGAGTTCTGCCATTTCTTGGCAGAATCCTCCAGCGGGATCTTGGGGAAATCCGCCCCCGACTGCTTTGAGATGACGGCGGCGCCACAGTTGGCGAACTCCCGGCCGACGGACCTTGCTGCTTCAAGGAGAAGAAGCGCGCCCAGAGATCGATCGTCGCCTCGACCCCCAGGTACCCCTCGCACAGGGTCACGAAGCCGGAGAGCTGGACGATGGCGCCGACGCCAAGATGGTGCGGTTGGAGCCCGAAGAACTCCAAGAACACGCGGAAGAAGGTGCTCACCGGCAGCCCGAACCCGCGCTCGAAATGCGTAAGGAAGACGACACGCTCCTGCCCCTCGGGCCGGAGCCTCTGCTCGCCGAGCGGCAGGCGGACGCCGACGTCCGTCTCCCGCGGTAGGCGCCACGAAGCTCTAAGCTGCGCAATGTCCTCGGCGGTGACGTTCGAGCCCATCCAGGAGCCCGACGACAGTGACATGATCAGAAGAAGAGGAAGATGAAGATGGATGACGGAGGAAACTCTGCTTGGAGCAGCGGGCGCCGCAGTGCATCGGTTGCAAAGGGCAGAGCGAAAGCAAAGGGACAGGAGGGCGCGAGTGAGAATGATGTCCGCCGCCTCCTTGCCCCCCTCAATTTTTAACCCCCAGTTCAAACATGGGGAAGCGGGATCGTCTGCACGCACCCGTTCCACTACCCCGCAATAAGCACACACGTACACGCGCACTAACTGCTCGGGGAAGTGCAACCGGCCCCCGGACGCCTCAATAAATCCGCGCGCATAGACCAAGGGCGCACGGCGGCGGGCCCCGACCCGTCGCCCGGTCTCGTCACGCGCGTGGCCTGTCAGGCCCCTCCAACTTCCGGGCGCCACGTGGCACCTACGTGAAGCCCAAGGGATCGCCTCAAGATTCGACGGACTCCTCGGTTCCCGCCACGGCCGGGATGCCGCGATCCGGTTTCCAAGAAAACCGGCACACAGTGGGTGTTGCCGGACCCGGTGCTCACAGAATCCTCCTTGCTCAAGGGGGAAACTGCGAAGGCCCACTCATCCAAAGGCGGCGGACCTTCACAGCTTTGGGGACTACTATCGGGGGGATGAACCACGGGCAGGCAACGGAACCCGGACCCTTTTCAAAAACTGCGGGCCGCATCGCCCCATGAGCCGGCACGCGCCTGGCCGGGTGGCTTGACCCAGCAAGGCCCGCAACCCGGCCAAACCCTCCGACCCGACAAGGTACGTCGACCCGGCTGCAGCAACTGGTGCAAGACGACTCAACCCGGTGCAACCAAGGCATCCCCAGCAAGCCAACCCCACCCATGGCGTCCACGGCAATCCAGCCACGGGTCAGCTCCCGTCCCATCCAGGCCGTACGATGGGACGAGACCTCAACCACCGATGACCAAGACAACAGTGTTTCCACCCATGCCTGTGGTCAGCCGGAGCGTGGCAACAGTGCCCCTCACCTACCCGCTGACCGGGGTTGGCATGGCAACAGTGCTCCCGCCCTCACTGCTGACGAGAGCAAGCGGCAGCCTGACGGAGAGCACTGTACACGACTCGACTCAGCCACGCCCTGACGATCGACAAGACGGTGCACAGTTCCCCTAGGCACGCGGGGCCCGCACCTAGGGAAACCCGGCGAACCACGAGCCCACAAGCGGGACCCATGTCACGCCCAATATGCGACCCTATCCAAAAGGAACTCGATGGTCCCACCAAGGATAGACCCGCATATTGAAACGCTTTTGCAAGGTGGATATCATTACATCAAAATTACATAATAGATGGGGATACATACATAAGGCACAAATGCCACAAGAATACATCAACATCATATACAAGAGAACAACATCCGACTACGGATGAAACATAAACAGAAGCTCAAACGACATCCACCCTGCTAGCCCAGGCTGCCGACCTGGAACCTATCCCCTGATCGAAGAAGAAGCAGAAGAAGAACTCCAACACAAGCAAACATCGATCTCACGTCATGATCATCGCAAACCTGTACCTGCAACTGGTGGTGTAGTAATATGTGAGCCACGAGGACTCAGCAATCCCATTACCATGGGTATCAAGACTAGCAAAGCTTAAAGGGAAAGGAAGGGGTAAAGTGGTGAGGCTGCAGCAGCGACTAAGCATATATGGTGGCTAACATACGCAAATGAAAGCGAGAAGAGAAACAAAGGAACGGTCGTCAACTAGTAATGATCAAGAAGTGATCCTGAACTCCTACTTACGTCAGACATAACCCAGAAAATGTGTTCTCCTCTCGATCAACCCCGAAAAGAGACACTCACGGTTACGCACACGGTTGGTGTATTTTAGAAGAGTTTGCTTCAAGTTTACTACAACCGGATATTAACAAATTCCCATCTGCCACATAACCGCCGGCACGGCTCTCGAAAGTTTATACCCTGCAGGGGTGTCCCAACTTAGCCCATGATAAGCTCTCGCGATCAACGAAGGATATTCCTTCTCCCTGGGAAGACCCGATCAGTCTCGGAATCCCGGCTACAAGACATTTCGACGACAATAAAACAAGACCAGCAAAGCCGCCCGGATGTGCCGACAAATCCCGATAGGAGTCGTACGTACCTCGTTCTCAGGGCACACCGGATGAGCAAGACGTCGGGTTGGCATAAACCCTGATTGCCCAGGGGGCGCCGGACATCGCTCGGTTTGGACCAGCACTCGAAGGAGAACTGGCCCGGGGGGCTAAAATAAAGATGACCCTCGGGCTCCGGAAACCCAGGGGAAAAAGGGCATAGGTGAGGCAAATGGTAAAACCAATGTTAGGCCTTGCTGGAAAAGTCTTATTCAAAGCGAACTGTCAAGGGGGTCCCATAAATCACCCGACCGCGTTAGGGACGCAAAAATCCGGGAACATAATACCGATATGACGGAAACTAGGGCGGCAAGAGTTGAACAAAACACCAGGCATAAGGCCGAGCCTTCCACCCTTTACCAAGTATATAGATGCATTAATTAAATAAGACATATTGTGATATCCCAACAAGTAAACATGTTCCAACAAGGAACAACATCTCCATGTTCCAACAAGGAACAAACTTCACTTCACCTGCAACTAACAACACTATAAGAGGGGCTGAGCAAAGCGGTAACATAGCCAAACAACGGTTTGCTAGGAAGGGTGATAAAGGTTAGAGGCTGACATGGCAATTTGGGAGGCTTGAGGAACAAGTGATAGGTAGCGCAGCATAGCGATAGAACGAAACAACTAGCATAGCAATGATAGTAGTGAGATCCAGGGTAGTGGTCATCTTGCCTGAAATCCCGCAAGGAAGAAGAACGAGTCCATGAAGAAGATGAAGCCACGAAGACGAACCAAGCGTAGACGAACGAATCCTCACGATCGCAACGAAACGGGAACTATCGAGAAGAAGCACAGAACATAGTAAACACACCACACATGAACAAGACATGATGCACAACCAAGCATGGTGCATGACAAGGCTACATGAAGCTACTCATGGCAAGAGATGATGCAAACAAGAGCAACACATCAAAGCAAGTTTAAATGAGGCCGGGAACAACATAGAACAACTCCGGTAAGTCCTCATAAGCAAATTTCGAAATTGGTCCAGATCTGAATAAACCTTATGTTCAAGTTGTTAAACAGCAAGTTAAGATGCACCATGATGATCTACACGATATTCTAGTCAAGTTACATATAAAGTTCATTAAATTCGGAGCTACGGCCTAGAAGATATGAGCAAAACAAGATAAACATGGCATTGATGCAAAATGCATCCAAACATCAAGCAAACACCTCAAAACAAGGATGCAACATGATA
>LR880967.1:713370860-713393351 GCA_904067115.1 Aegilops sharonensis | reverse complement strand
AAGGGCATGGATGGATAGAGAATAACCATATGTTCAAAACATCCTTACTGAAGTATCTCAAAATAAGCATGGATCTCTCGGTAGCATCAAGTTTACATGGCATAAAAATATCAGCAGAACAGGGCTGAAATCAGCAACATCATGAAGCCTAGTTTGCATGCTTGTGCTAGTCACCACATAGATCACAAAAATACATGGCATACACCCCTGTAAAGATGGAATGACATATTACAAAACACATGTAGGACTCAAGTTCATAGGGTGCACACATCAATCATGGCAAAAATGACAAAAGTGCATGTTCTGATAATAATCTGAAACTAACATCACATAGCACTATTGCAACGAAGATTCAGGCATCAAGATGAGCTCAAATGAAAATGATGCAATGATATGAAATGATCTACTCTTCGAGACGAACATTTTGACATATTACACGCACGAAACGGAGCAATATGGAGAGAGTTATGGCATGATGAAAATGGCAAGATAATGCAAAATAATCTCGGGACTTTGAGAGATTTCGGGGTCAACCTCGCGGTGCACGGAAATCGAGGATGGCCGGATCTCGCCGGAACTGTAGCTTCCGGAGAGGAGGGGGATGCCGACGAAGCCGGGGAGGTCGGGTCCGGGCCGGATCTGGCCGGATCCGGCCGGACTCCGGCGGGGAAGGCGGCGGACGGCGGGGCGGATCCGCGGGGAAGGCGGCGGAGGAGGGGCGCGGCCGGGCGGCGAACTCGGCCGGGGCGGCGCGGGCTCGCCGGGGCAGGGCGCCGGCGGCGGGCGCTTCGGGCGCGGGAGGCAGGCGGGGCGCTCGACGCGGGGAGGCGCGGTGGCGCGCCGGCGAGGAGGAGGTGGCCGGCGCGGTGGCCGGGGCGGCGCACCGGCGAGGCGGCGGGGTCGGGCGGTGGCCGGGGCGGCCGGGTCGGCGGAGAAGGAGCGGGGAGGCGCGCTCGGGCGCCTCGGGCCCCGATGGGCTCGGGCGGGCCTGCCCCGGGCCCGGGCGGGCCGGCGGCGGGGCTGAGGAGAGAGAAGGTGGTGGTGGTGAGGTGGCAGATCTGGATTCGCCGGCGGGCGGCGGCTGGACATGTCCGGCCGGGCGCGGACATGTCCGACGGCTGGAGGAGGAAGAAGCTAGGGTTAGGGGTCTATTTCATCCGAGATTTTTGAGGGGAGGGGCTTAAATATAGGTAGAGGGAGATAGGAGAGTCCAAATGAGGAGCGGTTTTCGGCCACGCGATCGTGATCGAACGACCGAGAGCATGGAGGGGAGTTAGATGGGTTATGGGCCACTTTGAAGGGGGTGTTGGGCTGCAAACAAAAGAGGGCTTTGCGGTTACCCGGTTAACCGTTGGAGTATCAAACGACCTCCAAATGACCCGAAACTTGACAGGCGGTCTACCGGTGGTATACCAAGGCCGCTTGACAAACCTCGGTCCATTCCGAGAAAGTTTAACACCCGCACATGAAAAGAGGCAAAAGGGGGCGCCGAGAGACATAGGAGTGCCGTGTTGGAAAACGGACAACGGGGAAAATGCTCGGATGCATGAGACGAACACATATGCAAAATGAAATGCACATGATGACATGATATGAAATGCATATGATGACATGGCAAAGTGCAACACGCAAGCAAATGACATGGCAACGACGGCGAATAACTGGCAAATACTTGGTGCATCGAATCCGGGGTGTTACAACCCAGCCCGGTATCCCGGACACCGACAATACGGACCCACCGACTCGGCATATTACCATTGTAACCCTGGGTGGGTTGATCTATAAAACCCCCCAGGAACCCGCGCCTACAGAGGCGTGTAAGGCAAGGCACGCAAATAAGACAGCAGACAGTACGAGAGAAACACCAGCAAGCATAGGACTCGCCACCGAACATCAACACCGGGGAGAAGGAGCAGCCCAAGCCTTGGCCAGCTTCCTTCCTCCTCCATACAGCTCCAGGAGCGACATTGTACTATCGATCATCCAACTAAACTCGGCAGGACTAGGGGTGTTATCTCTTCGAGAGCCCCGAACCTGGGTATGTCCGGCGTCCCGCGCCCGCGCATGACAACCTCGCCTCTGGAGCCCACCAGCGCCCTCAAGCCTCCTCCTCTCTTTAGCCATCCCTCGGCATCTACCGTGCGCCAACCACGACAGTTGGCGCCCACCGTGGGGCAGCTCGAGGAGCTAGCCGGGAGCATGCTTTAGACGGGGCCCTTCTCCTACACCGACGAGTCCGTCGCGCTGGCGGACGACGTCATCGGCGCGCTCGCCGCCTCCTTTGCTGTGCTCCGCATCTCTGATGCGCTCGTGGCCGACGAGTACCCCAGCGAGGTGCTCAGCTACTCCGACTCTCCCCTCTCCCTCGGCGGTGGCATGGCCGCCGGGGCGATGGACGTCCATGTGGAGGTCTATGTCACCGGTGATGGCGCCTCTTCCTCGTCGAGCAAAACGAGGAAAGCCGCGGAAGCCAGGGGTGCCGCGGAATGGACCGAGCCGTCCGATCCGCTGCGCGCTGCGATGCAGAGCCTCCGCATCCCCATCGGCATCGACGTCGACGCCACCAGCGTCGCCGAAGCCCGAACCCAGCTCGAGGATAGACGCCAGCAGATGTTGGACCTGTCCGAGATGCTGGCCGCCACCAGGCGTCGCCTGGAGGCCGCTCAGATGGAGCACGACGCCACCCACGGATTTACGCCTGCCGCGGCCGAGCCAAGACGGGTCGCCGACGTGCGCGCCCGGGGAGGAGTGATCGGCCGGGCCTTTAGCGCCGTCCGAACCGTCTACGAGACCCCGTTGAAGAACAGGCGCTGTGGACGCAGTCGCGGTCGGCCTCGACCAACTCGCGGGCGAGGAGCTCAAAGAACGCATCGGGCGGATGCGCGAGCTCCTCCACGCCGCCAACACCCAGCAGGATCGCCTCAACCAGCTCGCCAAGCCGCGGGGTCTGGCTCCGCGGCGGACCCGACGAATTTTGCACACGGCTTCCACGCCACCTAGCGAGGCATGCTCCGGCCAAACCCGGACTCGGCGCTACCCGGCCGCCACAGCCGCCGGCTCCCTGGGCAACGAGCCCGCAGCGGAGACTCAGCGCGGACCCGGCCAGCCCGGCCGGCGTCTGGCTCCAACCGACTCGGCCCCTCGGGGCCTGGCCGCGAGTCGACTCGGCCCATGCGCCATCGACGACGCCGACGCGCGCCACTGCCTCGATCAGCTCGCTCGCTCCCTGGAGGTGGAGGAGAGCGGCGCTATCGGGCCGGCCTGCTTCGGCCCACGCATCCGGGAGGAGCCCTTCCCCAAAGGGTTCATGCTCCCCCGCGACACCCCCAAGTACAATGGGACCGTGAAGCCAGAAGACTGGCTCACCGACTACACCACGGCCATTGGCATCACCGGTGCCAATCGTCGTCTAGCCGTGCGGTACGCACTGCTCATGCTCCAGGGGTCGGCCTGCACGTGGCTGAACAGTCTACCGATGGGCAGCATCAACACGTGGGTCGACTTCGAGAAGGCCTTTATCCGCAACTTCACGGGGACCTACAAGCGACCCGGTCGCCCTAGCCAGCTCGCCATGTGCGTGTAGGGGCCGATGGAGACGGGTCGCGAGTACCTCGCACGCTGGACCGAGCTCCGAAACAGCTGCGAGGGCATCCATGAAGTCCAGGCAATCCAGTACTTCGTCAGCGGGTGCCTAGACGGCACCCTCCTCAAGCACAAGCTCTTGCGCTCCGAGCCGGCCACCATGGCCACGCTCATGGTGACGGCGGACAAGTACGCCAACGCCGACTCCGCCATGAAGATCCAGGTGGCGCTGGATGAAGCCGGCAAGGCAAAGCCGGTTCCTCCCCCGAAGCCGGCTGGCGAAAGCAGCCGACAGTAGCATCATCGAAACAACAAGCGCAAGGCCGAGCAGCCGGCGCAGCGCCACGACAACCGGCTCGTCGCGGCCGCCGAGCCCGCGGCGGACCCGGCGGCGAAGCGCCAGCAGACCAGCCAGATGGCGTGGCAACCCGCCATGAGTTTTGAAGAGATGCTCGACGCTCCATGCAAGCATTACAGCGGCGCAAGACCCTCCATACACACGCTTCGGCAGTGCGCCATCACCAAGCGCATCATGAGGGGAGACGTTCCGCCTCCTCCGGCTCCGGCTCCAGCCCAGGCGCAGGACAGCCGCCTCCGCCTCCACCGCCGCCTCCCGCTGGCGGCGCGATGCGGAACGACGCCTACCCGGACTAGAATGCGGCCTACGTCGTCTTCACCAGCCTCGACAACGACAAGCGCAGCGAGCGCCTTCTTCGGCAGGAGGTGAACACCGTCGTCCCGGCCAAGCCGGACTTCATGCACTGGTCGGATCGCCCGATCACCTGGACCCGGGAGGATCACCCGGCGGTCATGCCGATTCCAGGTGGATACGCCCTCGTCCTCAACACCACCATCGTCGCGCGGTGCACATGCAAGTTCTCTCGAGTCCTCATCGACGGCGGCAGCAGCATCAACATCCTCTACCGCGACACGATGACCAAGCTCGGCCTCAAGGCCGAGGACCTGGAGCCAACCCGGACAGTCTTCCACGGCATCGTACCCGGCCTCTCCTGCTCGCCCATTGGCCGGGTCCGGCTCGATGTCCTGTTCGGCGATAGCAGCCACTTCCGACGCGAACCGATCTGGTTCGTGGTGGTGGACCTGTCCAGCGCATATCATGCATTGCTGGGCCGGCCCGCGCTCGCCAAGTTCATGGCGGTTCCCCACTACGTGTACCTGAAGATGAAGATGCCGGGTCCCAAGGGCCTCATTACCGTCGCCGGCGACTACAGCAAGTCTCTGGAGTGCACCCGAGACGGCGCCAAGTTGGCCGAGTCACTGGTCATTGCCGAGCAGTGGTACTAGCTCGACCGAATCGTCGCCTTGGCAGGCGAGGCCTCCGCAGCGTCGATTCCGACCCCGGACCCGGCAGACGAGGCCACCTTCAAGCCCTCCAAGGAGACCAAGAAAGTGAAGCTCAACCCAGAAGACCCCAGCTGCAGCAAGTACGTTGTCGTAGGCGCCCGCCTCGACAGCAAATAGGAAGGCGAGCTCGTCGACTTCCTCCGTGAGAATCGGGATATCTTCGCATGGACCCCCAAGGACATGCCAGGCATCCCGAGGAAGTACGCCAAGCACAAACTTCACGTCCGCAAGGACGCCAAGCCTGTCCGTCAACCCCTCCAGCGATTTTCTGAAGAGAAGAGAAGAACCATTGGTGAAGATGTCACCAAGCTTTTGGCGGCCGGCTTCATAATGGAAGTGTTCCACCCCGAGTGGCTGGCCAATCCAGTCCTCGTCCTGAAGAAGAACAAGACTTGGCGCATGTGTAATCGACTACACCAGCCTTAACAAGGCCTGTCCCAAGGATCCGTTCGCTCTCCCGCGGATCGACCAAGTCATCGACTCGGCCGGGTGCGAGCTCCTGTCCTTCCTGGACGCTTACTCCGGCTACCACCAGATCAAGCTGGACCCGGTCGACGCCCTGAAGACGTCCTTCATCACGCCCTTTGGGGCGTACTGCTACATCACCATGTTGTTCGGCTTGAAGAACGCCGGCGCCACCTTCCAACGCTGCATGCAGAAATGCCTGCTGCTGCAACTCGGCCGCAATATCCACGTGTACGTGGACAACATCATGGTGAAGACCAAGCAACACCTCACGCTCCTCAACAATTTGAAGGAAACATTCGCCAACCTCCGCGAATACAAGGTCAAGCTCAACCCGGAAAAGTGCGTCTTCGGCGTCCCGGCCGGAAAGCTACTCGGCTTCCTCGTCTCGGAACGCGGCATCGAGGCGAAACCGGAGAAGATCAAGGCCATCGAGCGCATGCGCAAGCCAGCTCGGCTGCGTGATGTCCAGAAGTTCACCGGATGCTTGGCCTCGGTCAGCCAGTTTCTAAGCCGGCTGGGTGAGAGGGCGCTTCCCCTGTACCAGTTGATGAAGAAGACAAGCCCGTTCGAGTGGAACGGCAAGGCAGACGAGGCCTTCCAAGACCTCAAGCGCATGATATCCACCGCACCAGTCCTGGCCGCGCCAACTGACAAGGAGCCGTTGTTGCTCTACATAGCCGCGACCTCGCGGGCGGTCAGCACGATGCTGGTGGTCGAGCGACCAGAGAAGGGCAAGATCCAAGCCGTCCAACGACCAGTCTACTACATGAGCGAAGTGCTCTCCATGTCCAAGCAGAACTACCCGCATTACCAGAAGATGTGTTACGGCATGTACCTCACTGCCAAGAAGCTGAAGCAGTACTTCCAAGAGCACATCGTCACCGTCGTCAGCACGGAGTCTATCGGAGAAATCATCGGGTGCCGGGACGCCTCTGGCCGGGTCGCCAAGTGGGCGATCCAGCTAGTCGGCCACACCATCCTCTACGAGCCCCGCACCACGATCAAGTCTCAAGCCCTAGTCGACTTCCTCATCGACTGGACCGAAACCCAGTACCTGCCGCCACCTTCCGACTCGACGCATTGGCGCACGCACTTCGATGGGTCCAAGATGCGACTCGGCTTTGGGGCCGGCATCGTACTGTCGTCCCCAAAGGGCGACCGGCTCCGCTAAGCACTCCAGATCCACTTCACCGCCTCCAACAACGTCGCCGAATATGAAGCCCTTGTGCACGGCCTCTGGCTTGCCAAGGAACTCGGCATCCGGCGCATCCTGTGCTACGGGGACTCGGACCCGGTGGTGCAGCAGTGCTCCGGCGAATGGGACGCCCGCGACTCCAACAAGACAAGCTACCGCTTCCTCGTCCAGAAGCTGTCCGGATCTTTCAAGGGCTGCGAGTTCCACCTTGTCCCGTGCGTGGAGAACGAAGCAGCCGACACGCTCGCCAAGATCGCCTCGTCTCGTCAAGCCATCCCGTCCGGCGTCTCTCTCGAGCACCTGCGCAAGCCGTTCGTCAAGCCGTCGCCGGACTCCGAGTCCTACTACAAGAAATATGTCAACTAGTGACCTTCTGTGAGTGACCCTGGAAGAATTGGTCATAGATCTATGACCATTTTAGACCAATTGGTCAAAAGCTGTTCGGGGGGCTCCAAACCCTAAACTATAACGACCATTTTGGTCAGAAAGCTCGTAATTTCCTTAGACGAAATGGTCATAAAGCAGATAGCACTGGTCTGCTGCCTTATTTCTAGCTGATCATGACCAATATAGATGGTCATAACCTTGTAAATTGTGGTGGGTTGCTATGACTAGGCGCCACCTCATCATTTTTGCCTATGTGTCATGTCCATGTGGCAGTTTTTGCCCTAGGTTGTGAAGCAACCTATATTTCTGTCATTCCCAAAATTCCCAAAAAAATGTCATAAATTCTTTGGGTCATATCTTCGTCAAATATGTAAGAAACCTTCCTTGCCTAGTTCAAAAATAATTCAACAATATTCATTTTCCTATTCTCTTCAGAACAACAGTTTGTGAAGGAAGTACCACTTTGGCATGTCCAAATACTATCCATTTTATACAGTGTTTTCCTATGCCCAAATAACCATCATCCACCAAATGCCAGCTCAATCCATTCATTATTTTGAGCCCAGCTTCAACATTCGTATTTATGTCTAGTGTGGTACTTTGCAAAGCAAGTACCACCTAGGCTCCTCCTTTTGAGCTAAAAATTTGTGAAGACGGTCTTCTTAGTAACTGATCATCCTCAACCAAAACACACTCCCATTAGCCATGTACATTTCCTGTACCGCTAATCAAACATCTGGCTGCTAATTCATGTTTGAGCATCGATCGGTCTCCTCGTGAGAATCTTATGTTGTAATTTTCTTCCTAGAACCTACCTGGGGAGTTCCCAACCCACTAGACATGCCTAGGCTGCCCAGAACACATGGCAACGCCACGGTCACGCGGTGACCACGCGGCAGGCATGCGAGTTTACGCGCTCTAGAGTTGGGGCCCTCGGCCACTGCCCAAACCTCGACGTATGGCCACCAAACCATGTATTTCTGATTAAATAGGTACTTATGTAACTAGAAATGATTTTTGGAAAAAATAAATAGCAAACTATGAGGCAGCTGCAGTTCAAATTTGACCCGCTTACAACTGAATCGCTAGAAATTTGTATTTTTCACGAGAGGTGGATCAAAACTTTTTACACCCAATCATTTTGCCAATTGTGCATTAAATATGTCCTATTATTTTAGAAAAATTATTTGGTCCAATTTTGCAACAATTATTTTGGAGGTCCTTCACAAAAAACCTCCTTTTGGGCACTCGAAAAATGGAAAATGGTTTTTTCATCCAAAGAAAATGAAAACTTCCTTAGGCAACATTGTTTGCCATTCCAATATGCACCCTTGTGCACAATATGAGATCATTTGAACAAACTATGCCATGAATGTGGCCATAAGATTGATCATTTGGCTTGAAAGCCATTGATCTCCCACACGTGATAGCTCGTTTCTGAGAACACTTTTTTAAAATAATTGCCGTATTACAAGTTTGTTATCTTTCCCGGGAACTTGGCCACATATAATGACACAATGCGAAGGTTTTCCAATTTTTTTGTTTTTTTTGAATTTTTTATGCCCGTTTCAAAATGCGGTCAAAACGGCGGGAATGACCGTTCCTAGCTATTGGTTGAATCTTGGAATTTTTTTTGGTGTTTCTATGATTAAATAGATACTTATGTACCAATAAATGATTTTTGGAAAATATAAATAGCAAACTATGAGGCACCTGCAGTTCAAATTTGACCCGCTTCCAGCTGAATCGACGGAAATTTGTCTTTTTCACGAGAGGTGGATCAAAACTTTTTACACCCAACCATTTTATCAGTTGTGCATTAAATATGTCCTCGTATTTTAGAAAAATGATTTGGTCCAATTTTGCAACAATTATTTTGGAGGTCCTTCACAAAAAACCTCCTTTTGGGCACTCGAAAAATGGAAAATGGTTTTTTCGTCCAAAGAAAATGAAAACTTCCTTAGGCAACATTGTTTGCCATTCCAATATGCACGCTTGTGCACAATATGAGATCATTTGAACAAACTATGCCATGAATGTGGCCATAAGATTGATCATTTGGCTTGAAAGCCATTGACCTCCACACGGGATAGCTCGTTTCTGAGAACCTTTTTTTTAATAATTGCCATATTACAAGTTTATTATTTTTCCTGGGAACTTGGCCACATATAATGACACAATGCGAAGGTTTCCCAATTTTTTGATTTTTTTGAATTTTTTATGCCCGTTACAAAATGAGGTCAAAACGGCGGGAATGACCGTTCCTAGCTAGTGGTTGAATCTTGGAATTTTTTTGGTGTTTCTCTGATTAAATAGATACTTATGTACCTAGAAATGATTTTTGTAAAATATAAATAGCAAACTATGAGGCACCCGCAGTTCAAATTTGACCCGCTTCCAACTGAATCGACGGAAATTTGTCTTTTTCACGAGAGGTGGATCAAAACTTTTTACACCCAAAAATTTTGCCAATTGTGCATTAAATATGTCCTAGTATTTTATAAAAATGATTTGGTTCAATTTTGCAACAATTATTTTGGAGGTCCTTCACAAAAAACCTCCTTTTGGGCACTCGAAAAAATGGAAAATGGTTTTTTCGTCCAAAGAAAATGAAAACTTCCTTAGGCAACAATGTTTGCCATTCCAATACGCACCCTTGTGCACAATATGAGATCATTTGAACAAACTATGCCATGAATTTAGCCATAAGATTGATCATTTGGCTTGAAAGCCATTGATCTCCACACGTGATAGCTCATTTCTGAGAACACTTTTTTGAAATAATTGTCGTATTACAAGTTTGTTATTTTCCCTGGGAACTTGGCCACATATAATGACACAATGCGAAGGTTTCCCAATTTTTTTGATTTTTTTGAATTTTTTATGCCCGTGTCAAAATGCAGCCAAAACGGCGGGAATGACCGTTCCTAGCTAGTGGTTGAATCTTGGAATTTTTTTGGTGTTTCTCTGATTAAATAGATACTTATGTACCTAGAAATGATTTTTGGAAAAAATAAATAGCAAACTATGAGGCACCTGTAGTTCAAATTTGACCCGCTTCCACCTGAATCGACGGAAATTTGTCTTTTTCACGAGAGGTGGATCAAAACTTTTTACACCCACCCATTTTGTCAATTGTGCATTAAATATGCCCTAGTATTTTAGAAAAATGATTTGGTCCAATTTTGCAACAATTATTTTGGAGGTCCTTCACAAGAAAAACCTCCTTTTGGGGGCTCGAAAAATGGAAAATGGTTTTTTCCTCCAAAGAAAATGAAAACAACTTTAGGCAACATTGTTTGCCATTCCAATATGCACGCTTGTGGACAATATGAGATCATTTGAACAAACTATTCCATGAATGTGGCCATAAGATTGATCATTTGGCTTGAAAGCCATGAATTTTCACACATGATAGCTCATTTCTTATAAAAAAATTTAAAAAAATTATCGTATTACAAGTTTATCATTTTTCCTGGTAACTTGGCCACATACAATGACACAATGCAAATGTTTTCCAATTTTTTGAATTTTTTGAATTTTTTATGCCCGTTTCAAAATGTAGTCAAAATGGCGGGCATGACCGTTCCTAAGTAGTGGTTGAATCTTGGAAAACTTTTGGTGTTTCTCTTATTAAATAGATACTTATGTACCTAGAAATGAGTTTTGGAAAAAATAAAAAGCAAACTATGAGGCAGCTGCAGTTCAAATTTGACCCGTTTCCTGCTGAATCGACAAAAAATTATCTTTTTCACCAGAGGTGGAACAAAGCTTTTGACACCCAACCATTGGGTCAACTGAACATTAAATATTACCTAAGATTTTATAGAATTAATGTGGTCCAAATTTGCAACAAATATTTGCTAGATTCTTCATAAAAAATTAATTTTGGGCACTCGAAAAATGACTTTCTTACAATAAACTCATTTCTGAGAACACTTTTTTATGATATTTGCATTATTCAAAGTTTGTTATTCTTACTGAAAAGTAGGTCACACTTGGCGACACAATGCGAAGGTTTTTGATTTCTATTTGTTTTAATAAATTTCCTAGGCCGTCAAATAGCAGACATAATTTAACATCTTATTTTCAATCGGTTATGACCAATTTAAATGGTCTTAACATCATCAAAGGGATACTGTGTTCTGATTGGTCCAAAACCATCTCACGCGGATCACGGATTAAGCACCGTCGGATGCACCCGGATCCAACGGCAGCCCACAGCCCCCTCGTCGCTCTCGCCCCCTCCCGAATCATCCCCATCCACCCACGAAACACTAGCTCACTTATCCCCATCGCCGCCGCCGCTCCCACTCCCTTTTCCCCATCGCCACCGCCGCTCCCGCTCCCTTTTCCCCATTGCCGCCGCCGCTCCCGCTCCCTTCCGCACTGCTCCTGCTCCCGCTCCCTTCTGCACCCGCAAGTTTATGACCAACAGCCTGCTCGCCCGCAAGCAGTTCGTGCTCGAGGTCATCCACCTGAGCACCAAATCCTAACCAACTCCTAATCCCCTCCCACTCCCCGCTACGCGTCGCGGCGCTTCCACCGCACGCCAGATCACTGGCGTGCACCATGGTCGCGCGGGGCTGGATCCGATGCGGGCGCTACTGCTTCTATGGTAGTGGCGGCACTAGTTGGCTGGCTGCTTGATGCGGACGATCTAAGGAGGAGGAGGAGGAGGCACGACGGGGATGGCGGCTGCGGTCGGGGCGGCGACGAGCGGCGGCCTGGTGAGTCCGCCAAGGTCTCCACTTCGAGATCTCGCCCCTTTCCTCTCATTCCTTAGCTCTGTTGCATTTCGTCAGTGATTCTGAAGCGCTCGTGTGCTTGTGCGCAGGCGCAGTTGAAGGAGAGGCTGGCCAAGGTGTACGAGGTCCAGGACCCCAACCGCATCTTCGTGTTCAAGTTCCCCACCCACTTCGGAGGCGGCAAGTCCTCCGGATTCGGTCTCATCTACGACAACCTCGAATCCGCCAAGAAGTTCGAGCCCAAATACCGCCTCATCAGGGTACAGATTGTTTCGCCCTCATGTCTTCTTCACTTGGAGCTTCGTTGCATTGTCTCGTCCAGATGTGCGCTAGTATTTGTTTCCTCTGTGCTCACCCATGGATCGCGATGTAGTAGTATGTAACTGATCTAACTAGTCCTTCTTTTATGCTGCTCACTTAGGCTGCGTTTGATTCGAGTCGAGATAACTAGGTTTGCTTTTAGTCCATTCAGCTTGATTATTGCCAGTGAAATTCGTCCACTTATGCCGCGCCGCTGCTTGTGATATTATAGTGTACGTTCCTGCTTGTGCGGACTGATGGCGAATGCAAGTGCGTGCACAATGAGAACTGCATTTTCAGACCAGACCACATCAGCTGAAGTGTTTTCTTTTTTGGTCTTTGCATGGTGTGCTGCATTTTGGTTTATCTCTGCTATTTTTATTTCCTCCAGATACCAAGGTGTGCTGCATTTTCCTAGACTATTGTACTTGAATGCTAGCTGAATGTCAGTTCTGTATGTTACTTGGTGCATAAATTTTACTTATTTGCAAGTCGTAGCTGCCGTGCATCCGTTATGAATTCATAAACTATAACGTCAATTCGTCAATAGCTTTATCTTAGTGGAGTTGCTAATTTGGTGCTGGAAAGCTTGCTTTTCACATATCCCATAGTACATAATTAATACTGGATTAGTTACTTGCTTTCGTACACATACTGGATCAATACTGGCTCACCATAATATATACACTACACACTCATTCTGGAAGATCCTTTCAAGTGACAAACGAGTGCATTTTTTTTTACAATGCACCATGGTTTCTTGTTTCTGTTGTGAAAGTAATGTCAATGGTGTTGCATAGTTCTGAATAAAAATGCAAATGGCTTGTGAATGTCAATGAACTTACAATATCAGTCTCTTAGAGTTGTTTTTGCAACCTAATATTGTTGTAAAATCCTTTCCTTGAGCTGCGGTTGATGTGGTGGTCTGCTGTTGTGGATGATGCATGCAGGGGCTGCTGGAGAACACGGAGAAGGACAGGGTCCGGAGGCTGATAGGCTCAAGCCTCCCGCGGAGCCATGATTTTCCCAGTTGATGGATCTTTCCTGTTTATGTATCGCTTTGCTAGAGCCCGTGTCTATCTCTAAACTGATTGATTCGTGGCTGAAAGGAAAATGAGCCTATGCTTGCACCAACATTATTAGAATGAGGTGTGGGCATGTATCATTTTTGAGAAAAATATACTTTTCATCCCTCAATTCTTCGTGAAGTCTAGATTTGGTCCCTCAACTCCAAAACCGGACAACTTGCACCCTTAACTACTGAAACCGGACAAGATTCATCCCTGGTCATGGTTTTGACTGGTTTTGGTGCTGTCCCACCCCGGTTTTGACCGTGCTGACTCAAATTCGCGTACTTTTCCAATTCCGCTTAACGTTTTCAAATCCGGGTAGTTTTTTCGAATACGTGAACTTGTTAAAAATTTGTGTACTTTTTCCAAATCCGCGTACTTTTTCTAAGTTCACGTACTTCTTTTAAATCCGTGTACTTTTTTAAAGTTCATGTGTTTTTTTTTCAAATTCATGTAATTTTTTAAAATTTACGTACTTATTCATATTCGTGTACATTTTTTTTGCTTCTGAAAATTTTGTGTGAACTTAAAACGTACGCGGTTTGAATTTCTTTAACCCAAATTAGAAAAAAAATTGTGGAGTTGAAAAATTATGTCAATTTGAAACAAGTATCTGAATTTCAAACAAAGTTCACGGATTGGAAAAGGAACGCCGATTTGAAAAAAATACACGAACTTTACAAATTATGCGGATTTGAAACAAGTACGCGAATTTCAAAAACACTTCATGGATTTGAAAAAAATACTTGGATTCGATAAAATTACATGAACTTGAAAAAATAGACTGATTTGAAAAAAAGTACATAAATTTCAAAATAGTTCACGGATTCGAAAAATGTATGTTTATTTTTGAAAAAATTGCGTGAACTTGAAAAAACTATGTGGATTTGAAAAGAGTATGTGACTTTCAAAAAGTTCACGGATATGAAAAAATTACGCGAATTTGAGTCAGCACCGGTCAAAATCGGGGTCAGTTAGCACCAAAACCGGTCAAAATCATGACCAGGGATGAATCTTGTCCGGTTTCGTTAGTTGAGGGTGCAAGTTGTCCGGTTTCAGAGTTGAGGGACCAAATCTAGACTTCATCTAAAGTTGAGGGATGAAAAATATACTTTTCTCATCATTTTTTTAACTCTGCTATCTTTTCCCAAGTCTTTATTATCTTGCCTAGCCTTGTACTGATATGTATTGTTTGATGCTAATTACCCAAGTTAGTGCACGATGTTAAGGATAACCAGAGAACACTTGCCTAAGTTTATAAGATATGACATGTGACAGCCCAAGCCTGCTAGCCTCGCAGTCGTAGCTTCGCAAGCAACCCAGCATCCTCTCATCTTTCCTCAACCTATACATCTTTTATTCTTCAGATTTTTCTTCCATTAAGCTACCGGTCTGATGGATGGTGCTTGCTGGCTTGCTGCTCTTTGAATGCTTGTGCTGTTGTACTGTGCTTCTCTAGTTGTTTGAATGCTTTTGCTGCTAGCCTGCTGGGCTGCTACTAGCTTGAATAAGTGTGCACTTGTGCTGCTGATTTAATGCTTATGCTCACGCTGCTATTGATTAATTGAAGAGAACCAACTCCAACAAGTGATAAGTACATGTTAATTATTATTAGCTTCAAAATCTGATCGATGCCTTCTTGCAATAACAATAAGCATGAGAATTTTTTGGTAGTTTCTATGCCACTTTTCTACTCTGATATTTTCTTGTGTGCTATACCAGAATTTATAATTTCTTGAGCAATGCACATGGACGATATCTGGAGCCGTCAAGAGGATGAGCTGATTTTTGAAAAAAAGTTTGAAGAGGTATCTACTGCCCTTTTGTTTTGGTGCTCATTCTTCTTAAACTGTTGATGCTTGAGGTGGTATTAGTGTTGTTGAACTGATAGCCTTGCTATGAGCTGTTGATGTGAACCTGCAATGCAGGATGTACTCCAGGTGCATGTCCTTGTGGTACTATGAGATTTATTGGCTGTTTGGAGATGTACTGATATTGTGCCATGTATTTTATTATCTATATGATTACACATAAGTTTTACTATCAAAATATGAACTGTAGCAGTCACTATATTGGGTCGCTCTTCGGGTCACTTTTGGATGGTCTTGGTTAGAGTCTCGTTTGGAGTCTGGGTTGGCAAACATGAATAGTTTTACTTATTCTGTCTTCTATGAAAACCACCTATCGTATGTCTCAGAGACAAACTTGTAAATCATGCTTTCGATAACATCATGCTCTGACACCTTGCTCTTTCCGAGCTTTTCCTGAGATGTGTACGTATATGTCCTACATAATAAGTGCTTGTTCATTTTTGGTTTTCTCTAAACTTTGTTTGTATGATTGAGGGCAAATTTACTTGGTTCTTTTCTCTAAACTGTGCTTCGAACATTCGTTTTTATGATCTAAAATTGCCTTCCTGTGATGATGCAGGTGCCTAGTTTGTGCTCGCTACCGAGGGAGCTCCATGTTGAAGAAGATTGAAGACACTTGTAGAGCTACAAGGTTAACACCAGGGCACCGTATCACGTGTAGAGCTTGTAGAGCTTGTATATGTTAGAGTTTATTATGTGTAGAGCTTGTAAAGTATATGTTATTTGTACAATAGGAGCTCTATACTGAATCTGGCTGATAATATTTGGAGTATTATGTGTGTGTTTTGTTTGTGCCAATTTAAATACTAGTTATTTATTTACTGTTAAATTGAAATATGAAGAATATGAACTTGCTAGCTGGGACCCACTTACCTGAACCTGACATCTGGGACCCATTTGACTAGTGGACCTTTTTTATATTACAAAAAAACTAAAACTTTCTAGCGGAAAAGGCCACGGTTCTACCGGCGTGTTCCAGCGCTACGTCGAGCAGGATCGCGACATCGACATCCTCCTCGACATTCACCAGGGCGAGTGTGGGCACCACGCCGCATCACGATCCCTGGTGGCCAAGGCGTTCCGCCACGGTTTCTATTGGCCCACGGCCCTCGAAGACACCGAGTCGCTCGTTCTCAAATGTGAAGGGTGCCAACGCTTCAGCAAGCGCAGCCACCAGCCGGCGTCAGCACTCCGCACCATACCAATCGCCTGGCCCTTCGCGGTCTGGGGACTCGACATGGTGGGACCCTTCAAAACCGCTCGAGGCGGTATGACGCACTTACTGGTGGCAGTGGACAAATTCACCAAGTGGATCGAGGCAAGACCTATCAAGAAACTGGACGGGCCAACAGTCGTCCGATTCATCAAGGACATAGCGATGCGCTACGGCATGCCGAATAGCATCATCACCGACAATGGCACCAACTTCGCCAAGGGCGCGCTCGAGCAATACTGCTCCGTCTCCAGCATCTGCCTCGAGCTAGCCTCCGTGGCACATCCGCAGTCCAATGGGCAGGTCGAGCGGGCCAATAGACTCATCCTGTCTAGCATCAAGCCGCGACTCGTCGAGCCACTCATCCGCTCACCCGGCAGCTGGCTTGACGAGTTGCCAGCAGTCCTCTGGAGTCTACGCACCACGCCGAACCGGTCGACCGGGTTCACCCCGTCTTCCTTGTTTATGGAGCCGAAGCCGTCATCCCGACCGACGTCGAGTTCGACTCGCCGCGCGTCGCGATGTACACTGAAGCCAAAGCTATAGAGGCACGCGAAGATGGCGTCGACCTGCTCGAAGAAGCGCGCCTTCTGGCACTTAGCCGTTCGGCTATCTACCAACAAGGCCTGAGGCACTACCACAGCAAGAAGATCAAGCCCCTCGCATTCCACGAGGGCGACCTCGTCCTCCGACTCGTTATAGAGCAGGCTGGCCAGCACAAGCTGTCCCCTCCACGGTAGGCACTACAAAAAAAATACACTTCCGTGATGATACGTGTTTGTCACAGTAGGTCGCGTTTTTTGTCATGCATGTACATCCATGACAAATTTATGACAGAATCAAGATAGTCATACATGTGCTGTCGTAGAAGTGTTCCATGACATTACCAAAATTATCATCACGGAAGTGTCCACTTCCATGATGATAAATCGCAGTCATAGAAGTGCTTTCGTCAAGGGTGACCGACACGTGGCATCCACCGTAACAGAATGCCGTTAAGCTATCGGGTCGGGTTTTGGATTCGATAACCCGTTAACAGCCCCGACCAATGGGGATTTTCCACGTGTAAAATCATCATTGGCTGGAGGAAACACGTTCCGGCTCACCGTTAGGACAGATGTCAACCGCTCATTGGACCGAAGGCGCCTATGATACGCGACACGTGGCACGGCCCAACAGAGGCCCATTCCTGTGAAAAGGCCGGCCTGTTTGACTTGGTCAAAAGGTGGCGGGCCAGCCCACGGAAAGCCTATTAATGGCATGTTCGCATATAGCCCATTTACAGCCCGCTAACCCAGGGCCCGTTACGCCCTATCTGAATTAGGCCCAGTAGCGTCATCCGGGCCGTCCAATATGATTCAGCCCGTTTTAACTTCCGGCCCATGTGTGGCCCATGACTTCTTTCGGCCCATATGAGGACCTTTGTAACTCTTGGCCCATTAACGGCCCGTGGTGAAACTGGCCCGTAATGAACAGTGTATCACTTTATACCCATTAACGGTCTGTTATTCCATTGGGCCGTTTCCAGCCCAAGTTATCTTTTGGCCTTCTCAGGGCCCATTGATTCTTGGGCTCATTTGCAGCATTCGTTTACATACGGCCCGTTACTGTCATTTTCTGCTTGTGGGCCAAATTCAGCCCGTCGTTACGGTCGGCCCATTTGGCCACCGTTAATACGTTGGGTCGTTTTCATGTCAAAAAAACCCGTTGGGCTATTTTCATAGAGTTATCAAATACGGCCTATTAACGGCCCGTTATGGTCCATGAATAGTACGGCCCATGATTGGAGAAATGATGATACGCCCCGTAGAAGGCCCATGGATCCTACGGCCCGTATGAGGCCCATGGATAGTACGGCCCGTAGAAGGCCCATGGATCGTACGGCCCGTAGAAGGCCCATGGACCCTACGGCCCGTAGAAGGCTCCCTAAGGCTCGTATAGAAGGCCGATGGATCCTACGGCCCGTATAGAAGTCCAATGGTCCTACGGTCGAACGAAGGCCCATGGATCATACGGCCTGCAGGAGGCCCATGGTTACAACAGTCCGTTTGTTGCCATGATTATTTTGGCCTAGTTACCAAAAATAGGCTATTGTGGCCACTAGAAAAACAGAGAAAAAGAACTGCAGTGACTACAAGCAAACAACTAAACAAGACAATAAGGAAATAAATAAGCAAGGAATTAAGGCTAGCCTATTACCGCTATTACACATATTACATCCACTAGGCATCAAAGTTCGCCACCAGTGAAAATATAGGGAACAAAGCAGCATATTACATACACTAGCCGTCAAAATTGGCCACCGGTGCAAATAAACGCGGCAGTAAAACAAGAGCATAACTGAAACAACTTCAGAAGAGCTCAAGAAACGTTATCCTGGGTATCCACCATACTGGCAATAAGCTTAGCAAGCTGATTAGCTTTGTCCTGTTTGGCACTAAAATCCTCCAACGCTTGTTGTCGCACCAGAAAGTATGCATCTGAATGCTCCAGGGACTTCCGCAGTCCTTCCGCTTCTTGTCGCAGCACAGCTGATCGATGTCTTTCATCTTGTAGTTGAGACTCAAGAAACCGAACTGATTCAGACAGTGAGTTTGAATAGCTTGTGCATGCGGTAGTGGCCAGTAACTCGAACACTAAACCAAGACAGGACTTTGGGGTTGTCTCGCTGTCTTCAAGATAGTCTTCCTTAGCTGTTTTATCAGCTTTGTTGGAGACCAACAAGGATGTGTCACTATCCTGAACCCTATCCTCATTACTTCCTTTACCATTGCTTAATAAGGCACTATTCCCCAATATTCTGTCAGCATTCTAAAAGAAGAAACAAGCAGACACATAACAAGTTTAGCATGTACTAGTATATGAAACTCATTTCGGTGAACCAGTTCATTAGTAAGGTGGACAGGATTAAACTACCAAGTCTTCTATTGCCAAGTACTAGTACATAATAAAAGCATCAAACAAACATATATCTATGTCCTATGTTCACTGCATTGTCTTGCCAAATCAAAATAGAGACACGGTTCAAATCATATCAGTTCAAGACAAAGCAGCAGTGAAAGAATACAAAGCGTGGGAAACTACACGGCACAACAAGATTTCAGATGGGTACCACGGGTCTACATGTACAACAACACTATTGGCTCTGTTGTGATGCTAGTCATGTGCATGATATGAAAGTCAATTGTATACACAATTGAAATTGAAATCAACAGAGCTATTGATAAGAGCAAACCTGTTAAAGAAACATGTGTGAACATACCTGCTGTGCCATTGGAGTTTCGATTGGATCCTTAATTTAAAAATAAGTTTGTATGAGTAAATACAGTGATACAAGAGCAAAGCAATCATAGTTAAAAAAAGGCACGCCTAAGTGAGCGCTTAAGCGCACCTAGGCTCTAGGCGTTGGCAAAACGCAATTGCGCATAACTACGCATAATCTATGCATAACTGCGTATAAGCATGCGCTTTGGTCAGTAAAGCGCAAGGCGGTGGCAAAACGCACAATTAACGCCTAGCGCTTTTTTGAACTATGATAGCAATGGAATCTTAAATTAGAACAGTTGTTCTTCGGGTTTAGGCACTTGTTCTACATGAACAGAGTACAGTAAGATGCAAGAATAAAATACTTAAAATAGAAAATGAGCTCATAGACCTTACCACATTCTTGGTTCTGGACCAGTATAGAACAAGGCGTTCCCAGTCATCGTCCAGTAAATGTGTCTCAGGAGAACGTAAGGGAATTTGATGAGTTTCTTTGCCGGTGAAGTACGTTTTCTTCAGGTAATTCCGATACTGCCACTAAACATTCTTGAAGATAGCAAAGGTATTAGCACAGGTTACCTCATCCTGAGTTTCCAAATTGGTCCTTCTCTATAGAGAAAAATGGGAAAATTTGTTGTATTATAACCATCATGGAGGTAGGATGTATGGGATGAAGCAAAGTAATTGCCATGAATAACATTACTTACACATAACTCATGGACAAACACCTGCAACTGGCATTTTCCTTCATCTTTAGTATAATATTTCCAGGATGGGAAGATATGCACATACGATTTAACAACATCAAATGCGATAGATGCTAAACTATGACTGGCTGGTTGTGCTTCCTCCACAGGAATAGGCGTACTAACTGGTGGAGTTGGGGTTCGCCGTGATAGTACTGGCCCTTTGGGCACTGGAGCTACCTTACTAACTGCTTTTGTTTGGGAGCTCTGTGGTGGAGATGGTGCCGTGTCAACAGGAACTGGGTTACTATCGGCTGGGGTTGGGGTTAGATTGGGTGAAGCTGGTTCACTGTCCATCGCAGTAGGGGTACAATCTGCGAGAGTTTGGGTTATGTGTGGTAGGGCTGGTTCTTGTGCATGTACAATCGGGGTGCTATCTCCACCAAGAGGTAGCACTGTTTTATTTGAAGACCGTGTTTTTATTCCGCTAGATACTGGCATCACCCGCTCTAATTCAAATGGCTGATAAACAGGAAACATAGTTGAATGTACAGACATTGTATGAGAGACAGATGCAATAGATAGTGTGGAAAAAACAGGGTATGAAATAGTTGACATGTATATTGTTTAACTAAAACGGATAGCATGACATAATTTCACATATACGATGTCTATCTAAACTGGATAGCATAGCATAACATAATTCAAAGATATGATGAATAACTAAACAGGATCGCATGACATAATTCACCTACATGTTATCTAAGTAATCAGGATCGCGTCATTTAATTCACATATGTGATTTATATGCTAAACAGAGGGCATTCGATATGATGTCTGAACTAAGAACATGGTGTTTAATATTATGTATATGATGTCTAAACTATGCAATGCAAGACACCATATGCATGATATGAGTAGTATAACCGTGCCAAGTTAGAGCATACACCTTAGTGGGGGAATAGGACTGGTCATCTGTCTCTGAATCCATCTCTGAGGAGCTATCGGGACCCAACAAGAGATCTGCTTCGACAGGTAGCACTGTCTGCTCTGAAGGCCTTGTTTTCACTCCAGATTTTTCCATCTCCCACCCAAATGGTTGATTCACAGGAAGAGTAGTTTAATGTACAAACATTGTCGACAAATGGAAATGTAATGAAGAAAAGGATGGGCAAGATATCATTCAAATATATGCATGAGACTGCATATATGATACTGCATAATTTCCATATATGATATAGAAACTAAACAGCTGGCATTACAGAACATGTCTAAACTAAGCAGATGACATATATGATGTCAAAAGTAGGCACTACAAGGCAACATATGCATGATATGACTAACATCATCATGCCAAGGTAGGGCAAACACCTTGGGGGGTAAATAGGAGTGGTCAGCGGCGTCTGAATCCGCCTCAGAACAGATATCTTCCTCTGGATTACAATCTGGAGAGGGGTGGGGAGGGTTTGCCATTGAACCCATCATGGAGCGATGCCTGCATGACATTGTATTGCCGCGCAAAACTCTTCTCTTTTTCTCTACATGTTCAGCATGACTGTATACAATATCTGACATGCATGCAAAAAAAATGGTGAGATTATGTAAGGAGAGCATGCAGAAATTTAGAGTGATGGTAACAACCAGTGGATCGACGTTTTTCCGTTGAACCAAAATAGCCCTAATGGATCGACGTGATGTATAGTAATAAGTGATGCAACAAGTGTACAACCTCTTTGCCGTAGCCGTGTCGACCTCAACATCATTGGGTTGGTCGCTGAAGCAGTTGAGGCAGAGGTGGCTGTCGGAGGTGTGGAGGAAGATCTGAGGAATCTGTAGACGGTGTCCAGGGCACTGCTCTGTTGGGATAGATCGTTCTGTCGTTGGAGGAGCTCCGGTGAGCCGTAAGACGTCAAGGCTGAAGCAGCACAAGACAGACATCGTCAATCTCAAGTGGGATTCTAATAGCATCTCCAATAGATGATGTAAAATGGATGTAAAATTAACATCACCAAAAACCACCTGACTACAACAGATGAGGTAAAAACTGTTGACTCTGAACTTAACCGTCGAAACTGAAATTTACTGTGGAATCTGAATGCTACTGTCGAAACTGAATGCAATGGTAGCAGAGAGGCACTTGACATGTAGTTTAGGGAGGGCCTGCAGTTCATCTTCAACCTGCACTCCCTGAGTCGCCAGCCACCACCGGCCGAACCGCCGGCCCCGGCGCCGCCTCGCCGCCCCGAAACAACTCGCCGCCGCCGCCCCGGCCAGCCGTTTAGGCCCCCCGCCCCCACCCTGAACCCTAAGATAAATAGTGGGGTACCTCTCCGGCGAGCCCC
>LR880967.1:713359548-713370374 GCA_904067115.1 Aegilops sharonensis | reverse complement strand
CCCCCCCACCCCTAAAAATCGACTGACCCAAAAGTCGATTTAGTCGACTGAAGTGTGGCTTAATCGGAGCAGAGCAGCAGCACGAGCGAAGGGGAGAGCAGCAGCATCAGCTGGGCGAGCGAGCGATCGAGCGAGAGCCGGAGTAGCAGCAGCAGCGCGAGCGAGCGAGCGAGAGCCGGAGCAGCTGCAGCAGATCCGGCTGGTATGGACGCCGCCGCCGAAGGGGCCTCTCACTAGGGGAGAGCCACCGTGGAGATGTCGCCCGCGGAGCCGGCTTCAAGGTAGCCACTCCATGGGGGTGCGGGATGGAGCATCGTCGGCGCCAGGAGGTCGAGTTAAGGAGAAGGTGCGATGCGATGATTGTACAACCTCTTTGGTGGCGCCGAGTAGGCCTCGCCTTCGTCCGAGGAGTCGGTGAGGATGATGCGGTTCCGGTGGAGCAGGTTAAGGCGGCGCTGTGGGGATGGAGTAGCCGCGATAGACAAGGCGATCGTCGGAGCATCTCCTTGGAGGTGGAGGACGGGGCGGCTGAACCGGCGGGACAGCGAGATGGATGACGGATCCTCATCCGGGGAGGTGGACGAGGGACGTCGAGCTGTTGAGGTGGACGACGTCGGCAGGGAAGAGGCTCCGGCTGGGTAGCGGTGACGTGGCGGACGGAGGAGGGTGGGGTTTCGCGGCTGGAGCAGAGAGGTTATGGCGGCCTGGGATTTCGAATGGCGAAAAGGGGTGAAGCATGACTTAGGGACGCGCTTGTCCAAAATGTAGGGTGTGTTACAAAATTACCCCCCACCGATTTGAACTAGCGGCCCTTTCGGCTCAGGGTTAGAAGGGGGATTTCATGTGTCGGGATTTGGCAGCTGGAGGGAGTTTTCACGCGCGTTGTAATTTCGGGATAGCAAGGCGCGGGTTGTGAAGGCGCCAGTTTTGGGAGCACGATATCTGAATTTTTGGGATATAACAAGACGCGGGTTGAATTTTAGGGACAAGCCTAACGTGTAGTAATATTGTACTTGTACGTACCAAATCAATACGCACTTCCCTCAACCAAAAAGAAAACGAAAAAAATAAAACTATTCACACCACACAAAGAGAGATTCTTGCCCCGTTTTACTATACAAATGCTATTCAAAGCTACTCCCTCCTTCCATCTATATAGGGCCTAATGCGTTTTTCGATGCTAAATTTGACCAAATATTAGAGCAATGATATATGACATGCAACTTACACAAAGCACACCGTTAACTTCGTCTGTGAAAGGTTCTTACAATGATATAATTTTCACATTGTGCATGTCATGTACTATTAATCTTGTCAATAGTCAAAGGCGGTCTTAAATATCTCATTACGCCCTATATAGATGGAAGGAGGGAGTATGAATCCATGTTATGTCCAATTAATTTTTTTCGCTTGCTGCATAATGCATGTAACCTACGCATACCAACATTTTGTGCATTCCCAATGTATATACTACCGCTGCAATTCGAACTAAATTTGAATTCGTTTCTCTATTTCAATAAGAATCTACAATCATGATTCTTGCCCCTGATGATAGTTCGGCTATCCGGACACCCCTTAGTCCGGGACTCCCTTAGTAGCCCCTGAACCAGGCTTCAGTGATGACGAGTCCGGCGCGCATATTGTCTTCGGCATTGCAAGGCGGGTTCCTCCTCCGAATACTTCATAGAAGGTTTTGAACACCAGGATAGTGTCCGGCTCTGCAAAACAAGTTCCACATACCACCGTAGAGAGAATAACTTTTGCACAGATCTGCTGACGTATTCCGCGGCGTGACATCACACCACGGCCATGCCTTTTTATGAATCATTTTTTACCGTTCCGCCTTAGCGCGTTTAGCGAGGCGGTTTCCTTGGCACGTCTTATCAAAGCATAGATCGTGCCCCCTTATTCCGGGATTCTCATCAATACGAACGTGGGTAACCCAACCGTGCCCGTCTGCACGCCTCCTCTATCAAAGGCGAGTCCTAGTCGACCACGGGGTGGGCTCTTGGTATTCAACCTCTTTATAATGAGACCAAGGCCCTCTTCTTTTTACACCCTCCATCGAGTTCGCCTCACGCTCCGAGTTCTAACACCCAAAGCTTCAGATTCAGGCGCTTCGGACCTTCGAAGATGTCCGGCTCCGACCAGCACGGCCGATGGATGTCTTCCTCCATAACGAAAGAAGATGTGCTAAAGCTGCGAGACGCCAGGTATCTAAGAGGCGAGATCTCGCATAGGCTACCTGCTCCAGGGCAGGTCATTCCCACTCCCGAGCCCGGCAAGAACGTGGTGTTCGTGTTTCACTTCCTTCGGGGTTTAGGCTTCCCGACGGATCCCTTTGTGCGGGGGCTCATGTTTTATTATGGGCTGGATTTCCATGACTTGAATCCGGAGTCCTTCCTCCATATCTCGTCATTCATTGTCGTATGTGAGGCCTTCCTCCATATCACCCCCCACTTTGGATTGTGGCTCAAGACCTTCAAGGTGGATCCAAAGATGATCGGGGGGCAACAAGCAGAGTGCGGAGGGGCGGTCATAAGCAAATGTGCTGATGCTCCATGGCCCAAGGGCTCTTTTCAAGAGGAGCTTGGTTTGTGGCAACGGGAGTGGTTTTATATCACCGCTCCCCGGGGCACCAAATGGGCGGCGCTCCCTGCCTTCCGCTCAGGTCCACCACAGCGGCTGGCGTCATGGGCCAACAAGGGGCTCGACTGGGGGCCGTCCAAGGACATTCCCTTGCTGCAGGGCCGTATTCGAGACCTCCAAGAAAGAGAGATCAATCTGGTTGCAGTGGCACAGGTCATGTTGATTCGGCGCCTTCTGCCCTGCAAACGTTGCCCCCTCCGCCTGTGGGAATTTAATCCGGAGGGACCGCAAGCTCTCCAAAATTTTATGGGCACGACGCCCGTGGATATGTATAAACTGTTCTTCGGATCACAAGAGAAGTGTCCGGACCTGACTAAGGACGCAGGGCTAAGCTGCAATCGCCCAGATACTCAGGTAAGGAGTCCAGTAACCGGACAAGTTGTTCATTCATTTATTATATATATATATGTGCCCTTTAAAGGAGCCGTTTCTTGAACAGGAGTGGATAGCCAAGGCAAAGTTAATAAGGTGTCCGGCTCCCCTCCCAGAGACCACGCCGGATCCCATGCTGGCCAAGATGTTGAAGGCCGCGCCCTCTAAAGAAGGCGAAGGGGGGAGCGTGGAAGCAACTGCCTCTACGAAGGAGGCTATCAAGGAAGGAGGGATTAAAAGTCCCGTCTTCCGAGGAGAGAAGAGGACCGCTTCGGAAGATCCGGAGGTCAAGGCCTCAAAGAAGGGAAAGGAATCTTCGTCAGAGAGTCCGGCGCTGGGAAGTAACCCAGCCGCACTATTTCCCCAAGGGGATCAGCCCTCCAGCGAGCCGTAAGTGAAAAGAAGGGGTCTTGTGAATAAGTAACATCCCTGTATTTATTTATGAAGATAACCGAAATTGTACCTTGTAGTTCGGATCTCAGCCCTTCTCAGCAGAGCTCGTCTTCGGGGGATCTTCTTAAGGAGATGATGGAGAGCAAAACGCCTCCACCAGTCGCACCCTCATGCGAGGCGGACGATCCTGAGGTGTCGTCGCGGAGGGTTCCCCCAAGTCCGGCGAGGCCGGAAGGTACGGCGCCAAGTGGTGTGTGGTCGGAGGAGCTGAAGGATCTGCTCAGGCGAGCGGCTATCTCAGAAGATCACCGTGCTCTAATGGGTACGGTGATTGAAAGGATTGCATCCACGGAGAGCGGATTGCATGAAGCCGTCAGAAGCTTACTGACGGGGTTTCAGGTACGCAAAAATGATGTACCTTCTGACAGTTATGCATATAGAATGCGCCCTGTATAGATAGTAGCCCCTAAGACTCGGTATGTTGTCAAAATTGACAGCGGACCGAGGATCAAAATCCAAGTTATAACATATCGCCGCTCCTAAACAGGTGGCGGGGCGTCCGGTGGCCAGCCGGACTGCTAAATATTCCGAACTAAAGCGGCAACTTGATGAGGCGGATGCGAACATCGCGCTGGTCAATGAACGGTTTGACGAATCGCAAGGTATGCGACTCCTGCGCGGACACCTGGTAAGGGAGCTTGACGCCCATGTCTCACTAATTGTATGCTTAATGCAGATGGTGCCGCTGCTGTGGAGGAGCTTCGGGCGGAACTCGCCCAAGCGAAAGAGCAAGCCAGAAATAGTAATGCGACCGCTTTAAGGGCAGCCGAAGAGCTAGAAGCCGAACGGGCTGCTCACTGCCGAAGCAAAGAGGAAATGGCCGATATGGCCAGAAAGTTGAAGAATGCTGCCGATCGCTGCAGGGTTCTAAAAAAAGAACGTCAAGCGGAGCAAGAGGGCCTGAAAAAGGCCGCCGCCGAATCCAAGAATGCCCATTCGGCTTTGAGAGCTGCCAAGGAGGAGCTGAGTCAGGCCGGGGCAATTGCGGCTGGAAAACCGTTCTGCTGCGGAGGAAATATACGGATCCAAAGTATGCTCAATTGGACAAGTTGTGTAGTTTGGAGGATGCTTATCTGGACTTAGCGGCGAGCGCTGCGGACGCGATTGAGCACTTCTGAGGCCAGAAGGGGCACAAAAGGGAAGAACTATATTGGTCGCAATTCCATAGTCCGGAGCGTCTTCTTCCATTGACCGATCGGTTGGCCGAATGGGCCGAGCTGAATCGACTGTCCGGACTTGCCATGCAGCATGTCATGACTCATTTGTGGCCGAGCGGACCCCAGCCGAAGAGTTATTTTGGTTTAGTGCAGCAGTTTCTTGGTGCGGTACCGCGTATTGACGCAATGAGGCGGTCGGCGTGTATTGAGGGAGCGCGGATGGCTTTGGCCCGTGTCAAGACATACTGGGCAGATATGGAGGCCACCGACGTTGCATCTCAAGATTCGGACAAAAGCCGAGTACCTGCCGAGCACTACTTTGAGGAAGTCCTGACGGGCGCTCGTTTAATAGAGACGCAGTGCTCGAAGGATATTATGTTTAAATGACATGTATGATATGTGAAAACAATGTTTCAATATAATATAAGAGCTTTTTATACTTGTGCTTTCAAGTAGTAGACTACTCCCTGTGCGGCCGTATATGTATATGTATATATAACCTGAAAGATGGCAGTCCTTGGCTTCAGCCCCCACGCACATAGTGCGGGGGTGTTTGCAAAGAAGGCGCTCTTGCACACTTAATCCAACGTCTTGGTCCTGTTAAGGAGGTGGTAGCGTAGCAAACTAGGCAACCGGACTATAATGCTTTATCACTTTCACTTAGCCATAGAAGTTCGAGGGTGGGGCTACTATATAGCCCCTGGGGGCACCGCACTCTCCTGAATTCGGGGTGCGTATGTGCCTGACCGAAAACCGGTCCTTCGTTAATGCGGAGGAATTCTAAACATCCCGATGAGTCGTCGAGTGGTTGACCAGTCTCTCGCTATATCATGACAGTCAGTTTTCGGCTTTCTCCACTGAGGTGCTCGCCCGGCCGAACCGGGGCACAATCGCAGTAGTTCTCCTGGTGCCGCGTTAGCCGATAAAACGGAACGTAAGGCAGCAAAACACAGGAGCCGGGCAAACCCAACATTTGACCAAAGACATGATTCGGAGCTGATGCATATAAGGCCTAACTCGAGACGCCGAATACTCCCTAAGGTATTCGGTCTTTATAAAAACGGGCAGAATAATGCGCTAAGCCCCTGGTGTCCAGGTACGCGCAAAAATTCTGGTGCGGCCAATGCCAAAACGCCAGCCTCCTCCTCGGTTATAGTAAGAAACCGAGGAATGTATATCAAAAAGAGACAGTAAAAAAGGTTTACGTAGGGTCTTAATCTGAAAAGAATCCTTGCAACGGGTCCCTACTGCACGTCTGCGCTTGTGTCTCCGTTGTGCCGTATCCTAGACGGGTGTAGCACGTTGTTCATCTGTAAAAGAGAGGAACTTAGTTTAAAAGAAAAAATATCGTGCGAAAGATGTACTTTATATTAAATAAACAGAGTACGATTCGAAGAAGTGAATAAAATTGAGCTTTATTGTCTCTTGTGATACATGCTTGCAGCCCCTTGTGGGGGTATGCCACTAGTAGGCGCCGGACTCGTCTAGCCGTGAACGGGTTTGAATGACCAATTCAGGCTTTTTAACTAACGGAGCCGGATAGGTGTGGGGCTGTCAAGGCAGTCTCACGTTCTTCCGTGCTCAAGTAACACTTAGTACTTCCTTTTAATGAGATGATGCCGCGTGGACCGGGCATTTTAAGTGTTAGAGATGCATAATGCGGTATTGCGTTAAAGCGGGCGAAATCTTCGCGTCCCAATAGTGCTTGATGGCTACTTTTGAACGGGGCGACATGGAAGATTAACCTTTCGTGACGGAAGTTGTCGGATGAACCGAAAACAACTGCTAGTAGTATGGAGCCCGTACAATGGGCATATGGGCCTGGCGTTACTCCTTTAAAGGAGGTGTTGCTACGGTGAATTTTGGTTGGGTCTATCCCCATTCTGCGGATTGTGTTCTAATATATCAGGTTTATGTCACTGCCGCCATCCATGAGGACTTGTGTAAATTGGAATCCGTCGATTATAGGATCTAATATCAAGGCAGTCCATCATGCGTTCCGAATACTTTCGGAATAGTCCCGATGGTCGAAGGTGATTGGTTTTGACAACCAATGTGTGGCGCGCATTTTAGTGGGCGCCGCTCTGTTTCTCCCTTTGATCACGTGAAGTGAGTTTACTGTTTTAACCTCTTGTGGGAAATTCTTTTGTTTTCCGGGGCTCTGCTTGTGGTGCTCGTCGTCATCTTCACTTGGTGTGTCAAGCCCCTTGTGTTCGGCGTTGAGTCTGCCGGACTGTTTGAAGACCCAACAATCTCTGTGGGTATGGTTTGCAGGCCTCCCGGGAGTACTGTGGATTTGACATATCTTGTCCAAGATTTTGTTTAAATTGGATAGCTCATCGCTATTGTCCTTGAGGGGCAGTTTTTTATTGTTCTGCCGTGAGCTTTTGAATCTGGTGTTGACTGCCGCACTCTTTAGACCGTTCCTCTTAATCCGGCGCTGGTCCTTGTTGCGCCGTGGTTTCCCATTTCCATCCCTGATTTCGGATGTACTTGGGTCGCTGGTGCTGCATCTTGCTAGCCAGCTATCCTCTCCCGCACAAAAGCGGGTCATGAGGCTTGTTAATGCGGCCATTGTTCTTGGCTTTTCTTGGCCGAGGTGTCTGGCGAGCCATTCGTCTCGGACGTTGTGTTTGAAGGCTGCTAAGGCTTCAGCGTCGGGACAGTCGACTATTTGGTTCTTTTTAGTAAGGAACCTGTTCCAGAATTTCCGGGCTGACTCTCCAGGCTGTTGAGTTATGTGACTTAGATCGTCTGCATCCGGGGGGGCGGACATAGGTCCCTTGAAAATTTGCCCGAAACGCATCATCGAGCTCTTGCCACCTTCCAATGGTATTTTTGGGGAGGCTTTTAAGCCAATGTCGAGCTGGCCCTTTGAGTTTGAGGGGTAAGTATTTTATGGCATGGAGATCGTCTCCTCTAGCCATGTGTATGTGGAGGATGTAATCCTCAATCCAGACTCCAGGGTCTGTTGTTCCGTCATATGCCTCTATGTTTACGGGCTTGAATCCCGCTGGAAATTCATGATCCAGCACCTCATCGGTGAAACATAGGGGGTGTGCGGCGCCCCTGTATTTGGGTGTGCCGTGATGTTTGGATATTTGACGTGTTGCATTGCTTTGAAGAGCTTGCTTTCTCGGCCCATAGATGGACCTAACTGGGCCATCCTTTTGATGTGAATCCTCATGCGGATCGCGTGCCGGCTTGTGTGCGGCGCTATTTGCCGCTCTCTTTTTGCCGTGGGGTCGTCCATCCGACCGGGTGGCCTTCTTATTTTTTGATTGTGGGGGCTCTATGGCCTCTTCGTCAAATTCGGGCAGTAGTTTTCTCTTTGGATAGCTCTTTGTTCGGCGACTGTCGCCGTATTTGTCTGCGGTGTTGAACACTTTGATCCATCTGATCCTGAGTGCATCTTCCGCTGTTTTGAGCCTCCGCTTCTGCTTTTTCAGGCTACGCGCAGTGGCAACGAGCCTTTTCTGGAGATTATTTTGCTCCAACAATTTGTCCGGCGTGAGATCGTCCGGACTGTTGTCTTCGCCGGGGACGGGTTGTTTATCCAAGTTGTCTTGTTCGGACGATTGCTCGATAGCGTGTTCGTCGTCCACCGGTTCGTCCTGCTCTATGGCTGGTTCTCTGTTGAGGCGGGACTTTGTTCGGCGTTTAGTTGCCGTTTTGACTGCTTTTCGAGGGATTTATCCTTCGTAGCGTCCCGTTGTTCCTCGTCTTCATTTCCTTTAGGTGTATCCACCATGTATACATCATGGGATGAGGTGGTTGTCCAGCATCCTATAGGTGCTGGTTCATGGTTGTCTCCTACATCGTCGTCCATGCCGTCGATGTCTTCGGAGTCGAAATCGAGCACGTCGTGTAAGCTTTCGACAGTGGCTACGAAGTGGGTGGTGGGTGGGTGTTGAATTTCTTCGTCGTCCGCATCCCAACCTTCCTGACCGTAGTCCGGCCATGGCTCTCCGGATAAAGAAAGAGACTTTAGTGAATTCAGGATTTCGCCAAAGGGCGAGTGCTGAAAGATGTCCGCGGCAGTGAACTCCATAACCGGCGCCCAATCGGATTCGATTGGCAGGGGCGCAGAGGGTTCGGAGTCCGGAGAGGAGTCCGGCACCCTGGAGTCAAGGTCTTCGCAAAGGACATGTATGGAGTTCGGCTCAATCGCCGTAGGGATCGTAGCCCCCGAGGCGGTGTCCAACCACCCGTCCTCGATCGGGGAATCCGTCTCCGGATTAAGGGTCGGAGCGGATGCGGGTGCGGCCTCCAAGGCACTGTTCGGCTGCAGAGCTAGATCATGCCCATCGAGACAGTGCGGCACGCTTGGCCGCGGCTCGAATCCGTCGAAGATCAAGTCTCCGCGGATATCGGCCGTATAGTTCAAACTTCCAAATCTGACCTGATGGCCAGGGGCGTAGCTTTTGATCTGCTCTAGATGGCCAAGCGAATTGGCCCGCAGTGCAAAGCCGCCGAATACGAAGATTTGTCCGGGGAGAAAAGTCTCACCCTGGACCGCGTCGTTGTTGATGATCGAAGGAGCCATCGGGCCTATCAGTGACGACACAGAGGAACTCTCAATGAAAGCACCAATGTCGGTGTCAAAACCGGCGGATCTCGGGTAGGGGGTCCCGAATTGTGCATCTAGGCGGATGGTAACAGGAGACGAGGGACACGATGTTTTTACCCAGGTTCGGGCCCTCTCGATGGAGGTAATACCCTACTCCTGGTTGATTAATATTGATGATATGGGTAGTACAAGAGTAGATCTACCACGAGATCAAGGAGGCTAAACCCTAGAAGCTAGCCTATGGTATGATTGTTGTTCGTCCTATGGACTAAAACCCTCCAGTCTATATAGACACCAGATAGGTTAGGGTTACACAGAGTCGGTTACAATGGTAGGAGATCTACATATCCGTATCGCCAAGCTTGCCTTCCACGCCAAGGAAAGTCCCATCCGGACACGGGACGAAGTCTTCAATCTTGTATCTTCATAGTCTTGGAGTCCGGCCGTGATGATAGTTCGGCTATCCGGACACCCCCTAGTCCGGGACTCCCTCACCCTCCCTCAGCATTCTCTAGCTCCATCACGCAAATTCGTCGTTTCACTTTAGGTCGTTCACCCACGGTGTGTGTAGGCCCCCCAGCTCCTTCTTTACGGCACACATCAATCGATATGCCTCTCTAGCCAAGTGTGCCTAGCATAAACACAAGCTTCCCCTCTTCTCTTTTCACCGTCCATGCCTCACTCCCACCACTCTTTTCATCGTTCTCGTACTCGCACACTCCTCCCCGCTCGACATAGTATGCCTCTCGTACCACCTCCTACATGCATCTCTCTATCTCTATCCTTCTCCTCGTGCCTCGTTTGCTTCTAACACACACATGCATGTATACCGATCGATCTCCCAACATATATCTGGATCGACTTTAACTACCCCCCCCCCATCGATCGACGTACCTCACAAGTTATGTCTCTCCTTTCTCTAACAAAGGGTGATTGATCTTCCTATGTAGTTATGTCTGCTTACCACAGCCACATCGTCCCCCCTCATCATTCGTGCATGTCTCCTGACCCGTCTCTCACACGCACGTGCACAGACAACAAGCAGCCATCTCCTCTCTTTTTGATATTGCGGGCGTGCCCTCCGTTTGTCTAGCAAGCCTATCCCACCATTTGTTAGAAGCAACTCCACTACCACCCCCTCCAACACTCTAGCTCTGTCTCTCTCCCAACCTTATTCCTCTCCTGCACATATGCATGGATGCCGATCGATCTCCCTTAATACATGAGGTAGATCGATCTCCTTAATACATGAGGTAGGCCTCTCTCCTCCTCCACACATATACCAGCCATTGTACCTCTATAGTTAATTGGGCCTCCCATTTCCCCCACCACACACCGATAGTCGAGCACTGTAGGTAGGTATCCATGCCACAGAGACAAACTGCACATGTCCCCTCTCACGTTCCAGTAGGCCAGCCACTCTATATCTTTGACGTGGGCACACACAAATTCGATGGCACTCTTTATCGATCGCGCGCGCAGACACATACACACCATCCCTCTTTTTGATTCTATGGACACCTCAAGCCGGTGATACCTCCACTCTCTTCTCGTGGATCGCCCCCTCTATATATATGTTATATCCAGGACTCTATTTCACACACATTGCATATGTTACATTTTTT
>LR880967.1:713321576-713354761 GCA_904067115.1 Aegilops sharonensis | reverse complement strand
AGATCATCGTGGAACATGTGGGAGCCAACATGGGTATCCAGATCCCGCTGTTGGTTATTGACCGGAGAACGTCTCGGTCATGTCTGCATGGTTCCCGAACCCGTAGGGTCTACACACTTAAGGTTCGATGACGCTAGGGTTATAGGGAATAGATATACGTGGTTACCGAATGTTGTTCGGAGTCCCGGATGAGATCCCGGACGTCACGAGGAGTTCCGGAATGGTCCGGAGGTAAAGATTTATATATGGGAAGTCCTATTTTGGCCACCGGAAAATGTTCGGGATTTTTCGGTATTGTACCGGGAAGGTTCTAGAAGGTTCCGGAGTGGGGCCCACCTGCATGGGGGGACCCACATGAACGTGGGTAGTGGGGGCAAGGCCCCACACCCCTGGTCAAGGTGCACCAAGATCCCCCCTTAGAAGGAATAAGATCATATCCCGAAGGGATAAGATCAAGATCCGTAAAAAGGCGGGATAACAATCGGTGGGGAAAGGAAAGGATGGGATTTCTTTCCTCCCACCTTTGCCAACGCCCCAATGGACTTGGAGGGCAAGAAATAATCCCCCTCCACCCCTATATATAGTGGGGAGGCTCATGGGAGCTGCACCCTTGCCCCTGGCGCAGCCCTCCCCCTCTCCCAAGTCCTCCTCCTCTCCCGCGGTGCTTGGCGAAGCCCTGCAGGATTTCCACGTTCCTCCATCACCACCACACCGTCGTGCTGCTGCTGGATGGAGTCTTCCCCAACCTCTCCCTCTCTCCTTGCTGGATCAAGGCATGGGAGACGTCACCGGGCTGTACGTGTGTTGAACGCGGAGGTGCCGTCCGTTCGGCACTAGGATCTCCGGTGATTTGGATCACTACGAGTACGACTCCTTCAACCCCGTTCTCTTGAACGCTTCCGCTTAGCGATCTACAAGGGTATGTAGATGCACTCTCCTTCCCCTCGTTGCTAGTTTCTCCATAGATAGATCTTGGTGACACGTAGGAAAATTTTGAATTTCTGCTACGTTCCCCAACAGTGGTATCAGAGCTAGGTCTATTGCGTAGATTCTTTGCACGAGTAGAACACAAAGTAGTTGTGGGCGTTGATTTTGTTCAATATGCTTACCGTAACTAGTCCAATCTTGTTTCGATGGTATTGTGGGATGAAGCGGCCCGGACCGACCTTACACGTACACTTACGTGGGATAGGTTCCACCGACTAACATGCACTTGGTGCATAAGGTGGCTAGCGGGTGCTAGTCTCTCCCACTTTAGTCGGATCGGATTCGATGAAAAGGGTCCTTATGAAGGGTAAATAGCAATTGACATATCATGTTGTGGCTTTTGCGTAGGTAAGAAACGTTCTTGCTAGAAACCCATAGCAGCCATGTAAAACATGCAAACAACAATTAGAGGACGTCTAACTTGTTTTTGCAGGGTATGCTATGTGATGTGATATGGCCAAAAAGGAATGTGATGAATGATATGTGATGTATGAGATTTATCATGTTCTTGTAATAGGAATCACGACTTGCATGTCGATGAGTATGACAACCGGCAGGAGCCATAGGAGTTGTCTTTATTTATTGTATGACCTGCGTGTCATTGAACAACGCCATGTAATTACTTTACTTTATTGCTAACCGTTAGGCATAGTAGTAGAAGTAATAGTTGGCGAGACAACTTCATGAAGACACGATGATGGGGATCATGATGATGGAGATCATGGTGTCATGCCGGTGACGATGATGATCATGGAGCCCCGAAGATGGAGATCAAAAGGAGCAAAATGATATTGGCCATATCATGTCACTATTTGATTGCATGTGATGTTTATCATGTTTATGCATCTTATTTGCTTAGGACGACGGTAGTAAATAAGATGATCCCTCATTAAAATTTCAAGAAAGTGTTCCCCCTAACTGTGCACCGTTGCGAAAGTTCGTCGTTTCAAAGCACCACGTGATGATCGGGTGTGATAGATTCTTACATTCACATACAACGGGTGTAAGCCAGATTTACACACACGAAACACTTAGGTTGACTTGACGAGCCTAGCATGTACAGACATGGCCTCGGAACACAAGAGACCGAAAGGTCGAGCATGAGTCGTATGGTAGATACGATCAACATGAAGATGTTCACCGATGATGACTAGTCCGTCTCACGTGATGATCGGACACGGCCTAGTTGACTCGGATCATGTAATCACTTAGATGACTAGAGGGATGTTTATCTGAGTGGGAGTTCATAAGATGAACTTAATTATCCTGAACATAGTCAAAAACCCTTTGCAAATTATGTCATAGCTCGCGCTTTAGTTCTACTGTTTTAGATATGTTCCTAGAGAAAATATAGTTGAAAGTTGACAGTAGCAATTATGCGGACAGTAGAAGGTTTATGTACTTAATGCACCGCTCGGTGTGCTGAACCTCGAACGTCGTCTGTGGATGTTGCGAACATCTGACATACACGTCTTGATAACTACATGATAGTTCAGTTAAACGGTTTAGAGTTGAGGCACCAAAGACGATTTTGAAACGTCGCGGAACATATGAGATGTTTCGAGGGCTGAAATTGGGATTTCAAGCTCGTGCCCACGTCAAGAGGTATAAGACCTCCGACGATTTTCTTAGCCTGCAAACTAAGGGAGAAAAGCTCAATCGTTGATCTTGTGCTCAGATTGTCTGAGTGCAACAATCACTTGAATCGAGTGGGAGTTGATATTCCTGATGAGATAGTGATGTTTCTCCAAAGTCATTGCCACCAAGCTGCTAGAAGCTTCGTGATGAACTATAACATACCAGGGATAGATATGATGATCCTTGAGCTATTCGCAATGTTCGACACCACGAATGTAGAAATCAAGAAGGAGCATCAATTGTTGATGGTTAGTGAAACCACTAGTTTCAAGAAGGGCAAGGGCAAAAAGGGGTACTTCATGAAACGACAAATCAGTTGCTGCTCCAGTGAAGAAACCCAGGGTTGAACCCAAACCCGAGACTAAGTGCTTCTGTAATGAGAGGAACGGACACTGAAGCAGGATTACCCTAGATACTTGGTAGATGAGAAGGCTAGCAAGGTCGATAGAAGTATATTTGATATACATTATGTTAATGTGTACTTTACTAGTACTCCTAGCAGCACCAGGGTATTAGATACCGGTTCGGTTGCTAAGTGTTAGTAACTCGAAATAAAAGCTACGGAATAAACGGAGACTAGCTAAAGGTGAGCTGAAGATATGTGTTGGAAGTGTTTCCAAAGGTTGATGTGATCAAGCATCGCCTGCTCCCTCTACCATCGAGATTTGTGTTAAACCTAAATAATTGTTATTTGGTGTTTGCGTTGAGCATAGACATGATTGGATTATGTCTATCGCAATACGGTTATTCATTTAAGGAGAATAATGGTTACTCTATTTATTTGAATAAAACCTTCAATGGTCTTGCACCTAAAAGAATGGTTTATTGCATCTCGATCGTAGTGATACACATTTTCATGCCAAAAGATATAAGATAGTAATGATAGTACCACTTACTTGTGGCACTGCCATGTAAGTCATATTGGTGTAAAACGCATGAAGAAGCTCCATGTTGATGGATCTTTGGACTCACTCGTTTTCGAGAAGTTTGAGACATGCGAACCATTTCTATTGGTGTATACGCATGAAGAAATTCCATGCGGATGGATCGTTTGGGCTCACTTGATTTTGAATCACTTGAGATATGCAAATCATACCACATGGGCAAGATGACTGAAAAGCCTCGTTTTCAGTAAGATGGAACAAGATAGCAACTTGTTGGAAGTAACACATTTTGATGTGTGCAGTCCAATGAGTGCTGAGGCATGCACTGAATATCGTTATGTTCTTACTTCACAGATGATTCGAGTAGATGTTGAGTATATTTACTTGATGAAACACAAATCTGAATTATTGAATGGTTCAAGTAATTTCAGAGTGAAGTTAAAGATCATCGTGACAAGAGGATAAATGTCTATGATATGATCATAGAGATGAGTATCTGAGTTACGAGCTTTGGCACGCAATTAAGACATTGTGAAAATTGTTTCACAATAAATACCGCCTGGAAAACCATAGTGTGATGGTGTGTCCGAACATCATAGTTGCACCCTATTGAATATGGTGCGTACCATGATGTCTCTTATCGAATTACCACTATCGTTCATGGGTTAGGCATTAGAGACAACCGCACTCACTTTAATAGGGCACCACGTAATTCCGTTGAGATGACACCGTTTGAACTATGGTTTGGAGAAACCTAAGTTGTTGTTTCTTAAAAGTTTGGGGCTGCGATACTTATGTGAAAAAGTTTCAGGTTGATGAGCTCGAACCCAAAGCGGATAAAAATGCATCTTCATAGGACACCCAAAACAGTTGGGTACACCTCCTATCTCAGATCCGGAAGCAAAAGTAATTGTTTCTAGAAACGGGTCCTTTCTCGAGGAAAAGTTTCTCTCGAAAGAATTCACTGGGAGGATGGTGGAGACTTAATGAGGTTATTAAACCATCACTTCAACCAGTGTGTAGCAGGGCACAGGAAGTTGTTCATGTGGCACCTACACCAATTGAAGTGGAAGCTGATGATAGTGATCATGATGCTTCGGATCAAGTCACTACTGGACCTCGTAGGTCGACAAGGACGCATACTACTTCAGAGTGGTACGCAATCCTGTCTTAGAGGTCATGTTGCTAGACAACAATGAACCTACGAGCTATGGAGAAGCGATGGTGGGCCCAGATTCCGATGAATGGCTCGAGGCCATAACATCCGAGAGAGGATCCATGAATTTGGAAGAAATACTTGATGGTCGTAAGGACGTTGGGTAAAGATGGATTTTGAAAGGAAGACAGACAATGATGGTAAGTATCACCATTAAGAAAGCTCGACTTGTCGTTAAAGATATTTTCTGACAAGTTCAAGGAGTTGACTACGGTGAGGCTTTCTCACTCGTAGCGATGCTAAGAGTCTGTTGGAATTGGATTAGCATTTACTGCATTATTTATGAAATCTTGCATATAGGATCTCAAAACATTGTTTCCTTGACAGTTTTCTTGAGGAAAGGTTGTATGTGATACAACCAGAAGGTTTTTGACAATCCTGAAAGACGCTAACAAGTATGCAAAGCTCCAGTTATCCTTCTAAGGACTGGAGTAAGCATCTCGGAGTTGGAATGTACGCTTTGATGAGATGATCAAAGATTTTGGGTCTATACAAAGTTTATGAGAAACTTGTATTTCCAAAGAAGTGAGTGGGAGCACTATAGAATTTCTGATGAGTATATGTTGTAGACATATTGTTGATCAGAAATGATGTAGAATTTCTAGAAAGCATATAAGGTTGTTTGAAAAGTGTTTTTCAATGGAAGACCTGGATTAAGCTACTAGAACATTGAGCATCAAGATCTATGAGGATAGATCAAAAAAACGCTAAATGGTACTTTCAAATGAGCACATACCTTGACATAATCTTGAAGGTGTTCAAGATGGATCAGTCAAAGAAGGAGTTCTTGCCTGAGTTGTAAGGTATGAAGTTAAGAGTTAAACCTCGACCACGGCATAAGAGAGAGAAAGGACGAAGGTCGTCCCCTATGCTTCAGACGTAGGCTCTATAGTATGCTATGTTGTGTACCGCACCGGAAGTGTGCCTGCCATGAGTCAGTCAAGGGGTACAAGAATGATCCAGGAATGGATCATTGGACAGCGATCAAAATTTTCCTTGGAGTAAATAAGGACATGTTTCTCGATTATGGAGGTGATAAAGAGTTCGGCGTAAAGGGTTACGTCGATGCAAGCTTTAACACCTATCCGAATGACTCTGAGTAGCAAACCGGATACATATAGTGGGGCAACCATTTGGAATAGCTCCAAGTAGAGCGTGGAAGCAGCATTTACAATATGACCTAGAGATTTGCAAAGTACATACGGATCTGAATGTTGCAGACCCGTTGACTAAAACCTCTCTCACAAGCAAAACATGATCAAACCCCAGAACTCATTGAGTCTTAATCACATGATGATGTGAACTAGTTTAGTGACACTAGTAAACTCTTTGGATGTTAGTCACATGGCGATGTGACCTGTGAGTGTTAATCACATGGCGATGTGAACTAGATTATTGACTCTAGTGCAAGTGGGAGACTGTTGAAAATATGCCCTAGAGGCAATAATAAATTAGTTATTATTATATTTCCTTGTTCATGATAATCGTTTATTACCCATGATAATCGTTTATTACCCATACATGTGTGGATACATAGACAACACCATGTCCCTAGTAAGCCTCTAGTTGACTAGCTCGTTGATCAATAGATTGTTACGGTTTCCTAACCATGGACATTGGATGTCGTTGATAACGGGATCACATCATTAGGAGAATGATGTGATGGACAAGTCCCAATCCTAAGCCTAGCACAAAGATCGTGTAGTTCATATGCTAAAGCTTTTCTAATGTCAAGTATCATTTCCTTAGACCATGAGATGGTGCAAGTCCCGGATACCGTAGGAATGCTTTGGGTGTACCAAACGTCACAAACGTAACTGGGTGGCTATAAAGGTGCACTACGGGTATCTCCGAAAGTGTCTGTTGGGTTGGCACGAATCGAGACTGGGATTTGTTACTCCGTGTAACGGAGAGGTATCTCTGGGCCCACTCGGTAGGACATCATCATAATGTGCACAATGTGGCCAAGGGGTTGATCACGGGATGATGTGTCACTAAACGAGTAAAGAGACTTGCCGGTAACGAGATTGAACAAGGTATCGGCATACCGACGATCGAATCTCGGGCAAGTACAATACCGCTAGACAAAGGGAATTGTATACGGGATTGATTGAGTCCTTGACATCGTGGTTCATCCGATGAGATCATCTTGGAACATGTGGGAGCCAACATGGGTATCCAGATCCCGCTGTTGGTTATTGACCGGAGAACGTCTCGGTCATGTCTGCATGGTTCCCGAACCCATAGGGTCTACACACTTAAGGTTCGATGACGCTAGGGTTATAGGGAATAGATATATGTGGTTACCGAATGTTGTTCGGAGTCCCGGATGAGATCCCGGACGTCACGAGGAGTTCCGGAATGGTCCGGAGGTAAAGATTTATATATGGGAAGTCCTATTTTGGCCACCGGAAAATGTTCGGGATTTTTCGGTATTGTACCGGGAAGGTTATAGAAGGTTCCGGAGTGGGGCCCACCTGCATGGGGGGACCCACATGAACGTGGGTAGTGGGGGCAAGGCCCCACACCCCTGTTCAAGGCGCACCAAGATCCCCCCTTAGAAGGAATAAGATCAAGATCCCGAAAAAGGGGGGATAACAATCGGTGGGGAAAGGAAAGGATGGGATTTCTTTCCTCCCACCTTTGCCAACGCCCCAATGGACTTGGAGGGCAAGAAATAATCCCCCTCCACCCCTATATATAGTGGGGAGGCGCATGGGAGCTGCACCCTTGCCCCTGGCGCAGCCCTCCCCCTCTCCCAAGTCCCCCTCCTCTCCCGCGGTGCTTGGCGAAGCCCTGCAGGATTGCCACGTTCCTCCATCACCACCACACCGTCGTGCTGCTGCTGGATGGAGTCTTCCCCAACCTCTCCCTCTCTCCTTGCTGGATCAAGGCATGAGAGACGTCACCAGGCTGTACGTGTGTTGAACGCGGAGGTGTCGTCCGTTGGGCACTAGGATCTCCGGTGATTTCGATCACGACGAGTACGACTCCTTCAACCCCGTTCCCTTGAACGCTTCCGCTTAGCGATCTACAAGGGTATGTAGATGCACTCTCCTTCCCCTCGTTGCTAGTTTCTCCATAGATAGATCTTGGTGACACGTAGGAAAATTTTGAATTTCTGCTACGTTCCCCAACATACTACTCGTACTACTGCGCTTGGCTCTTCGCCTCTTCGTGAAGTCGAAAAATGATGGTACTCCACATGTTGGGTACTCCAGTGTATGCCTCTGACAATCTGACACCGAATGGACTGATGCATGTCCACCGAGGGTAGGTTGCATTAGTCAAAAGGCGTAAGCGAGCTTCACCTTGTCCTGCAAGCTTCTCCTCGTTCTGCGAGTTGACGGGACACACCAAAAAGTAGTGCTAGTCCATACTCCCTCCTTTCTGGTTAATATGGCTTAATCTTTTCTGCGGGTAAATGAGAGAGCTTTATTCATATATAAGCATTCTTAGGCCGATCAGCCAAGACACTGGTCACTAGGAAGCGAGGTACCCCGCAAAAAAAGAAGTAGGAAGCGAGGTGTTTCAATAAGCCAGCTCTCGGCCACATTCAAAGTGCAGCAAGCATGGTTCGCACGAAGATGCGCCACAAGGTTTGCTGACCTGTTTACATGCTGAATAACAAAAAAAGAGGAAATATTACCGAGCGCTACTATTTGTAACAGGATATGAGCCAGAATTAAGCGAGAATTGTGGCAAGTGTTCCATGCAATCAACTTCCATTATCACATGCGAGAACCCTCGAAGAGAACCAAATATGTTGAAGATTGCTTTATCACATTTTAAAATTATAATAAGAGTGCAGACGCTCCTCCATTCGGTTCCTAGTACTAGTATAGTACTTACGTACCTTTATAGACTATATTAGTAGTACTAGTACTAGTAAACTTTGCGCTTGGCTGTTCGCCTATGCGGGAAGTCGAACAATAGTAGCACTAGTAGTATAGTGTATGCTTCTGGCAATCTGACACCAAATTAACTATTGCACGTCCACCGCCTGAGCGAGGGAGAGCTTGCATTAGTCAAAAGTTTTTCCTTGTCCTGCGAGCCACTGCGCGCAAGTAATGCTAGTCCATACTACCTCCTCTCCGGTTAATATGGATTAATTTCAAACGAGATAAATACACTGTTTGTCATTGTATATTTGTAAAAATACGACCAGTGGACTTCATAATACGCTCATTGCGCTCAATATATATATTTTTTCCGGTGTTTATATGGTCACTAGCTCACCCTGACTGAGTATGTGTGTGCATGCACGTGTAGGTTGAGCACTTAGCGTGACCGTGTGTGTTCCGTCGTGTGCTCGGACATGCATGCATTAGGGCGTCGCGCGCGTTTTTGCATCCATGTGTACGTGTGACTGTTGCATACACGTAGGGGGGGTACGTGTAGGGGCCACTAAGGAGGAGTCAAATCACACAGTAAGTTAGTCAGAAGAAGCAACCATCATTTCACTCTTGAATGACACGTACGCAATATGAAATGGTTGATATGGAGAGAAAAAGAAAACCACTATATATACACTAGCAGGAGCCTAAGCTACAAGCCTTCTTGCTAAGGTTGCTCTCTTCACAAGCATAGAACAACGGGCCTGATCCCGCAGCTGGGGGAAGGGAACAATGTTCTGCGTAGACGCGATCGACATCGGCGAGGGAGAAAACCCACAATCGGTGCATCCCAATCGGGGGTCACCGCGGTATGGGCTGATGCCGCGTCCCAACCGCCCTTCTAGCTATAGCCCGACGTCCCAGGTAGTCCATCTTCCTTTTGGAGCCGGCTTGCTCCACTGTCGTAGCTCCATCTCCATGTCGATCTTTCTCTACTTCTACCGGCTTCTACTTGTGATGAGTTTATGTCTCATGAACTAGTGCCAGTACTATTATTCTAATCACACTTCTTCAATATCTTTGCCATCAGGGATGCTCAGGTCGATTTTAGTGGAACTGCACAAAAGCATCGTATGATCCGAGGGTGACAGCCGTCTTTCCTTCGACAGGTTCTACCTGGCCAGGGAATTAAATCATGTTTAGGGTTTAGGGTTTAAGTTGTAGTGACCCCATCAATAGTTTTTCTTTCGTACACGCTCTCACAACTTTTTTCTTTAGTTGTGAAGTAAATATTGGCTATGATTTGTGAATCATTGAGATGCATCAGCATGCGTGTTAGTTTTCCTTTGTATTTGATGGAATGTTGTAACGGGGCAACCTTGGAATAGGAATGAAAATGGAGTGGAAAGTTTCCGTTTTTCCGGAGAAAAAATGGAAACGGAGAGAAACCAACATTTCGTTTCGTTGGATCGCGCCATCGAGCAAAACCAACGTTTAAATCACGTCTGTCGAGTTCGTGTCTCACCCTTCTCCACAGCTCGACCCCACACGGTCGCTCGGCATGCCACTCACCGCAAACCGAGTATACGATAACTTTCCCGCCTGCTTGTCGATGGATCGCGCCATGGAGTACTACTAGCACTACTGGAAGAGATTGACGAGTTGGGGGAGGACATCTAGCTGTAGCACAGACTCCCAAGAACTTTTTACATGCATGTTGTAGCCGGCTATTGCGACCTTTGAACGTGGAGCAGCCGCCTGCACCCGGAAGCGGCGCGGGCGACGCTCTCTCGGCTGGCGCGCCGCTTCAATGCCGGCACCAGTGAGAGGTCGTGTCCGCTCTGGCCGGGCATGAATGCGGCACTGACCGTTTCGGGCGGGGAGCACGCGTGGGTGATGAAATGGGTTCGGGTTGGTCAGGACCGGCCGTGGCAGCGGTCCAGACGTGCGCAAACAAGAGATGTTGTACGTTAATATTGCTGCGTATATAATTAACAACGTAAATAATGTGCCAGTTGGACAAATATGATTGGAGATGGAGATGGAAATGGAATTTTACGTAAACACGGATATGCATGTATATGTCTATGTGTGTGTGCGCGATGACTCTCACGACCTGGAAGCGGAGGCGTGTTTTTGATCGAGTTTTCTGTCTTGGTACGTTAGAAAATCAGTTTGACTAATTCACATCTAGATGTTATTTAAGGATATCACACCTAAGCTCCCACAAGTATATAATGTTGCAACAAGAAACAAAAAAAACTAGGACAAAAAAAATATACCACAAACAGAGTGGACATCAACTTAGATGTGACATAACTATGTCACATCTAGATGTGTCCTAGACAGGCCCTTAAAAAATTGTCCGCCAGTTTTCGTTTCTTTTTTCCGGGAACGTGCGTATTCTATTTAAAACCACTTCCATGGAGAGATTTTTTTACTCCATTATAGCCTCTTGTTTGATAGAGTTTCTCGCGTCTCGCTCTCTCACCCTCTCCGTATCAAAACAAGATGACAATGTCCACTCTATCCCTCTCCTCACTGGTGGTCACAGATCTGGCCGAATGCCCGAATCCCGTCCGCTGCGGGAGGTAAGGAGGTGCAGCATTGACGTTGTCGCCGTCGGCGACGGAGGGAGCCGATGCGCACCGTCCTCTCGGAGCCGGCGCTGGCGCGGACGAAGATGCCAAATGGATGATGCATCACCATGATGACCTATCGATGCTCATGGTTGCGCCTCGTGGTTGCGTCGGCTGGTGAGGCTGATCGATTTTCAATGAAAAACAAGATGTCTTCCATCAGTGCTCTTTGCTTGTTACGCACAAAGATGATATCCTTTGTCAGTTCACCTTGGTTGCGTTGGAGACGTAGTCGTCTTTCACGTTGGTGCAATTTTATCACACAATTGGCTATGAACCAAATGTTTCCTCGAAGAAGGATCGACGTTGGTACTAAGAGCATAAGTTTTGTATTGATTTCTAAGCCTTCTCACAACTTTGTCTCCAGCTGCCGTGTAATTTTATTTGTCCAGCTATTAACTTTGATTTTAAAAAATGGTGTGGACTAAAAACCCGGATGGACGTAGTAGCCCTCCATTTTTATTTACTCCGCATATTAGATTTGACTGAAGTCAAACTTTATAATAGTCTCAAACCTTTTCGATAATTGAAATTAAAATTCTTTATTTGTACACACTCTCACACGTTTCCGATTATTTGGTGCATTTGTGGTTGTTCACTTAAGGGAGGGTAGTGTACCACACGTGAAGGACAGGAAGTGCGACCAGGACGCGTGGGCGTGGATCGTTAGTTCATCGGAAGTAGTACTAGTTTTCTTCACTGTACATTAGATAAAGAGTTTCGTTTCGTACTTACACAATTTAAAACGATTGTTATGGAGAGAATAAGAAAACCACTCCACTAGTATATATTACTCGTATACACGAGAGTACTATATGGACGCGGCTTGACTTAGTGCACCTGCCTTTGGGTTTATGACAGGTGGGCCCAAAATGTGGCTGGCTCACCTGTCATACAGCCAAAAGCAGGTGCAGTGAAGGCACCGGAGCTCAGTCCGTACTACAGCATTATATATATAAGCGGGAGCCTCAGCGCTTGTTCGCTAGGGTTTGCACTCTCCACACGCTCGCCGCACTATATATATGTTACACGCTGGAGGCTCAGCGTTCATTTGCTAGGGTTTGCTATATTCACAGTCTCTCACCCTCTCTTCACCAGATCTAAACAAGACTGCATTGGCCTCTTGTCTCTCTCTCCCCCCTCACAGCTGGTGAAGGAGGTGTCTGTATCCCGTCGCACCGGGAAGGGGAGGAGGTGCAGCGTTCACTCTATCGCCTTCGGCGAGGGAGGCAATCCACTGCCGGCTGCGCTGTTCTCTTTCACCCAGCGCCTGTGCGGGAGGGCCACCGACCCCTTCTTCCTCGCTGTCGTACGTAGTGTGGGCAGATTCGGCCTCCCGCCGCACGCCTTGCCACATCCTGATGACCCTAAGGTATAAGTTTCTTTGAAACCGTCGTTGCTCTAGCTGCATGTGGATCTTTTTCGATCTGTACTCGAATCTAGGTCTTGGTTCAAAGAGGAAAGAAGGGTGCGGTGGGCTGGAGCAAGAATCTAGGACGTGGTTCAATGAGGAAAGGAGGGGTGGAAAGTAGTACAGACTGGCTATCCAGCCGCTTTGTAGGTCGAAAAGGGAAAAAGGGGGTAACCCAGTACACACATAGAACCGATATCTTTGTTGAAAAGGGAAAGAAATTGGGGGGTCGGGTAGTTTGTGCAGGACTAGATTTGCTGCCCTCACTTAGGAAAAAGGTTCAAAGAGAACAAATATGGGACCAACGCATATATGCTGCTTGGCTACATGCTCTGCATCACCCATTTATACGTGTGGACGCACATGGTGCTGGCATGTCCCATACAGCTATTTTGTTGTTGTTAATCTAAGAGTGCTGCCGGAAAATTGAAGCAATGCCACTGTTAAAAGTAAATTACATTTTTAACGAATGTTGTTTCAAGAGAATGTCTCTGTTAATATGAATCAATGCAACCGTTTTAGAAATGCTACTATCCTACTTTGTTTTCCATCCAAGATAAGTTAGATGCTTCTGTCTGTCACCGTTTGTTTCATCCTCCTTTATCGGCAACTAATTGTTTCCTTTTTTGCCCCTGTTAAAATAGGGGTATCGATTCAACTTGTTGCTATTGCGACATTTTGCTTCACTACTCGAAACACTTATGTTTTAAGAGTGTTTTGTGCAGTTCAACTTGAATGTCACACCGGTGACTTTGCTTAATTTTTGTGGAACTGCACAAAAGGAGATCGAGATTTGTTTCCACTCTTCGTGGCGAGTTGTTTCAAATCTTGGTCTCATCCACAAGATGTGCAGTGTGCTCTGAGATGTTGTGCTACTTGTTTTGGTACTGTTTTAAATAAATGTTGAATTGAAGCTATTGTATTGTTGTCTTCTCCCATTAAGTAGTGAACAAAAATGGGACCAACCCAGACATGATGCTTGTTGCTTTGTTACAACAAATTCAGCATCACCCCCTTTATAAGCCAGTAATTGATGCCACTCTTAGAATTAACTACTGAATCTTATTTCAAAACTGCAACACTTGTTAGGGATTGGCGGGATTACCATTTTTGTGGCCGCATGTTTCATCCTCCTTTATTAGCCAGTAATTGATTTCTTTTTTGCCTCTGTTTAAACTGGGATATCTGTTCAACTTGTTGCTATTGCGACATTTTGCTTCGCTACGCGAAACACTTTGCTTGATTTCAGTGCAACTGCACAAAACGAGATTGGATTTCCTATTCGTGTTTGCAGATTCGTATTTTATCCTGGTGGTCTCATGAAAGGTCAGTACAGGCCTTCATCAAATGATTGTGCAGTGTGCTTTGAGATGTCGTGCTACTTGTATTGGTACTGTTTTAAATAAATGTTGAATTGAAGCTATTGTATTGTTGTCTTTTCCCATTAAGTAGTGAAAAAAATGGGACCAACCCAGACATGATGTTTGTTGCTTTGTTACAACAAACTCTGCATCACCCCCTTTATAAGTAGATGGAAGCACATAATGTTGTTGCGCCCACTCTCCCCTGGAACTGTTTATGCTTTTCGTTAATCTAATGCCGCTGGTAAAATTAAGCAATGCCACTCTCAGAATTAATTAACTATCGAATCTTAGTTCAAAACTACAACACTTGTTAGGAATGGTACTATACTGCTTTGTAGTTCTTTCTACATGTTTAACCAAGATATTGTTAAGATAATGTCTGTTAAAATGAATCAGTCGCATTGTTTTAGGAATGATATTTTTCTGCTTTTTCGTTCTTTATACATGTTGAAACAAGGCATTGTTAAGATAATGTCTCAGTTAATATTAATGAATCACACTGATTGAGAATTTCTACTCTCCTGCTTTGTTTCCCATTAACATAAGGTAGATCAGTAGATGTTTTTCTTCTGGGAGTACAAGTCATCAACTGTTATTTCGCAGTAATTGTTTCCCTTATACCTTTTGTTGCTTACAGGGATATCACAATTAAAGCTCGGTTTTATTCCGACTTCGATTTTAGTTCAACTGCACAAAAGGAGCCAATGTGTCCAAGGCAAACTGCTGCATTACTGGGTCCAGTTGGTCATTCCACTTGCAGAAAGAAGCAGTCATTGTTTGCGCTACATTATAGAAGGAATGACCGAGAAGCTTTACAGAGTATTAGGCCTTCCACTATGTAGGCCAAAAGAGGTGCCAATTTCACCTTTTCTTAGTTTGGCACCGAATCCCTCCATTGCTACAGCCGGTGCCATGAATATTAGACACCGGTGACATGACTAGTCTCCAGAGACCATTGGCAATTTAACAACACGTGGAGTACCATGGGCAAAAAGTGCCCAAACAAGTACAAGAAGCGACAGGACTCCACGATCATAGGCATTACATATTTTGAATGGGAAAAGCTTGTCAAAGTTTAGTCATTGATGTTAGCAAGAAGCGACAGGACTCCATGATCATAGGCATTACATATTTTGAATGGGAAAAGCTTGTCAAAGTTTAATCATTGATGTTAGCAAGAAGACGTTAGTTTAATATATTGGAATTGGAAAACCTTGTCAAAATTTGCTCATTGATTTTAGCCAGAAGACATGCATTTGATATTTTTGAGTTGGACGCCCTTGTTGTGAGCAGCGTCGAGTGTTTTTTCCTATTCGTGTGTTCAGTTTAGAAGTAAATAGTTACTCTGTTGAGATATTCCTGTGTTAAGAGTTTGTTCTAAATATTGTCTATGTAATGTCAGGCCTTGTGTTTGATTGGAAAGTTGAGCTTGGAATGTTGTCGCATGCGGCATCACGAGCTGTTCACCGTGCCTCCTGAGACTAATGCTTCGTATTGTTTTGCATGTCGATATAATGCCAGTGATTTGCTTGCTAAGAAGATCATCCTCTTCTGTTGTTTCCGTGCGTAAGAAGTTCATCGTATGATGTTTCAGAGCCTGTTTGGTTCCAATAAGTCACCTGACTTATAAGTCAGGTGACTTAAAACCAGTGACTTATAAGTCACGCCTGTTTGGTTGTCACCTGACTTATAAGTCACCTGACACACCTTCCCACACCAATCAACATCATGCAGGTGGTGGGACCCATGCAAAAGGGAATGACTTATAAGTTTTAAGTTGGGGTGGAGCAACTTATGACTTATAAGTTGAGGTGACTTATAAGTCGGGTCTGTTTGGCAAAATAAGTCACTTTTTTCACTTCGACTTATAAGTTGGTGACTTATTTGGAACCAAACAGGCCCTCATTCATAGCCTATACGACATGTTGGTAGGTTAGACGTGAAACCATATGATCTTCCGACCAACTCATGATATTAGGTCGTGATTGGATCGTCGTTTTCCAACCAAAACCGCTTGTAAAGCTGACGCTTGTAAATTAAAGCAGATGGTCTCGGGCGAAGGCGCTTGGTTGGTCGATTTCGACTAGTAAAATATCGGAAGTACTTCAGACACGATAAAAACGTTGAATGACACTCGGACGATTGCTAATCCAGCCGTTAGCTACTGTTTCAGCCTTGCCCATGGATGGCATGATACACACGTCATGCATGTATCTTCTGGTAATGTCGTCCATATAGCAGTGCTCGTAAAATATACACTGGTCTCTCAAATTACACGCGTAACCCGCCGGTTTTACTTACAGACCTCGGGCCTTCCGATGACGAGTAAATTACACTTGTATGTTAATACAGGTTTGAAATAAACCAGAGCTCCCAATCGCGGCCTTACCGTTTCATGTCGTCTCAGTTTCTCGAAGGTGCTCATAGGTGTCCGATGATCCTGGCTTCCTGAATGAGCAGCGGGCGCTGTATCAAACCTCCGTAGGGCCCGCGAGGCCCTCTCCGTTGTCCTTCGAGTTGTTGCGCTCGCTGTGGTGCCGAGCATTGTTAACATGGTCAACGAACATGAGGATTGAGGAGACGACTTTATTTTGACTGGATGACACTAGGGACCCACTAGGGCCATAGTCGTACGTACGCAAGTGCCTCCTTATTATGTACAACTATATTTTTTTGCTTTCTCCTGGTTTCCTGACATCACGGTCCCCACACCATTGTCAACCTATGTAGTCAAAATAAACGAGAGAATTGCACAAGGTGCGGCCGACATCAGGGACCAAGCAGCTCCAGCAGTATTTGTGTTTTTGAGGCGTGAGCACTGCAGAGTTTTTCTTGGCGATGATTTCGTTGTTGTTCAGAGGAGAGCAGGGTATTAACTGGGGGGCTGTGGCCCGTCTAGCCCAGGCCAGATATCCAGCCCAGATACAACTTTTTTCAAGATGAAAATGGCTAGCCCAGCTATACGTCTTTTTGAGGAATACCCAGGCAAGGTCAACTTGTTATTCTCCGCCCCGCTGGGCTGCAAATCTTTCCTAGGAGGGATGCATTAGGCTTAATAGGAAAATGGGCTTTAAAAATAATAAATGGGATGTAATTATAAAAACTGGGCAGTAACTATAGAAAATGCACCAAACACGAAATTAGTTTATAAAATATTATTTATGGATTTTGAAAATCTTAAATTTTCATTGTTGCGCGCGCAATGTTTCGTTGGATTTTTACGTAATACAAATTTATATTTAATCTGACTAGAAATTTCGGTATAAAAATATTTCGGATCCCATCAAAATGTGGGAAATTTTATTGAATTCTGTCTTCAACGGTTGGTTGAAATTATTAATCGTTGTCCTAGCTAGAAAACGGGTTGTACTTTTAACAAACTGTAAATGGGCTGTTGTAAATTCCATTAGAATTCAAAAATGGGTTGTACATTCTTACAAAACGCAAATGGGCTATGTCGTGGTTTTGTCACGGCAGATGTCCTCATGAAAGGACTTAGTCGTGGAGCCATCGCTACGGGTTAGCTTAAAGGGGTTAAAGCCGACACAAGGACGCAAGAGAGTTTATACTAGTTCGGCACCTTCGATGAAGGTAAAAGCCTACGTCTAGTTGTGATGGAATTGATGAGGGTTTCGATGACTAGGGAGCAAACAAGCTTCTCCTAAGTCTCGAGTTGTTGTCTGTTGTCCTGAATCGCCGCCGGGTCGCCCCCTTATATACATGGGTGACGCCCGTCGGTTTGCAGAGTCCCGAGACCGGCTCATAGACGTGTCCGGTTCGGTCTCTAGTATTTCTAACTTACAACACAAGTTACCTACTAATGCCGGTTTACAGCTACAACCCTTAAACCGGTTTTGGGCCTTGGGCCCTTACTGAATATCCTCACGGGCTTCGAGCATACTTCACTATTGATGAAGTTAACCCGGCCTCTCCTGGCCGATTTACGCCCAGTAGTAATATCCCCAACATTAGGCCCCAGATTGATTTGAACAGGTTCATATCAATCCTTAGTAAAAAGCTTCATTCTTCAGCATCTTCTTGGTTAAACCGTCGTGACATCATCTTCTGAGATTGTGGTGAACCGGCTTGACGTCATCTGTCATAAAGGATTATATCTAACATCTTTTGTTTAATAGACCTGCGACAATCGAGGCGACAGCTCCGTTTCCAAACTCGCGGCTCCTTGATTCTCGCGCCTGACACATGCCCTTTGACACTCGCGGCTCCTTCTTCCCCTTCGTGCCCCTCTGCTTCGTCTTCCTCGCGCTGCCCAGCTTCGGAGCTCCGCCGCCGCCGTCAACCTCTGCACCAGCCTTGGCCGTTGCATCATCCTGAACATATCAGAGCATCGCGATGACCTTCCGCTTCTTCCTCCGCTCCGGTAAATCTTCTATCCTTTCACCGTAGATCTGTTCTTAGGGTTTCCCTGTTCTTCGGTGTTCATCGCTTATTTCTTGCCCGTATGATAACTGTCAGTTAAATCTGTGGATCCTTGTTCTGCATACCAGTATTTTTTTGCATCCGCTGTTACGTGCGCATCTCAAGGTCTTAGATCTCCCTGCGTCCTTGCTCGTTGATTCAGTGCCGCTCCGTTTTATACCTTGAATATTTATTTCTTTTCTGAATATACTCCAGATCCAAAGCTGTAACAAGTTTTCGTGAAACCTGTTTTCGCACATCCACACTTGATTCTTCCATGTTTCAGACCAGGCGGTTTAACTTTAGAGAAATTGACAACCCGGCATATACCATTAGTCCCCTTATTGAACCGCCGAGGTTTTTCTAGTTTATGTATTGCCACCTTGCAGAACTTCGGTTTGTAAACAAAATCTTCCGGTTTAACAATGAACGCATCAATCTATAGCCTTCCAACATGTTCTTGAACCGGTATTACTGCATTGCAGATTGCATCATGGCCAAGCAAATATATGAGTGCCACTGGGTCCCTTCTCGAGTGACTGAAACCCAACTGGAGAACTTAGTTCGCACCGGCGCTTTAGGCCAGAAAGATGTCATTCACTGGAGGGTCCCTGGTCCGGAGAGTTCTCCAGAACCCAAGGATGGAGAAGTTGTCGTTTTTGCTGACCACCTAGCCCGGGGTTTCAGTCCGCCTGGTTCAAAGTTTTATCGAGATGTCTTGGCCAACTTCCAACTGCGTCCACAAGATATTGGCCCCAACTCCATAACCAATATCTGTCATTTTCAAGTGCTCTCTGAGGTGTTCTTTCAGGAGGAGCCCTCAGTTGAACTGTTCAGAGATTGTTTCCATCTAAACCGCCGCACTGAATTTTCTGACGGTCCCAACACGGAGTTGGGTGGTGTGGCGATTCAAAAGCGGAAAGAGGTCACTTACCCTCACGCCAAACTGCACAGCCATCCCAAAGAGTGGAACTCAACATGGTTTTATTGCAAAGATACCTCTCCTGAAGGAGAAAATCCTTTACCGGGTTACCGTTCGCAACGGCTAAGCAATACACACCCTCTCCCTCACAGACTGACTGCTAGGGAAAGAAGCAAATATGCCCCCCAAATATCCAAGCTCCGGGCCTTCATGGCCAACGGGTTGACAGGAGTTGATCTTGCTCGATGCTAGATATCTTGGAGTATACTGCCCCTGAGCCTGTGCTCCGGTTTGATGTGCAAATACACAGAAGATGTAAAAGATCCTCTCCGGCATATCGAGATCCAACTGACAGACGATGAAGTTACTCAAGCTGTTAAGAGGATGTTGAACGAACCGGAAGCTGCTTGCGCACAAACCGGCCTGGCTCCCTTTTCTGCCATTAACAAACCGCCAGCCGTAAGACTCATATCTTATTCCTTTATACAATCTGATTATATTCAAGTACTCTTTGTTGATGTTAACATCTTTCCAACAGGGTGATGATCCATTTTGGAGTAGGAAGACTCCACAAGAGAAACCGGTGGCAATAACCCAGCCCAAGACCAAAGTTGTGAAGAAACCAGCTTATAGAAAGAAAACCACTGCCTCCTCCGATCCACCAGCTGACGATGATGTGGGTAATCCGGACCTTGTGGTAGAACTTGACTCACTTGGTCTATTTTTTATACACCTTATTGGTAATGATTATTGCCAGGATGATGCTGAAGCTAGTCATGCTGATGTTGTAGAGGTAATCGCTCTTTCTTCCGATTCAAACCCTTTACCTTCAGTACAAATCCCTCGGGCAAACCGGAAAGTTAAATTTTCTCATCCTCTTGCTTACTTGGATCGAAACTTTCTTATGAAGAACAACAGCATGAAGCTCGTCGCGCAACCTGGCATAGCAGCCAGGTAGTCACCTCCACCGGTTTACCGAACAGTCCGGTTCAGAAACGCCGTTCAAAGGTCTCTAACTGTTTCGTCAATGCTTATCCTAAAGCGGGCTGCTTTCATCAACCTCTTAATCCATCTGACTCCGATTATCATGTGACTTCCCATTCTTCCTCTGGCGAGTCGACAGGCACCCAACTCCCACCGCTCAAGACAGTGCTTGGGTGAGCCATATTCTTGATAATGTTGTTTGGTATAGCAGTTTCAATGTTCCTTGGACTGACCCGTCTTTTTCCTTTCAGAGCCAAGCCCAGGCCAAGCAAGAAAGCTCGCTTGGATAAAGCGGCAGAAGACGAGGCTCCTGAACCGGCCCAAACACCAAAACCCTAAGGAACACATCCAAGATGATATACTGACTGATCCACCTTTGCAAGGTCATGATGTTGTTGTTGAAGAGGCATATGTTGAAACCTCCAAGTCAACCCACAAGTCCTGCTCAAACTGACAAGACAGCAAGTCCACCAAAACAGACGGAGCGACCCCAGTGCGAACCGGTGAAGCCAAGGATGATGATGTTGTAATTACTGGCTTTGGCCATTCCGAGCCAGGTAATCCTGTTGCCTTGTCCAAGCATACTGCTAAGGATGAATTTACTGCCTTTGGTAAAGGCAAGTGGAGTGCCGATTTGGCAACTTTCGCCGCTTTGAATCCACAAGAGCTTCATTCCGGCTACTTGAACCGGTTATATACCAGCCGTGACTATGAAGCCGGTTTGGTGAACATGATGAAGGACAAATATGAGGTAAACTCCATAACTCCTTTCTATCTTGTATACTCCAATCTGTCAACTCTAATAGCCCCCAAGTGCTGGTTTGAAGATGTCAACTTAAACCGGGACTTCCCAATATAATCCTGAACACATCTGTATTTTTGGAAAGTAGCCCCCACGGGCCGGTTCAACTTAATGTAGTTAAACCGGGACTTGTATAACATAAGAATTCCAACATTACTCAAGGACAGAGCAAATATGCATTAGCCCCCAAGTGCCAAGTTGAATACTTGTATTGAGCTTGGGACTTTATATAATTTGTAGGATGAGAAGAAAATATGCATTAGCCCCCAAGTACCAAGGGCATAACTTGCTGTGGGGTTGGTACTTAAACTCTGCATCTGAATCCTTAAATGATTATCTGTATGTAGGCTGATGTGAACAAGAAAGATAGTCAAATTGCTGATCTTCAAGAGAATCTGAAATCCCAGCAAGCTGAAACCTCCAAAGCAAAGGATGAATTAACCAGTGCTTTAAGCGTCATGGAAAAGCTTAAGGAGGGCTTCACCAAGGAGCAGGTGGATTGGGCCACTGAAAAGACCGCTTTAACTCAACGGGCAGAACATGCTGAAGCTGCCCTTAAACCGGTGGTGGATGAACTGACCAGCGTAAAGCGGCAAGTACATGCCATGACTGCTGCTGTCTTTGGTAAGCCCTTTTTGATTTCTGCCATAATAAGGCCTTCTCATAAAATTGCCGGTTTAATAATCCTTTGAATGATACAGGGACACGTATTGGCCACTTGGGATCAGATGTGCGGAAAAAGTTGAAAGCTTCTTACACATTGATAGAGCAACTCTATACTGGCGCGCAACGAATCATCAGCACCGCTTCACATAACAACCCGACACCGACCTTGATCCAGAACACTCTTAAAAGGTTGTCAATGCTCCCTGCTCGGTTTGAAGAATTAAAGAAATCTGCTGCTAGAACCGGTGCCATTAATGCTTTAATCCGGACCAAAGCGTGGGTGCCAGATTTTGATCATGTTGAAGCGGCCCAAGGTTTCCCAAGCTTGAAGAAAGACGGGACGGAATTCAATGAAGAAGATCTTCGAGCTATAAACCGGGAGGTGCGCCCTTTGGCCTGTCAGCTTGTTGAAGAGGCAAATCTGTCTCACTATCAGGCCCAATATGACGGAGAAAATAAACGAGTGGCTGCACCGATTCCTGAAGCGGAGAATCTTATACCGCCAATCTGTAAGCATACTTACGCTCCTGATATTGAACCGTCGTTGCTGATCAATGATGAAGCCGTATTTCAAGAATTAATGGGAATCGACTGGACGACTGTTGATTTCCAGCCGCTGGGTAGGGAATTAGAAGTTGAAGCGGTGCAGGATGACCCACAACCATCAGGCCAAGCTGGCGATCAAGCATAAACCGGAGGCCGGTTTACATTACTGCTTCATGATGTTATGCCAAAAACAATTATCTTATCTGGGCACTGTGTTGCCTTGTAATAGACTAGCTGCCACGCTTTGTGTTGATATGCCTTCGTGCATATTTACTGCCACTTATGCTTTTGTTGAATCATCAACTTTAAACTGTTGTCTGCAGCAAAAAAGCTTAAACCGCCATTGTGGTTGTACCACTAGGCGGGTCATCATATCCATGTGTATGAAACTAAAGATAATACTTTAGATAACACATATGATAAAACATGAGAATATATATGATACCTGCCATCATAGGGCATGAAGTTGGTTGTGCCAATCTTGAAGCGGAGTTGTAAGAAACCTGCCTTGCTGAAGGAGAAAACAACTCATGTGTACATAGGGCCGGTTTACCAGGCAAACCGTTCCGGGTTAAGATGAACACCGGTGTTACTCCATAATAGGATGTTTATCAAAAATCAAACAGGCAACAGTGTCTCCGGATGAAAAAAAAATAAACCGTGTCCCGTCAACTGATAGTTGAATCGGTTTAACAATTGTCGGTTTAAGAACACAACAAGAGAAATATGCAAAAAGACACACAAATTGCAAGCAAAGGCAAAGACAAAAAACCTTTGCGGAAAAAAGGCTGTTTGAGCCGATCAAGTGGCATTACCATGGTAGGACACGACCAAGCTCCCAATAGGCGTAGCTATGGTTTATGTCAACCAGGTCCCCAAATGATGCAGTGGCTTTACGCCAATCAAGAGGTGTAGCGATGGTTCGGGTTCGACCAAGCCCCCAAGTGATTCTGTGGCCTTAGGCCGACCAAGAGGCGTGACTGGTTCAGACGTGACCAAATCCCCAAGTTATCTCGTGGCTTTCGCCTGTCAAAAGGTGTTGCATTGGTTCGGACACGACCAAGCCCCCAAGTGACATAATATAAAGCTTTGTTAAAAATCTAACTCAAGGGGTAAACCGGAGACTGCTTTAAGACAAAAAACTCCGTGTAACCACTCATGATGTAAAAAATAACAGATACACCGCTTTGGCTAGGGCTCCGGTTTATTGTATTGATCGTAATATATACATTGTCATAATATGTACATAAGTAAAGCCTATGGCTTAAGCATAGTAGGGCCAAAGATGAGTTATGTTCCACGGCCTGTTGGTCTCCTCCTCTGATGTACGTGAGTCTTTATGCTCTCGAATATCAATCAGATAGTACGACCCGTTGTGCAGATTCTTGCTGACCATGAAAGGTCCTTCCCAAGGTGGGGATAGCTTGTGCATATCAGTCTGGTCTTGAATGAGCCGGAGCACCAAATCTCCTTCTTGAAAGGTTCTGGTTCTAACTCGGCGACTGTGATAGCGACAAAGATCCTGCTGGTAAATCGCCGAACGGGCAGCTGCAATGTCACGTTCTTCATCCAACAGGTCCAAAGCGTCTTGTCGAGCTACCTCGTTGTCCGTTTCAACATAAGCTGCTACACGAGGTGAGTCATGACGGATATCACTGGGGAGAACCGCCTCCGCTCCGTAGACCATGAAAAACGGCGTATATCCTGTCGATCTATTGGGTGTAGTGTTAATGCTCCATAACACAGATGGTAACTCCTCAACCCAACAACCCGGCGTCCATTGCAAAGGAACCATAAGCCGGGGTTTTATGCCACGTAAGATCTCCTGGTTAGCTCTCTCTACTTGGCCATTGGACTGTGGGTGAGCTACTGATGAAACGTCAAGCCGGATGTGCTCACGTTCACAGAACTCCTTCATAGAACCCTTAGATAGATTGGTACCATTATCAGTGATGATATTGTGTGGAAAGCCGAACCGTAAAATCACCTTCTTAATGAATTGAATCGTCGTGGCTGCATCACACTTGCTGACGGGCTCTGCTTCTACCCACTTTGTAAATTTGTCAACCGTCACCAAAAGGTGGGTCTTCTTGTCCTTGAACCTTTTGAAAGGCCCGACCATATCCAACCCCCAAGTGGAAAACGGCCAAGTAATTGGAATCATCCTCAATTCTTGAGCCGGCACATGAGCACGCCTTGAGAATTTCTGACAGCCGTCACACCGTCTAACCAGGTCCTCTGCATCAGCATGAGCAGTCAACCAATAGAAACCGTGACGAAACGCCTTAGCCACCAGAGATTTTGAACCGGCGTGGTGACCACAATCTCCTTCGTGGATTTCGCGTAAGATCTCACAACCTTCCTCTGGCGATACACAACGTTGAAACGCTCTTGAAACACTTTAATGATGCAACTCACCATTGACAATAGTCATGGACTTGGATCGCCGGATTATCTGTCTGGCCAGCGTCTCATCCTCTGGTAACTCGCCCCGGTTCATGTACGCAAGATAAGGAACCGTCCAATCCGGAATCACATGCAGAGCCGCTACCAACTGAGCCTCCGGATCAGGAATAGCCAAATCCTCTTCGCCAGGGAGCTTGACCGACGGGTTATGTAGAACATCTAAGAAGACATTAGGCGGGACAGGTTTACGCTGAGAGCCCAGCCGGCTTAAAGCGTCCGCTGCTTCGTTCTTCCGTCTGTCCAAATGATCCACCTGATACCCCTTGAAATGTCCTGCAATGACATCCACCTCACGACGGTATGCTGCCATGAGCGGGTCCTTAGAATCCCAAGTACCAGACACTTGTTGGGCCACCAGGTCCGAATCACCGAAGCACTTGACCCGGCTGAGATTCATCTCCTTAGCCATCCGGGGACCATGGAGTAAAGCTTCATACTCAGCTGCATTGTTAGTACAAGGGAACATTAAGCGGAGAACATAACAGAACTTATCACCTCGTGGGGAAGTTAATACGACTCCAGCCCCCGAGCCCTCCAATTGCCTGGACCCATCAAAATGAATAGTCTAATAGGTGTGATCCGGTTTTTCTTCAGGTGCTTGTAGCTCCGTCCAATCATTGATGAAATCCACAAGTGCTTGAGACTTGATTGTCGTTCGAGGCATGTATTTCAAATCGTGCGGCCCAAGCTCTATAGCCCACTTGGCAATCCGGCCAGTTGCCTCCCTGTTTTGAATTATATCTCCCAAAGGAGCAGAGCTGACCACTGTGATGGGATGTCCCTGGAAGTATTGCTTAAGCTTCCGGCTTTCCATGAAAACTGCATACACCAGCTTCTGCCAATGCGGGTATCTTTGCTTGAACTCAATAAGCACCTCGCTGATATAGTAAACCGGGCGCTGAACCGGATACTCCTTACCCACCTCCTTGCGCTCTACCACAATAGCTACGCTGACTGCACGAGCATTAGCTGCCACATATAGTAGCAACGGTTCTTTGTCAATCGGAGCAGCAAGAATAGGCGGATTGGCTAGCTGCCGCTTTAAGTCCTCCAACGCTTTATCAGCGGCCAGACTCCAGACAAATGGATCTGCTTTTTTCAGCATCTGATACAAAGGTATTGCCTTCTCACCGAGGCGACTGATAAACCGGCTCAACGCGGCAATCTGGCCTGCCAAGCGCTGGACATCATTGATACATTTCGGTTTAGCCAGAGATGCGATAGTTGTGATCTTCTCTGGATTAGCCTCAATTCCCCTGTTGGACACCAGGAAACCCAATAGCTTGCCTGTCGGTACACAAAAAACACACATGGCTGGATTGAGCATCATCTTGTATGTCCGTAGGTTATCAAAGGTTTCCTTCAAATCATCAACCAGAGTCCCCTTCTCTCTTGACTTAACCACAATATCATCCACATAGGCATGCACATTACGGCCGATCTGCTTATGAAGGCAGTTTTGCACACACCGTTGATAAGTTGCCTGGGCACTCTTGAGCCCAAAGGGCATAGATACATAGCAGAAGGCTCCAAAAGGGGTTATGAACGATGTCTTCTCCTGGTCCTTAACTGCCATCTTGATCTGATGATAACCAGAATATGCATCCAGAAAACTCAAACGCTCACAACCCGCCGTAGCATCAATAATTTGATCAATGCGGGGGAGGGCAAAAGGATCTGCTGGACAAGCTTTGTTAAGATCCGTGTAATCCACGCACATGCGCCAGGTGCCGTTCTTCTTAAGGACCAGCACCGGATTAGCCAACCATTCAGGATGGAACACTTCAACAATAAAGCCAGCCGCTAAGAGCCTGGCCACTTCCTCTCCAATAGCTTTGTGCCTTTCTTCATTGAACCGGCGGAGAAACTGCTTCACCGGTTTATACTTAGGATCAACATTAAGACTGTGCTCAGCGAGTTCCCTCAGTACACCTGGCATGTCAGAAGGCTTCCATGCAAAAATGTCCCGGTTCTCATGGATGAACTCGATGAGCGCGCTTTCCTATTTCGGATCCAAGTTGGCACTGATACTAAACTGCTTGGACGAATCGCCCGGTACGAAGTCAACAAGCTTGGTCTCAGCTGCCGATTTGAACTTTAGAGCCGGATCATGCTCTGTGGTTGGCTTTTTCAACGGAGTCATGTCAGCCGGATCAACATTATCCTTGTAGTACTTCAACTCTTCCGTGGCACAAACCGACTCTGCATAGGCCGCATCACCTTCTTCACACTCCAAGGCAATCTTGTGACTTCCATGAACGGTTATGGTCCCCTTGTGACCCGGCATCTTGAGTTGCAGATAAATATAACAGGGTCGTGCCATAAACTTGGCATAAGCCGGCCGCCCAAACAAAGCGTGGTACGGGCTCCGGATCTTGACCACCTCAAAAACCAATGTTTCTGACCTGGAATCATGATCATCTCCAAAGGCCACCTCCAGAGCTATGTTACCAATGGGATATGCTGACTTACCAGGTACCACACCATGGAAAACCGTATTGGAAGGTTTAAGATTCTTGTCAGTTAGCCCCATAAGACGGAAGGTCTCATAATACAAGATATTGATGCTGCTTCCTCTATCCATGAGCACTTCGGTGAACTTATAGCCTCCTACCTGAGGTGCCACCACCAACGCCAGCTGACCCGGATTGTCAACCCGGGGAGGGTGGTCCTCTCTGCTCCATATGATTGGCTGTTCGGACCAGCGTAAGTAATGAGGCACGGTCGATTCAACAGAGTTCACTGCTCGCTTGTGAAGCTTCTGGTCTCGTTTATCCAAGCTAGTAGTGAATACATGATATTGCCCATTATTCAACTGCTTTGGATGGCTCTGATAACCCGACTGCTGCTGCTGGTTGTAACCACCCTGGCTATTCTGATTGTTTTGGTTGTTATGTCCACCCTGATCTCCATTGTAGCATGAACCGGTGTTTCCTCCACCGTGACCCGGCCCATGGAATCCGATCCTGAGCCACCACCTGATCCGTGATCATACCGGAAAGCATTAGAATTTTTGAACTCCTGCATAATATAACAATCCTTCCAAAGGTGGGTGGCTGGCGCCTCCTTCGTCCCGTGCTTCGGACAGGGCTGGTTTAATAGATAAGTCAGGCGGTCCGGATTGGGACTTGGACCTCCACCACGATTCGGCGGTTTACCCTTCCGTCGCTGACCCCTGTCCTGTGCGTTGGTATTAGCCACAAAATCCATGTTACCATCCGCTTTACGCTTGCCTCCGTTACCATGACATGCCGTGTTGTGTTGCTGCCCCTTGGAGTTGTCGTTCTTCTTTCCCTTCCCGATCTTGTCATCATCAGGCTCGGGATCCTTGGTACTATCAGAATCAACATACTTCACTAACGCAGTCATGAGGGTCCCCATGTTGTTGCAATGGCGCTTCATCCGTCCCAATTTCAACTTCAGAGGTTTAAACCGGCAGTTGCTTTCCAAAGTTATAACCGCGGAGTCGGCGTTGATATGGTCTGAGGAATGCAAAATTTCCGAAAACCGGCGTACCCAGCAAGTTGTTGACTCTCCTTCCCCCTGGACACAGGCCGCTAAGTCCACTATCGACATGGGATGCTTACATGTATCCTTGAAATTCTGGATAAACCGGCTTGCAACTGGGCCCATGAACTGATAGAATTGGCTGGTAAACTCTTTAACCAAATACGGGTTGTCCCTTCGAGCATCATGGTGAAATAATTTGCACATGCCGCTTCATCTACGTCAAGCATCTCCATGGCCATCTCATAGCTCTCTATCCATGTTTCCGGAGACAAGTCAGCCGTGTAACTTGGCACCTTGCGCGGGCCCTTGAAATCCTTGGGCAAGCAAGCGCACATTGCGTAAAGCGGGGACAGACAAGGCACTCCCAAGGAACTAGAAGTTACTCCTGGCTAGATCGAGGTGGTTGGACGAACCGGCGTAAGCTGACGAGCCTCATGTTGCGCAGCTAACTCGGCGTCCCTGCGCGCTCGGGCCCCGTCCACCACTTCCTGAGCATCACCTGCCGGGTTATGGCCACGGGGCGCTTCACGATTCCGTGCATTACTGGATGCGGCCAGTTCCTCCATCCGCCTGCTGTAACTCCGGCTTGGACAGGGGGTGGAATGAATCCGGTCACGGATGTATGAATATGCTTCCTGCTGAACCAGAGCTGTTCGAAGAAGTTCCTTAACCCGGCGTGTCTCTACCGCCTGCGGAGAATCACCTTCAATTGGGATGGCCTCCAGTCGTGAAGCAGCGGTGATAAGATTATCCATTGGATTGGAATAATGACCTGGAGGTGTCTGGACCGGCTGAGGCACGATGTTATTCTGTCGAGGCGATTCCATCAGGCGAGGCTGAACCGGCGCACCTGCCCCCGGTGCCTCCGCCCGGTTTAACCATGGCGTGTTACTAGTCCCTGCTCCTGGGGTGTTAAAGAGGTTTCTGCCATCGAAGACCGTCGGCAGACGCGACCAGTGCTTCCTTTTCAGGATTTCATGCGATGTGTTTTGGTCCAGCATAAGCTTATAGGCCTGCGCGTCCAAAGCGACCCGCTCTACGGTCATCCGGTTGTTCTCGGCTGCTAAATCGGCCTTGGCCTGAGTGATCTGTTCTCTCACTGTGGCAATCTCCGCATTGTGGGCATCCTGATCCGCCGGGTTAGCTTCTGCCATAAGCACAGCCAACGCATCAAACAGATCAGATAAAACTTGAGCTGGCGGGCGCACAGAGCCTCCTGCGCCGGCCGCCGCCACCGCCGCTGATCCGGAGAACATTGCTATTGCGGTCGAAGAGTGAATCGCCGCCTGTATACCGGCCATGAATATCCCAACCCGGTTGGGCAGATCGGAGGGGTCCGGAATACTGTCACCATCGGAACAGCCCCCAATCTGGCCGTCCTGTAGCTGATACAATGATTCAGTTTCTCCGGTCGAGGACTCGTCGCCGGAATAAACGATGGTCTCGCCACCAGATGCCGATTCACCTTCATACTCTCCTTCGTAGATGACCCCCACGAAGGCATGCTTCACGGCCGGTTTAACCTGGGCAGATCTCGCACCCTGAGCTGTTTCGACGAGGTCGGTGCAGATGTCCGGCTCAGGGCCCGGTTCACCGATCTTGCCAATGAAGACGCGTATGCCACCAAAGGGGACCCGGTACCCGTACTCAATCGAGCCAGCCTCGGGGCCCCAGCCTGAATCATCAATGTAGAGCTTGTCGCGACGACTCTTGGTCATCCGGCCCACGGCGCAACCCTTGAGTCCTTCGAAGTTGCCCTCCAAGAACTTGAAACCATCGTGCGATAGCCCCACGGTGGGCGCCAACTGTCGTGGTTTTGTCACGGCACATATCCTCATGAAAGGACTTAGTCGTGGAGCCATCGCTAAGGGTTAGCTTAAAGGGGTTAAAGTGGACACAAGGACGCAAGAGAGTTTATACTAGTTCGGCCCCTTCGATGAAGGTAAAAGCCTATGTCTAGTTGTGATGGAATTGATGAGGGTTTCGATGACTAGGGAGCAAACAAGCTTCGCCTAAGTCTCGAGTTGTTGTCTGTTGTCCTGAATCGCCGCCGGGTCGCCCCCTTATATACATGGGTGACGCCCGTCGGTTTGCAGAGTCCCGAGACCGGCTCATAAACGTGTCCGGTTTGGTCTCTAGTATCTCTAACTTACAACACAAGTTACCTACTAGTGCCGGTTTACAGCTACAACCCTTAAACCGGTTTTGGGCCTTGGGACCTTATTGAGTATCATCACGGGCTTCGAGCATACTTGACTACTGATGAAGTTAACCCGGCCTCTCCTGGCCGGTTTACGCCCAGTAGTACTATCCCCAACAGGCTATAAGTTCTCTGCCACACACTTGTGGGCCTACTAAGTGACGCATCCCCTAAAAAGAATAAGTTGACGCGTATGCAAGGCTTTGTCAACTTATTATAGTGAACACACGGTTCTAGCAGCAGTGGTCGTTGGATGTCTATCCAACGGATGTCGTGCTTCTTCTTCAATCTCGTATATTCTTAGCTTCGGCGTCCCAAAAAATGATTCCTCCCCCTGACATCTGGGGCGCACCATTTCGGAGGCTGACCTGTGGGCCTACTAAGTTGGAGTGTACCAAGGGCTTTGTCAACTTAGTCAATATAAACGATTCTAGCTTCAGTGACCGTACGATGTCCATCCAACGGCCGTAGTGCTTCTTCAACCTCTGGTCTTCTTGGTCCAGCCGCCCAAAGTAGCGCCGGTCGTGCCGCCTGCTCTTGACTCTCGTGGTCGGCTGTGCTGCCGCGGAGGCCTCACCGCCCCCATACTACTCCCACCGCTGGCTAGGCCATCCGTCCACTCACCCACACCCCCTGTTATTCTGCGGCAACGGCAGCTTCACACCGCAGCCGAACCAGTGAACCCTCGTACTCCTCTCCGCACGGGCTTCCACTGCTGCGTCTTCCCCGGCTCCGCGTCGTCCCCTTCCTAGGCGTCGCCTCGTCCACCGCCCTGGTGCTCTCGGCGCGGCGTGGTCAACGTGGTCAACGACCGACTTCCATCGAAAAAGTACTGTACATGGAGAGGCTTACAGCTGGGTCCACGACGGCCGCAAGGAAGTGCCTCCTTATTACGCGCAAAATAATTATTCCTCCGCCTGACAGCAGGGACCCACCAGATGGGCCACCTAATTTCACGAAAAAAACGTTTCCCCCCTGACTGCTGGGACCCACCGGACGGGCCACCGTATTTCGCGAAAAAATGGTCCCCCCGCTATCAGCTCGGACCCACCGGAAGTGCCTCTTTATTACGCACAAAAAAATGAATACTCCCCCTGCTAGCTGGGACTCACCTTGGTGGGAAGCTTACTTGTGGGCCTACTAAGTTGATGGGGACGGAGGGCTTTGTCAACTTAGTCAATATGAACGATTCTAGCTCCAGTGACCGTACGATGTCCATCCAACAGCCGTAGTGCTTCTTCAACCTCTCGTCTTCTTGCTCCAGCCGCCCAAAGCAGCGCCGGTCTTGCCGCCCGCTCCTGCCTCTCGTGGCCGGTTGTGCTGCCGCGGAGGCCTCACCGCCCCCTACTATTCCCACCTTAGGCCAGGCCCTGCGGCGACGGCAGCCTCACACCGCAGCCGAACGAGTGAATACTCATACTCCTCTCCGCGTGGGCATCCATTGCCGCATCTTCACCGGCTCTGTGTTGTCCCCTTCCTAGCCCTCGCCTTCGTCCACCGCCCTGGTGCTCTCGGCGCGGCGTGGTCAACGTGGTCAAGGAACGACTTCCATCGGACGTGGACTGTACGTCGAGAGGCTGACAGCTGGGTCCACGGCCGCAGCAAGGAAGTGCCTCCTTATTACGCGGAAAATAATGATTCCTCCACCTGACAGCAGGGACCCACCGGACGGGCCACCGTATTTCGCGAAAAAAACATTTCCCTCCTGACTGTATTGACCCACCAGCTACATCTTCGCATGCAAGGAAGTGCGTCCGGGCAAAAAAAACAAAACGATTCGCCCCCTGACTGCTGGGACCCACCAGCTACATCTTCGCAGGCAAGGAAGTGCCTAACAGTCGGAACCCACCTGGTCGAAGCGTACGTACGTAGTGTTGTCATTCTGGTCGCGAACGTGTACATACATACTGGTCGAGGTAGAGGCGCGCACGTGTCGTAGTAGAGGCGCGCACGTGTCGATGTAGAGGCGCGCACGTAGCATGTACACATATGTACAGCGGCGAGGGTGCAAGCAAGAAAATACGGCCACGTACGTACATACGGGCAGGGTCTCGAACGCCTACTCGCGCATAAGTACATGGCTGGGTCGGAATGGAGAAACAATGTCGTCGTCGTGTTCATGGGGAGCCAACCGGCTGGGTCGGAATGGAATTTGTGATCGTGTTCATCGGGAGGGCTTGGACGGAACAGGCGATGGAAACGAGGCCTGGCGTACCGCACAACGGAGGAAACATGCCTCCTACGTTCGGAACGGGGTCCTGTTGATCGGGAGGGGTGTGGCGTACTGCAAAACGGAGGAAACGGACCTCCTACGGTCGAAACAGGGGTCCTGTTGATCGGGAGGGGTGTGGCATACCGCAAAATGGAGGAAATGGACCTCCTACGGTCGAAACGGGGGTCCTGTTGATCGGAAGGGGTGTGGCGTACCGCAAAACGGATGAAACGGACTTGTGTTGGAGCGCTACGGTCGAAACGGGGGTCCTGTTCATCGGGAGGGGTGTGGCGTACCGCAAAACGGGACTCCACGGGATACTGTTCATCTCCATCGTCGACCTCCTCCAGCCTCCACGGGCTACCGTCGACCTCCTCCAGCCTCCACGGGCTCCTGTTCATCCAGCCTCCACCGCGCGCTACTCCACCGGCTACTGTTCAACCACCCCTCCACGGGCACCCCTCCACCGTCTACTGTTCATCC
>LR880967.1:713286476-713311247 GCA_904067115.1 Aegilops sharonensis | reverse complement strand
ACAAGCTGTCCCCTCCATGGGAGGGCCCATTCATCGTGAGCATGGCCTTGCGCGATCGCAACGCCTACTACCTCATCGACGCGCGCAAGTCAAAGAAGCACAAGAAGGACACCGCCGGCGAAGAAACGACCCGGCCGTGGAACGCGGAACTCCTTCGTCCGTTTTACAGTTAGCCGCACGAGTGTATGTATCGTCGCCTTTTGTAAACGCATGAAACTACGGGGTCACCGAACGAGACTCGGGGGCTGCCTTTTGTCGACCAATTTATCGCGTCCTTATTTTTTCTGCATCATTTCACCATTGAACCCGGCCACCGGTCTGACTCGCTCGACCCGGGGGCTCAGGGGCAGGCCGGCTCGGTCGCCACCCCGCCGCTTTACTTAGTGATTCCTAATAAAGTTGGGATGCCACGGTCCCCCACTTCGCCCTAAAACCGCAGGTCCAGCTTTGGCTATCGGCGGGCAAGCATAACAGACCAAAGCTCCTTTACGCTTCATACGCTAAGTCAAAGGCCGCCGGGTCGATCAACCCGGCCCGTCGCTCATCAAATAAGTAGCCGCACGACCCGCTACTCACCAACCGGCTAAGCCGGATTGCCGCCAGCCGGCCCAGTGGGTGTTTCGTTCACGCTCAATGCTTCTAAGGACCCAAATCCTGTGTGCTCCTCTCAAAGAATCGAACTCCTTGTCACGGACCGGAGCCTCGGCCGTCTGACTCGCGCGGGGGGGGGGAGGTTTGAGAGAGGAAAAACGCATGAAATCGGTTCAAAAAGGCAGAAGGCAAAGAGTAAAAGAGCACTCACGACATTTACACACAAATACTTAAAGGCCCACGGCCCGAGTTCATTACACCCTAACAAACCCCAAGTGGGTGGGTGGACCTGCTACTTAACAAGATTCTACTTAAAGTATCTCAGGCATCTCCAGCGCCGCGTCGCGACGTCGACGGCTCTCCCCTGGCGGCCTCCGGGTCCAGCGAGGCGCCGATGTCCTCCTCGGCACTCGTGTCGCGGTAGACACCCGTCTCCTCCGAGCTCCCCTCCGGATCACGAAGAAGCAAGCCGTAGTCGTCACCATCCACGACCCTGCCGTCTTCCGTCCGCTCCGGATGGAACTCGTCGTGCAAGGCGAACTCGGCGATGTAGCTGGCCCAGGAGGCGATCCGGCCGGCTTGCTCCTGCAGCAACTGCTGCGAAACGGCGCGTTGGCCCATCAGCGCGTCCAGCTAAAGATCCGGATGCCAAGACAACGTGAACCGGAGCGCCATCTCAGCACCGACACGGGCGGCGGAAACACGCCACTCGCCAAGGCGGTCCGGGCCATCTCCAACCAACACGCCAGGCGCGAGAAGTTGCTCGGATGGACGGAGTCCGGCCACAGGGCCGTCGTCATCGCGGTGCCGGCCCGGGACAGCCACTCCATCTGCGTCCCCAGGACCCGCAGATGGGCCTCAGCAGTGGCGATGATCTCCGGGAAGGTCCAGGCCGTCAGCGGATCCGTCCCAGACCCAGCAATGTCGGTCGGGTCGCGCTGATAGTGGACGGCTTCCTCTGCCAACCGCTGCATCTCCGAGAAGGCTCCTGTCGCAAAGGAAGAAGCAAGTTAGAAGAAGAAGAACAAGGAAGAAAGGCCGGGTCCCAACCCGGAAAACTACAAGAAGCAACACTTACTAGAAAAGGACTCTTCCAGGTGTTGCGCCTTAAGCAACGTACCACGCCGCTCCCGCTCCATGGCGTGGTCGCGCTCCCTGATTGCCTTCTCTAGATCGGCCGCCCTAGCAAGGGCCGCCTTCAGCTCGGCGTCCTTATCTTCACCCGCCTTCTCGGCCGCCTCGCGGCGACGAGTCTCGTCCTGACGGGCCTCCTCGGTCGCGGTGGCCTGCTCTCGCAGGCGATCCACCTCGGCCTGGAGCCGGCCCTTGTCGTCGGCCAGCTGGCCGCGCTGCTGGTCCGCCTGGACCAGCCTCGGCCTCGAGGCGGCTCTTGTGACCCGCCAGCTGCTCATGCAGCCGGTTGGCCTCATCAAGAGACCGTCGGGCCGCGGCCGCCTCCGTCCTCGCCAGCGCCGCCTCAACGCCAAGACGGCCGCTATCAGCAACAAGCCGGTCGTAATGATGACCGGCCCGGAGCAGCCGGGTCCGCCAAGACAACACCTTGGCAGCAAAGAAGAAGGGTTCAACAGAACAAAAAGGCAAGACTTAAGATTTGGCCCAACTACTACGTAGTTGGCCCGAGTCTCGGGGGCTACACCCAGTGGGAGCACTAGCGCGCCCCCACTAGAAAAGAGCACGAAAGTACCTGCGTGACGCGAAGCTCCTCCTCCTTGGCAGCAAGTTGCTCCTTGAGCTCCCAGTGCTTGCCCAGGAGACGGTTGAAAGCGGCAACCCGGAAGGCGTCAAGATGCTGAAAAAAGACAGAAGTCAGAACAAGGCCGACGATCTAAAAGATTCGACCCAACTACTACGTAGTTGGCCCGAACCTCGGGGGCTACACCCAGTGGGTGCGCTGGCGCGCCCCCACAGAGAAGAAATTGCAAGGAAACAAAAGAAAGAAGACTTACCAGAACGGCGCGCTCCAGGTCGCGCGTCCGCTCCACCTAGGCCTGGGCGAAGGCCTAAAGCCGCTCCGTCCGGCCTCGCAGGCGGCGGCTGACGGCATCTAGCGCCGCCTCCTCCTGGGTCTGAGGCCCGAAGACGGCAGCGCCCCCGCTCCACGCGGGCTGCGGCACGGCATCTCGGCGCCCTCCCTGCCGGGGCACCAAGGCGTGCCCCCCGCTGGCCGCTTGCTATGCGGCCAGCGCCTCCTCCCACGCCCCTCCCGGCGCCAACGGCGACCCAGACGCCGGGATGCCCTGCGTCGCCACCTCAGGCACCGCCGCCCGCGGTGCCTCCTCCATAGCCGGCGGCGCCTCTGCCGCCGCCACCCGCAGCGCCTCCTCCAAGACGACGCCGCCTCCACCACCACCATCGGCCCCCGCGCGCTCGTCCACATCGGCCCGCGGCGGGGTGTCGCCCCCCACCTCCACGACCTCCTGGTCGAGGATCACCACCTCAGCCCGGCCTCCATGGCCACGCTCCCTCACCGACGACAGCTCAAAAACTGTCGCCGCCACCATCGTGCCCTCCGGCATCTCGCGCCAGGCCGGCTCCGCGCCGGCTCGCTCCCATGCCGTCGCTGCATCGGTCCAAGCCTGGACCGATGCCGCCTCCAGCTCCGCCTCGGCCCGGTTCCTGTCCCGCCAGGCTAAGGCTTCGGCGTCGCTCGGGTCCAGGCCAAGGTCCGAGTCGCCCCATCCCTCCTCCTCGGCCAGGCCGGCGAGGTCGGACCGGCTCTTGCGGAACGCGGCCCCTTCAGCGGCCGCGGCCTCCGCCGCCGCCCTCGCCAGCACGATAGGCGACCTGAAGAAGACGGCATAATAAGCAAAAAAGAGACAAGACCGGCTCAAAAAATCAAGGCGCAAACAAGAAATGAAGCTTACCCCGTCAAGACCGGGACCGGGGTAGGCCTCCCGTGCCTGCCACCGCGCTTCTTCTTGGCCGGCCTCCCAGGCTCGGCCGGGTCCGCCGTGCTTTTCAAGGCCCGGGGTCGCGGCGCGACGCTGTCTTTTCCATGCGGGCGGCTCGACGCCGCCCCATGCGAGGACCCGGCTTCGCCCGCGTCGCCGCTTCCCCCGCCCAACGCCGCTACACCAACAATCGGCGTCAGCATCGCCCGCACCGCAACATGATCAACAGTTCGAGACAAATAAAGAGAGAAGAATTCAGGACTCACCGGCGCGACGCCCAGCGCCGGCGTCGGACTCGGCCACCTCCTCGCCGCCTTGGGCCGCGGGCTCCTCTGGTGCCACCGGTGCCACCTGCGACGGAGCCCGGGCGTGAGGATGCCGAATCACGTTCAAGAGTATCTCCCACGTCGCGTCGGGACGGATGAGGAGATGCGCAGCAGCAAAGTAAGGAGACCAGACGCTCACCTGCGGTGCCGGGTTCGCCTGGCTGTACGGCGCCTTGCCGAATCGCCAGTCCTCTCCAAGGTTGGCCTTGGAGATGTCGTTCACGCCAGTGCGCGACCTGCTCCGCGGACAGCCTCGTCGACCCCATGCGGTTGGGATCCTGAACGCCGATCATTTCGCCGATGAGGCAGGAGCGCCTATGAAGCGGAAGGACCCGGCGAGTGATGAACGCGGCAAGGAGGTCGGTGCCGGTGAGCCCCTCCTGTGTCCTCATCACCGTCACCCGCTCGCAGAGGTTGACGATCTCCTGCGACGGGTGCCGGAGCGAGTAGCCCCAGTTCATTTTTGCCCGTGGTGGCGCGATGGCAAAGAGCGGGAGGTTGATACGGTCCGCGCCGAGGTTGCGGGCGTAGAAGACGGAGTTCTGCCATTTCTTGGCAGAATCCCCCAGCGGGATTTTGGGGAAATCTGCCCCCGACCGCTTCGAGATCACGGCGGCGCCGCAGCCGGCGAACTCCCTGGCCGACGGACCTTGCTGCTTCAAGGAGAAGAAGCGCGCCCAGAGATCGATCGTCGGCTCGACCCCCAGGAACCCCTCGCACAGGGTCACGAAGCCGGAGAGCTGGACGATGGCGTCGGCGCCAAGATGGTGTGGTTGGAGCCCGAAGAACTCCAAGAACGCGCGGAAGAAGGTGCTCACCGGCAGCCCAAACCCGCGCTCGAAATGCGTAAGGAAGACGACGCGCTCCTGCCCCTCGGGCCGGGGCCTTTGCTCGCCGCGCGGCAGGCGGACGCCGACGTCCGTCTTCCGCGGCAGGCACCACGAAGCTCTAAGCTGCGCAATGTCCTCGGCGGTGACGTTTGAGCCCATCCAGGAGCCCGACGGCAGCGACATGATCAGAAGAAGAGGAAGATGAAGATGGACGATGGAGGAAACTAAGCTTGGAGCAGCGGGCGCCGCAGTGCGTCGGTTGCAAAGGGCAGAGCGAAAGCAAAGGGACAGGAGGGCGTGAGTGAGAATGATGTCCGCCCCCCCCCCCGCCCCCCCCCCTTGCCCCCCTCAATTTATAATCCCCAGTTCAAACGTGGGGAAGCGGGATTGAGGGAGTCCCGGACTAGGGGGTGTCCGGATAGCCAGACTATCGTCACGGCCGGACTCCAAGACTATGAAGATACAAGATTGAAGACTTCGTCCCGTGTCCGGATGGGACTTTCCTTGGCGTGGAAGGCAAGCTTGGCGATACGGATATGTAGATCTCCTACCATTGTAACCGACTCTGTGTAACCCTAACCTATCCGGTGTCTATATAAACCGGATGGTTTTAGTCCGTAGGACGAACAACAATCATACCATAGGCTAGCTTCTAGGGTTTAGCCTCCTTGATCTCGTGGTAGATCTACTCTTGTACTACCCATATCATCAATATTAATCAAGCAGGAGTAGGGTATTACCTCCATCGAGAGGGCCCGAACCTGGGTAAAAACATCGTGTCCCTTGTCTCCTGTTACCATCCGCCTAGACGCACAGTTCGGGACCCCCTACCCGAGATCCGCCGGTTTTGACACCGACATTGGTGCTTTCATTGAGAGTTCCTCTGTGTCGTCACCGATAGGCCTGATGGCTCCTTCGATCATCAACAACGACGCGGTCCAGGGTGAGACTTTTCTCCCCGGACAGATCTTCGTGTTCGGTGGCTTTGCACTGCGGGCCAATTCGCTTGGCCATCTGGAGCAGATCGAAAGCTACGCCCCTGGCCATCAGGTCAGATTTGGAAGTTTGAACTATACGGCCGATATCCGCGGAGACTTGATCTTCGACGGATTCGAGCCGCACTGTCTTGATGGGCATGATCTAACTCTGCAGCCGAACAGTGCCCTGGAGGTCGCACCAGTATCCGCTCCGACCCTTAATCCGGAGCCGGATTCCCCGATCGAGGACGAGTGGTTGGACACCGCCTCGGGGGCTACAATCTCTACGGCGATCGAGCCGAACTCCATCCCTGTCCTTTGCGAAGACCTCGACTCCAGGGTGCCGGACTCCTCTCCGGACTCTGAACCCTCCGCGCCCCTGCCAATCGAATCTGATTGGGCGCCGGTCATGGAGTTCACTGCCGCGGACATCTTTCAGCACTCGCCCTTTGGCGACATCCTGAATTCACTAAAGTCTCTCTCTTTATCCGGAGAGCCCTGGCCGGACTACGGACAGGAAGGTTGGGATGCGGACGACGAAGAAATTCAATGCCCACCCACCACCCACTTGTTAGCCACTGTCGATGATTTAACCGACATGCTAGACTACGACTCCGAAGACATCGACGGTATGGACGACGATGCCGGAGACGACCAAGACCCAGCGCCTACAGGGCACTGGAAGGCCACCTCGTCATATGACATATACATGGTGGATATCCCAAAAGACGGGAACGACGATGGAACAACGGAGGATGACCCCTCCAAGAAACAGCCGAAGCGCCGACGTCAGCGGCGCCACTCTAAATCTCGCCACAATAAAAACGGTGAATCCGGCATGGGAGATAATAACACCCAGAACAGTGCTGAAGAGAACCCCCTCCAGCAGGACTCATCACAGGAGGAGGGAGAAGCAAGTCCGCACGACAGTGCGGCAGAAAGAGAGGTCGAGGACGATAATTATGCGCCTCCCTCCGAAGATGAGGCAAGCCTCGACGACGACGAATTTGTCGTGCCTGAGGATCCCGCCGAACAGGAGCGTTTCAAACGCATGCTTATAGCCACGACAAGCAGCCTCAAGAAAAAGCAGCAACAGCTTAGAGCTGATCAAGACCTACTAGCTGACAGATGGACTGAAGTCCTTGCAGCTGAAGAGTATGAACTCGAATGCCCCTCCAAAAGCTACCCCAAACGCAGGCCGTTGCCTCGACTAGAGGAGGAAGCACCCAAGTCACCGGCGCACGACATGGCAGACCGGCCACCTCATGGCCGCGACAAAGAAGCCTCTCGGCCCTCCGCTCAAGCCACACCCCGACGCCGCTCAAAAAGTACCAAGGCACGGGAAAATGCGCCGGACTTGCGAGATATATTGGAGGATAAGGCAAAACATACAAGATCGATCTATGGATCGCGTGGGCGCCCAGCAATGCGGGATGATTACCGTCGCGCCGGATACAGCAAACCCGGCCGGGCCGAACACAGTAGACAAAGCTCATATGAGCTACGTCGTGATATAGCCCAATATAGAGGCGCCGCACACCCACTATGCTTCACAGATGAAGTAATGGATCATCAAATCCCGAAGGGCTTTAAACCCGTAAACATCGAATCATACGATGGTACCACAGATCCTGCGGTCTGGATCGAGGATTATCTCCTCCATATCCACATGGCCCGCTGTGATGATCTACATGCCATCAAATACCTCCCACTCAAGCTTAAAGGACCAGCTCGACATTGGCTCAATAGCTTGCCAGCAGAATCAATTGGTTGTTGGGAGGACCTGGAAGCCGCATTCCTTGATAACTTCCAGGGAACATATGTGCGATCACCAGACGCCGATGACCTTAGACACATAATTCAGCAGCCAGAAGAATCGGCGAGACAATTCTGGACTCGGTTCCTAACAAAGAAAAATCAAATCGTTGACTGTCCGGATGCAGAGGCCCTTGCAGCCTTCAAACATAACATCCGCGATGAGTGGCTTGCCCGGCACCTAGGACAGGAAAAGCCAAATATCTATGGCAGCCCTCACAACCCTCATGACTCACTTTTGTGCGGGAGAGGACAGCTGGCTAGCTCGAAGCAACAACATGGCCAAACATCCTGATAGTCCGGATACCAAGGACAGCAATGGCAGGTCGCGTCGCAACAAGAACAAGCGCCGCATTAACGGTGATAATACTGAAGATACGGCCGTCAATGCCGGATTGAGAGGATCTAAACCCGGTCAGCGGAAGAAGCCATTCAAAAGAAATACCCAGGGCCCGTCCAACTTGGACCAAATACTCGATCGCTTGTGCCAGATACATGGCACCCCCGAAAAACCAGCCAATCACACCAACAGGGATTGTTGGGTATTCAAGCAGGCAGGCAAGTTAAGTGCCGAACTCAATGACAAGGGGCTGCATAGCAATGACGATGAAGAGCCCCGGCCGCCGAACAATAGAGGACAGAAGGGCTTTCCTACACAAGTGCGGACGGTGAACATGATATACGCAACTCACATACCCAAAAGGGAGCGGAAGCATGCACTAAGGGACGTATATGCGATGGAGCCAGTCGCCCCGAAGTTCAACCCATGGTCTTCCTGCCCGATCACCTTCGATCGAAGGGACCACCCCACTAGCATCCGTCACGGCGGCTTTGCCGCATTAGTTCTTGACCCAATTATCGACGGATTTCACCTCACCAGAGTCCTGATGGACGGCGGTAGCAGCCTGAACCTGCTTTATCAGGATACAGTGCGCAAAACGGGCATAGACCCCTCAAGGATTAAACCTACAAAGGCGACCTTTAAAGGCGTCATACCGGGTGTAGAGGCCAATTGTACAGGCTCAGTCACACTCGAAGTGGTCTTCGGATCTCCGGATAACTTCCGAAGCGAAGAGTTAATCTTCGACATCGTCCCATTCCGCAGCGGCTATCATGCACTGCTCGGACGAACCGCATTTGCAAAGTTCAATGTGGTGCCGCACTACGCATACCTCAAGCTCAAGATGTCAGGCCCTCGAGGAGTAATCACGGTCAATGGAAACACCGAACGCTCTCTCCAAACGGAGGAGCATACGGCGGCCCTCGCGGCGGAGGTGCAAAGCAGGCTCTCACGGCAATTCTTGAGTCCGGCCACTAAGCGTCCAGACACCGCCAAACGCGTCCGGAGTAACCTGCAACAAGACCACCTGGCACGATTCAAGCACGAGTAGCAATCCGGCCCCAACCCCAGCCCTCGCGAAATTGCGAAGCTAGTATTACGCGTACATAATTATGCTCTGGAGATACCATGGGCATATGGGGAGGTGCAAGACAACAGCACGCCAAGAATGCGGCTCGACCGCACCAGGGGCTCCCGTTTGTGTCATTTATTTTTTCTTTTTCCTTTTTTCTTCCTTTTTTTTCAGGACTCCGTCTTTGAGAAGTCCTGTCCGGCACTTGAATCGCCGAACTCACGATGCAACAGCCAGGGAAGCGGAAAGCCACGTCGAGTGTTCAGGTGGTCTCTATTACGAGCATTATACATGTGTTACATATCATCCAGCAGCTTACCCCTGGAGGGGGACATGTTAGATAGTCCCATCCCTTGCTTATCGCACTATTTGTATCGTTCTGCTTCCATTGCAGTACCTTTTTGAATAAACAATACATAGCTCTTGCTTATTATTGCTCTACTTCCTTTATATATACATATGTTCATTTCACGACATGTTGCAACCGTACACTTTGGTACGGCATGTACACCAGGGGCTTAAGCATCCCAAAATTATGGAGTGATAAGTCCGAACACTTACACAAGTGCGGCACCCCGAACTTATAGCATTATATGAATTAGCTCGGAATCATGTCTTGGGTCAATAGTTGGGTTTGCCCGGCTCCCGTGTTTTGGTACCTTACGTTCCGCTATATCGGCTAAGGTAGCACCGGGAGAACCACTGTGATTGTGCCCCAGTTATGCTGGGTCGAGCACCTTAGTGGAGAAAGCTAAAACTGACCGTCATGATAAGGAGAGAGCCGGTTGCTGTTCGAGAGGTTTTTTCGAGTCCCTAAAGACTTATGTCGCTTAGAGCGAGGAACCGGAATTGTCCGGCCAAGGCGTGGATAGCGCCCCGAACTCGGTCTTCCGAATACTAGGGGCTTCGCCGAAATTTAAAATTATAGAATTCTATGGCTAAGTGAGAGTGTTCAAGCATTATAAGTCCGGTTGCCTTGTTCGTTGTGTTGAGCGCCTCCCTAGATGGACCCAAGAATGGGAACAAGAGTGCTCAAGTTTATCCCGAACACCCCAGCACTCGTGGCATGGGGGCTAAAGCCAATGACTTGCCATCTCTCAAATTTGATAAACGGCCGCACAGAAGGTAATATTTTAAATTAATAAGCGTTGCTTAGCGCATATGAACAAGTTTTCAGCGTACAGGATAACAAATGCGAGTTTATTCAAAAATTACATCTTTGGAGCACTCATCCGCTATTCGGCGGGCACCCTTCAGGAGGCCCTCATAGTACATTTAGGGCGTGCGATGCTCATGGCCCTTCGGTGGCCCATCCGTCACAAGCCTCTCCGCATCCAGCTTGCCCCAGTGCACTTTAGCACGGGCAAGGGCCCGACGGACACCTTCAATGCAGACGGAGTGCTTGAGGACTTCAAGCCGCGGACAGGCATCCACCAGCCGCTGCACCAAGCCAAAGTAGCTCCCGGGCATGGACTCCAATGGCCACAGCCGCGCTATAAGGCCCTTTATGGCCTTTTCGGCGACCTTATGGAGCTCGACCAGCTGCTTCAGCTGGTCGCTCAGGGGCACCGGATGGTCGGCCTTAGCATACTGAGACCGGAACACCTTTTCCATCGAGCTCCCCTCCTTGGCGCGGTAGAATGCTGCAGCATCAGACACACTACAGGGCAAATCTGCGAATGCTCCTGGAGAGCTCCGAATCCGGGTAAGTAATAGGTAATTCACTTTCACATGCTTGCTTTGCATAAAGAATGCCTTACCCGCCGCTATCTTCTTTAAGGACTCAATTTCTTGGAAGGCTTTTTGGCCCTCGACCTTAGCAGCTTTGGCACTCTCAAGAGCCGAGGCGAGCTCGGACTCTCGAGTCTTCGAGTCACGCTCCAAACTCTCGTGTTTTTCCACGAGAGCTTGGAGCTCTTGCCATACCTTGGCCAGCTGCGCCTCCCCCTTCTCTCGCTCGGTGCGTTCCGCAGCCGCTTTGTTTTCGGCCACGGACACCGCTTCCTTCAGGGTCGCCACCTCGTTCGTGGCCCCTGCAGTACCCAAGTTATTCTTGTTATTTTTTGCAACCAAAACCTTTTCTATAAGGTATTTCTTTAATAAGGTATTACTTACCTTCCTTGTCCTCGAGCTGCTTCTTGGCTTGTTCGAGCTCGTTCTCGGACCGCTCGAGGTTCTGTTTTAATACATTGACCTCCGCAGTCAGTGCGGCAAAGGTCAGCAGCGCAGCCTGCATTCCCATATTGACATACTTATGTTAGACTCCTGCGTATATCTTTTTAGATCCTTAGTCCGGCTTTTCTTTCCGAACGCCAAACTAAGCATCAGAGGCTACTGTCTATGCGGTTATATTTTTACATATTCTAAAACTTACCTCAAAGCATGTTAGAAGGCTGGTACAGGCTTCGGTCAGTCCGCTCTTGGCGGACTGAACTGTCCGGATCACCGCACTCATAATAGTGCGGTGCTCCTCCTCGATGGAAGCGCCTTTAAGCGCCTCCAGTAAGCTATCCGGTGCCTCCGGTTGGACGGAGGACACCGGCGTCTTACCCTTCTTGCGAAGGATCCGCTGTCCGGATTTCGGAACCGCTGATGGTTCCGGCATGGAGTCCGGACGAGGGTCGGGCTTAGAGCCCCTGGGGGTCTTGCCCCCCGCGCGCGCTGGAGTCCGGGAGGTCGCCTTGTGGCACCTCCTGCGCTACCTCCTCTTGACCAAGCCCCCCTTGGGGCCCCACCGCGGCGTCGTCCGCAGTGTGAGGCGAGGAGGCGGTCGGAAGCAAAGTACTCTCCATTTCCGACGAGCCCAGGGACCCGCTCGATGAATCAGCGAACTCGCCCTTGGGAGGGCTGCACGGTTGTTCCACATTAGAGAACACTCTACAATAATAAAAATCCATGGGTATCCGTACACTTACGATCTCGCCAGGGGCTTGGCCCTTGTAGGCCAATCCTCCTCCTCCTCGTCGACGTTGGTGGAGAAGTCCGGAGGAAGGGTTCTTCCCTTCTTGGACCCTCCGGCCTCCCCCATTGGGGCGGCCTTCCTTTTCTTCTCCTCCCCCGCTAGGGGAGGAGCTTCTTCTTCCTCCTCGTCCTCAGGAGAAGATTCTGCTTCAGAATCTGACAGCACCTGGCGTTGGGAGCTCCTTCGAGTTCCCATGGCCCCCTTCTTGGCCTTCTTCTCTGGCACCACATAGGGCACCGGAGCCAGCAGCCCCGTTAATCGGGCGTCCTCCGGGTCTTCCGGCAAAGGAGCCGGACAGTTAATCTGTCCGGACGTCTTCAGCCAGTCCTTTCAAAGATTAGGGAGTTTTAGATCCCGCGTAGAGTCAATCTATGAAAAAAGAGTCCCGTAAAGGGTAAAATAACTTACCTCACCGACTTGACGCTGCGAGTTGTATCCACGATCTTTGGTAGCGGATGCTGGGGCTTCGGTGCCCTTGAACAGCACCTTCCAGGCGTCTTCGTACGTAGTGTCGAAGAGCCGGCTCAAGGTTCGGTGCTGTGCCGGATCGAACTCCCACAAGTTAAAGGCCCGTTGTTGGCATGGGAGAATCCGGCGGATGAGCATCACCTGGATTACGTCGACAAGCCTAAGATTCTTGGCCACCAGTTTTCGGACGCATTTTTGAAGTCCGGATGTCTCGTCCGAATTCCCCCACGTCAGGCCCGTCTCTTTCCATGACGAGAGCCGTGTGGGGAAGCCAGATCTGAACTCGGGGGCCGCCACCCATTTGGTGTTGCGGGGCTCGGTGATGTAGAACCACCCCGATTGCCACCCCTTTATTGTCTCCACGAAGGCGCCTTCGAGCCATGGGACTTTGGCCATCTTGCCAACCATGGCGACTCCGCAATCCGCTTGACGGCCGCCCACTACCTTCGGCCGGACGTTGCAGATCTTCAGCCATAAGTCGAAGTGGGGCTGGATGCAGAGGAAAGCCTCGCACACGATGATAAACGTCGAGATGTTGAGGATGAAATTCGGGGCCAGGTCGTGGAAGTCCAGGTCGTAGTAGAACATGAGCCCCTGGACAAATGGGTGAAGTGGAAAACCTAGTCCGCAGAGGAAGTGGGGGAGAAACACTACCCTCTCATGGGGCCTGGGGGTTGGAATAAGCTGCCCCGCATCGGGCAGCCTATGCGCGATGTCGCCGGACAAGTATCCGGCCTCCCGCAGTCTTGTGATGTGCCCCTCCGTGACGGAGGAGGCCATCCACCTGCCTCCCGCTCCTGACATGGTGGGAGAAGGTTGAGGTGGGATGTGCGGACTTGGGCGCTGGAGCTCGAGTGTGCGGAAATGGAGAAGCAAAGGAGGAAGAAGGCGTAGGTGAAATGGTGGATCCTTATCCCCTTATATGGACGGACGGAGCTATGCGTCCCCCACCAGCCTGGTAAAACTCGCTTATTTCCCAAGCGCTGTAATCAATGGCGCGGATGGGTTACCCACGTCCGTATTGATGAGAATCCCGGAATAAGGGGGCACGATCTATGCTTTGATAAGACATGCCAAGGAAACCGCCTCGCTAAACACGCTGAGGTGGAACAGCAAAAAACAATTCATATAAAGGCCTGGCCGTGGTGTGATGTCACGCCGCGGAATACGTCAGCAGATCTGTGCAAAAATTATTCTCTCTATGGTGTCATGTGGAACTTGTTTTGCAGAGCCGGACACTATTCTTGTGTTCAAAACCTTCTATGAAGTATACGGAGGAGGAACCCGCCTCGCAATGCCGAAGACAATCAATGCGCCGGACTCATCGTCATTGAAGCCTGGTTCAGGGGCTACTGAGGGAGTCCCGGACTAGGGGGTGTCCGGATAGCCGGACTATCGTCACGGCCGGACTCCAAGACTATGAAGATACAAGATTGAAGACTTCGTCCCGTGTCCGGATGGGACTTTCCTTGGCGTGGAAGGCAAGCTTGGCGATACGGATATGTAGATCTCCTACCATTGTAACCGACTCTTTGTAACCCTAACCTATCCGGTGTCTATATAAACCGAATGGTTTTAGTCCGTAGGACGAACAATAATCATACCATAGGCTAGCTTCTAGGGTTTAGCCTCCTTGATCTCGTGGTAGATCTACTCTTGTACTACCCATATCATCAAGATTAATCAAGCAGGAGTAGGGTATTACCTCCATCGAGAGGGCCCGAACCTGGGTAAAAACATTGTGTCCCTTGTCTCCTGTTACCATCCGCCTAGACGCACAGTTCGGGACCCCCTACCCGAGATCCGCCGGTTTTGACACCGACAGGGATCGTCTGCACGCACCCGTTCCACTACCCCGCAATAAACGCGCACGTACACGCGCACTAACTGCTCGGGGAAGTGCAACCGGCCCCCAGACGCCGCAATAAATCCACGCGCATAGACCAAGGGCGCGCGGCGGCGGGCCCCGGCCCGTCTCCCGGTCTCGTCACGCGCGTGGCCTGTCAGGCCCCTCCGACTTCCGGGCGCCATGTGGCGCCTGCGCGAAGCCCAAGGGATCGCCTCAAGATTCGACGGACTCCTCGGTTCCCGCCACGGCCGGGATGTCGCGACCCGGTTTCCGAGAAAACTGGCACACAGTGGGTGTTGCCGGACCCGGCGTTCGCAGAATCCGCCTTGCTCAAGGGGAAAACTGCGAAGGCCCACTCATCAAAGACGGCGGACCTTCACAGCTTCAGGGACTACTGTCTGGGGGATGAACCCTAGGCAGGCAACGGAACCCGAATCCTTTTCAAAAACAGCGGGGCCCTCATTGCCCCGCGAGCCGGCACGCGCCTTGCCGGGTCGCTCGACCCGGCAAGGCCCGCAACCCGACCAAACTCTCCGACCCGGCAAGGTACATCGACCCTGCCGCAGCAACTGGCGCAAGACGACTCAACCCGGCGCAACCAAGGCTTCCCCAGCAAGCCAACCCCACCCGTGGCGTCCACGGTAACCCAGCCACGGGTCAGCTCCCGTCCCATCCAGGTCGTACGATGGGACGAGACATCAACCACCGATGACCAAGACAATAGTGTTTCCACCCATGCATGTGGTCAACCGGAGCGTGGCAACAGTGCCCCTCACCTACCCGTTGATCGGGGCTGGCGTGGCAACAGTGCTCCCGCCCTCACCGCTGACGACAGCAAGCGGCAGCCTGACGGAGAGCACTGTACACGACTCGACTCGGCCACGCCCTGACGATCGACAAGACGGCTCACAGTTCCCCTAGGCACACGGGGTCCGCACCTAGGGGAACCCGGCGAACCACGAGCCCACAAGCGGGACCCAGTCCGGTATCCCGGACACCGACTATACGGACCCACCGACTCGGCATATTACCATTGTAACCCTGGGTGGGTTGATCTATAAAACCCCCCAGGAACCCGCGCCTACAGAGGCATGTAAGGCAAGGAACGCAGAGAATACAGCAGACAGTACGAGAGAAACACCAGCAAGCATAGGACTAGCCACCGAACGGCAACACCGGGGAGAAGGAGCAGCCCAATCCTTGGCCAGCTTCCTTCCTCCTCCATACAGCTCCAGGAGCGACATTGTACTATCGATCATCCAACTAAACTCGGCGGGACTAGGGGTGTTATCTCTCCGGATAGCCCCGAACCTGGGTATGTCCGGCTTCCCGCGCCCGCGCATGCCAACCTCGCCTCTGGAGCCCACCAGCGCCCTCGAGCCTCCTCCTCTCTTTAGCCATACCTTGGCATCTGTAGTGCGCCCACCACGACACGACTGGCAAGGTGGGTTGGTGGGCTGGGCCAATTGGGCCAGCTCTAGGTAAGATAGGTTAGGTTTCTCTCCTTTTTACTTTCTGTTTGTTTCTATTTGCTTATTATTTGCCACAGTTTTAAATTCATAATGAATTCAAACCCAATGCCAAACTCTCTGAATATTTTTATGTAGCTTCTCTGGACATTTTGAAATGCTCATAAAATATTTCAAAGTTAGTTGAAAATATATTCTATATATTATGAATATATTTCCAAATCCAAATAGAGTAATGATGTAAATTCAGTGCCCAAAATATTCCTTAAAAATGTTCCAAAATTTCGGTTTGATATATAACTCTTTCCAAAAATCCCAAAACTATTTTTAGGGCATGTGGGTTCACTTAATGCATTTTCAGGGTTCTTTGCCCTTTATTTAAAATTTGAGGCTTCCACTTTCCTCGATTCAAATTTCTTCAAATTGACATGATGCATGATGCTTTGTGATGCAACTACTTACAAGCAAATTCTAGGTTTGTGGCAGATGGCTTCGATTTCCCCCTCTCGGAGCAAAGTGTCCTTGGCGGAATCGCTCCGCCGGAGAGCAAAAAGTGCTCCTGCCTAGGTTCCGCCTTGAGACGGTGGCGCTTCATACCGAAACCTTCCTTCTGATTTTTCTAGGTCAAAAGACACCATATAGGAGAAGATGGGCCCCGGAGGTCTGCCAGGGCCGCCAGAAGCTCATGGGATGCGTCACTCAGGTTTGTCACCTCCTGGTGGGTCCCCTTCTCGTATTTCTTCCGCCAATAATTTTAATATATTCCAAAAAAAAATCTCCATCAATTTTAAGCTCATTTGGAGATGTTCAGAAAAGTTGCGTCCGATATAGCCCTTTCAGGTCTAGAATTCTAGCTGTCGGCAATCTCCCTCTTCATGTGAAACTTGCAAAATAAGAGAGAAAAGACATAAGAATTGTACTATAGAGTGAAATAACAATACATAAATCAATAAATATCACTATCAAAACATGATGAAAAATGGACGTATCAACTCCCCCCAAGCTCAGGCCTTGCTTCTCAAGCGAAAGCCGATATCGATAATCATGACCACATGTTTAGAGAGAGAGAGAGAGGTCTCGATAAAAATAAAATACAGATGTGGAAGCATCATGTTCATTAACATAACAACAATATATCATCATAAAACTTCTCATGCTAGAGTAACAATTCATTCACAAGCTGAAGTATGAAACATAAACTTTATTGAAAACTAACAAACTATGATCTCAGTCATTGAAACAATCACAATCCATCATATTTTCAGAAAGAGTCTATGTAAGAGCTTTGTTTAGCAAGTTCACATACTCAACTAACATTTAGTCTTATATGATTGTTTACAATCAAGGCATATTTATAGAGCAGAAGTTTCAGTCAGACACATAGAAAGATAGGGGCTTATAATTTTGCCTCCCAACTTATTTACCTCAAAGGTAATGTCAAGAATAATAACTCATTATCACCTACATTTGATTGGATATATATGTCTAGATCTAACTACCACATGATGCTTGCCACTAAAGAGTACATAGAGCCGAATATGAGCAAACACTATTGACTCTTGCATAAAAGTAAAGACATGAAAGTAAAAGATAGGCCCTTCGCAGAGGGAAGCAGATGTTGTCATGCACTTTTTGTTTTTGAATGTGCAAACTCTAGTGTAAAGGAACCTCACTTTATATTTTCCCCTTGTGATAGCAGCCTTTATTATGCAGTCTATCGCTTTTATTTCTTCACCATCACAAGATCGTACAAAGCTTACTTTCCCTTACAATAAAAGCTCATACATATTTATGAGCAATTTTTATTGCTTCTGCGCAGATGACAACTTACTTGAAGGATCTTATTCAATCCATAGGTAGATATGGTAGACTCTTATGACATGAAACTGGGTTCAAGGGTTTTGAATGCACAAGCAGTATTTCTACTTAGTGCGAATTTTTGGCTAGCAAAAGATCCTAGACAAGCACCACATGTTAAAAGATACATAACAATATAACTTTGATGAGTTGGGTGTGTGCTTACTCGCATGAGCTGCCTCCTCGGATGCCTGTTCCTCGGCTACGAAAGCCGTGGTCTGCTCCTCCATTCGGAATGAGCGTTCGGTGTTGCCATTAACTCTGATGAAACCATTTGGTCCCGTCATTTTTAGCTTTAAGTATGCATAATGCAGGATTGCATTAAAGCGAGCGAACGCGATGCGCCCCGGCAGTGCATGATATCCGCTCCAAAAGGGGACAATATCAAAGATTAACTCTTTGCTCCTGAAGTTTTCGGGTGAACCGAATACTACCTCAGGTGTCACCATTCCCGTGCAGCGGGCTTCAACATTAGGTATGACACCTTTAAAGGTGGTGGTGCTGGGCTTGATCCGAGACGAGACGATACCCATCTTCCTGAACGTGTCCGCATAGATTAAATTGAGGTTGCTGCCTCCGTCCATAAGGAAGCACGTTGGGTGGAATCCAACAATCGGGTCTAGGACCAAAGCGGCCATTTCGTTGTTCCTAATGTTGGTCGGATGGTTATGCTTGTCAAACGTGATCAGGTAAGCCGACCACGGATTGAACTTCGGGGAAACAAGCTCTAACGCGTAAATGTCCTAAAGTGCTCGTTTCCTCTCCTTTCTAGGAATGTGGGTAACGTAAATCATGTTGACGTCCTTCACTTCACGAGGACACTATTTCTGGCCTCCATTATTGGGCCGCTGAGGTTCATCCTCGTCTTCACTTTGAGGTTGGGCTTTACTTTGGCCTTCCGCGCCACCTTTGACAGCCTGCTTTAAGACCCAGCAATTCCTGATAGTATGGTTTGCTGGCTTATCCGAGGTGCCATGAATTTGGCATGGCCGATCAAGGATCTTGTCTAGCTAGCTGGGTCCATCTTTGTTCCCTTTAAAGGGATTCCTTTCTGCCTGGATCTAGGTCCATTGAACCCTGAATTTACTGTGGCGTCATCGGTGTAGCTCCCGCCATTTTTATGCATGTGCTTGTTCTTATTGCGCCTGGGCTTGCCATTGGCATCACGAGTCTCCGAGGTGCCGGCCTCACCATTGTGAGTACTTGGGCCAGCCAACTGTCTTCTCTCACACAAAAGCAGGTCATGAGTGAGATGAGGGCTGCCATGGTCCTCGGCTTATCCTGTCCGAGCTGGCAAGCAAGCCATTCATCTCGGATGTTGTTCTTGAATGCTGTGATCGCCTCGGCATCAGAGCAGTCTATGATGTGGTTCTTTTTAGTAAGGAACCGATTCCAGAATTTTCGGTTTGTTGAGTAACGCGGCTGATCTCGTCAGAGTCCGGAGGTCGGACGAAGTGCCCTGGAAATTCGCCCTAAAGGCATCCTTGAGTGCTTCCCAGCTCCCGATTGAGTGAGGAGGCAGGCTATACAACTAGTGCCTCGCCGACCCCTTTAACTTGAGCGGCAAATATTTGATAGCATGGAGGTCGTATCCATTTCCCATATGTATGTGGTGAAGGAAATCCTCGATCCATATAGCTGGATCAGTCGTGCCATCATATGATTCTACGTTAATGGGTTTAATCCCGTTCAAGAACTAGTGTTCCGTCACCCTGTCTGTAAAATAGACCGGGTGAGCGGGGCCTTGGATCCGAGCAGTATCAGGGCGGACATTGGGAGATATCCGTGTATAGGCTTGGTCCCAAGCTCAGTCGTTCCTGTCCAACCAGGCTTCATACCTATCGGGCCTCGCATGTGCGTGTCTTCTTGATCCGTAAATGGACTGGGGGTGGTGCCGGGTTCTCTATCTGGCGTTGATTGTCATGAGGCTCCAAGTAGTCAACAGGTTCCTTGTCATGACGGCATGGTGCTATCTGGGTATGGAAATTTTCTTATGCTGGCATGTCGCGACCTCTAGGGGTCGATAAGGTTGGTCCACCCGTCTATGTGTTAAGGGCACATCGTTGGTTAGTTCTTCATCGAACTCGGGCAGCAAACGCATGCGCAGGTAAGATTTGGGCTTACTACGACGCCATTCTTCGAGATCTTGCACGATCGAGAGTATTTCAACCCACTTGTCATTCAATGCATCCTCATTAGCTTGCAGCAGCTGCTACTTCTGTTTCATACTTCGGGCGGTGGCCACAAGGCACACCGAAAGCGTTGTTTCTCTAAGGGGTCTTCGGGGAATATATATTCCTCGGTGCCGAGACTCACGTCCTCCTTGGATTCATGCAAATAGTTGTCATGAGCCCCTTCAAAGAGGTCGTCGAGGTCCACGTCCTTGGGGATTCCTTCGGGGCTGGCATGTTGTTCTGGGGAGGCTTCAAAATCCTGTCCGGGATCGCTAGCCTCGTCGGCTGCCGCGCCGTCATTATCGACGGTGGTGTTGTTCCTGTTGGGGTCCCCGTCGGTGTCCCTTCTATGTCTGCACCGACATCTTTAAGGGGGTTTGGGAGTATCAACCATATACACCTCGTTAGTAGATGTTCCTGTCCACTTGCCAGTGTTTGTCAGCGGCAAAGTGGTCTATGTAAAGCCGTCGACATCCTCATCCATGTCGGTAGCCTCGTCGTAGTCCAACATGTCGGTTAAATCATCGATCCTGGTGACTAGCTGGGTGGTGGGTGGGACATAAATTTCTCGGACGTCGGCTTTAAGTCTGATCTTATCGTAGACCGAGGTTTGACCATTTGAGATCTATAAGCTCTGGATGCGGTCGAGCATCTCATTCAATTGGGATAACTCCTCGGCGTTCATGACCTGGTCGTAGGCCGAGCCAACTCGAAGCAGAATTGGAGGGTCACTTAATGCGTTCTTGGCCTCAGAAGGGGCCGGGGCTAATTCCAGATCTGTTGTTGTGGTCGGTTCTAAACCCATCATAGTGTTTGGAGCCGGACTCAGATCCACATCGGGGTTTGATGTTGCGATTGGGCTATCCAAGGTGGGGTAGGTAACTCCGCATCCTAGCAGATTTGAAGAGCCTGATCCGATGTCCTCGAGGGAGATTGGTTCCAAAGTCAAGCCCCCGATGTCCGATAGGCCCTCAACCCGGCGGGCGTCCAGCCTGACAAGACGAGCTCACCGCGGGAATCCGCGGTGTACTCCAAGCCTCAAAAAGTTACAATATGGTCAGCAGCATAGTTCTTGACGGCGTCCAGATGGCCCGCCGTGTCGACATAGAAAATCATGCTACCAAGCACAAAAAGTTGGTCGGGGATGTATACGTTCCTGTAGAATGAGCCGCAGTTAATCAACAAATGAGCCATCGATCCTTCTGTTGATCTCACAGCGAAACTCTCAATGAAAGTACCAATGTCAATGTCAAAACTAGCAGACCTCGGGGTAGGGATCCTGAGATGTGGATCTCAGATAGATGGTAAAAGGAACAAGGGAGACAATATTTACCCAGGTTCTGGACCTCTTGATGGAGGTAAAACCCCACGTCTTGCTCTTGTTTTGATGATTGTGTATTGAGTAGAAGCTTCATCTACCTTGAGATCATAAGTTGTGTTCTAACTCTAGGGCTAGGTGAATGCAATTGTGTTGAAGTCCTCCCTACGGGCTAAACCCTTTGGCTTATATACACGCCAGGTAGGGTATCTAGGGTTACATAGTCGGTATCCAAGGGACGCCTGGAGGCGGTAGGAGATATCTTGGAGTATACATCAAGTCTTCGGCATATGTAGTCTTGATCACGTCCCAAGCGTGTATCTTTCGGAGTCCACCTTGATGAGAATGAGGGACCACCAACCCAGCCCGAGGACTATGGACTGACCAGGTCAGTACCCCCTAGTCCAGGACACCGTCACCAGGGTGCAGCGGAGGCGGCTCCCGCCACGGTCTCGTGCTTCTGGATCTAGCCGGCGCGACTGTGGAGGGGTGGCGGCCCTCCTGCCCCTGCTCGTGGGCAATGTCCTCATCTACGTGGTGGCTACCTACTAGTTGCGGTCCCTTTAGTTGCTTGAGATGTGGCAATTTGGATCTGGCAGGCTGTTAGATCTGGCTTGTCGGTGATGCTCTGGTTGCCGGTGAGGAGTGCTTTGTGGTGGCTCTCCGATGTTGCTAGCACGGTATCTTCGTAGAGGTGGATGGGCTAGTGGAGGTGCTGGTGCTGATGGGTGCTCCGGGCGAAAGTTTGTTGGGTTCTTGTTGGCCCGCGGCGTCGGTGTCCGTGGGCGTCATTTGACCTCCTTGGAGGCGCCGTTGTGGAGCCCCGTGTTCGCCACAGTTAGACCTTCCTCTTCGGGTGAAAGCCTAAGGCCCGGCCGGGTTGGGCGACGGCGTCGTCATCGTCGCTTCCCCCTTGGGGGCATCGCCTTTTGATGAGCTTTGGATCTCGTTCACATGCTCCATGGGGTGGACGCTCTCGACGTTGCAGTCGGCTAGTGTCCGTCCGTCGATGTGGATGTTTGCACAGCTTCTTGTGTGGCTGTTGGGTTCTACGGTAGGGTGCGTCGTCTGCAAATTAAAATTTTCCTACACACAGAACATCCAGGAACATGCTACGGGAGATGGATCACAGTTCGTTACCACTAGACGCGCAGTGCCGTGCAGCGGAAGAAGAGTTGGGGCAGCGCGTCTGCGTGGATCGTCTCCTCCTCGTTCGATCTCCCTCGAAGCCGGTCGTCCGATCCCACGTACGAGTTCGCCGGAGCGGCGCAAGTGCACCGCCTCTAACGGTACCCGCGCGTGCAGGAGGAACACCGTGCGGCGGACTACTAGGTCCGATCACACAGTCGGCGGCGAGTGGAGGTGGCTATTCGCAACACATGCAAACCCTGGTCGCAACGCCGAAGCGATCAACCACATGAGTGTGCCGCACCTCCACTTTATATAGGCGTCCGTCGCAGGCTCAACACTTGGGCCTCGCACGGACCCTAAAGCCCAAAGTCTACTCGGTCACGTTCCTTGTCCAGTTCGGATCACATCCGACCAGTGTCCTACGAACCGACCTCGTAGGTTCCTTCCCTTAAGCGCGCGACCCCTTAGGGTCAAGTCGGCTTGGTCAGTTCGAATCACCTCCGACCTGCACGGTTGGTAGCGGCCTCTAGCAAGGCGTGCCGACCACCAAGCAGACTATGAAGCTGGTTAGGCGAACCTGTACAACGTGTCACACTTCTGTTCCCTTTGCCGCACGATATATGTTGTCGGGCTCAAGGCGAGACTGTCATCCTTGTGCTAGCCCGACCTCTTTCTCATTCCAGTGATACCGACCACAATCCGGATTATCTCATAATCCTTGTCGCATGGCCATGCTTATCCTGGTCGGATCACACGAGGAGCCCAGAGTATATCTCTCCTGATCGGAGGGGCAAATCCCATCTTGCTCGACCATGTCTCGCAGCATGGGACTGGACAAACCCGAAACCTACCTTTGTAACTACCCAGTAACGGAGTAGCGTTTGGTCGGCCCAAAGCAAGTCTGTCACCATCCCGAGTACATGTGTCAGCTCAGGTCTTAGGACATAGAACGTATGTTGTACTAGAGACTCACATATGACATATCGCTGCGTCTCATAGTTGGGTCTGTCCGACTCGGACCTTATCTCGACTCGGATCCGACTATGTCGAATCCGACCAGACCTTTCCAAGTCCATATTATCCGGTTAGCATCCAATGCTCCATGGCTAGTGAGACCAAGCCATCGATCGTGTCATATGCTAGTCTAGTCGGCTGCGCGTCCACACAGCCCTTTCGACTAGGGACCTTTTAGGACAGTCATCATACAATGCATAGTCCCACAAACAAGTCACATACTTGCTGATACACATCATTGATAATGTCCAAGGACTATCCTTATTCATAAACACATAGGAAATATTATCATACATGATTGCCTCTAGCGCATATCTCCAACAGTGGCAACGATTACGACTTCGAGCAGAGCTGGCTTGCTGATGATTCTTGGTATTCGGTCTCTTCCGACATATTCGAGGGGTCATCGTGCCCTGCTTTGTCTTCCTAAAGTCGGAGCTGGCGAGGAGCGGCCCTTTGCGGTGTCGATGACATGAGACGAGTGGTTGGCTCTAGCGCTGGCTCGGGGCAAGCCCAACGCTTTTCTCCTGCAATGCTCGTCGATAGAGTCAGAGTTGCCTGGTCGCCGGTGCCTGTGGCTGACTGTTTGGCATTGGCCGGCACAGGCATTGGCGCTTGTTTGTGGTGAGAGCTTCTTCGGTGGTTGTCGATGGTGGAGTGATACGTCTCCATCGTATCTACTTTTCCTAATGCTTTTGCTCTTGTTTTGGACTCTAATTTGCATGTTTTGAATGAAACTAACCCGCATTGACGATGTTTTTAGCAGAACTACCATGGTATTGTTTTTGTGCAGAAATAAAAGTTCTCGGAATTGGACGAAACTTTTTGGAGAATTATTTTAGAATAAATGAAAAATACTGGAACCAAGACCCACTGGAGGGGGGGAGGGCTAGCTACCCATTAAGCACCAGGGCACGCCACCCCCCTTTGGTGCGCCCTGGTGGGTAGTGGGGCCCATGAGGCTCCTCCAACCCTATTCTGGATACTATAAATTCACATTTTCAAAGAAAAAATAGGAGAGGAAGTTTCATCGTGTTTTATGATACGGAGCCGCCGTCACCTCATGTTCTTCATCGGGAGGGCAAATCTAGAGTCCACTCTGGGCTCCGGAGAGGGGGATTCGCCGCCATCGTCATCACCAACCATCCTCCATCATCAATTTCATGATGCTCACCGCCGGGAGTGAGTAATTCCTTCGTAAGCTTGCTGGACGGTGAGGGGTTGGATGAGATTCATCATGTAATCGAGTTAGTTTTGTTAGGGCCTAGTATCCACTATGTTCTGAGATTGATATTGCTATGACTTTGCTATGCTTAATGCTTGTCACTAGGGCCGAAGTGCCATGATTTCAGATCTGAACCGTTTAAGTTTTCACCATTATATATACGTTCTTGATCTGATCTTGCAAGTCATATGCACCTGTTACGAGTTATGATCCGTAAACTCCAAGGTGACAATAATTGGGATACTTTCCGGTAATGACTGTAGTTTGAGGAGTTCATGTATTCACTATGTGCTAATGCTTTGTTCCGGTTCTCTATTAAAAGGAGGCCTTAATATCCCTTAGTTTCCTTATGGACCTCGCTGCGATGGGAGGGTAGGACAAAATATGTCATGCAAGTTCTTTTCCATAAGCACGAATGACTATTTACGGAATACATGCCTA
>LR880967.1:713260802-713283975 GCA_904067115.1 Aegilops sharonensis | reverse complement strand
CCCCCCCCCCCCTTCCGCGCTTCCGGCCCGGCACCAGCTGCCCGCATTCATGTCGTTGTGGAGCACACTTGCTCCACACTGAAGGCGGCTCAGGGCAGACACGACTTCTCACTACCTCCGCCAATGAAGCGGCGCGCCGGCCGAGGGCGCCGCCCGCTGCACGCCTGGCTGAACACACCTCCTCGCCGCATTCAAATGCCTCCATTTTTTTAGAATCACCAGGGGGTAGCTCCCCCACCTGAATATATTACTCAAAGGACTGCCGTGGCAGTGAGTACATAATTACGTAGGCACGGTGCAACGTGCAGAGAGGTAGGAACGCCACGAGAAGACGTCCTCCTTGTCTTGTGAACTTACAAGACGATGTGACCAGATGTCCAATGCAGAAATAAGGTTCCTCAAGGTTATTAACTTTGGTCTATCGATCTAAAAACCATGTCGGGTGCCCAATCAATTGGGTGCAGCTTCCTTCTTTAGGAATGCATGGCAGCCCCTCAATCCCAGGAATCGTACTATAAAAAGAAACTACAATAAAAAATGGAGGGGGAAACTTTTCTTAAAAAATGTTGAATTTACATGCTTGATTTTCTGTTAAAATCAAATTAATAAGGCAATGTCTTCAAAGTAAAATAACACAACATTAGATTTCCCAATGATTAATTTCAGCGTATCGCTTGCACTAATTACCACGCATGTATACGCCTCTTTCTTCCCTTGCTCATGCAGTCATGCTCGTGCACATGCCCACTGAACGTGCATCAACAGTCCTCAGCCATGACAATTTCGTATTTTTGACCTATTGTGGCATGTCGTGCAAACTATCCTCCTAATTAGGAGCCAATCAGCCACGCAGATTTAATTTCCCACAACCCGCTTTTAATTAGCCACGCAAATTTATCCCACAATCCAGGTTTTAATGACGCCCAGCCATGTAGATTTAATTTCCCAAAAACTGCTTTTAATCAGCCATGCGGATTTACTACAATCCCGCTTTTAGTGGAGCCAAGCAGATATCACAATCCCGCATGTGCAGCCATCAGTATTAATTTTCAGGAGTCAATTATTCCCTTTGTTTCCCACCGGGACCAACACATCTCTCTCTTCCGTGATTTTGGAGGCCGCCTATTGATACTCGAAATAGTAAATCCTAAACATGTAAAGCTGGTGATTTTTTTTATAGAGGGGTGAAGTGGTGAAATTTAGTTCGTACATGAATCCTCTCCCAGCAAAAGCATAAGCTGGTCCGTAGGAATCGTGAGATTGTGAGTTCGAGTCTCATACGAAGGAGGAATAATATTGGCCTGAAACAATTTTACCGATGAATGTTAGGCCCAACAGCTGGACATGGGTAAAGGCCCAAATGACGTGGCTGAGGACTTCGACCGCTGGCAGGCCAGTCCCTGGGCTGCGGGAATAGACACGTGCCCTGTAAAAACGAAACGGTTTTATTGGTCATATATATAGGAGATCCTCGAATTAGTACCACCTCGCTTATTTTACGATTTTGTCTATACGGACCGTAAAAGCGTATTATGACTTGGAAAGAAAACGTATTGTGACGGTGAACCCACGGAGTCAATCCGTGCTTTATTATAAGGGAAAGACTAAGGAGGGTCGAAGGGTACCCTCAAAGGTTTTAAATTCACATCCCTAGCATGATCAGAAACCACACATGCATTTTTCAATCAAATATCATTATGTTTATTTTTGTTATACCGTGGCAATGCACAGACATCTAATTTTTTTCTTTTTGAGAAACGGACACCTAACTAGTGTAATTAAACATGCAATAATAAAGAAATTGAGACAAAATAGTGTAATAATAAATGATAAAAAGGAAAGAAATGACCTCCCTGATGTTGGGCCGCTCTAAATGAGGCCCACTTCAGGTGGATGGTGGGCGTGGCGTCGGAGCAGTCAGGGAATCGGGCCACGAACACCAGAGCGACACGGTTTGCTACTACTACTCCGGACAGTGTTGTAGCCGGAGACGGGAAACCCTAGCCCTCCGGTAGTATATACTCCCTCCGTTCCAAGGATTGATCGACTCCAACAGACCCGGCGGCAAGAATAAAACCAGGTAGATCTGCGAATTGGATAATCTATATGGCGGCGGCTCTTCGATTTGCTGCGAAAAAGATCTGCGGTCGTGCCCTTCAGCGACCACCGCAGCAGTATCTTACGGCGTTCGCCGAAGCTGCCATCAAGGAGGAACAGCTGCAGCTGTCCCGCCATGGCGGGAGCTGTCTTCGCAGGTTCTCCACCGAATCTCAAAATCTTGTGAAGAATAATAAGGTATGCACTCGTTTCTATCCTTGCGGAATTTGCAGGATCAGATCTACTTTTCTTTTTTTCATATCCGCGTTGATTTTAACAGCACACCATATTAGCAAATGCCGGATTTGCTAGTTAGGGTAGAATTCATTGTTAATATTGCTAGGCAGCAAAAGTGCCAGAAACTAGAAGACAGCATAACTTATTGTTATTGCTTATGTACAATATATTTCTTCTGTTCTATTCTGTGTTGTCACTAATAGTAAATGTATAATATACCTTCCTAACAAGAATTGTCTAATTTTTTTGCAGCTCGGAGCCATATCTGACGCAATTCCTGCGGCGGCTTCTCCACCAATCAATAATGCACAAGCCACATCTCCTCCACCACTATGGTAATTGTGCACTATTTGATTTGTAGATGTTTTCCTGTTAACTTATAGATTTGTCTTGACTCGGTTTTTACTTGTAGGTCGCCTAGGAACAAAATGTTCTTGCCCCTTGCTGCTGGGTACCTAACAGCGCTGTCTGCAGCAATCTCTGGAATACTTTACTGGCGTTCCCATGAAGAACGGGGCCCTTTTTTCGAACCCAGGAAGAAGCAGAGTGATTAACGATCAGATTTATCAACCTTTTCGATGCTTCGGAGAAAGCAGAATGATTGGACTTGTGGATGTATATGGTTTAGTAGTACTTAGCTTCATCGTCTGCTTATTTATTTATTTCTCTGACTGTTGAACAATGGTTATCTCTACTCCTAATGTCTCATATGGTAGATCGCGTTCCGGATTTTATTTTCGTCCCACCTCATCCGGTCTTCTTTGGTACTTCCTCCCACCTCCCCCTCAGCTGTGAAAAACCAAGAAAAACCCCGCGATCGAGTCCCGCACACGCCCAAACTCCCGTCGTTATCTCTACTTCTAATGGAGCAGTTGGTAGCCTTGTACGGTTTATTTTCGTCCCACCACTTTCAACCGTTTTATTTCGTTGGTTTTTTTTTCGTCCCTTCCCCACCCCACCGGTTTAGTTTCACGTCACCCTCTCACACAACGAAAAAAATCTTAACGGATCATAAATTTCCATGCCGGTGCAAGTTATTTTTAGTAATGTCTTTATGTGAAAGAATCAATCACGATCAATCTCTAAATATCAAATCTAAATTAATTAACCTTACCTTAAATTGCTCAATCACATTAATTAGGAAACAAAATAACCGATTTTAAGAAAATATCTACTCTTAATGGAGGGTATTACATACCAAACATAGGTACGTCGTTAGCTCGCTTCCTTCCCTTCTCTTCCCTTCGTCCCTCAGTCCCATGCTCGTGGCGCTGAAGTGGCATCGACAGGCGATGTCGGCGAGGACAGCACGTGGCAGCACCTGAAGCACGAACACGACTGCACCTCGGGTCTGCCGTCTCCCAAGATATGGGTGAGTTCTCGTGATGCCCACCCTAAACCCTCACGTCCTACAAATTCCTCAACCTCTACCATCTCGATTTCGTCCATGCTCTGATCCAAATGACGATGCAGCTCCGGCCGATTGACAATGGTGGTTCACCATCCTTCCTCTCAGCACCCACTCCTGGAGGAACGACACGCCATGCCGATCGAACCCGGTCGAGATCACTTCATTGCTATTCGGAAGTTTTTTGTTAAAAAGTGAAGAGTGAGCCACTTGTGCAGGTGCAGGTTTTGTTTTAAAAATCCAATTTGTTTATCCTTTTGTCGCTGAAATTGTTTACTAATTATGTCATTCGTCCCACCTCCTATGATTTTTTTTGCTACCTCCTCCCACCTTCGCTGGTTTTTTTTATAGATTTTTTTCGTCCCCTCCTCCCAATTCATCGGTTTATTTTCGCGTCACCCTCTCATACAATGAAATAAATCTGAAAAGATCAGAACTTTCCATACTGGCGCAAGTTATTTGGTAATGTAGAATCAATCACGAACAATCTCTAAAGATCAAATCTAAATTAATTAACCTTACCTTAAATCACTCAATCACATTAATTAGAAAACAAATAATTGATTTTCAGAAAAGTCGCTCAATCACATTAACCTTACCTTAACTCACGGATGGCAATCAATCTCCAAACAAAGGAAACAATACATCGAGGGAACAGTAAATAAACTCCCTTTCTTATGACATTTATATGATCTTCCCTTCCCTCTCAGTTGTCGAGCATTCTTGATTCTCGAGGCCGATGCTTGGGCTGCGTCACTGGGTCGCGACGGTGCCGGGGGCCGAGGACGGCGAGGCCGGGTGCCGCGGCACCGCGTTGGCCGCGGCCGTGAAGGGGGCGAAGAAGGGCGGTTTCCCTGGCCCTGGGAGTTGGTGCGGTGGAAGCGGCACTTGAAGGATCCGGCGTGGGTGGCCGGCGCACAGACGCACTTGGAAGCGGGCCCGTGGCGTGCGCCGGACGGCGTCGATGCCGACCCGTGCCACCTCCTCCATGTATTCTTGGAGCTGTGGCTGATCCATTTACATGAAATTAATTTCCTCAGTTGTGGCGGCAAATATAATACACATAATTCATATTGTTATGCACTAGCGCGTGTGTGTGAAATAGATGGATTATGGTCGCGTATCCAATAAGATGGATATGTGTGTGTGTGTTAGAGAGAGAGAGGGGAAAGGGGGAGAGAGAGTGGGGGGAGAGAGTGTGTGTGAGAATTTGATGGTAAAAAAAGTCGCCAATGTCACTTGATATGTACGAGTATATTAATATTAAACTCTTAAAGTTAATGTGACCCCGTTGCAACGCACGGGTATTCTTCTAGTAATGATGATTTAGCAGTACTTGAGCTTCTTCTGCCTTTCTTTTTTCTTATGTATGTCGCCGTCTCAGAGCATCCCAACAGATGATGCAAAATATCAAAATATGACACCCCAAAACAGTCTGGTTGCTCGTCGGGTCTGAGATGGTCCTGGCGTGGGATAAGAATGGCCGTCGAGGGTGTGGCAATTGTCCCTCGCCCCTGTTCCCTCGCTGGGACGTAAACCCCATTCTGGTCTTCTAGTTCCATTCCCCTGATCAAACATGATTTGTAATTAATGATGTATTGTTCTTTTCTCATGATGCAACTGTTCACGTCTTGAGTTAGGCAATCTATAATAATAGAGAAAATTGTTGTTTAAAACAAATAGTAGGGGAAAGAATAGCAGAGGAGCATCATATAATAGCAGCAGAATCATAATTCTTGTTCTCTCATTTTTCTTCAAAAGCGAAGCTCATCCCAAATCAGGAGAGTATCATTTAGGACTTGATCCGTCAGGACTATTCACAAATTATTAAGGTTGCTCTGAGCTCCGATACACAATGTCACAACGAAAATACTGCAGAACTGTGTGTGCATAGCAGAATAGCAGCAAGTATTTGATGGCCTCGAACTTCCACGGAGCGATATCAATGGGGATACACCTCTCGATCACACACTTGTCAATGCCTCCAAGCTTGTAGAAGAGGTGGCCAGTCGTGGTTGACTTGCCAGAGTCAACATGACCGATGACCAAAATACTAATGTGGATCTTCTCCTTGCCCATGGCTGCTTAACTACCTGCATATATCAAATTATGGGTGGTGAAACGGGTTCAAATACTTCAATACTACAGTTTAAACTTCAAATAGCAAATGAATGAATGATATTAATAATTTGGAACTATACAGAGTAACAAAATTAAACCTTAAAAAACTAGACTTGAAACTACATAACAGCTAAAAATGGACTAAGCCATGTACAGTAATTCTTAACAGTAACCTTTTTTTTGCGGGTAAACAGTAACCTTTATTTCTTTCTGTTTGGCCCTCTGAAACCTTTTGTGGGTCATCTGATATGACATCATCGATGTCTTTCCATGCAACAGTAAGAGTAATAAAATCTAAATTACAAATGTGTTAATCGTCTTGCTCAAATCATATTTGCCTGGAAATCATCATTCTGCCCTTCATGCTCAAAAGAAGAGTGTTACGTATTTTCTATGATGGTCATAAAGTTTTCCACTTCATTAGGAATTTCGTTATTAAGGCTAACTCTGTTGTCTAACTGCTCATCCATCTTACCATCCGCTGGTGCCTTCTCACCATTCTTTGACATGTTAAACTGTAACCAAATCTGATACGTTATTCTCTCCCAAGCCACTTGTTAAAAGGATATCCAGCTTATCAGTGACGGGACCTTGCCAATTGAGATGTACTGGCATGTCTTCTATGTAAACCTTGGAGAGCATGGCTTCGTCCTTTGAAACACACGGATATCTTCGATAATTTCAAACCATTCTTAACTTCTGGTCCAAAATATTCACCACTGGAACCCTCTGGCTCATGCATTGCCATCTGTCCTCTTTTCATGTTTGCCCATTTGTGTAGGGTTACATCTAGCTTTACGGCTGATGCCCTATCACTACGATCAACCCAATCATTGGCTTCATCAACAAGTTCTCGGCCGACCGTGATGGCACTTAAATAATTGCCGACCTTCCAGACCTGGGCATATGCAGGATAACTGCATTGTCGGCTTCTATTACTCGTTATTATGAGGTACAAGCTGTATGCCCTATGTATTTATGCATAGAAAAAAGGCATTAACCAATGTCATGTAACCGAGATGACATTCAGAAGCGCTTACGTAAGAATCTACCCAAGGAACTTTGCGAGCATCTTCATACTTTGGCACCTTGGCCGTTATAGAATTCTCTTGCATTCTGATATCCTTAGCGACGCTTCTTGTAATATACCCAACAAGATACCCAGTACAAACATCTATCATAGTCACAACACATATCCATCTTTTCTTGAAATGCATATATACCAAGAAATGTCCATGCTCTGGTAGCATACAACTTCGCCTCCTCACATCATCAAAGCATTAACGCTCCAAACTCATGTTGAAACACCACAACGCAAACTAAAGAATAATTGACTGACAACTCTATCTTGCCACTTTTGGTTCATTCAAGTTTAGGAGAGAATAGTTATTTGATAGAATACAACACAATTAGCATCATAATTTTTTGAAATATCTTTCTATTTCAAAAGAGAATGTAATCTATATTAAATTATCACCAAGTTGGAAATTAGAGAAGAGTAATAGTTAAGCAAACAACCTAAATACATGAGGGATTCCTTTATGCACATCCCCAGAAAGTACCATGTAGGCATATAATCTATCTATGCACACCCAATCAATCAAAAACAACAGTAGAATAATTCGAACATGAGCTATAGTGTAGATCACCACAAAAGTCGTGGTTAGCTCTTCCAGAAGCTGCATATGTGCCCCTTTACTGGGTTTTGAACCTCAGACTTTTGGTTGCAAGTGTATGCAACTAACCTGTTCACCCATCAGTCTGAATCGATGGAAAGGGCTAGACAATCCAGATATTCACTTCAACGCCCCCTCTCACATGTGATGCAAACAGTCAACACGTGAATAGACTCATGTATGGGTCAAGAGGCCTATACTTAGACATAGAGGGGGCAAGATCAACTTTTAGATAAATTGCTAAAGCCTGAACTTAAACTCAAGACCTTAGGCCCTGATACCATGTTAAGCTTCATACACTAGACAACACAACCAAAACTCCGAACTGATGGAAAGGGCTAGGCAATCGACATATACACTTCAACACCCGCTCTCACATATGACGCAGGAAGTCAACACATGGATAGACTCAGAGGTATGGCTCAAGAGGCCTATACGTGGCCAAGGGGGCATCGGTAATTTGTGGATCAATTGCGAAAGGCAGAACTTGAACTCAAGACCGTAGACTCTGAGACCATGTTAAGCTTCATGCATTAGCCAACACAAGCACAAGTTGGAACTAATGGAAAGGGCTAGTTATCCACATATACACTTCAACACCATCCTCCCGAGTACTCTTTCTCGGCGCCCCCAAGGCTGATGTCGCTGTGGTCGCCTCCCTCACCTCTCTAGCTCCCCTTACCACCTAAGTGGACAATGACGAGAAAAGGGAATTGAGACGGAATCTAGTCAACCTATTGTAAACCGACTATATAAAAGTATAAAAGAACAAACACCTTGACTGGGAATTGCAACTTATAATTATCAAAAGAAATTTTCACATACATAAACTAATCAGACCACCGGACACTCATTTTTAGTGAACAAAACACTCTCATTAAGCGATTAACAATTTCCCATTATATCTATGATATAACAGAATAAACAAACCAAAGAAAAACTATATATTATTACTGAAAATGATGGTCTAAATGTAAATCAAATGGAGCTATATTCTGAACCTGCTTCTTGCGGGTACCTCATCTAACAGTGTAATATGAGTAGCACTGATTTGTATGCACGACCTTATTGCAGTAGCTAAAGGGACATGTCTCCCTCATCACATCTCCCTCCTGTCATCAGCTATCAATAATCATGACCTAGTTATCCATTTATAGAACAGGGTAAACACAAAGAGAAGAGATGGATTAATTCCTGATGTGTGATATGTATGTTCTTAGCATTACTTAAAAAATAGGATACCTGATCGATGATATGTATGCTCTAAGAATTACTCAAAATCAAGTTCACATTCAGATGCCCCAAGATCTGAGTTAGAACTTTATATCCCTAATTATCCTCTACTCAAAAAGCATTTCAATTACTTGCAAAACCTACCATCACCAAGACATCAACACTTGCATCAATAGAGCATTGAAAGAGCATGGTGCCCCCATGTGAGGTTTTGGTAATTCATGACATTCTCTATGGACAAATGGTTGCCTTGAGTTATATTCGTAGGATTTTTTCATAGACACATCTTGAAGTCCATGTGTTGGTTTCAAGGAGTTTATGTGGTGACCAAGGTACTATTCAAGGAATTATCCAAGGATTGGTCATAGAGAAGACATGTTACAAGGTTGATCATGACTAAGTCAAAGAATGAACCAAGTTGATCAACACACAAAGCGTACAAGATTACCGAGAGGGATCAAGTGATCCCACGGTATCATAAGCATTGTCCATTACGCTTTGTGTATTAGCCCATGGTCTACGTGAGAGTTCTATGTGGGGTTAGGTATGTGTCGGAGTAAATGACCACGGGTAGCCTAACCGGCTCCCCCTGGCTCTTCAAAAAATATCGGACCGACTGAGCCCTCAAACATCCAAAGACGCAGGGCCGCCTTCTCTTGGCCGGCTGTCCAATCGACTGGCTGCTAGAAGGAGGCAAGGCTCTAAGAGCTCTCTCGAAGAGGGCCGACTCCTAGCAGCCGGCCACCAGAGTGGCCGACTCCTAGCAGGCGGCCTGACCCATAACCTCAAAGTTTGCACCCACATAACAGCGATAAGACGGGGCGTGGCTACAGTGAAGCCTGCCACCCCCGAATCCCGGGACGAGAGTGGCCACAGTGCGCCGTACGGGGCGGCCACTCCCCGTCCGGCGCGGCACTGTTGCCACGTTGACAATGACGTCGCCCACGACAGGCTGTCAGTACGCCCCGCAGGCAGTGGGCCCCTCCTGCCAGAGAGATACCAGAAGGCGGCTGGACTTGACCAGTCGGCCTGGGGGAGGCCGGCACCCAGCAGTCGGCCTGCCCCTGCCCTGGAAGTTTGTGCACCATTAAGCAGATAAGATGGGGTAAGGCCACAGTGAATACCCGCCAGGCGGCAGCACTGTAGCCATACTTATCCCGACAAAGCCATCGGCACCAGAAGCAAGGCTACAGTAACCAGCAACCGACAAGACCCCTAGGCGGTGGGCCAGGCCGGTCGGCCAAGAGGCTGGCAGCCGGCAGGGCCCACTAGTCAGTGGGCCCCAGCGGCCAGCGGAGAAGCCGGCGACCTCAGACACTGATGATCTGGACCCACATCCAGTCGGATTACCATTGTACCCCTGGGGGTAGGCCTATATAAAACCCCCAGGGCACCCATGCAAATGGTTGATCTCTTGGAGTTTTACACACACATTGAGAGAAGAGGAGAGCTAGCCTTGCCCTTCTTCTTCCTCTAGCTAAACAGCTCAAGGAGCATCTTGTAGCTACTTGTCGATCTAGTGATCATGCGGAGACCCCGCAGAGCAGGACTAGGGGTGTTATCTCCTAGGAGAGCCCCAAACCTGGGTAAGATTCGCCGGCGTGCATGTCTTCGCCTTATCCCGTTTCCAGGAACCGACGATGTCTTACTGGCTCCCACAATGATTAGCCACCCGTTGGCATATGTCGCACCTACCACCCAACATTTGGCGCCCACCGTGGGTCTTGGTGCACCGTCGTTCGGCGACCTGCTCTAGACGGGAACCCTCTTCGTCCCCAGCGCGCGTAGCCAGCCCGGCACGCCCGATGGCACTTGCCCCGACGCGCTGCATGGCGTCGACGCTGCTTGTGCAGCAAGCTACCTCGCCGATCTTCTCGGTGAGTTCCACCTCTCCGAAGAGCCCGCGCCAGGCGCGGGCGCAGCCAGCTCCGAGAGCTGCCTTGTTGACCTCCTTGGCAAGATCGACATTGCCAACGAGCCCACCTCCGACTTGGAGTCGATCGGCTCCACCGACCCGATTCTTGTCGATTCCGCCACGACATCGCTTGACGCCTTCCCCACCAACGTGGTGGTGATCGACGACCCTCTCCCTCGGGCCGACAGCGGCGGCAGCACCGTTACTGAGGTGCTGGTCATCAACCACGGCGCCGCTTTCGACGAGAACTCCCACGACGCCCTGCTGACGGTGTTGCACGACTTGTCCGCGCCCATCCCAGCGGACGCCGACACCGAGACGCTGGAGGCTCGCCGCCTCGCCCTCATCGAGAATGGCAAGAAGATAGCCACCATGAGACGCCTCACCGAGGCTTATCAGCGCGAAGTCGATCGTGTCGCCTCTAGCACACCGGCTGCTGTAGGGCCTAGCTGGCTTGGCACTGTCAAGAAGCGCGGCGCGGCCATCGCCAGCATGCTGGGGGCCGACCGCCCAGTCTACGCCACACCACTCGAGAATCTGCATGCCGCCCAGGCGGCAGCAGACGAGCTGGAAGGCCTGGAGGGCGACGAGCTGCGTTGTATGACGAGACACGTCCAACAGCTCATCGACGCGGCCGCAGAACGGCAAGAAGCCGGCGCCCGCGCCGAGAATTCCCCCCTTCGTCGAGAACATGTCGCAACTTCCCGAACGCCGACTGCTGGCGGTGCCCGCGAGCGAAACAACAAGGAGCCGGCTGCTAGTCGCAGTCGGACTCGCCTCACCATCGAGCGTGACGAAGATGGCCGCCCCGAGCGTGGAGCGGTGAGGCGATAACCCGCCTCCTCCCCCGCCCCGCAGTCGGCGATATCCCTCTCCGCCACCTGTTGGGCACCCAACACTCGGGGACCGGCTAGGCCACCGCGAAGGAGTCGGCGAGAACGACGCCCGCCATCGGATCGACCGCCTGGCGCGATCCTTGGCGCTAGAAGAAGAAGATGATGTCTGCCCGCCTTGTTTTGTCCCCCACATCCGCGACGAGCCCTTTCCTAAAGGCTCCTTGCTTCCAAGAGACACGCCCAAATATAACGGCTCGGTGAAGCCGGAAGACTGGCTGATAGATTACTCCACAGCGGTCAACATAGCAAACAGCAACAGGCGCGTTGCCGTGAAGTACGTCCCTCTCATGCTTCAAGGCACAACACACACCTGGCTCAATAGTCTCAAGCCTTACAGCATCAACAACCGGCTGGATTTCACGGAGGTCTTCAACCGCAACTTCACCAGCATGTACTAACGGGCTCCCAAGCCCCACCAACTTTCCTTGTGCGTTCAAGGCCCAACCGAGTCCAGCCGCGACTACCCGACGTGCTGTGCCGAGCTCCGCAACTCCTGCGAAGGGGTGCACGAGGTGCAAGCGATAGAATACTTCACCGCCGGGTGCTGAGAAGGCACCCTCCTCAAGCACCGACTTCTCTGCGACGAGCCGGCTACACTCGATGAGCTGCTAATCATAGCAGACAAGTACGCCACGGCCGACTCCTCAATGAAGACCAAGCTCCGAGTGGACGCCTCTGGAAAGGTGCTTCCTCCAGCTCCAAAAACACCGGCTGGCGACACCAGTCGGGCCCGCACCAGAATGACAACAAGCGCAAGGGCCCTGCGCCGACTTCCACCAGTCGGCAGGTGGCAACCGTTGAAGATGAACGGCCAGAGGGGCAGCCTGCTCCCAAGTGTCAGAAAGGCGGCAGGCTAGCTTGGCAGCCTGCTTTCTCCTACGAGCAAACCCTCGATGCTCCCTACAAGTTCCACAGCGGTGCGAAGCCGTCCAACCACACAACCCGGAAGTGCCATTGGCTCACCAGAATCTCCAAGGGCGAAGGACTGCTGCCCCCTCCGCCTGCTGGCCCGCCGCCGCCGGCTCCTCAACAGCCGGTCGCCCGCCCAGCAGTCGGAGCCATTCAAGACGAGTTCCCTGATGAGCGTGCAGCCTATGTCGTCTTTACAAGCCAAGCCGAAGACAGGCGCAGCCGGCGCCGGCAACACCAAGAAGTCAATCCAGTCGCCTCCAAAGATCCAGGGTTTATGCATTGGTCTGAAAAGCCCATCAGCTGGAGCCGAGCTAATCACCCAGAGGTGATGCCGTCTCCAGGCTCCTATGCATTGGTGTTCGATGCCACCTTTGCAACAGAGAGGCGAGCTGCTTGCTTCTCCCGAGTTCTGATTGATGGAGGAGCAACATCAACATCCTGTACCGTGACACCATGGAGAAGCTGAACATCAAGACAAAGCAGCTCTTGCCCAGTCGGACCGTTTTTCATGGCATTGTACCCGGCCTATCGTGCTCACCAATCGGCAAGATCTAGATGTCCTCTTCGGAGACAAAGATCACTTCCGCCGTGAAGCGGTCTGGTTTGAAGTGGTGGATCTAGAGAGCCCTTATCACGCTTTGCTTGGCCGACCTGCCCTGGCCAAGTTCATGGTTGTACCCCACTATGCCTATCTCAAGATGAAGATGCCGAGCACCAAGGGCATCATCACCATAGTCGGAGACTACAAGAAATCCTCTTCCTGCGCTGCGGCCAGCAGCCGGCTGGCCGAGTCACTCGTGATTGCTGCTAAGAAAAAGATCCTTGACCGGGTTGTGGCCATGACCGGCAAGCAGCCGGACCTATCACCCGATCCCAAGGAGTGGGAAGCTCAGGGCTCCTTCCAGCCGGCCAAAGAAACAAAGAAGATACCTCTGGACCGGGAGCACCCGGAAAGGTTCGCTGTTGTAGGAGCAAACCTGGACAGCAAATAGGAAAGCGAGCTCGTCGATTTCCTCCATGAGAACCGGGATATCTTTTCATGGTCCCCCAAGGACATGCCGGGTTCTCCCACGGATTTCGCCGAGCACAAGCTTCATGTCCGATCATATGCAAAACCAGTCAAACAGCCCCTCCGCCGATTGTCAGAGGAGAAGAGAAGAATTGTTGGTGAAGAGATAGCCTGGCTTCTGGAAGGCGGCTTCATTATGGAGGTATTATTTCCAGAATGGCTTGTCAACCCAGTCCTTGTACTGAAAAAGAACAAGAAATGGCGCATGTGTATAGATTATACCAGCCTCAACAAAACGTGCCCCAAAGATCCCTTTGCTTTGCCTCGGATTGATCAAGTGATTGACTCCACAGCCGGATGCGAGCTGTTGAGTTTCTTGGATGCCTACTCAGGTTACCATCAGATCTAGTTGGATCCAGCCGACTGCCGGAAGACTGCCTTCATCACACCATTCAGAGCTTTCTGCTACCTGACTATGACATTCGGCTTAAGAAATGCCGGTGCCAGTTTTCAGCGTTGCATGCAGAAATGCCTCCTCAAGCAACTCGGCAGAAATGCCCACGTCTATGTAGACGATATTGTGGTGAAGACGGAGAAGCGTGGTACCCTGCTGGATGATTTCAAGGAAACATTTGACAACTTGAGCCGATTTCAGATCAAGCTCAACCCTGAGAAATGCGTGTTCGGAGTACCAGCCGGCCAGCTCCTAGGCTTCCTGGTCTCTGAACGCAGCATCGAGTGCAACCCAGTGAAGATCAAGGCCATAGAGAGGATGGAGATTCCCACCCGGCTTCGAGATGTCCAAAAGTTCACCTGGTGCCTGGCCTCCCTTAACCGCTTCATCAGTCGGCTAGGGGAGAAGGCACGTTTCTGCGCGACACAGGGCATCCGACTGGACTTAGCGTCCGTTGCCCATCCGCAGTCAAACGGCCAAGTTGAGCGAGCAAATGGCCTCATCCTGTCCGGCATCAAGCCCCGACTGGTTGAGCCACTAGAGTGCTCGGCCGGCTGCTGGCTTGAGGAGTTGGCGGCCGTCCTTTGGAGCTTGCGTACCACCCCGAACAATTCAACCAGCTTCACTCCTTTCTTCCTTGTGTATGATGCCGAGGCTGTCATCCCAACTGACATTGAGTTCGACTCACCTCGAGTCACCATGTACACGGAAGCGGAGGCAAAAGAAGCGCGAGAAGACGGTGTTGACCTGCTGGAAGAGGGCCGACTGTTAGCACTCAGCCGATCCGCCATCTACCAGCAGGGCTTGTGCCGTTACCACAATCAGAAGGTCAAGCCAAGATCCTTCCAAGAGGTCAACCTTGTGCTCCGGCTGATCCAGCGGACAGCCGGCCAGCACAAGCTCTCGGCCCCTTGGGAAGGCCCCTTTGTCATCAGCAAGGCCTTGGGAAACGACTCCTACTACTTGATCGACACACAGAAGCCCAAGGCACGCAAGAGAGATGATTCTGGCAACGAGTCGGAACGCCCATGGAACGCCAATCTCCTTCGAAGATTTTACAGTTAATGCAGTATGTACCATGCTATCTTTTGTATTAAGTACAAGACATCGGGTCCCCCAAGGAGCACTCGGGGACTACCCTCTTTTATCAATATGATGAGTATCATGCCTATGAATGTGTCATTACATTTGTTCCTTTGTCCGTCACCGGGTTCGACCAGTCGGCCCGGGGACTTACCGCCCTGAATTATGTTAAGCACCACCTGCAGTCAGACAAGTAGTGTGCCGGCACCTAAGCCCTCTGAAAGTGCAACTATCCCTAGGTGGTTTTGGTAATTCATAACAACATATAGCTCATTGAGCTAATGCTATTCCAAGACAAATATTTCAGGAAAGCTCAATGAATGGCATGGCATGGATGATGAAAGTGGATCCCTCAAAATATCAAGGACAAAGGATTGGCTCAAGCTCAAAAGCTCAAGACTCTACATTTTACATTTTAGTGATCCAAGATCACATTGAGTCTATAGGAAAAGCCAATACTATCAATGAGGGATGAGGTGTTGCTTAATGAGCCTCTTGCTTCATGTTCTTAGTGATATGCTCCAAAACCCTCCACTACTTTATCACATCCACTTATGACCTAAACCCAAAGTCAAACTCGACCCTACCGGTTCTTTCTATCCGGCGCCACCGAGTTCAAATGTCATAGCCACTGCCACAAACCCTAGGCAAATCGGTCTCACCGATAGGGATCTCAGTCTCACCAAGATGGGATTGTAATCTCTCTGTTTCCCTTCGTAACGTTTCGGTCTAACCGAAGTGAGCGATCGGTCCCACCGAGATTGCAATGTAAACTCTCTGTTTCCCTTTCGTAACTTTTTGGTCTCACCGAAAGAGAGAATCGGTCCCACCGAGTTTACCTGACCAACTCTCTGGTTAGCTAATTACCAAAATCGGTCTCACCGAGTTTTTGTGTAATCGGTCTCACCGAGATTACGTTATGCCCTAACCCTAATCATATCAGTCCTACCAAGTTGCATGTCAGTCCCACCGAAAACCCTAACGGTCACTAGGTTTACTAAATCGGTCCGACCGAGTTTGATGATTCGGTCCCACCAAGTTTGGTAAATTGTGTGTAACGGTTAGATTTTGTGTGGAGGCTATATATACCCCTCCACCCCTCTTCATTCGTGGAGAGAGCCATCAGAACAAACCTACACTTCCAACTTACCAGTTCTGAGAGAGAACCACCTACTCATGTGTTGAGGCCAAGATATTCCATTCCAACCACTAGAATCTTGATCTCTAGCCTTCCCCAAGTTTCTTTCCACTCAAATCTTCTTTCCACCAAATCCATATCCTGTGAGAGATAGTTGAGTGTTGGGGAGACTATCATTTGAAGCACAAGAGCAAGGGGTTCATCATCAACACACCATTTGTTACTTCTTGGAGAGTGGTGTCTCCTAGATTGGCTAGGTGTCACTTGGGAGCCTCCGACAAGATTGTGGAGTTTAACCAAGGAGTTTGTAAGGGCAAGGAGATCGCCTACTTCGTGAAGATCTACTGCTAGTGGGGCAAGTCCTTCGTGGGCGACGGCCATGGTGGGATAGACAAGGTTGCTTCTTCGTGGACCCTTCGTGGGTGGAGCCCTCCGTGGACTCGTGCAACCGTTACCCTTCATGGGTTGAAGTCTCCATCAACGTGGATGTACGATAGCACCACCTATCGGAACCACGACAAAAACATCCGTGTCTCCAATTGCGTTTGAATTCTCCAAACCCTTCCCTTTACATTCTTGCAAGTTGCATACTTTAATTTCTGCTGCCTATATACTCTTTGCATGCTTGCTTGAATTGTGTGTAGATTGCTTGACTTGCTCAAAGATAGCTAAAATCTGCCAAAGTCTAAAATTGGGAAAAGGTTAAGTTTTTAATTGGTCAAGTAGTCTAATCACCCCCCATCTAGACATACTTCAAGGTCCTACAAGTGGTATCAGAGCTACGGTCTCCATTTGCTTTGATTTCCATTGCTTTTGGTGGTCATAGCCTTGGTTTCACAACCTAGGAGAGTATGGCGTCTAGCGAGGGAAATTATCATCGTAGAGGTCCCTACTTTGATGGCACTAATTTTGCTAGTTGGAAGCATAAGATGAAAATGCAAATTCTCGGACATAACCCCGCCGTTTGGGCTATTGTGTGTATTGGTTTGCAAGGTGAATTCTTTGATGGGAGAGAACCGAACCGTGAAGCTAGCGTAGAAGAGTTGAAAATGCTGCAATACAACGCTCAAGCTTGTGATATCCTCTCCAATGGCTTGTGCCCCGAAGAATTCAACAAAATCAGCCGTCTTGAGAATGCAAAGGAAATTTGGGATACTTTGATTGATATGCATTAAGGTACCGACTCCGTCAAGGAATCCAAGTTGGATGTGCTCCAAAGTCAGCTTGACAAGTTCAGAATGAAGGATGGTGAAGGTGTCACTGAAATGTACTCTAGGCTTGCTCTTATCACAAATGAGATTGCCGGCTTAGGAAGTGAAGAGATGACCGACAGATTCATCATTAAGAAGATCCTAAGAGCATTGGATGGAAAATATGATACCGTGTGCACATTGATCCAAATGATGCCAAATTACAAAGACCTCAAGCCAACGGAAGTCATTGGAAGAATTGTTGCTCATGAGATGTCACTTAAGGATAAGGAGGAACTTCACAACAAGTCAAGTGGTGCTTACAAAGCCTCATGTGAAGCCCCCACATCATCAAGTGAGAAACAAACCTTCAATGAAGAATTGAGCTTAATGGTGAAGAACTTCAACAAATTCTACAAGAGTAGAAGCAAAGAAAGAAGCTCTAAGTCAAGGTCCTACAATGACAAAAGATCTTCTAATCGAGAGCGAAATTGCTACAATTGTGGGAGACCCGAACACTATTCCAATGAGTGTACGGCACCCTACAAAAGAAGAGAAGATTCTCCCAAGAGAAGAAGTAGAAAAGAAGAATCACCACCAAGAGAGAGAAGGAGTAGAGATGATCGTTATGAACGAAGACCCTCACGGAGAAGCAAGGATTCAGAAAGGAAGGACAAGTCCTCAAAGAGCTACACAAAACAAAGACATCAAGCTCATGTTGGTGAATGGGTATCTGGCTCCGACTCCAACAACCACTCCGAGAGAAGCTATCACTCCGACTCTGAATACACTCAAGATGAAGGTGTTGCCGGTTTAGCACTTGTGTCAACCAACTCCTACGACATATTTGAATCACCAAATGAAGGAATTGGAAGATGCTTCATGGCCAAAGGTCCTATGGTAACACACCCCGAGTATGTTGATTTTAATAGTGATGAAGATGACTTGCTAGGTGATGATGATTTACTTATTGACAACTCTAGTGATGAATACTATGATGAATCGTCAATTAATCATGCTAATCAAGATGAAACGAGTGACAATGATAAGGAGAAGATTGAGCGTCTAACTAAAGAAATAAACACTCTTAAGTTAGCTCATGAAACTATCTTCGAAGATCATCGAGAACTTTTAAGGGCTCATGAGAAGTTACGCTTTGAAAAGCTCAATCTTGAGCAAGAGCATGAGTTCCTAAAAGCAATCAATGATGATCTCCGTAAGAAAAGTTCTTCTTATATTGCCAAGCGTTTACTCTTATCTACTTACATGCCTCAAGTCAAGTCTAGTAACAAGAACAAGAAAAATTCTTCTTCTAGTAGTAACAATAACAATGCTAAACCCAATATTGTTGCTTCTAGGTTCTCTTGATTCCACTAATGACTCTCTTAGCCAAGTTACACTTGAGCAAGAAAACAACTTATTGAAGGGAATTATAGAGAAAGGTGTATACAAGAGTCTTGCCGGGAGTAAGCAATTTGAGGAAATTGTACGCAAGCAAGGAAGGCACCGGAAGAATCAAGGTGTTGGTTTTGAACGAAAGTTCAATGCCAATGGAGTTGAGTGGGAAGAAGATCAATACCCAAGACGAAGTTTGTTCCTCAACAAGAGAAGTATGATCCTGCTTCCTTCAAGGGAACACAAGCACAAGATGATCTTCCACCACAAGACCACAAGAACAAAGGCAAGGACAAGCTTCAAGAGGAGATTGATGCATTTGAAGAAGCACCTAAGGCCTTGGTCAAGTGGGTTCCCAAGACTACGTCAAGTTCTACTTCATCAAGCACAACTACTACACCAAGGATTCCCATCAAGATGATATGGATCCGGAAGAAGAAGAACTAGAGAGTTCTTGAGGGTGACTCCGCCAACATTCCTCAGTCATATCATTATGGCAAGGACAAGTGCAACCACCTTTCATATCTTGCACTAGTTCAAGGAGTCACAAACCCTCATGTTGGTAAGGCAAGGGACAAGGTAACCTAATGTTTTCATGGACATCATTTTGTGTGTGCATCACTCTATGTCTATGGATATTCTTGTTTGTTCCTTGTGGGACTAACCCGTGTAGGTATTGAAAGTGCAACTCACTCCAAAGGATTGCTCCAAGAGATCTACATCAACATTGAGCATCCACATATTCAACACCTACATGAAGTCATCATCGACAAAACCCAAGGTTAGTTTATCCCTCTAAGGGGGGATCTCACATCTAGGGGGAGCTTAACTCTAAGAATTGAGTCAAAGCAACTCTAATGATGTGAACACATAAATGCTTTATGTAAAAGTGGTAACCCCACTTGAGCTTAAACGATGAGTATGACCTATGATCAAATGTTCTCATTTGACTCCTAAGTCAATATACTCATATATAGATGACCTAGTCATTGCCAATTGTTTGATAGATGCTAGAATTGGTTGTGCATGCTTTGTCACATATTTCATTTGTCATTTTATTGTGTGAGCATGTTGGATGCATATTTTACTCATTCGAGGACATCCACTTGTTGTTTTGATTGATTGACTTCTTTTTCTTTGGCCAAGTGGATGGACAAGAATGCCTAAGAACCTTCTCTAGCTATCTATGCTTTTCTCGTCTCAAACTCTATTCATGCTACATCACAAAATTTGATCAAGTCAGATTCGAACCACTCTGTGTGAGGAGCACTTGGAGTCCCCGATTCGTCATAGACTTAAACTTCCAAAACTTCTTTGTGATTTTTGGTCTGACCGATTCCTCCATTTTGGTCATACCGAGATCACTATGTCGATCTAGGTTTTCATCTTGGTGCAACCGATTTGAACTTTTCGGTCACACCGAGTTGCACTAACTGTTAACAGTTATGCATCTCGGTGCCACCGAGTTGTTCCACTCGGTCACACCGACAGTGTCGGGCTATATATTCACACGGGCAAATTTTGGAAAACCTTCTCCGAAACTCCTCGCACGCGCATAGCTCGCTCCGCCTACTAGGTCTACAGATTGTCGACCTCGTCGCCAGCCGCCTCCTATCGCTGGTCTCCGCCGCCGTCAACGGAATTCTTCTCCGCTGTTGCCGCCGTAGCGAGTTCACCGCCGAACTAGGGTATGAACTCGATCACAGTGCTATCCTCGTCTGATTCTCAGCACATTGTGTTCGTAATGCATCTTGCCACGATTGAAACACTTCTATCCAGTCAAAACAATCCTTAGAATAGGTATGATTCAAAAATTTAGGGTTAGGTTTCCGCCGAGACCATCGACCCACCGAGTTGAAAAACTCGGTCCCACCGATTTGGCTAACGTCATTGCACTAGTAAGTCTCGGTCTGACCGAGAATTACAAATCGGTGTGACCGATTTTAGAACTTTGAGAAACCCTAGCAGTCTCGGTGCCACCGAACGATGACTCGGTCTGACCGAGTTCACTAGTTTAGGTTCCAAAACTGTTTCGGTATCACCGAGTTTGAAAATCGGTAGATCCGAAATGCTTTCTGTGGAAAACTAAAACTAAGTTTTTTTTGAATCATTTGTTTGCAAAAATCTCTGCATTTTGTGATACTCATCCACTCTACCTCATCTATAACTATTCACAGGGTCAGCAGTCAGTGTGTGCAGCATGTCAGACCAAAGTGACAGCCAGAACAAGTTAGAAGAGCAGATTCACATGAGTGAGGGCACTAGTCCCTCTAGCAGCTCAGATGAGGGGAGCAGAAGCACTCGCAGCAATCTGCCCAAGGCTGACACAAGGACAAGGAAGAAGAAGACCTCAGAGTCTGAGGATGAGGATTATGTGGCAGTTGAGGATGAGGCAAGTTCAAAGAAGAAAGTGCTCAAGAAGGAGTACAACTCAACTTCAGTAAAGCCAGGCATGAAGATCAAAAGGCCTGCAGGTAGACAACCAATGTCCAAAGCCGGAGTCTCCACTCAAGCTTCTTTGGAATCCCAACCCAAAGAGCCTACTGCTGCTGAAGGAAAGAAAAGGAAGGAAAGGGTCAAGAAGACCATGGCAAGAGTGATTGGGAAGCCTTCTATGATGGAGGAAGAGGAAGAAGAAGAGGTTGTTGAACCAGCACCCAAGGCACAAAAGTTGATGGGTGATGCCATAAAGTCAGGGGCTGCAACTTCAAAGCCCAAAGCTGCCCCCAAGCCCAAGAGTGCACCAAAGAGGAATACCAGGAGTATACCAGCAGCTGAGAAGAACAAGGCCCCAATGCCAGATGTTGCTGCTGAGGAAGATGAAGAAGGGCAGGTCCTAAGGAAGCTCAAACCCAAGATTCCGGACCACAATGATGCTCATCCTGTGGCTGAGAACATGAAGACCAGGAGAGATCTAGGATTGAGGCTATGGAGAGAGTCAGATCCATATGCCACCAGGAGAAGGACTGCTGTAGATTACAGGTTCCACACCAAGGAGCAGCAGGACTTCTATGAGACCATCTTATTGGATAAGAAGCCCATAGTTTGTGATATGAGGTGGGTCGACTGGACCTACATTCAGGAGAATGCAGAACACTATCCTGCAGTGTATGACAACTTCAGTGCGTGTGGAGTTGCATATTTTGTTGGGCAAAAGCTCACAAACTGGAATGACGAGCTCATTATGCAATTCTACTCCACAGCACATTTCTATCCAGATGGCAGGATAGTTTGGATGTATGAAGGAACAAGATACCAATCAACCATAGAGGAATGGGCAAGTCTGATCAATGCCCCCAAGGAGAGTGAAAACGACTTGGACATTTATGCCAAGAAGAAAATGGATCATAACTCAATGTCATAGATGTACAAGGAGATCCCTGATGATGCACTTGAGACTTTCAAGTTTGGATCAGTTCATTTTCTTCTGTCAGGGCTGCCTACGATCAACTGGATCCTAAGGCACACTCTATTTGCCCAAATCAGGTGACCACAACATGATCAGAGGGCATGCAATTAATTTGCTTCACATTTTTGATGTGCCCCAGAAATTCAAGGTCATGAGCCTCATAGTTGAAACTATCAAGAGGACAACATCAGACCAAAAGAGGAGCTATGGATATGCCCCACAGATTCAGGAGTTGATTAACTCAAAGATGAGCACAGGGAAGTATCTGTTGGATAAGGAACACTTGGTTCTCTATCCTGAATTTGAGGACAATCAAGTTGTCATGACTGAAAATGAACCATCATCAGTACAAGCCCAAGAGAAGAAGGAAAAGGCAAGGAAAGAGAAGGCTGCCAAGATGCCAACTCAAGCAGAGGCATCTGAGTACTTTCTGAAGAACAAGCAGGAGCAGCTTGGTTATTTGATAGCATCAACTCTGCGGATTGAGAAGGGGTTGGCCACTCTAACTCAAAACCAGGAGAGCCTGGAAAGAATCATGGAACAAAAATTCTATTATCTTGATGTCAAGGTAACTAAGATTCAGTCAGCTGTGGAGCAACTACAGGATGACATGCAGGAGAGGAAGGGCAGGACAACAACTGATGCATTTGCCAGAGTGCCTCGAGCTCAGAGATCAGCTCCAGAGCCAGTACTAGTCACCAGAGTTACTTCATCAGCTCCAGCTACAGCTCCAGCGCAACCTGCTCCAGCACCAACTCCTTCAGCTCCTTCCACATCTACTGAAGTCTTCGTCCAAGGAGCCATCTCTACGCCACCAGCAGAAGACCAAGCCTGAGAGACGATATAGTCCTATGCATTTTCTAGGAACTTTTTGGTAACTTGTTGCCAAAGGGGGAGAAAAATGTATAGATCATAGGCTTCGAGAGAGAGATTTGCTGCTTTTGTTCTCTCTTGTCTTCTTGGTTGAACTTTGTTTGCTTTTGATTGCTTGAGATACTAT
>LR880967.1:713245078-713260393 GCA_904067115.1 Aegilops sharonensis | reverse complement strand
GAGACGATATAGTCCTATGCATTTTCTAGGAACTTTTTGGTAACTTGTTGCCAAAGGGGGAGAAAAATGTATAGATCATAGGCTTCGAGAGAGAGATTTGCTGCTTTTGTTCTCTCTTGTCTTCTTGGTTGAACTTTGTTTGCTTTTGATTGCTTGAGATACTATGCAATTACCTGTGAGACATTGATGATCATGTGTTTGATCATAAGCTACACTTATGCTTGTTATATGTTATTATCTTACTTATCCTTATATGATCATTCACTTTGCTTGGTGATGAGTGCATGTATTCAATCTTTCTTATTTTGAGCGCTCCACTAAGATGTATGTGGCATGGAAGAGTAACCCATGAGCCTAATTCCTTGTGCATTTGCATTCCAAAGCAAATCTTGAAATATGCACAAAGTTAGGGGGAGCTCTTGCTTATCACATACTTCTCAAAGCGACGATGTTTTTCAATCTTATTTTCATTTGTCGAAGCTTTGATCTATATGTTGTCATCAATTACCAAAAAGGGGGAGATTGAAAGTGCAACTATCCCTAGGTGGTTTTGGCAATTCATATCAACATATAGCTCATCGAGCTAATGCTATTCCAAGACAAATATTTCAGGAAAGCTCAATGAATGGCATGGCATGGATGATGAAAGTGGATCCCTCAAAATATCAAGGACAAAGGATTGGCTCAAGCTCAAAAGCTCAAGACTCTACATTTTACATTTTAGTGATCCAAGATCACATTGAGTCTATAGGAAAAGCCAATACTATCAAGGAGGGATGAGGTGTTGATTAATGAGCCTCTTTCTTCATGTGCTTAGTGATATGCTCCAAAACCCTCCACTACTTTCTCACATCCACATATGACCTAAACCCAAAGTCAAACTCGGCCCTACCGATTCTTTCTATCCGGCGCCACCGAGTTCAAATGTCATAGCCACTGCCACAAACCCTAGGCAAATCAGTCTCACCAATAGGGATCTCGGTCTCACCAAGATGGGATTGTAATCTCTCTGTTTCCCTTCGTAACGTTTCGGTCTAACCGAAGTGAGCGATCGGTCCCACCGAGATTGCAATGTAAACTCTCTGTTTCCCTTTCGTAACTTTTCAGTCTCACCGAAAGAGCGAATCAGTCCCACCGAGTTTACCTGACCAACTCTCTCGTTAGCTAATTACCAAAATCGGTCTCACCGAGTTTTTGTGTAATCGGTCTCACCGAGATTACGTTATGCCCTACCCTAATCATATCGGTCCTACCGAGTTGCATGTCAGTCCTACCAAAAACCCTAACGGTCACTAGGTTTACTAAATCGGTCCGACCGAGTTTGATGATTCGGTCCCATCGAGTTTGGTAAATTGTGTGTAGCGGTTAGATTTTGTGTGGAGGCTATATATACCCCTCCACCTCCTCTTCATTCGTGGAGAGAGCCATCAGAAAAAACCTACACTTCCAACTTACCAGTTCTGAGAGAGAACCACCTACTCATGTGTTGAGGCCAAGATATTCTATTCCAACCACAAGAATCTTGATCTCTAGCCTTCCCCAAGTTGCTTTCCACTCAAATCTTATTTCCACCAAATCCAAAGAATATTTGAGTGGAAAGCAACTTGGGAAAGGCTAGAGATCAAGATTCATATGGTTGGAATGGAATATCTTGGCCTCAACACATGAGTAGGTAGTTCTCTCTCAGAAATAGGATGCTGGAAGTGTAGGTTTGTTCTGATGGCTCTCTCCACGAATGAAGAGGAGGTGGAGGAGTACATATAGCCTCCACACAAACTCTAACCGTTACACACAATTTACCAAACTCGGTGGGACGGAATCATAAAACTAGGTCAGACCGATTTGGTAAACCTAGTAACCGTTAGGGTTTTCGGTGGGACTGACATGCCACTCGGTAGGACAGATATGGTTAGGGTTAGGGCATAACGTAATCTTGATGAGACCGATTACACAAACTCGGTGAGACCGATTTCGGTAATTATCTAACGAGAGAGTTGGTCAGGCAAACTCGATGGGACCGATTACTCAAACTCGGTGGGACCGATTTTGGTAATAAGTTAACCAGAGAGTTTGCATTGTAATCTCGGTAGTACCGATTACACAAACTCGGTGAGACCGATTTTGGTAATGGACATACACAGAGAGATTACAATCCCATCTCGGTGAAACCGAGATCCCTATCAGTGAAACCGATTTGCCTAGGGTTTGTGGCAGTGGCTATGACATTTGAACTCGGTGGCGCTAGATAGAAAGAATCGGTAGGTCCGAGTTTGACTTTAGGTTTAGGTCATATGTGGATGTGAGAAAGTAGTGGAGGGTTTTGGAGCACATCACTAAGCACCTGAAGCAAGAGGCTCATTAAGCAACACTTCATCCCTCCTTGATAGTATTGGCTTTTCCTATAGACTCAATGTGATCTTGGATCACTAAAATGTAAAATGAAGAGTCTTGAGCTTGAAGCTTGAGCCAGTCCTTTGTCCTTAGCATCTTGAAGGAGTTCCCACATCCTTTAGTCCATGCCACTCCATTGTTGAACTTATCTGAAACATACTAGATAAAAGTGTTAGTCCAACAAGAGATATGTTGACATTAATTACCAAAACCACCTAGGGAGCACTTGTGCTTTCAATCTCCCCCTTTTTGGTAATTGATGGCAACATACATCAAAGCTTTAGATAAAGATATAAAGAATAGCAAGTAAAGCTTTGATAAGACATGTAACAAGCATAGGCCCCCCCTACATGTATGCAATCATGTGAATATGGAATGTAGAAGCATGTGAGAGCATAACCATGATAGAGTAGACAATGTGTTACATGTATCTTGGCCATATGCATCAGAGCAAAGAATATTTAAGAAAATACCTTCATGCTCATGAGTCCTTCTTGCAAACAGTATGTACATCAGCAAGAATTCCTCATACACATGAGTGTGATGCATATACTTACCTTGTAGTCTTGAGTTGGCTTAGGGTGGAATGAACCTGCACAAACAAGGTTAGATAACACAGGTACATCTACTAGCTAGAGCAAACAAAAGAAACCACAAGAATAGCAAGACTGGGATGACATGTAAAGAGTGAGTACTAAGTACCACATTGGATTAGACATGTCCCCAAGAGTAAACATATGCAATGAATTTAAATTATTCCTTTCCCTTAGATGTCTTGATCCCCCTGAATCTAGCATGAGATATTGGGATAAGATAGAGAACAGAAAATCAGAGCTGAAAAGATATAAAAGAGCAGAGCTTAATGCAAATAAGCACATAAGAACATGTCTTTCCCCCAAAAAGACATGTGGCATCTCTCCTCTTGAACACCAAGCATCTGGGATCCTTGAGAAATACTTTCTACTTGAGTATTCTCTCCCCCTGGATATCTCTTTCTCCCCCTTAATACTCTCTCCCTTTTGGAAGAGATAAGCTTTGATGTGATCTCTCTCTCCCCCTTTGACATCAATTTCCAAGAAGGGTCTTCTGGAATTTGTTGTGAATGGGTTTGGTCCTTGAGTCACAACACAAAGCACTGGATAAAATTGTGATGCTTGTAGAGGACAAGATTCATTGAGTGGAGCTGGATCAGAAGAAACACAGAATAAGTGGCAAACTGTTTTTCCTGTTGTGAAATTGGTGGCACCGAGTGGTATGCTTCGGTTGTACCGAAAGGATTCGGTTGGACCGAAAGGATTCGGTTGGACCGAAAACAACAAATCCGTGAAACCGAGTTCATCGCAGAGAAAACTGTTGTCACCTCAGCTCACTAGACTAGAAAGATCTCACAAAGATTTGCAAGGGATTAACTGAATGATGTGCAATGAATTGGATGCAGGAAATGCAGAGCAAACAGAAAGAAAAGAAAGAAAAGAAAGGAAATCTGGATGAAGTTTTTTTTTGAAAGGGGAAACAAATATGCATGAGACAAATGCAAAAACACAGAAAAGAACATGAGAGAACTTCATCTAGAGATGGTCGGTGACAAAGTCACCTATGTTAGAGTATATTGACTTAGGAGTCAAGTGAGATCACTTGATCATAGGTCATACTCATCGTTTAAGCTCAAAACGGGGTTACCATTTTTCGTTTAAGCATCTTGATGTATTCACATCTTGTCGAGTTGCTTTAGCTCATGACTCGGAGTAAAGCTTCTCTAAGATGGAATAACATACCTTGGTTGGTGGTGTTGAACATGTAGTTGAACTTGTGTGGATTGCTCAAGGTTGATGTAGCTCATCAAGAGTTGGGAGCACCACTTGGAATTTGAGTCCATCTACCTACATGGGTTAGTTCTTGCAAGGAGTAGCATTTGTATATCCAAAAATGATAATCATGAAGCTCAACATAGAGTTTGTCAAAGGATATGTTTGAGTGATTTCGTGCTTCCTTGTATTCAACCACCATAGTGTAGAGACTTGGTGATGTAGAGATTGCTCAAGATGTGAGTAGATTACAATCTCATGGAATTTGATTCCACCAAGTACCTACATGGGTTAGATAACATGCAAGATGCAAATATATCCAAGATATAATATTTTCAACATAAGAGAGATATCATGGATTAGTCATAAGCTCATGTCTTGCATGCATCCAATGGAGTTTCTACTCCAAGTTTGAAGCATCAATGATGTTCAATTCTCCTCTCAACCTGCAAAACACTTTCTCATCAAGGGGTTTAGTAAATATATCCGCTAATTGCTTTTCGATGCGAACATGCTTAAGTCTAATGTCACCCTTAGCAACATGATCTCGAATGAAATGATGACGAACTTCTATATGCTTAGTTCGAGAATGTTGTACGGGATTATGACCAATTTTGATAGCACTTTCATTGTCACAAAGTAATGGAACATGTTTCACATATATCCCATAATATTTAAGAGTTTGGGTCATCCAAAGTAATTGAGCACAACATGAACCAGCGGCAATGTACTCCGCTTCGGCTGTAGATAAGGATACCGAGTTTTGTTTCTTGGAGGACCAAGACACAAGAGATCTACCAAGAAATTGACAAGTGCCCGAAGTGGACTTTCTACCAACCTTGTCTCCGGCATAGTCCGAGTCGGAGTAGCCAACAAGATCGAAAGAGGCCCTCTTAGGATACTAAATGCCAAAATTTGGTGTATGAATTAAGTATCTCACTATCCTTTTCACGGCCTTAAGATGACATTCTTTAGGAGCAGCTTGATATCTTGCACACATGCACACACTTAGCATAATATAGGGACGTGAAGCACATAGGTATAAAAATGATCCAATCATAGAGCGATAAACCTTTTGATCAACCGGTTTGCCATCTTTGGTCAAATCAAGATGTCCACTAGTAGGCATGGGTGTAGACATACCTTTGCACTCTTTCATATTGAACTTCTTGAATAAGTCCTTAGTGTACTTCGTTTGAGAGACAAAAGTACCTTCCTTAGTTTGCTTGATTTGCAACCCAAGAAAGAATTTGAGTTCACTCATCATTGACATCTCAAAATTCTCCGACATTAGCTTCCCAAACTTTTCACCAAAATGAGGGTTAGTTGATCCAAATATAATATCATCAACATAGATTTGGCACAAAAATAGTTCTCCATTAACCCTTTTAGTAAAAAGTGTGGAATCAATTTTCCCAATTTCAAAGCCTTTTTCAAGAAGAAACTTGGTCAAGCATTTATACCAAGCTCTAGGAGCTTGTTTAAGACCATAAAGGGATTTGTGAAGTTTGTAAACATGGTTTGGTTTCTTAGGATTAACAAAGCCGGGAGGTTGTTTAACATAAACTTCCTCCTCTATTTCACCATTTAGAAAAGCACTTTTAATGTCCATTTGGTACAAGGTGATATTATGGTGATTAGCATAGGCAAGTAAGATGCGAATGGACTCAAGTCTAGCAACGGGAGCATAAGTCTCACCATAGTCCATACCTTCGACTTATGTGTAGCCTTGGGCGACGAGACGTGCTTTGTTTCGGACTACTTGTCCATCTTCATCTTGCTTGTTGCGAAACACCCATTTGGTACCGATGATGTTGTGGTCCTTGTCGGGCTTCTCAACCAATGTCCAAACTTGGTTTCTCTCAAAGTTGTGTAGCTCTTCATGCATAGCATTTATCCAATCCGGATCTTCCAATGCTTCTTCGACCTTCATAGGTTCAATGCTAGAGATGAAAGAATAGTTTTCACAAAAGTTAGCTAAACGAGTTTTAGAGCGAGTGATTCTCCCGGTTTGAATATCATTGTAGATTTGCTCGACGGGATGGTCTTTAGCAATTCTTGCTCGAACTCGTGAGAGCTTTTGCTTGGGTCTCGGTTGAACATCTTCTTCATCTTGTTCTTCTTCTTCTTCTTCTTGATCTTCTTCATTGTTGGCGTTGTCGTTCTCTTGTCGTGGTGGAGAAGGAGGTTGTTGACGTTCGTGATGTTCTTCCTCGTTTTCTTCATCTTGGTGTGTTCCACTTGTGGATGCTTCCGTATCAACTCTTGGTTCACCTTGTCGTGAAGTAGAAGCTTCCACTTGGACAGACGAGGTACTCTCCTTCACCTACGTTGGACGGACCTTGCCAATAGACAAGTCTTGGATTGCTTCCGAAGGGTCTTTGTCTCCTACATCAATTGGCAATTGCTCTCCATGTTCAACATCGTCATGTGGTGGATCAAGTCCTAGAGAGGGTAATTCGTTAGAGTGAGTTTGACAATGATCTTGCTTATGAATTCTTATAGCTTCGGAAATAATATCACCAATAATTCCAACATCTCCTTTGGCACGCATAAGGTCGGCAAGTTCAAATAGACGATCACCAAACATAGGATCACTAGTATTCATCTTACTCAAGGCAATAGACTTATAGAGAATTTCATCTAGATTTTTCAAGGAATAATTTGGAAAGCGTTCCTCAAGAAATTTCCATATAGTGTAGGTACACTCAAGAGTAGGCAAGCTTTTAATTAAGTTTCTAGGCAAGCCTCTAGTGATGAGATTAACAGTTCTAAGGTTCCTAATCATGTCAATGGATTCATCAAGGGAAGGATGCATAGGGTCAACATGAGGTGCACAAGGGCTAGCAATGTACTTGTTCAAATGATATTGATTGAAAATTACAAGCATCTCATTTTTCCACTCACGAAAATACTCCCCATGAAGGATAGGCACTCTATGTCTAAGACTCCCCAAAGTAGACTCATCCATCTTCCTCCAATGGTGATTAAACCAAGGCAATGGAGACCAAAGCTCTGATACCACTTGTAGGATCTTGAGAAGAGGTGTCTAGAGGGGGGGTGATTAGACACTAAGTACCAAAGTTGCAGTTTTTAACTTCTTTTAGGTTTAAGTGGAGTTTAGGCACAAGTTTAACATTCTCAATACATAACAAGCAAGCATGCAAAGAGTATGTGAGCAGCGTAAAGTAAAGCATGCAACTTGCAAGAATCTAAAGGGAAGGGTTTGGAGAAATCAAACGCAATTGGAGACACGGATGTTTTTGTCGTGGTTCCGATAGGTGGTGCTATCGTACATCCACGTTGATGGAGACTTCAACCCATGAAGGGTAACGGCTGCGCGAGTCCACGGAGGGCTCCACCCACGAAGGGTCCACGAAGAAGCAACCTTGTCTATCCCACCATGGCCGTCACCCACGAAGGACTTGCCTCACTAGCGGTAGATCTTCATGAAGTAGGCGATCTCCTTGCCCTTACAAACTCCTTGGTTCAACTCCACAATCTTGTCGGAGGCTCCCAAGTGACACCTAGCCAATCTAGGAGACACCACTCTCCAAGAAGTAACAAATGGTGTGTTGATGATGAACTCCTTTCTCTTGTGCTTCAAATGATAGTCTCCCCAACACTCAACTCTCTCTCATAGGATTTGGATTTGGTGGAAAGAAGATTTGAGTGGAAAGCAACTTGGGAAAGGCTAGAGATCAAGATTCATATGGTTGGAATGGAATATCTTGGCCTCAACACATGAGTAGGCAGTTCTCTCTCAGAATAGGATGCTGGAAGTGTAGGTTTGTTCTGATGACTCTCTCCACGAATGAAGAGGAGGTGGAGGGGTATATATAGCCTGCACACAAAATCTAACCGTTACACACAATTTACCAAACACGGTGGGACCGAATCATAAAACTCGGTCAGACCGATTTAGTAAACCTAGTGACCGTTAGGGTTTTCGGTGGGACTGACATGCAACTCGGTAGGACCGACATGGTTAGGGTTAGGGAATAACGTAATCTCGGTGAGACCGATTACACAAACTCGGTGAGACCGATTTCGGTAATTAGCTAACGAGAGAGTTGGTCAGGCAAACTCGGTGGGACCAATTACTCAAACTCGGTGGGACCGATTTTGGTAATAAGTTAACCAGAGAGTTTGCATTGTAATCTCGGTAGTACCGATTACACAAACTCGGTGAGACCGATTTTGGTAATGGACATACACAGAGAGATTACAATCCCATCTCGGTGAAACCGAGATCCGTATCGGTGAAACCGATTTGCCTAGGGTTTGTGGCAGTGGTTATGACATTTGAACTCGGTGGCGCTGGATAGAAAGAATCGGTAGGGCCGAGTTTGACTTTAGGTTTAGGTCATATGTGGATGTGAGAAAGTAGTGGAGGGTTTTGGAGCATATCACTAAGCACCTGAAGCAAGAGGCTCATTAAGCAACACTTCATCCCTCCTTGATAGTATTGGCTTTTCCTATAGACTCAATGTGATCTTGGATCACTAAAATGTAAAATGAAGAGTCTTGAGCTTGAAGCTTGAGCCAATCCTTTGTCCTTAGCATCTTGAAGGAGTTCCCACATCCTTTAGTCCATGCCACTCCATTGTTGAATTTATCTGAAACATACTAGATAAAAGTGTTAGTCCAACAAGAGATATGTTGACATTAATTACCAAAACCACCTAGGGAGCACTTGTGCTTTCAGCAGGTCATTGAAGACAGTGGCGCACCGCCACCAGCTCCTCGTGGGCCTCCTGCTGGAACATGGCCAACTAGGACAAGTCCAGCCCGGAATACCACGCTCGGACGAACTCCAATGCGTGCCTGGCGCCTGCCCGGGCTGCAGAAGCCTTCCACGCCTAGAAGCGGCCGGCCGCCACCTCTAGCCAGTCGGCAGTCCGACTGGGGTGCGGGGAATCGCTTCGTCGGGCCAGAGGGCGGAAAGCACCTGGGCTCCAACACGCTGAAGGCGGCGGAGCATGCGGTGGGCCGGCTGGAGACGGGCTTGGATAGCCAAGAGCTGCTCCTCAAGCGTCCGGCGAGCATCTGGCGCAATCTTAGCACCAGCCTGCCTCTGCATGTTGCGGTGGGCCTCGATGACTTGGCTGGCGGCAACATAATAGCCGGGGAAGTACTCTACGCGAAGAATAAAAGAGAAAATGCAAAGTCAGAAGTCGGACCAAGCAACAGGCGGCAAATAAAGGGACGAAGAGGAAGGCAGCTTACCATCAACCATGTCTTCGATGTGGTCGTAGCCATCGTTCAGTGCCCGCCTCGACTCGGCCCAGTTCGCCGCCTTGGTCTCGTACTCGGCATGGAGGTCGGCCTCGCTGTCCTTCACCGCCTTCAGAGCCATCTTATGATTCTCCTCCTGGTCAGCCAACATCTTGGCCAGGCGGTCGCGCTCCTGAGCCGCGACACTGCACTCAGCCTCCTTGGCACGCAACGCGGTTTGGGCCTCACCCAGTTGCTGCCGAAGGTCGGCATTGGCCTCTGCGAAGACGGCAAAGAAGAATAAACAGTAAGAAAGCAGTCACCAGAAAAGATCCGGCCCGACTGCTCAGCAGTCGGCCCGAATCTCGAGGACTACACCCAGTGGGTGCGCTGACGCGCACCCACGAGAGATAGAAGATGAGCACTTACTCCGTCTTTCAGACAAGTCGGCGGACTTCTGAGTCAGCTCACGGACATGGGAGTTGAAGGCGGCCGCGCGAAGGTTATGATAGTCCTGCAAAAAGGACAGACGAACAAATAAAGACAAGTCAGCACTCGAGTCTACTTAGAAGTTTCAGGCCGCCTTCTCAGCGGCCGACCCGGAACTCGGGGACTACACCCAGTGGGTGCGCTGACGTGCCCCCACGGAAGAGTACGAGAGCAAAAAACAAAATGCAGGAGGCTTGCCCGGATAGCCGTCCGCGTCGCCAGGAACTCCTGGTTGTAGTTCTTCAAGGCAGCGGCCTGGGACTGAAGCCGAGCCCGGACGTCCTGTACCGCCTCGTTCAGCACGGCCGTCCCGCCTCCCGTCGTCCAGTCCGGCGAGCTGATGCTCGCCGTCTCCATCTCCTGGGCCGACGAGCTTGAGCCCTTGTCCTTCTGCGGGTACGACGCCGAGGCCGCCTTCCCTGCGTGCTGGCGCGCCGAAGATCGGACCACGAGGTCCGCCCTCACAGTTGGCTCGCCTCCAGCCGGCGGCACGGGTGGCACACTCGGCTAGCCGCCTTGGTCCACCGCAGTCGGCGCTGGCGGAGCCACCTCCTTCTCCAGGGTGACGGCGTCGCCCTCCTCTCTCTCCATCACCGGCTGGTCGCCGCCGGCTCCTTCTGGCGGCACCACCAGGACCTCAGGCGCCACGAAGCGGAGGGGGATGACGAGCTGCGGGGGCTGGTTGCGTAGGGCCTCCTCCGCCTGCGCCACGGCTGCGGCATCCGCCTGGGCCTTGGCCGCGGCATCGGCTTGCGCCCTCGCGGCCTCCTCCGGCCTCCTGCGCTGCCTTGGCGGCAGCCGCCCTCTGCTGCTCCGCCCCCCTCTCCTCACGCGCCTCCCGCGCGTTCATCTCCGTCGCCGCCTGAAGCTCGGCGCGAGGGTCCACGTGGTGGCCGCTGGTGGAGCCCCCTGCCGCCCCGACCACGGAGGCGGCGACAGACCGTTCAAGAGAGAGCGGAGCTCTGTTTCCGAGCAAGATGAAGAAAAATCAGAAGAATATTGGCAAGACAGAAGAAAGAATGAGTGAGGGAGTCGACACTTACACAGAAACCATCTGTGGCTCTTTCACCACCTTGCGGAAGCGGGTTGCCTTCGCGGGCGCCTCGTCCCGCTTGGTTGCCGCGGCCGAGCTCTTGGGCTTCTTCGGCCGACTGCCGAACATAGACGGCGCGGCCCGGTTCTTCTGTGCGCCGCCTCGCGCAGCCGGTGCGGCAGACGAGCTCGCGCCCTGCTGGTCAGACGCTGGCTGGTGTCGCGGGGCGACCTCTTTCTCATTGTCGTACGGCCAGTCCTCGAGGCCGGCCCCGAGCCCTGAGCCGCCTGCATCACCGCCTCCTCCTGTGGCGTCGTCGTCCAAGGCGGCCGCCCACAAGTCGGGGTCGTCCACGTCGCTCTCCGCCCTGTCAGGAAGGAACTGATGCTCCGGCCCCGCGGCGCCGGCTGCCGGCTGGAGGAGGGCGCTCTGTTTCGTAGCCGATTGGTCAAGCCGGCCAAAGAGAACTCAGCAACCGAAGAGAAAAATAAGAGAAGAAGACTTACCATAGGCGGCGGATTAGCGCGCGAGTACGGCTCCTTGTCGAACCGCCACTCCTCCTCCGGGAGCTTGCAGTTTGAGAAATAGTTCACCAAGTGAGCTACCTCAGTGTGAGGCATCTCCTTGGTGCACAGAAGGCTTGGGTCTCGATGCCCGCTCATCTGGCTTATCATGTGAGGGTGGCCCTGGAGCAGGAGCACCCGGCGCGCCACGAAGGCGGTCAGCAAGTCGGGCCCGATCAGGCCCTCCGACTTCATCATCACCCGAAGCCGCGAGATGGCGGGGACTCCTGAGGCCGATAGCGACCTGGCCCGATATGACCAGTTCGGCCGCTTCCCTGCAGGCGGGCCGGCTACGTAAGCTGGCAAGTTGACCCAGTTGCCTTCTGGGAAGATGCTCTTCACATAGAAGTACGACTACTGCCACAACTTCACCGACGGAATCAGCATGATGGGGGGAAACGGGCTCTCGACAGCCGACCTCCACACCGCGACGAAGGCGCCACATTGCGCCGGCACGTTCTTGACGACGGTGCCGAGCTTCGAGTAGAAGAACTCGCCCCAAAGCTCAATGGTGGGGAGGACGCCGATATAGCCCTCGCATAGGGTGACGAAGGCGGACAGCAGCACCACCGTGTTCGGAGTGAGGTGGTGCGGCTGAAGGCAGTAGAAATCAAGGAAGGGGCGGAGGAAGCCGCTTGCCGGCAGACCGAAGCCTCGCAGACAATGCGACCTGAAGATGACGCGCTCGCTCTCCTTCTGCACCGGTGAGATCACCCCCTCCGGCGCCAGGCGGACCTTCACGTAATCCTCGCCGGGCAACCACCGCGTCTTGCGAAGGAAATCGATATGGTCTTCGTGGATGTTGGAGCCGTCCCAGGCTCCGACGCGCGCCATGAAGACGAGAAGCTGACAGAGAAAGTGCAGCGACGACGAGAGCGTGACCCCGCGGCGACGAGCTACGGCGTAGCAAGGTGGCCGGAGGTGCGGCGCGGTGGCGGACAGCAACGGCGACGAAGAAGGAGAAGAGGAAGATGGTGGAGTAGGGGACAAGCGCGCATGCGTCTGCCGCTCCCCCTCCTCCCCCTATTTATAGCCGCAGAGTGATGAAGCCGAGGGGGCAGGAAGTGGGGGTCATGGGATTATTGTGCCTTAACAGCGTGCGGTAACTGCCGCTAGAATGCCAACTGTCCGCCTCGGCCACAGAGGATCCGTGCGTGGGCCGAGGCGTGGTAGTGGAGGGCCCCAGCCTGCTGCGATGTCCCATCGCGCGCGTGGGCTGGCAGGCTGGTCCAGCCGATGGGTGCCGTGTGGCGCGCGGACCGCGGGCAGCCGGCTCAATGCCGAGCGCGCGCCATCTCTTTCCCGCCTTCAGACTCCAAAACTTTCCAGACGGCGTGACTGATTCTGGCCGACTCCTAGTTGTCGGCTCTTCAAGATAGAAAGCTGCTTGGGCTTCTCGTTCCCCTTTCAGCCGCGAAGCCCGACCAGCTTCGGGGACTACTGTCAGAGTAAATGACCACGGGTAGCCTAACCGGCTCCCCCTAGCTCTTCAAAAAATATCGGACCGACTGAGCCCTCAAACATCCAAAGACGCAGGACCGCCTTCTCTTGGCCGGCTGTCCTATCGGCCGGCTGCTGGAAGGCGGCAAGGCTCTAAGAGCTCTCTCGAAGAGGGCCGACACCTAGCAGCCGGCCACCAGAGTGGCCGACTCCTAGCAGGTGATACGTCTCCAACGTATCTATACTTTTTTATTGCTCCATGCTATATTATCTACTGTTTTGGGCAATATTGGGCTTTATTTTCCACTTTTATATTATTTTTGGGACTAACCTATTAACCGGAGGCCCATTCCAGATTTGTTGTTTTTTGCCTATTTCAGTGTTTCGAGGAAAAGGAATATCAAACGGAGTCAAAACGGAACGAAATCAACTGGAGCAGTTATTTTTGGAAGGAAACCTACCAGATAGACTTGGACCCTACGCCAGGAGATGAGGGAGGTGCTCACGAGGGTGGGGGGGGGGGGGCGCCCCCTGCCTCGTGGGGCCCCCGTAGCTCCACCGATGTACCCCTGGCACCCATATATACCTATGTATCGTAAAACTTCCAGAACAGAAAATAGATCGGGAGTTCCGCCGCCGCAAAACCTCCAGAGCCACAAAAAACCAATCGGGACCCTGTTCCGGCACCCTGCCGGAGGGGGGGAACCCTCACCGGTGGCCATCTTCATCATCCCGGTGCTCTCCATGACGAGGAGGGAGTAGTTCACCCTCGGGGCTGAGGGTATGTACCAGTAGCTATGTGTTTGATCTCTCTCTCTCTCTCGTGTTCTTGATTTGGCACGTTCTTGATGTATCGCGAGCTTTGCTATTATAGTTGGATCTTATGTTTCTTCTCCCCCTCTACTCTCTTGTAATGAATTGAGTTTTCCCCTTGAAGTAATCTTATCGGATTGAGTCTTTAAAGATTTGAGAACACTTGATATATGTCTTGCCGTGCGTATCTATGGTGACAACGGGATATCACGTGATTCACTTGATGTATGTTTTGGTGATCAACTTGCGGGTTCCGCCCATGAACCTATGCATAGGGGTTGGCACACGTTTTCGTCGTGATTCTCCGGTAGAAACTTTGGGGCACTCTTTGAGGTTCTATGTGTTGGTTTGAATAGATGAATCTGAGATTGTGTGATGCATATCGTATAGTCATACCCACGGGTACTTGAGGTGACATTGGAGTATCTAGGTGACATTAGGGTTTTGGTTGATTTGTATCTTAAGGTGTTATTCTAGTACGAACTCTAGGGCTCTTTGTGACACTTATAGGAATAGCCCAACGGATTGATTGGAAAGAATAACTTGGAGGTGGTTTCGTACCCTACCATAATCTCTTCATTTGTTTTCCGCTATTAGTGACTTTGGAGTGACTCTTTGTTGCATGTTGAGGGATACTTATGAGATCCAATTATGTTATTATTGTTGAGAGAACTTGCACTAGTGAAAGTATGAACCCTAGGCCTTGTTTCCTATCATTGCAATACCGTTTACGCTCACTTTTACCACTTGTTACCTTGCTGTTTTTATATTTTCAGATTACAAAAACCTATATCTACCATCCATATTGCACTTGTATCACTATCTCTTCGCCGAACTAGTGCACCTATACAATTTACCATTGTATTGGGTGTGTTGGGGACACAAGAGACTCTTTGTTATTTGGTTGCAGGGTTGCTTGAGAGAGACCATCTTCATCCTACGCCTCCCACGGATTGATAAACCTTAGGTCATCCACTTGAGGGAAATTTGCTACTGTCCTACAAACCTGTGCACTTGCAGGCCCAACAACGTCTACAAGAAGAAGGTTGTGTAGTAGACATCAAGCTCTTTTCTGGCGCCGTTGCCGGGGAGGCTAGGTAAGTGAAGGTATATCTTTAGATCTTGCAATCTATTCTTTTTGTTTCTTGTTTTAGCACTAGTCTAGTTTATAAAAGAAAACTAAAAAAAAATGGAATTGAGTTTGTCTCATACGCTTCATCTTTTTAATATCTTTTATGAGAATGATGTAAAGGAAAATTGTGCTCAAGTACTAGAAGAAGAATTAAATAGAATGTTTGGCATAAAATATGTGAATGATGAGCATGATTGCAAGGTTGTTAGTATGAATTCTTTGAATACCCATGATGCTAATGATATGCAAAGCCACAAGCTTGGGGATGCTATGTTTGATGAAGATGATATGTTTAGTCCCCCAAGCTTTGATGAGAAAATTTACTATGATGAAAGCATGCCTCCTATCTATGATGATTATTTTGATGACACGTATGCTATAAAGAATAATGATAACCATGAAACTTGTCATCTTGATCTTAATTTTCAATCA
>LR880967.1:713227904-713244647 GCA_904067115.1 Aegilops sharonensis | reverse complement strand
ATGAGCATGATTGCAAGGTTGTTAGTATGAATTCTTTGAATACCCATGATGCTAATGATATGCAAAGCCACAAGCTTGGGGATGCTATGTTTGATGAAGATGATATGTTTAGTCCCCCAAGCTTTGATGAGAAAATTTACTATGATGAAAGCATGCCTCCTATCTATGATGATTATTTTGATGACACGTATGCTATAAAGAATAATGATAACCATGAAACTTGTCATCTTGATCTTAATTTTCAATCACATGATAGTTATTTTGTTGAGTTTGCTCCCACTACTATTGATGAGAATAGATTTGCTTATGTGGAGAGTAGTAAATTTTCTATGCTTGTAGATCATGAAAATAATGCTTTAGGTGCTGGTTATATTACTGAATTCATTCATGATGCTACTGAAAATTATTATGAGGGAGTAACATATGCTTGTAGGAATTGCAATAATATCAAGTTTCCTCTCTATGTGCTTAAATTTTTGAAGTTATGCTTGTTTTGTCTTCCTATGCTTGTTGATTATTGTTCCCATAAGTTGTTTGCTCACAAAATCCCTATGCATAGGAAGTGGGTTAGACTTAAATGTGCTAGTCATATTCTTCATGATGCTCTCTTTATGTTTCAATTCTTATCCTTATGTGAGCATTATTGAAATCATCATTGTCGGGGAAGCTGATCGTGACCCACGAACACCTATGGGACCTGGCGGACTGAGTCCCTTGTGGTTCGGTGGGGGGCGGAGATTGCACAAAGAGCAGATCGAGGCGATGCACACGAGCAGTTTACCCAGCTTCGGAGCTCTCCGAATAGATAATACTCCTACTGCTGCTTGGTTGATTGTATTGTGTTTTTGCTAGGGAGCAATGTGAGCTACAAAAACTAGCTTGAGTGTGTGTAGTCTCGAATGAGTCGAACTGAACTAAGCCGAACCGAACCCTTTCTACGTTGCACATGGGCCTCCTTTTATAGGTTCAAGGGGTTACCACAGGTGGCAACGTAGACGAGGGCAAGAATGGAAAAATGAGTTGTGGTTGGTGCAACTACTTTGTACAGTGTCTTATACCTAACTCTGATGGCAAGGGACAAAGGCAATAAATGCCCGTCCATGTTGCCTAAACAGTGCAGAAAGGGACCGTCAGGAGCGCCACCGTTCGCCACGATGGCCTTCTTGTCAGCGCCGCTTATCGCTGCTCTCCGCTGGCTGCACAGCCCTTCGACACGCGTGCCTGGAACAGCCCCACGGCGACACATTGGCGGATGAGCTGGAGCGGAGATGAAGAGAGGTTGCCTGCCGCGGCAAGCGCCTTGCCGCGGCTAAACCCTTGTCGCACTCGGAAGCTTGTCGGTCACCGAGCCTTCCCGGCAAGCTCCTCTTGCCGGGGTCTTGTTTCCTTCGTGCCTTGAGTGGCCTTCCCGGCAAGCTCCTCTTGCCGGGGCCTTGAATACTTTGTTCTTGGATGGCTCCAAAGGAGCCGCGAAGGACCTCGACGGTCACTAGGCAAGCCTTGCCGCGGGGTGCTGCAAATGCCCGTGCACGAGTTCGGGATACTAGGGTACCCCTACTCTAGTACACCGACAGGAGCCCCAGGGCCTGGGCCACACACGGCGCCGAGCTCTGTTGGGCCAGGCCCAAAACAGTGCACGGGCACGCGCGGCCTAGATCACGCCGTTACTCGCTCCGGACCCACCACGTCTCCCACGAACAGCACGCGTCGACTGCGGCGTCGTGGGGAGAGATTGTGGGGGTTTCTTTAATTGGAAAAGCGGAACGTCCGCCCCCTCTCCCTCCTTATAAGCAGGGGAAACAGGGGCAAGATGCCCACCTTGCCATTGCTGTCACATCCCAAAAACCACCGCCGCTCCCCCCTTCTTCTCAAGTCCAGAGAGAGCGACGCCCCGCCCCCCATTGCCACCGGCGCCATCCACGCCGTCGGACTCCTCCACCACCTCCGCCATGGCTCCGAAAGCCGACAAGGGGAAAGGCGTGAAGTCGGCCGAGGCGCAGCGGCTCGCGGCGCTGCGGAAGGAGCGGGCCACCTTCGACCCCCTGCTCGACGCAAAGGAGCTGCGGGAGGGGTACTACCTTTTCTGGTCGACGGAGACGCGGGCGCACCCGCGCACGAGGGTGATCTCCGCCGCCGCATCCGAGAAGGTTTCTGTCGGGTATCCCTTCTTCGCGCTTTTCTTCTACTGCGGGCTCTGCCCGCCCTTTTCCGAATTCTTTTTCGACATCATGAACACCTACGGTCTCCGCCTCCTTGATTTCACCCCCAACACTGTCCTGACCATGGCAGTTTTCGCACACCTTTGCGAAAATTTTGTCGGAGTCCACCCAAATGTAGCCCTCTTCCGTCACTTCTTCATGCCCCGCGTAGAGAGAGGAGAGCCGCTTGCCGGAGGGATTTCTTGGATCTCCAGGATCGGCAAGAAAGAAGCATATCTGGAAGGAGAGCTCCGCAGTAAGAGGGAGGAGTGGAGAGCCGATTGGTGTTGGATCATAGAGGAGAACCCGCAGCCCTTCACTGCCCAGCGCCAAACTCCCATAGTGCGCGGCAACGATTGGAGTAACTTGGCGCCGGAGGATGCTAGGTTGAAAATTGCCGTGACCCGGATCCTGCGCCTCAGGCATCCAGACTCACTGTAGGTGCTGTTGGCGCGGATTTTCTTCGCCGCCGCATCGCTCCCTTGCAGGAGAGGAGGAGACCTGCTTGGGAGTTCCAAAATGCGGCGGACATCATGAGGCTGCGCCCGAGCCTCAACTGGAATTTCACCGTCTTGGAGCTGGATGCGATGCTGCTGGAGCTGTTCAAGCACGACGCAGATCACCCCGAGTGGTTCATGTTGCCGAGGGGGGTCGTTCCTTTGTGCAACAACTCTTCGCTTGACCGCATCCGCGCGATGATGCCGTTGTGCGATTCCCATGGAATCGTTCCAACTTGGCAAGAGCCCGCCGACGACATCGTGCAGTAGTTCTTCGACAGCTTGGAAGAATTGCCGATCCGCGCCGACGAGCAGAAGTGGCTCACCCGCGACACCACCGACGCCGAGCTGCAGCGCATCGCCACCAGGCTGGAGGAGGCGGCGGAAGCTGCTGCCGCTGGTGAATTCGGGTTCACCGTGGAGGAGGCCGAGGTGGCAAGCCTTGCCGACTGAGAGGAGCTTGCCGGCGCGGAGGAGCAGGCCGAGCCTGAAGCTGAGCCGAACGAGCCTGCAGGGGGCGCCTCCCCTCCACCTTCAGGTATCTTGTCGCGGGAGGAGCCCGCGGCCCCGCCAAGAAGGCGTCTCCGCAAGACTGGGGAAGTGGCGGGGCGGCAGACGGGCCAACAGCCGTCTCGCCGCGCGACGCGCTCCACCGCGGCAAGCACCGTTGCCGCGGGAGCGCCTGACGCCTCCACAGCAACTGGAGCGGGGCCTTCTGGGACCACGGCTCCCGCACCCGCCAAGCGTCCGAGGGAGCCTACTCTTCCAGCTCGTCGCACCGGAGGCGGAGCGGAATTCGACTTCTCCGCTCTCAGCTCCGAGGAAGAAGAAGAAGAGTAAGATCTTGTCGCTGTACTTGTAATCCTTCAATTTGCTGCTTTGTCTTGTACCTGACTTGCTTCATTCTGAACTCTTTCCTTTTTCAGGACGCTGGCTCAGAGGGCGTCGAAAAGAGCCAAGACCCCGGTGGTCGTCATCGAAGACGATCCCCCCGTGGCGACAGGAGGCACGTCTGAGACTCCCTTGTCGGACCCGGCAACCCTTCCTTAGAGCAGCCCCCAGCACAGCCCCCAGCGTAAGTATTTGGTTTATTTCTTGCGGTTAGGTGCGCATGGGTGCTCCTTCCTTACTGATATCTGACTTGTTGATTTGTGTAGGAGCAGAGCAGCCTCATCAGGGGGGCCCGGAAGTCGCTCCCGAAATTCTGTCTGCTTCAACTACGCCGCCAAGGGAGAATTCTCCGGCAAGGGAGCGCTCTCCGGCAAGGGAGGCTTCTCCGATAAGGGAAGTTTCTCCGACAAGGGGCAGCGCCGGCGATCCTCCGGTGGTGGAGACCGTGGCCACAGATCCCATCGCAGGTAATCTTCTTGCTTGAAAATTTCCCTTGGGTTCCTTTTCTTCTGTTCTTCTTTTCGAACATTTGCTTGACTGTTCTTTCTTTTTCTGATCGTCAGATCCATCTGCCGGAGAGCCGATGGAGACTGAGGTTGCCGGCGAGGAGGACATGCGCGGCAACAATGACGACGCCGCCAACATGGAGGAGGAGGCCGGCGCCGATGGGTCCGCCGGCGAGGAGGCCGCCAAGGCTGCCGCCGCAAAGGCTGGCGAGGGGTCTGGCGATCGTACTGACGACCCTGAGGCCGCAGGAGCGCCAGGCGCTACACCGACCGCCGATCCCCCCGCCACCGACGCAGCGTCAGGCTCCGAAGAGCCCCAGCCCGGCGCCTATCTGAAGGCCGGCGCCGGCGTCTTCATCAAGCTCCCATGGGCGTCAAGCTCCAGGGCGCCGGTCGAGGGAGAGACCTTCGACGAAGAGCTGCTCGCCTCCGCTGGGCTGTCGCTGGTTGACGCGCCAAGCAGCAGCAGTGGCGAGTCTGAGGAGGAGCAGCTGCTGAAGAAGCTGATGTCGCTCTACCGCGCCCGACAAGCTAAGCTGGAGTCTCGGGAAGCACTTGTCGCGAGGGCGGGAGCTGACATGGAGAAGCGCGCAGAAGAGCTCTGTCGCGCCAACCAAGAAACCCTCCGGGACGTAGCAGAAGTGCGGGAGCAGCTCTCCGAAGAGCGCACGGCCTTCATCCTTGAGAAGGCCGAGGTCGAGGAGCAGCAAAGGCTTGCTGGCGAGAAGCTATCTGCGCAAGATGGTGAGCTGGCGCAGCGGAAGATCAACCTCGACAGCTATGAGGAAGATCTCGCCGTGCACGAGCAATCAATTGGCGGAGCTCTCAAGGAAGCAAAGGACGCTGCCGCAGCTGCCGAGGCCGCCAAGAAGGAGTTGGAGACGAGGGTGACGCAGCTGGAGGCCACCCTCCAGAAGAGCGGCGAGGAGGTCGCTGCGCTGAAGCGCGAGCGCGAGAAGGACGCCTACACTCTTGGCGAGTTGCAGGGCCGTCTCGCTGAGAGGATCAAGGAGCTCGACGCCGCCAAGGACTCCAAGGCGGATCTTGAGCTGAAGCTGTCCACCTTGACGGAGACGCTGGACGGCGCCAAGGAGCGGGAAGTAGGTCTGTTGGAGAAGATCAAGGCCAACGAGGAGCTGCTGGCGAATGCCACGACCGCCCATAACACCTTCAGAGAGAATGTGATGATCTGGACCGAAGGTCTTGTGAATACAGCCGCCGCCATCGACAAGGAGCTGGTGGAGCTGGGGATGGTGGATCTCGGGTACTCCACCGACGAGCATCTCCAGCCCAGTGCCAAGCTCAACCTGTTCTTCAAGGGCGTGGTGGCAGCTCTCCAGCGGCTCCGGGAAGAGATCCCAAAGCAGCTGGCCGACGAGTCGCGCCAAATCTGTGCGGGAGCCCTCCAGAAGGTGTTGATGAAGGTGGCCTTCCGCAATCCAGGCGTCAGCTTCGCCAACGTCCTCAAGTCCTTGCCGCCGACTGCTGACATTGAAGTGCTCAAGGCCCTTGTCGCACCCATCGTGGACAGGGTGAGCGGAGTCAAGAGGGTTGATGGCGACCGCGTGGACTAGGCCGCCAAGTTTATCTTTCCCTTGTCGCTGCTGATCATGTTTAGAACAATTTATTAAATCTGCGACAAGTTATTTTGTAATATACTCTATCTTAGGCAACGATTGCAATGTTATTTCCTTTTACTTGATTCCTTCCTTTGTATGTTTGTGCCCTACGCTTTTAGGGAACTTGTCGGTGCGGGCAACTTTGCCGCGAGCGCTGAGTGCGGAACGTCAGCAGCCTGCTGGCGGTGCCGCCTCCGACAAGCAACCTTGTCGCAACTAGTTGCAGCTCACTTAAGTTGTTGAGCGGACTCGAAACAAGGTAAGGGCGCGACTAGCTACGACTTGGTTCCTCTGCGCACAGGTTTTCCATACAAAGTACTATCGTTCGAGGAAGATAACTTAAAAATTTAAAAACTGACTGCTTAAACTTAGCAACTTAGCTTTTCTGTCGTTTGCTTCCCGGCAAGGCGATACTTCCTCGAGCGACACTTGGTGGCCCACACCATTATCTTCTCCTTCCCCCCGGCTAACTTGTGGGTGGATGAACCTTCCTTTCTTTGAGAAAGAGAAAGAAGAGAAAATAAAGTCATGGAGCCTAGTGGCTCGTTATTTCTTACCGAGTGTAGATGCTGCACAAAGCGTCAGACAAAGCATGCAACAAAATTATGAAAGCATGAAATTTGACAAGTTGTGCGCAATACATAAGCTTTACTGATGCACGGGGTCTGCGCCCGGCTTTGTACAAAGGATTACATGCAACATCGGCAAGACTTGTACAAAAGGGTGGTTGCCGGAACGGGTTCCGACAACCGCGCCCTATGGGTAGAACTTACGAAGATGCTCTATGTTCCAGGAGTTGCTCACCGGAACGCCATCTTCGGTCTCAAGGCGGACAGCACCAGGCCTAGTGACTCGTTTCACCCGATAAGGGCCTTCCCACTTCGGCGTCAACTTGTTGGAATTCTTGGCGGACTGAACGCGCCGAAGAACAAGGTCGCCTTCCTCGAAGCTTCTGGCACTAACTTTGCGGCTATGGTAGCGGCGCAAAGCTTGCTGATAATGACCAGCTCGTACAACGGCCTGAAGACGATCCTCCTCAAGGAGCAGCGCGTCATCTTGTCGCAACTGCTCTTGCTCAAGCTCATCATAAGCGAGCACTCGAGGTGACCCGTACTCGAGTTCCGTGGGGAGAACTGCCTCTGCTCCGTAGACTAGAGCAAAAGGTGTCTGGCCAGTAGCCCGATTTGGCGTCGTCCTGATCGACCAAAGAACCACCGGCAGCTCCTCAATCCAGTTTCTTCCGCACTTGTGCAGCCTGTCGAAAGTTCTGGTCTTGAGCCCTCGCAGCACTTCAGCATTTGCCCTCTCCGCTTGACCGTTGCTTCTCGGGTGAGCAACAGAAGCGAAGCAGACCTTGGCACCAAGATCTTGGGCGTACTGCATGAAGGTGCGGCTCGTGAACTGTGTGCCGTTGTCGGTGATGATCCGGTTAGGAATCCCAAAACGGCAAACAATTGACCTGAAGAACTTGACTGCTGACTGTGCTGTCACCTTCCTCACTGCTTCCACTTCCGGCCACTTTGTGAACTTGTCGATTGCGACGTACAAGTACTCAAAGCCCCCGATAGCTCGGGGAAAGGGGCCGAGGATGTCGAGCCCCCAGACCGAAAATGGCCAGGATAAAGGGATCGTCTGGAGAGCTTGAGCTGGCTGGTGTATCTGCTTGGAGTGGAACTGGCACGCTTCACACTTGGTTACTTGTGCAGTTGCATCCTGGAGGGCTGTTGGCCAGAAGAAACCTTGCCGGAAAGCTTTGCCGGCAAGTGCTCTTGCGCCAATGTGGTGACCACATATGCCTCCGTGTATCTCTGCCAATAGCTTATGTCCATCTTCCTGATGAATACACTTAATTTCACTCCGTTGAGTCTTATTCTGTACAGCGTGTTGTCGACAAACTGGTACATACTTGACTGCCGGGCTACTCTTTCCGCTTCTTCTTGCTCTTCGGGAAGTTCTCCTGTCTGAAGGAAATGGACGATCTGTTGTGCCCATGCTGGAGCTTGCGGCTCGACAACAAGGACTAAAGGCACATCTGCTGCTTTGGGGACATCCGCTTCCACGGCAAGAACCTGAGGCTCGGCCGGAGCTTGATGTTCCCCGACAAGCTTGCCGGAGCAAAACTTGTCGGGAGCGTCTGCTTCAACGAAACAAACCCTAGGGCTTGTCGGAGCAGACTGCTCCTCAGCATTCTTGGTGTTGATCCTGGGGACCTTCGCGGCGGCGGCTTCGGGGAGCTCGGCCGGGAAGTAGTCACCAGAAATCAACTTCCTCTTCTTGTTCTGTCCGGTTGATGGTGTTACAGTCGGTTGAGTCAGCTTGAGCATGAAGATTCCTGGTTCCACAGGTAACTTGAGTGCGGCGCACTTTGACAGGCCATCAGCAATATCATTCTGAGCTCTCGGAACATGTTCCATTTGTAGGCCATCAAAGTGTTCTTCTAGTTTTCTCACTTCATCAACGTAGGCTTCCATCAACGGACTCTGATAATCTTTGTTTACTTGGCGGACGACAAGCTGCGAGTCACCCCTGACAATGAGCTTCTTGATCCCAAGGTCTACTGCAATTCTGAGACCGGCAAGCAAACCTTCATAATCTGCAGTATTATTTGTTGCTTGCTCCTTGGGAAAGTGCATTTGGACTATGTACTTGAGGTGCTCTCCGGTGGGTGCGATAAGCAGCACGCCGGCACCGGCGCCTTGCAGCGAGAAGGCACCATCAAAGTACATCAGCCACTCTTTATTTGCCTCCTTGACGGGGATGCTCGTCTCTGGAATTTCTTCATCTGGTGTTGGCGTCCATTCTGCTATGAACTCTGCCAGTGCTCTGCTTTGGATAGTTGAAGTGCTTTCAAACTTGAGGCCAAAGCTTGACAGTTCCAGTGCCCACTCGACAATCCTGCCTGTTGCTTCTGGATTTTGCAGTATCCTCTTCAGCGGAAAGCGAGTGATGACTGTTATCTCATGTGCTTGGAAGTAATGGCGCAGCTTTCTCGAGGCCATGAGGAGGCCGAAAAGCAATTTCTGCACACCAGAGTACCTTGACCTAGCTCCCTACAGAAGGGAACTGACAAAGTAGACTGGGCGCTGCACCATCCTTTTCTGCATCTTCTCGCAATCCTGCGCAGATCCGTCCTTGTCGGGACCAGAGCTTGTCGGTGAAGCCCCCTGCTTGTCGCTGGATGCATCTGCCTTGGTTGCCGGCTCATCATCTGCCTCCCTTTCCGCTACTAACGCAGCACTAACCACTTGATTGGTTGCTGCTATATACAGCAGCAACTTCTCTTGTGGCCTAGGTGCGACAAGTATTGGAGTGGAGGACAGGTACCTCTTTAAATCCTGCAGCGCAGCCTCCGCTTCGGGAGTCCATTTCATTGGACCTGCCTTTTTCAAAATCTTGAAAAATGGCAGGGCGCGCTCAGCAGACCTAGAGATAAACCTGCTGAGAGCAGCCACGCAACCGGCAAGCCTTCGTACATCCTTGACGCACTTTGGTGCTTCAATCTGCTCAATGGCCTTGATCTTGTCGGGATTGGCTTCAATTCCCCGCTGAAACACGAAGAACCCGAGAATCTTGCCGGAAGGAACTCCAAACACGCACTTCTCGGGGTTGAGCTTGAGGTTGATCCTGCGCAGATTTGCAAAGGTCTCATCTAAATCTTGAACCAGGGTTGCTTTGTCCTTGCTCTTGACCACTATGTCATCCATATAAGCTTCTACATTTCTGTGCATTTGCGGCTCAAAAGCGTCATGGACTACTCTTGCAAACGTTGAACCAGCATTCTTCAACCCAAAAGGCATCCGTATAAAGCAGTATGTGCCACATGGGGTAATGAATGCGTTTTTCTCCTCATCCTCTTCTGCCATGAAGATTTGATGATATCCTGAATATGCATCAAGAAATGAAAGCAAATCACATCCGGCCGTGGAGTCAACAATCTGGTCGATACGCGGCAAGGGAAATGGGTCTTTGGGACAAGCTTTATTAACATCTGTGAAGTCGATACAGAGTCTCCATTTCCCATTTGCCTTTCGTACAACTACCGGATTGGCCAACCACGTGGGATGGAGCACTCCTCTGACAAGGCCTGCTGCTTCCAACTTCTTGATTTCTTTTGCTATGAATTCTTGGCGCTCCACTGCCTGCTTCCTGACTTTTTTGCTTGACGCGCCGCGCATGAGGACAGACAGCTAGGTGATGCTCAATTACTTTCCTGGGAACACCGGGGATGTCAGACAGTTGCCATGCAAACACGTCGACATTCGCCTGTAGGAAAGTAACGAGCGCGCCTTCCTATTTAGGGTCAAGTGTGGCACTGATGGTGAAGGTACCACCAGTGCCGTCCTCCTTGGCGGACACCTTCTTGGTCTTCGGTGGAGCTGCCATCATCTTCTTACACTTGCCGGTGAAGCTCGATGGTGCGTCCTCGACGGTAGCGCAGCACTCCGAAGAGGTGCGCTTGCTGGAGTAGGCATCAGAGCTCTTGCCGGACTTAGTGGTCTTCTTCTTCCCCCCGGGAGCTTCAGCGGCAAGTGGTTTGCTATCTGTTGCAGCTGCTGCCTCCCGGTAGATCTTGTCGGCGCAGATAAGAGCATCCTTCTTGTCGCCATGGACAGAAATGACACTTATCGGGCCGGGCATCTTGAGTAAGTTGTATGCATAATGAGAGGCTGCCATGAACTTGGCGAGTGCCGGACGGCCTAGTATTCCATTGTAGGGCAATGGAAAATCAGCGACGTCGAACGTGACCCTCTCAATCCTGAAGTTTAGCTCGCTGCCAAATGTTACCGGCAACGTGATCTTCCCTTTCGGCTTGCTCCTTCCTGGGTTGATTCCTTGGAAAGTACCAGTCTCTTCGAGCTCGCTGTCAGGGATCTGAAGCTTCTGGAGTACTGCGGACGAGATCAGGTTTAAGCCGGCCCCGCCGTCAACCAACATCTTAGTGACTTTGAGGTTGCGGATAGTTGGTGAGACCAACATCGGCAAGCACCCGACCGCAGTTATGCGATCAGGGTGGTCCTCAATATCAAAGATGATGGGCGTGCTGGACCACTTCAGGGGCTTGCGTGATTCTACGGATGGTTCTGCTGCATTAACCTCCCGCATCCATTGCTTGAGCTGGCGGTGTGAGGTATGCAGAGAAGCACCACCGTCAATGCAGAGGACCTCCGTGGCTTTCTGAAAATCCTGCTCATCAGCTTCATCGTCTTCCATGTCTTCGTCGTCGTCGTCGTCTTCATCCTTGTCGCGGCCGCGGGGAGGCCTGTCTCCTTGCCGCTGCTTAGCCTTGCCGCGGCGTCCTCCCCGGCCGGTTCCCTTCTTGCTAGCTGCCCCAGCACCTTCCTGGGCCTTCTCCTTGTCTCGCCGCTCGTACTCAGCCTTTTGCTGTTCTACAAGCTGCTCGACCTTCTTGCAGCTCTGGAGGTCGTGGCCCTTGGTGCGGTGAATCTTGCAGTACTGTTTGTTGGAGCTGTCCTGCTTGTCGGCGGCCGCCACAGCTTGGCGGTCGGTGTCAGCGGCAACCTCCTTGCCGGAGCCACCAGCTTTGGCTTTCTTGGCGCCACCTCCGTTGCCGGACTGCTCGACAACTAGTACCTCTTTGCTCTTCTTCTTCCTGCTGTTCCGCCGCCGGCTCTTCTTTGCCGGGGCGGTCTCCTCACTGTCAGATCCTGCTTCTGCATTCTCTCCTGGGAGTCTTCTTCCTTCCTCAGCACGCGCACACTTGTCGGCCAAGGCATACAGCTCACTGACGTCCTTGACTTTGCACATCGCCATCTCTTCCCTCATCCTGCGGTTCCGCATGTTTTGATGAAACGCGCTGATCACCGCAGCAGGGTGGACATCTGGGATGTTGTAGTGCACGCGGCTGAATCTCTGGATGAACTTGCGCAGGGACTCTCCTTCCTTCTGGGCGAGCAGGTGAAGGTCACTCTCTTGGCCATGAGGCTTGTGGCCGCCTGTGAAGGCGCCGACAAACTGATGGCACAGATTTGCCCAAGAAGATATGGAGCTGTCCGACAAGTGCATGAGCCAAGATCTGACATTTGTCTTGAGCACCAGCGGGAAGTAGTTGGCGAGGATCTTGTCGTCTCGTCCCCCCGCAGCTTGCACTGTGATGGTGTAGATGCTGAGGAACTCCGATGGATGCGTCCTGCCATCATACTTATCTGGCACATCTGGCTTGAAATTTTTCTTGTCGGGCCACTGGACTTGCCGCAGCTCACGAGTGAACGCAGGGCAACCTACCGCGTACGGCAAGTCACCTGGTTCCCCTGGCGCATGCTCGTCAACAGAGGGCCCAGCGCGCTTGTCGGATTGACGTCGCGCTTCTCTTCGTCGCTCGATGCGAGTTCGAGCGTCTTCTTGCTGCCGTTCTTGAAGAACTTGGCGCTGATCACGACGGGCTCGTGGATCCGATGACGCGGTGGAGTCGCTGTCGAGGTGGATCCGACGAGTCGGCGATCTTGGCCTTCGGGATGGAGAGTGCATGGTGGTTGCACCCCCATAGGTCTCGTCGCCACCGGCTCTTGCCTTGTCGTCTCGCCGCGGCAGCGACATGCTTGGTTGCCGCGGAACGTCGCCGTTGGCAAAGCCGATGAGACTTTGAATGGTGGCCCTCCATTCGTCGACCTTGTGAGCCGTTGGAGGGTAATCCAGGAGCAGTTGAGCTCGCGCCAAAGCTTACACTTGAGTGGTGGGCGGTAATGGCGAACGGTGCGAGGAACGGGACGTGCTCGGACTTCTAAATACATTAGAAGGAGCAGTATCCCGTCCAGGCGACCGTGCCCCGCTCGCACTAGCCTGCTGGCGCGCGAACTGCTCTTGAGCGTCCCTGGATCCACCAGCTCGATCTTGGCCCAACGAACGTATGGCGCTGCGAGCACCATGACGCTGTCGGTCTCGCGCCTCCTGAGATGGACGCGGTACGTATCCGGACGCCGAGGTCTGCGCCGCCTTGTCCTTGGACTTGGCAGCGTCGTGGGCTCCCTCGACGACGCCCGTTCCTCCGCCAGCGTCTTCCCCACCACTCGTCAACTCCGGTGGTGGTGGGTTTGACGCGGACGGCTCTGCTGAGCCTTCTTCTTCGGTGGCATGTCGATGAAGATTGTTGAAGATGTTGCTCGTGTGAACGCTGGATCAGGTTCACACAGCCTCGACGCCCCCTACCTGGCGCGCCAAAGATGTCGGGGAAGCTGATCGTGACCCACGAACACCTATGGGACCTGGCGGACCGAGTCCCTTGTGGTTCGGTGGGGGGCGGAGATTGCACAAAGAGCAGATCGAGGTGATGCACACGAGCAGTTTACCCAGCTTCGGAGCTCTCCGGAGAGATAATACTCCTACTGCTGCTTGGTTGATTGTATTGTGTTTTTGCTAGGGAGCAATGTGAGCTACAAAACCTAGCTTGAGTGTGTGTAGTCTCGAATGAGTCGAACTGAACTAAGACGATCCGAACCCTTTCTACGTTGCACATGGGCCTCCTTTTATAGGTTCAAGGGGTTACCACAGGTGGCAACGTAGACGAGGGCAAGAATGGAAAACTGAGTTGTGGTTGGTGCAACTACTTTGTACAGTGTCTTATACCTAACTCTGACGGCAAGGGACAAAGGCAATAAATGCCCGTCCATGTCGCCTAAACAGTGCAGAAAGGGACCGTCAGGAGCGCCACCGTTCGCCACGATGGCCTTCTTGTCAGCGCCGCTTATCGCTGCTCTCCGCTGGCTGCACAGCCCTTCGACACGCGTGCCTGGAACAGCCCCACGGCGACACGTTGGCGGATGAGCTGGAGCGGAGATGAAGAGAGGTTGCCTGCCGCGGCAAGCGCCTTGCCGCGGCTAAATCCTTGTCGCACTCGGAAGCTTGTCGCTCACCGAGCCTTCCCGGCAAGCTCCTCTTGCCGGGGTCTTGTTTCCTTCGTGCCTTGAGTGGCCTTCCCGGCAAGCTCCTCTTGCCGGGGCCTTGAATACTTTGTTCTTGGATGGCTCCAAAGGAGCTGCGGAGAACCTCGGCGGTCACTAGGCAAGCCTTGGCGAGGGGTGCTGCAACTGCCCGTGCACGAGTTCGGGATACTAGGGTACCCCTACTCTAGTACACCGACAATCATGCCTAGCTAGGGGCGTTAAACGATAGCGCTTGTTGGGAGGCAACCCAATTTTATTATAGTTTCTTTCTTTTTGGTTCTGTTTAGGAATGAATAATCCATATAGCTTTTGGTTAGATGTGTTTTCATGTTTTAATTAGTGTTTGTGCCAAGTAGAATCTTTGGGTAGACTTGGGTGAAGTCTTTATGATCATGCTGTAAAAAACAGAAACTTTAGCGCTCACGAAATTAGCTTCAACTTTTTACTGGAGAGTGTTATTTAGTTGATTCTTTTTGCAGATGATTACTAGACAAATTACTCAGGTTCACCAATTTATTTTAGAATTTTTGGATTTCCAGAAGTTTGCGTTAGTTACATATTACTACAGACTGTTCTGTTTTTGACAGATTCTGTTTTTTGTGTGTTGTTTACTTATTTTGATGACTCTATGGCTAGTAAAATAGTTTATAAACCATAGAGAAGTTGGAGTACAGTAGGTTTAACACCAATATAAATAAATAATGATTTCATTACAGTACCTTGAAGTGGTGTTTTGTTTTCTTTCGCTAACGGAGCTTACGAGTTTTCTGTTAAGTTTTGTGTTGTGAAGTTTTCAAGTTTTGGGTAAAGATTCGATGGACTATGGAATAAGGAGTGGCAAGAGCCCAATCTTGGGGATGCCCAAGGCAGCCCAAGGTAATATTCAAGGATAACTAAGCTTCTAAGCTTGGGGATGCCCCGGAAGACATCCCCTCTTTCGTCTTCGTTCATCGGTAACTTTACTTGGAGCTATATTTTTATTCACCACATGATATGTGTTTTGCTTGGAGCGTCATTTTCTTTTGTTAGTTTTTTATTGCTGTTATTTAGAATAATGTTTTTCATCTTTAGTTTCAATAAAAAAATTCAAGGATAGCCTTTGCCATGCTTATTTTTCAAGTATACATGTTGCTGTTTGAAAACAGAAAGTTTACTGCTGTTGCAAAAATTCCCTAGAGAAGTCAGATAGTGGTATAATGTTGAATATTTTTGCATATTGAGATCTGATAAATTTATCACAGTGTGAATTTTAGTTCATAATTTTTGGAGTTAGGGAAGTATTGATACTCTTGCATTCTTTACAGACTGTACTGTTTTGGCAGATTGCTGTTATGTTTGCATTGTTTGCATATGTTTGCTTGTTTAATGATTCTATTTAAGGATAGGATTATTAAATATGCAGAGGCATTTAGTATGAAATGTTGAATAATAATTTTAGTGATTTGTTACAGTAGAAAATGATAAGCTTTTGCATTGGTTTATACTAACCTATCTCACGAGTTCTTGTTGAGTTTGTTGTGAATGAAGCTTTTGATAAAAAGAGAAACCATGATATGAGAGGAATTAAGGAGACACAAAATCTCAAGCTTGGGGATGCCCAATGCACCCCAAGATAATATTCCAAGAAGTCTCAAGCATCTAAGCTTGGGGATGCCCCGGTAGGCATCCCACCTTTCTTCTTCAACAACTATCGGTTAGTATCGGTTGAGCCTAAGTTTTTGCTTCTTCACATGAGTTGTGCTATCCTTGCAATGTAGTTTTCTTTAGCTTTGCTTTCTGTTTGAAGAAAGTATCAAGATCTGAAATTATTAAATGGGAGAGTCTTCACATAGTTGCATAATTATTCGACTACTCATTGATCTTCACTTATATCTTTAGGAGTAGTTTGTCATTTGCTCTAGTGCTTCACTTATATCTTTTAGAGCACGATGATAGTTTTATTTTGAAGAAATAGATGAACTCTCATGCTTCACTTATATTATTTTGAGAGTCTTAAATAGCATGGTAATTTGCTAAAATAATCATAATATGCTAAGCATACAAGATTTGTAAGAGTTCTTATGAGTGTGTTGAATACTAAGAGAAGTTTGATACGTGATAATTGTTTTGAGATATGGAGGTAGTGATATTAAAGTCATGCTAGTTGGGTGATTATGAATTTAAAGAATGCTCGTGTTGAAGTTACCAAGTCCAGTAGCATGCACGTATGGTTAAAAGTTGTGTAACAAATTTGAAACATGAAGTGTACCTGGCTTGTGCATCCTTATGAGTGGCGGTCGGGGATGAGCGATGGTCTTTTCCTACCAATCTATCCCCCTAGGAGCATGCGCGTAGTACTTGATTTTTGATGACTTCTAAATTTTTGCAAGAAGTATATGAGTTCTTTTGAATAATGTTTAGTCCATGGATTATACGCACTTTTATCTTTCCGCCATTGCTAGCCCACTACTAGAAAAAGGGCTATAGATGGGATTGACACTAATGGCGCACCAGAAAGTTGGTGCGCCATTAGTATATACTAATGGCGCTGGCGCACCACATGCTAATGCGCCATTAGAGTTGAAACTACTAATGGCGCACCATGCAAAGGGTGCGCCATTAGTATCAATTTTTTTTTGAACTAGTGCGCCTGTCCAAGCATACTAATGGCGCATCCTGCTTAAGTGCGCCATTAGTAGTTGTAACTACTAATGGCGCACCAGGCAGTGGGTGCGCCATTAGTATAGAATTTTTTTTGAACTAGTGCGCCTGTCCAAACATACTAATGGCGCATCCCGGCGAAGTGCGCCATTAGTAGTTGTAACTACTAATGGCGCACCATGCAAGTGGTGCGCCATTAGTATCAATTTTTTTTTGAACTAGTGCGCCTGTCCAAACATACTAATGGCGCATCCAGATGAAGTGCGCCATTAGTAGTTGTAACTACTAATGGCGCACCGCGCAAAGGGTGCGCCATTAGTATTTTTTTATTTTTGCAAATCTACTAATGGCGCACCGCCAGGAGGTGCGCCATTAGTTACCTGGATTACTAATGGCGCATTTAGTGCTGGTGCGCCATTAGTAAGTGGGCAGCAACAAGATATTTTGGACAGCCTCTCCTACCCACACTCACTTTCTCCCCACTTCATTCTCTC